>JAWWEV010000001.1:30364413-30378981 GCA_035583235.1 Hafferia zeledoni | reverse complement strand
AGGCTTGAACTGCCAGGGGACGGTCCCACTGAGACTGGAACTCAGGTCCTTGGGATTCGGAGTCCAGAGTGCTCTCCATATCTGCGTTCTAGTGAAAAGTCATATACAGAAATAACTTGCTGATTTGTTGGTAACAGCCATCATGTAATTTTTTTCCTGCTTAATCGGGCCACAATGAATATATAGAAAGGGTACCAAGAGAAGACATTGTTGAGCATGATGGCTCCATGCTGCTCACTGGCCAGCTAAATGTCGTTATAAATAGAATACTCTTGCCTCTTACAAGTGGGCAGATTTGGTTTTGGTGGAATTATACTGCAATTGCACCTGATGGAGGGAATCTAGAGGAGACCAAGAGGGTGCTCAGAGGACTGGAGCACCTTTCCTATGAAGACAGACTGAGACAGTTGGGGTTGTCCAGCCTGGACTTTGAAGAGAAGAATCCAGGGAGACCTTAGAGCCACTTCCAGTGCCTAAAGGGACTCTGGAAAGGTGGAGAGGGACTTTTTACAGAGGCAAAAGGACAAGGGGAAATGGCTTCAAACTGGCAGAGGGTGGGCTTAGATTAGGTATTAGGAAGCAATTCTCTACTGTGTGGGTGGTGAGACACTGGCATTGCCTGCCCAGAGAAATTGTGGCTGCCCTTTCCCAAGAAGTATTCAAGGCCAGCTTGGATGAAGCTTTGAGCAACCTGGTCAAGTGAAAGGTGTCCCTGCCCATGGCAGGGAAGTTGGAACAAAATGGTCTTTTAAGGTTTCAACCCAAACCATCTGCAGTTTATTTACTGCCACAACTTTAGTAAGCAAGGGAGTCACACAGAACTGTTTAAACCACCAGCAATGGGCCATAAAATAATAAGCATTACTTCTAGTTACATGTAGACAGATTCTGTGGATGAATAAAGTAGAGTTATCTAAACAAAGAGATGAAGAGCTGAGCAGTGTTTATCTCTTTCATGCATTATAAACTCCAAAGGTAATGGCCAAAAGCAGAAGAAATCAGGGTTCTACTGAGAAAGCTCTGACACTCCACACTCACAGCAAAAAAACACAGTAATGCATTGAGAAATCTGAAATAGTTTTAAAATCCATGAGATTCCACATCTTGGGGTTGTTGCAAGCTTCCTTTCTTTCTGCAAACCTGGAGAAAACATATTGAATGTTGGCTTTGAAAAAGAAATGTAGAGCCTTATTATTTTAGTCCATTATGGAAACAATGACCATTTTCAGTCATGGCTCAAACTCTCTACACCTTAAGGTGTTTTTTATATTTAGATGTGCAGTTGAAATAAGGAGTTACAGTGCAGTGAGATTCACTTTCAGACAGATGTGCACCAACATCTTCTTGCTGTCATAACTCCAGTAGCTGGAGTGTTTTAGACAACGTAGTGGTGTTTGCTACATGAGCTTAGGATGCATACTTGCAAAAAGTGTATAAATTATTTTGCCTAGTTGCTTTTGAAAATTTCACATGAATGGTGTGGTTGCTTTGGTGCATGAGCAGAAAACTATAACTTCTCTGCTGAGAGAAAAAAGAAAGGGCAAAACAGAATCAATGAGTATTGGCAAGAGGATAATGAATATCACAGAATCACAGACTATTCTGAGTTGGAAGGGACCCACAAGGATCATCGAGTCCAACTCTTAAGTCAATGGCCCACACAGGAGATTGAACCCATGACCTTGGCATTATTACAACCAAGTTTTAACCAACTGAGCTAATGTCAGGGCCAATAAAATAATAAAAGAATAAAAAAATAATAGTAGCAGCTTGGATCCAGACCCAATAGGAATTGAGTGGAGTTAGACAAGTAGATAAGATCCTGCCAAAAACATCACTTTGTTTTGGTATGGATAGATTGGAAGGCTTCTGACTGCAAAGTTGCAGCCATTCTGGTAGGACAGAACTGGAACACCTCTCCTGTGAGGACAGGATGAGACAGTTGGGGTGTGCTTGTGATTCCATTATATAACTCTGTAGGGTTTCCAGGGTAGTGTTCATCTAAGGAGATGGTGTTTGTTTATTTTTTATTAATGCCTTTGGGGTCAGTAGGTGGCTTATCAGACTGTATGTTTTCCGCTTCCAGAAACCGCAACGAGCTTGCTGAGACCCTTGAGCTCTTGAAAGCACAAATTGATCCTGCCCTGTTGAAAAATAACAATTCTCAGCAGGAGAATTCGTCACGTGAAAGTCCAAGCATAGAAGATGAAGATGCCAAAAAGGGTGAAGAAGCAGCTACACAAGGTTTTCTGCCTTCTTATCTCAAATTTTAAATGTTGTGCTGTGGCAATGTTAAAATTTTCAGCTTCATGGAGAGTTACTGTGTTAGATTAGGACTTTCTAAAAAAGAAAGAAACAAAAAATGTTCAAAGTAAATATTAAATCCTTTGAAATTATACATTTTTTTTGAGATCTTTAGTGTACATTTAAACTCAAGAATTTATTTATAAGAGGAGACCTATGTACAAGTTGTTTCCCAGGTGACTTTTTTTCATTTTTGCTGTACACTTTGTATAATATTGTAAATGCTTATCATTGTATGTTTTTGTGGGGCATTGAACTGTTGCCAAACTTTTCTTGTTCTAGTAACATTAAAATTTGAGAAAGAAAAAAATCTGCTTGTGCAATGCCATGATTGAAATCAATATAGTATTGGGTGTGGTGTTTATTCTTGCCTTCTTAGTTTGAATCAGACAAATGTAGGTTATTTTATCAAATATTTCACAATTAACATGATTTTTCAAGAAGACACAAGACTAAGTTAAAACAATTAAAGATACTAAACTATTGTAGAAGTGAAGCTGTCCTTACCTACCTCCACTGCATTGTTTGTTATAGAATCATGGAATCGTTTAGGCTGGAGAAGATCTGTAAGATCAAAGAGCTTTTTTCCTTCCTTATTATCATGTCATTGCACATGTGTACTAACTTGCTGTCTTGTTGGTTTGTGGATTGATTTTACTAAGTTAGCTTGAAGTGTTTTATTTTGTAAGAATCTGATCTTTTTTCAGGTCATGAAAAAGAGCTAAAAGCTTGTTTTCCAAGTAATTTTTCCCTGGTTTTACTACCTTGTTTTACTATTTACAGGAAAATATTTTCACAATCAGAAATGAGATTTAAGTATTACAGTCTGTGAGTAGGTGTTCAAATATGGATCAGGTAATGGGATATATGGAATAAGCTGGGGCCTGTCTTGGTTCTGAGTATTAATGAGAAAGACCAGCTACTTTATTCATATTCTTTGTGCAAAGAACAGTAGAACAGAGGAAATAAAATAAAACACTGAGATAAAATTGGAGTTGCCATGGAAGTGTTAAAAGAAGATTGTAGAAATAGCAGTAAATTGTGATGATCACCAGCAGAATTACCTTTCACTCTGAGGTATTTCCAGTGTCTAACTCTGCTTGTAAGTGCCAGCACAACCTGCGTGGTTACTGACACTGCAGAATTAATTCCATGGACTGATTTTTGCCTTTGTCTCAGTCAAGCCAAGCCATCTAATTGAGATCTCTTCTTCAGATATGATTTTACTTTGCATTGAATTCAGGACCAGCCATTTGAAACCATTTTAATGAATGTCCCCATTGTAGATAATTCCCCAAATCCTGTGGCACCTGGCTCAGTGCTTGCACTGGTCTGTGTATTGGTGCAGTCCAGAACCACACAATAGTTTGGATTGGAAGGGACCTTTAAAGGCCATTTAGTCAAACGTCCATGCAATGAGCAGGGACATCTTGAACTGTCCTGTTGCTCAGAGCCCCGTCCAGGCTGACCTTGAATGTTTCCAAGGATGGGGCATCCACAACCTCTCTGGGAAACCTGTGCCAGCGTTTCACCTACATCATTGTAAAAACCTTCTTCTTAATATCTAATCTAATCTTGCCCTCTCTTGGTGTAAAACCATTCCTTCTTGTCCTGTCACTCCATGCCCTTGTCAAAAATCCCTCTCCAGCTCTCTTGTAGCCCCTTTAGGTACTGGAAGGGGCTCTAAGGTCTCCGTGGAGCCTTCTCTTCTCCAGGCTGAACAACCCAAACTCTCTCAGCCTGTCTCCATAGCAGAGGTGCTCCAGCCCTCTGAGCATCTTTGTCGTCTCCTGTGGATTCCCTCCAGCAGGTCTCTGTCCCATGTATGTAATGAAAAATGAAATTATTTACATTTGCAGTGATTTAAGTTCCATCAGTGTATTCACAGAGCACTGCTTAGAGCCTTTCAGTTGAGAAGCTGAAGTTTTTCTTCCTTTTTATCCAGGGATTGCACTCAAAGCCCTTTTAAGGTGCAGCAGAAACGTACTGGAAGACCTAATACCTGTTTGCTTTGGTTATTTTCCATGCAGTATTAAATTAGTTAATACAAAAATATGGTAAACTGACCCAGTGCTTACATGTTTTCTGCTGGCCTGGTGGGTTGACTCAAATGGCATTAAGAAAACTTTTTTTTTGACTGAGTAGTTTTGTATATATATATAAAAAGCTTTACAAAAAGTTCATAGAGTTTAACTGTAGAACATCTGCTGGTTTTCAGTATGGAGAAGTTTTGGGATTCTGGTGATCCTTGATGAAGTTTGGGAGGAAACGGTAGGTTAAGGGAAGGAATGGTTGGACAAAGTTTAGACAGAAGTGTAGGGCAGGCAGAAGAATTCAGACACAGAAAAAATATCTCATTCTCACTGTTACAGACAAATACCTTTACAGGGGCAGCTTTTTCTTTTTTCACAAGGGCTCCAAATGGGGGTCACTTCCATGAAGGTGAAATAATCAATCTTGAAAATGTTACCATCTCTGGTGCTTTATAGATGCCTCTTTCACTGCTGTACTAATGCTGAGACTTACATGCATCCATGCTTTGTGTTTGAAAATATTACAAAATCTGTAAATTCTTCCTCACTGCTCTTTTCTAGAATGCTTATTTCCTTTGATGTAATTGTTAGCTGTCATGTACTTTCCACTGTGTATTTCTAACCATTTCTAATTTGGGAAGCTTTCATCATGGAAAGAAACTACAGTAGCTTGGATGGAGAGGGGCAAGGTAGAACTTAAAAAAACCCATCTTTTTGTTTGCAGTTATGGCACCCTTGCCGAAACATCTTGCAGGTGGTAGGAGCTGCTCTCTGGTATATATAGTGATAATATACTTTTTCTAATGAGTTCTATTGCTGGCTGACACAAAATGGATGGTAAAATAAAAGAACCTGAGGTATCAAGAGGCTGAGGTAATGACAAACAACAAGCTTAAGCACATAATAACAAGATAGCTGTATGTTTCAGTCTGAATGCTGGAACTCACTGCAAGTCCTAATGGTGTAAGACTGAGTTAGCAAAGTGGAATAACCTGATTCTTTAAGCTCTGCATGTTTTTCTGGGATATGCTGCTGTTCATTGCTTGCTTTGAAAACAGTAGTTGAAGTGGGTGTAGAGTATTATGTCTGTGTAGGAGATGTGGTCATTGCCCAAGAACCTGGTGAATTTTGTCATAAGCCGTAATGCTGAATGTCTTTTCTCTGAACTGTTGAAATATAATGGTTAAGTATATCTTGAAATAAAAACTTGTACAAACAGTACTGGTTTCTCCGAGGAATTTCACTGGAAGGCCATGGAATCTTACACTGTGTTCTGTTTTCTGAAATAGTCCAGAAGCTGAAGTGAGACTTAGGTCTCTGCTTAGGTTTTGCTTATCCTCTGAAAATATTGCAGTGCTACTGAAGAAGGGGCTGAGATGTCTGTTGAAAGAAGCATAAATCTACAGTTCTGCTGCTGGCTTCTGAAATTAAGTTTTATCTTGGTATTTAATTAAACACAGCTAAAAATTGTCAGCCCAGTCATTTAATGACAGGGATAGACAAGCGAGATTTCTAATAATTCAACAAGAGAAGATTCCTTTCTATGAAACTTTGGGTTGTAAGATATGCCTTTGTTTTGATGATGTTCTTTGTAATCCTGTAGGTCCCCTGGTTGTTTCATAGCTATTTTTCTCTGTTAACAGAAAATCAATTAAAAATCAAAGAAGAAAAGGAGGAGGTGGAGGAACAGTCAGCGGAATCAGAAAGCCTTCCTCCTCCTGTGGTCAAAGAAGATGAAAATATGCTGAAAATTGAGAAGGTGGAAGAAAAAGAAATTATAAAATTGCCAGTAATAGTAAAATTAGAGAAACCTTCAGAACACAATGAAGAAAAGCAAACCGTCAAAGAAGAAAATGACTCTTTTAAAGAAAATGTCAAGCCTGTTAAAGTAGAGGTGAAAGAAAACAAAACAGAACCCAAAGACCTAAAAGAAGTAAAAAGCTGTACAGACAAAATAGCAGTTCATGAGCCAGAGAGGTTAGAATTTTGTGTTAATGTCAAAACTCCCCAAGAAATTGTGGAGAAATCTGTGGAAGAAAGTGAAAAACTTAAAAATGATCAGCAGGCAAAAATACCACTCAAAAAGCGAGAGATCAAGCTGACAGATGACTATGACAGTCCGATAAAGGGGCCCCTGTGCAAATGTGTTACTCCAACAAAGGATGTCTTGAAGGAAGAGGGGAAACCAGAAGAAGAAGCTTTTAAGAGAGTCCCTACAATTACTGCTTTATGTCCTGATGGGAAAGTGCTGGTAAATGGAGAGGTTAGCTGTGAAAAAATAACCCCGAGCGTCATACAAAATAATAAGTCAGAACACTCTGCTGGTGCAAAGGAAGACAGCAGCTCACTGAAAGAGAAAAATGGAAAAAGTGGGGAAAAGGTATCAGACTCCCTAAATGCTGTTAGCAAAATTATAAAAACGTGTGAGATTGAGAAAAATGCAGTAACTGTGCTGAAAGAGATCGGAGCTGTGGTCTCTGAGGTTTCTAATCAGAAAGTGCCTTCAAAGGAGGAATCTAGTCCTGTGGAAAAGGAGTCCCTTGACAGCACAACTACTGAAACAGTAGCAGAAAAGTCTTCGAACTCTGAAGAGTGTGCCAAAACAACTGAAGAGAAACCAGACACCAATATCAAAGAGGACAGCCTATTGCCACCCAAAGAATGTTCAGAGAAGCTGGAGACATCCCCAAGTGCATCTACTCCTGCAGAACTGCCCACTCTTGCACTAGCTGATGAAGAGACCTTGGAAAGTAAAGGTGAGCCAGAGGAGAAAACCGATTCTCCAAAAGCTGCTGAGATACCTCCTGCATCTACTTCTCCTGTTACTGTGCAGAAACCTGCTCTGGACAAGGAGGACTCTGACAGTAAAACGGCTCTACCTGAGGAGAGCAAAGTAGAGGAAAAATCCAGCCCTGAAAAACAAGAGGAAGAGCCAGATGGTGCCAAAACAGAGCCAGAGAGATTAGATGATGCTCCTGCATCTAATCTAGAGGAGTCCTCGGAGAGGAAAAAGGAATCTCCGGTACCTAAAAGCAAATTTAAGTATAAGCTAGTTTCTGAAGAAGAAAGCTGTGCAACAGACAATAAAGAAATAACTTCTGAAAGACAGAAAGAAGGAATTAAATTAACCATCAGGATCTCTAGTCGGAAGAGGAAGACAGAAACACCACCAGAAGAGGTCAGCATTGGCCGCACATTGCGGCGATCGCCAAGAATATCCAAGCCTACTCCGAAAGTTGTGGAGACTCGGGATCAGAAGACTGAGAAGAAGCGAACTGAAGAGGAAGAGGAGAAATCCACAGCAGCACAAAAAACAGAACGAAAAGAAGATGCAAAAAAACAGGAGAAGGAGACAAATTCTAAGGTTAACAAGGTAATACAGTTTTATTAGCTGGGAATAGAGAATACCTGCAGCCTTAGCTGTAACGAGAGATACACTGACATAGGAATATTGAGGATTATGTTCCTTTGGTCGGTTTTTGCAAGAAACTAACTTTGCAATCCCGTTGGCAGACTTAACCAATTTTAAAACACCCCCTAAGATAGTGCTAATATCTGTTAACTTACCAGTTTGTGCAATCTGTCGCTTAAACTAACTTAAGTAGACCAAATCAATTGGAGAGAATTCCTCTGGAAACTGTCATGGTCAGACAGGAGTCTGGCTGAGTGGAGAGTTGCAGCTCCTGTGGATTTGCTAGATGGATACCTGTTCGTGTCTGTTTGGTCAGGATGATCATAAGCAAAAAAGGAACCTCCAACAAATGGTGAAGGGTAAAAATATTATGACTTCTGTTTCTAGGTGAAGCCAAAGTTATTGTTGTGCTGAGTTCATGATATAATTTAGGTTTTCTCCTATGTGGAATACATTTTATTTTGGATGGAGGGGTTTTTTTCATTATTAACTTTTGTTTATGCAGCATGGATCTTTAGAAGTACGTCAGGTAAATATCTCACAGAAAGTTAAACATATATCTGTATACTGTGCTTGTGAGTGCGTATTTATAAATACCTTTTATTAATTGATCTTTTTTCTGGTATGGAGTACAAAAGAAAAAGGAATAATGAGTTTGCATTTCTAAGTGCACTCTTTTTATATCAACTTTTAAAATCCTGTCATTTTTTCCACTGCAATACATTTTTTACCAATTTTGTAGTTTTACCAAAGCATTCAGTCATCTAGGAAGTTTCTTTCACATACTGCTATGTTGATAACCTTCATAAAATGAAGAAACAGTCAATTTTTCAGTGAATGGTAACATCTATACTGAGAAAAATCTTTCATATACATGAAGAAATTAAAAATAAATTTTCCATTCAAAGAAATTAATTCAAAAAGAAAATAAATGCAAGTAATAATGATTTTAAGTCCTTTAGGTGCTTATAATTTTGAAGTATTGTTGCTACAGATGTTTTAACTGGATCTCTATTTTGAGATATCAAGAGATCTAAAGATACTTGGTTTTCTAGAGAGGTTTTAACACAATTTTGATAGAGGAAGAAGTTTGAAGTTGTTGCTGCTGTTATTTGATAAAGATGAAAAATACCAGAATCTTTAATAGTCTATTTTATATCTTTGAGTTCCTTTTCTTTTTAAAGAAGGGTGTTTATAAAACAGATTTGAAATTATGATGATGTATGATGAAGCCAAAACTTAGTCTTAATTCTATAATGGATTTAAAATACCTGTGTTACTGAAGTTTATGGAACAGGAAAATCTCTTAAAGGGGTGGAAATTAATGTTAAGAGCCTGAAACAAAATTTTATCAACACGACAAATACTGCTCTGGTACAAGTTCATCCTGCAGGAGAAACAGAATAGAATATTTTGTACACTTTAGTTTATTCAGCTTTAGTTTATTCAGCTTTAGTTTATTCAGGTCTGAGTAGTCAAAATTGAAAAAATATTGTGAGTTGAAAAAGCTGGAAAAGTTACTTTCTGTTTTCAGTGCCTTTGAGGAGGGAAGAGGTGAGAGAGAATGATGGCTGTCAGAAGCAAGTCAGTCAACAGAAATAAAAGTTTCTTCTATATAGCATGTTGCTTTAAATCTAAAATACCTTTGCACAAAGTGCTTTTAAATAATTCAAAATAGTCTTCTGAATTTTAATTGGAACCTGGTTTTCATTCAAAATATGGTAGAAAGTATGATAGAAAGGGGGTAGATGCTTCGTTAATTAGCAAAATAAGCATCAACTGAATCACTTTTCACCTAAGAAAAATAATTGGAAACTATAATTGTGAAAGAAGACTTAGATTTAAGTAACACACTTTAAAGGTGCAGTGATTTTATTTCAGAAACAAAATTGTTTTCTGAAGTGAAATAAAATGAAAAAACTATACGAGGGGGCAGCAGGGGAGAAAAAGGATCCTCTTGGGGTGGAGGCAAGCTGTCATCAAAAATCATAAAGTTTACATGTGGAATTTACCATGTAACCACCAAGTTTATCTTGTCAAAATAGACAAAAGGGCTGAGTGAAAAAAATTGTCTTCCTACTTTTAAATCTTATTTGAAAATTTCTTTCTGTACATAGATGCAGTTTTTTTATCGCTTTATCCTGTTGCATTTTAAGGATCTTGAGAAGATAATGTGTTCATTGAAATGCTCTGCTGTGAATTTACTGAAACCATTCTGACTGAAATGAATCACTTCAATCTAGAGACAAATGTCTTTTTAAGATCTGGGAAGAAACTCTTGTGAACTTCCTTCCTGTTTTTTCTTTGATGTGATGTCTCTTACAGAGAAGCAAAGTTCGGTGGACGGGTACACGAACACGTGGCAGGTGGAAATACTCAAGTAATGAAGAAAGTGAGGACTCAGAGAGTGACAAAAATTCTGATGAGGAGGAAGAGGAGGAAGAAGAGGAGGAAGAAGTAGTTCCACCTGCTGATGACGATGAGCCGTGCAAGAAGTGTGGCCTTCCCAATCACCCTGAGCTGGTAAGTTTGTTGGGAAAGCTTCTGTGGGCTGTTGTGTCAGACTTGGTGGATTGGATTTGGTGGTATCTGAGGGCACATCAGCCTTTTGGATGGCTGTACATAGGCAGTACTTTTTAGGTTTCAGGGGGTAAACTCCTGAGAGTAGATGAGTTGCCTTTAATAAGGAGGGAACAAAGTTATTTTTTCTGTTTACCACCACAAAAATGTAACCTTTCATGAGGTATAACACGACTTACCCCATTGAGAATTAAGCTGAGTGAGGCTTTGAGGTTGTGCCTGCAGTTGCATTGAATACAGAGGAGACAACATTAAAAAGAACCTCAGAAGTGTTGCATCTGCTTTCCAGTGTCATGTGACAAGGCCACAGCTATGTAGTCATCCTCTCTGGATGTAGCTGCACATCACCCTGAGGACTGGGTACAGCAAAATCCCAGATAAAAACAGTAGAGTGAGCTTTTACTGTTTCTCATGGTTATGGTTCCCATTCATCAGTAGTAGAATATCATCATGAATTCCTCTTTGTATGGGAAATCCTCATGTGTAGTCCTGATGTGAATCCACAAAGTAAGCCTATTCTCAGGTGTGTGACAGATACCCTGGCATAGCTGAGGCAAAGTTTGACCTTTAGGATGTAGGAATATTTCAGTAGATACACACACAGCTTATGCCAGCTTTGTTCCTCAGTTTTATGGAAAGGAGTAGCTCAAATTTTACCCAACTAAGTGTGAACTTTAACAGTTGCCTAGTTCTGTGTGCCCCTAAGAGCCTGAAAGACTTTGTCCCTACTGTCTGGGTCATAAAATCATCCTGACTGAGAAGAAGGGCCAGGTTTCTTGTGCTAGGATGTCAATGCACAGGGAAAACAGTTCATGCCACATCTTGTTCAGGTGGAGTTTTCTACTTAGTCTGGGAACTGGGAAGCATTACCAGATTCTACACTAAGGGCAGTCTATGTAGTCCAGTTAGTACTAAGTACTGAGAAAGCATAGTAAGAGAAAATCTAGTTGTTAAAATGGAAAATAATGATAAATAAACTTCTCCATAAAAATGCTCTTGGTACTGGAAGCGTGGTCCAGGTGGTTTTTTTGTTTGTTTGTTTTGTCACAGTCCAAAGTATAGAGCACTTCTGTTTTGGTTGGGGAAATTGTTCTGGAGCTTGTTGCATATTGTGAATGCCAGAAGATACTCATAATGTGTTTTGTTCCACAGATTTTGTTGTGTGACTCTTGTGACAGTGGATACCACACAGCCTGCCTTCGCCCTCCCCTGATGATAATCCCTGATGGAGAGTGGTTCTGCCCGCCTTGCCAACATGTATGTTTCCTCGGTGACTTCACCCTTCTACAGCTTTGCTTGTGCTTGTGGAGAGTTCCTGGGGACTTTAACAAGTTCTTTCTACGATCTTTTTTTTTTCTATTAACAAACAGACTGGGATGAATGGTTGGACTACTGATCTTCCCTCCTGTCCATTAGTAAAACCGAGTTTTGTGCCCTGGTTTTCTTTTTTCTGCTAGTGTGTGTTGCTGAGTTGTAGATGGGAATGTCCAGCCAGACCAATTATCTCCCATCTCTGGTTAAATCACCTCAATACTAGTATGGTATTAAAGATATAATGTCTTAATTTTTCCCAAAAGAAACATTATGTTCTCATCATGGAGATGGAAGCAAGGGATGGATCAGTGGCCAGAGCAAGTGGCCAGCTGTTTTAGAAGTGCTATTCCTTTTTCAGAGACATTTGCTCAGAAGGTGGTTACAGAAAGCTGCTATTTCTAGTAAGTCTTCTGCTGGGAAAGCCAGAGTTGTTCTTGTCAACTAGACAAGTATGAGCACTTTTTTTTTCTCCAAGGCTAGAAGCTGCTTCTGTCAAAAAAATATCTGGGCACATGTCCAGTTTGATTTAGTGTACGTCTGAAATAGCAAGATTTGCAGGGATGGTACTTGGGAGGATAAGCAGAGTGTGTGTGACACTATTCTTGTTAAATTAATGGGAAACCACTCATGCTCATTTTCATAATAATCTGCCTGATCCCAACCCCTTTCCTTGCTGTTAGAGAAGTTCTTTGCCAAAAGGATTGTTGCCCTACTATAAGCTTGTGACATTGGGCATGACGTGATATGACTGTATTTTACGCTGATTTTTAGTTGTCTTCTGAGGAATACTTTTATGTAGTGATGATGTAAGAATGCTTCCTCTACAGTTAGTTAGACCATCCCCTTGCTCTGAGGCTGTTAAGTACTCTTTGATGTGAAAAATGACAGATTTGTAAAAGGGTGAAGATTATCCTTGAAATAATATGAAGACATTAACATGGAATAAGGCATAGTTTATCCATTAAAAGTAATTCTCACACATTCCTCCTTGAGTATTAAGTAGTGTTCTAAGATATGGAACATTTGTTGAGAAAATTATCCTGAAGTGTATCTCTGCTTTTTGCTGCAGTGTCCACAGACTCCTGTGTTCTCCAAAGATGAGGGGACAAACAGAATTCACTGTGTACGCACTCAGCTTTGTGTGTGCATATTATGTATGTCTGTGCAATCCTCAAATTTTCTTGAGACCAAGTTGTAAATACCAACAAAAATGTGGTACTAATTTAGAAATATTTTTGTTCTAAATATCATTAATACTTGCTTTAGGCACACTACCTCCTACATTAAATGCCAGTCACTGGGAGGATACACCTCTGTTCCAGTTCATAGAATTGTGGAATGGTTTTGTTTGGAAGGGACCTTAAAGATCGTGTAGTTCCAACCCCTCTGCCATGGGCAAGTACACCTTCTGCTAGACCAGGTTGCTCAAAGCCCCATCCAGCCTGGCCTTGACAGTGAAGCCACGTGTGTTTTAGGAAGACAATTGTTATTGTAAAGCCTTGTCTACCGAAGAGGAGCCTCCAGGTTAACAAGGCACTCACACTTCTTCCAGACATATACATAGTGAATAAAGTGTCTGAACGTTATTTCAATGTCAAAATAGTTGGTTACGAAAGAAACTAATACTGTGTTTCCTTCCTTTAGAAATTACTCTGTGAGAAATTAGAAGAACAATTACAAGATCTGGATGTCGTCTTAAAAAAGAAGGAGCGTGCAGAACGCAGGTACTATTGTTTGGTACTGACTTTGACCTAAGGTCATCCACATTAATGTGAGGTTTGAGTCTTGTTGCTTTAGTTTCTGTTAAACTTCACTAAATTTACAAGATTATGCATTTATTATAGTGTAGTGAGTCAGTGAAGTTGCAGGTTTGAATGAAATTTTGTGTCCATCTCTGCCAATACCAAAGACTAAATGCAAATGGATTTACTGCATTTAACAGCCTTAATATTTAGAACATCCTATCTGCAGTTTTCAGACCTGAAAAGGAGGGACATGAAACACAGTCTGCATAATTTATACTTTTTAGGACATATATTGAGTACTTTTCAGGATTTAATAACATCTGTATGCATTATTAAACAGAACTTTGCATGAATTTTATCACAAAAGGCAAATTTCAGCAGAAGGTGACACCCTTTTAAAGAAAGTAATTGAGACGGCTTGTATTTGTGGCAGGTACTGTAATATTACATGGGATGTAGTGAGTCAGTGCTGGGAAGAGCAAAGCAAAGCACAATCCATGTCTGCTTTCAGCTTCCTTCAAATCTGTTATTGCTGTTGCAGCAACAACAATGATAGTGACAGATCAGGTACCAACTGTTCCCAACATTGCTACTTCTGCTCAGAGTGTATCTAGATCACACTGTGGTAAAATTATCCATGGCTTGTCAATTCTGCTGAATTTGTACCTTTGGGAATGAAGCTATTAGCTATTTTTATGAGTGAACTCAGCTTGCACTCAGCCTCCATCTGTGCAGTAGTGGGGGACACACAGGAACTATGTCTGCTGCTTTGCTTTATGGTGGGAATGCTCATTATGAGTGAACAATATTTTTAGACCTACTTTGGTAAATATTCTGCTGGCAAAAATTACATGGAATGCAAGCTTTTGCCAGTTTGTCTTGCTTTCTTGAAAAAAACATGATGATCTAACAGTAACAGGAGAGCATACAGTTGATATCATGGCAGTTTTCAGTGTCTGAAACAGATGTTTAACAACTGTTTTGCAATTTGATCCTCATACCAAATGCATCTGATGGTTCATATTGTATATCGTAAAATTGAGCTTTTGTTTAGTTTTTAATGCTCTTTGTAGTTTCCTAAAAAGAGAAATGAGCTTGGGTTTGAATCATAGAATCATAGAATCGATTGGGTTGGAAAAGACCTCCGAGATCATCAAGTCCAACCCTTGGTCCAACTCCA
>JAWWEV010000001.1:30337468-30351359 GCA_035583235.1 Hafferia zeledoni | reverse complement strand
CCGTGGCAAATGGACCTCAGGACTGAAACGGTGGGGCCAGTTCTGTGCACGCTGTGCCTCACCTAAAACATCCACTGATCAGGCTGGAAGGGCATGTGGGGAGAGCCCTGCCCAAATCTGCGTTCGCCAAGTCTGGCCATACATACATATGACTTATATAGAAATGTATCTTGGGATAATTGTTCTGGCATAGCTCAGTGGAAAAGCAGCTCAAGTTGTTTTGAGGCTGTTTTCAACTGATGTAAATAAATCTAGTTTTGAAGACACCAGCTGCAGGAAGAACTGTGAATAATGGTAAGTTTCTTCTGTATGGTTTCTGTTTTAAGCAGACCTATGATTGAATGAAACTGATTTTTGTTATTAATTTAAATTCTCTAACAGATCTTGAAGTTTCATCTTGTCAGTAGTTTTTCATCTTAAAAGTTCCAGTAGAGTACAATTTATTTAAATTTTAAAATAGAATGGAACTTCCCAGTGTCAGTGGTAGCATACACCATCAACTCTGAGTAAGGTTGTTTTCATTGTCAGGAATTGTAGAGGTATCTTTGGCACCAGTAGAGATGAGGCAACAAAAACACTGGAAGGAAACCTTCTTCAGGAGGAATTTGAGGGACACAGGAAAAGGGTTTGTGAGAAGCTTTTAAAGTCAAGCAATTCTACACTGGTAAGAAATGGAAGAGCTGGTGTGAGAGCCTGAAATGGGTCAGGATAACAAGGCATGATGGCTGAGACTCTCCTGTCCTGGAAGAGCACATGATTTTATTGGGACTGGTCTAAGGCTTATCTAAATACTTTATGTGAAGCAGTTTTGCTTTGATGGAATAATGCATGTCACTGTTTTCTTCTGTACAGAGAGTGGTGAGTACACAGATTATAGTGATGATGATTACCTGGAAACTCGGAGGAGAAGATCAAGACGGAATCAGAAGAGACAAGTTAATTATAAGGAAGATTCGGAAAGTGATGGCTCTCAGAAAAGTGTCCGATACGGGAAAGAGTTAAGAAGGGTTCACAAACGCAGGCTCTCCACTTCAGATAGTGAAGGTAAATGAAACACTCCAGCGTTTGCAGGAACTGGTGTATAGAATCATAGAATTGATTGGGTTGGAAAAGACCTCCGAGATCATCAAGGCCAACCCTTGGTCCAACTCCAGTCCCTTTACCAGATCATGGCACTCGGTGCCACGGCCAGTGTCAGTTTAAAAACCTCCAGGGATGGGGAATCCCCCACCTCTCTGGGCAGGCCATTCCAATGCCTGATTACTCTCTCTGTATGTCAGCATTAGCATGAAGGGAAAGCTCTATGTGACTCCGATATTTCAGAGAATCATCCTTCTAGATGATTCTAGAGCTACTTGGTGTTTCTCAGGAACTGTTTTCTTCTGAAACAGCCCCCTGGCACTTTATGATGCACTGTTAACTGAGTCACTTCTCCAAAGTGTTTCATTGTCCCTAATCCTGACTTCCAGATCTGAATGTACTGTGTCTAGCACAGAGTGCTGGGATTCCAAAACTGGCATTAATGTACACTTTTCTGTTAAGAGATCACAAAGCTCCCTCCCAGGAGTCTTTAAAGATTCTCTTCTGTAAGAGAAAGGGTATTGCCTCTGGTTCCCTGACTGTGTTTGAGCTGGTGGTTCAGACTCATTCCTTCTCCTGTTTAAGGACCTGTGCTAAGTGCGGAGGAAGCCCCACTCAGTAATGTCAGTCACACCATGAGTGATTGATGTGCTTTTTGATTTATAATTAATTAGCTTTTACAAAAGCAACCACTGACTTTGGGTGCCTTGGACTCCTGGCACCCAGCTTATGAGACCTTAGGTCTGGCTTTCTGAGTGCTGAGCAGTATGGCTTGCAATGGATGTCAGCCTTCCTCAGGAAATGAGCCACGCTTGACAGGCTGAGCACCTCAGTTTTGGAAGGGCTGCCCTGAGATTACAGGGTGTTAGAGTATCTGTCCTCTTAGGTGAAGGGAAAAAAGCACGTGACACAGATGTATAGATCTCAAAAACATGATCATATACTGCAATACAGCTTCTTCTCAGAAATCTGCTGTGTGGTGGCTTTTTGCTTCCTGCACTTGTGACTTTTAGCAGTGCCTGACTGACAGTGTCTTTTCTTCATGAAATCCCATTTCCTTGGGTAGCTTTGGTACTGGCTTTCTGCATATTAAAGTCAGCACCATTTAGTACCATTCCAGCACTCTCCCAACAGTTCCCACATCATACCATAAAATACATAACATTACTGAAAATGTAATTATATTGAAAATAGATGAGCACTGACAGAGTCTGTATCAACTTGAACCTACATTAAATAATACGCTTTAAATGAAAATTCACATGGATTTCTAATGGAAATCAATAGGAGACAAATTATTTGATTTTTAGGTCTCCATCTTTTCTCACCAAAACCATCAAAGATCAGTGCAAAGGCTGTCAGTGTGTAGGCAATATTCCAGTTTGCCAAAAACAAAAAAAGAAAAATAAAAACCTCACATTAAAGGGCAGCAAATGGCAGGTGACAGTCAGGCAGCATTCATATGCTTTGGAAAAAGTATATAATTTTTGGGGTGGTCAGGGTATAGTACAGTTGTGTGTGTGCGTGTATGAATTTTGTGATAGAGAGAAACCATTATTTGGGTTCTCAGTTTCAGGCAGGGTGTAAATAAAGCATGTGCTGTGAGATGGGAGATGCAGTTCTGCACTATTCCCAGCATGGAGTTACCAGTTCTAGCAGGCAGTGCACCTACTCCAAAGCCTCTGGTAATCCTCAGATTGGAAGCAGAACATCAAAAAATTGTTGGCATTTGCTGCTTTGGGAGTTTATTTAAAAAGTAAAAAGGCTGCAACTGTTTTGGCTTGGTTGGGGAACTTGGAGATGGACGTGTGTGTGGAGAGAGATTTGAGAGAGAGAGAGAGAGAGATGGCTTGTTAATGAGTGTGAAAGATGAAAAATAAGGTGTAAAAGTTGCACTAAGATTTGCTAGTGGCTCTAAGTCTGCTGCTTATTCCAGAGAGCTACACATCCAAGAACTCTGAAGATGATGAATCCACAAAGGAGTCGAAGCGATTGATTCGGAAGCGTCGGCGAAGCACAGATGACTATTCCGAGGAGGAAGGAGAGGAGGAGGAGGAAGGGAAGCCTGTCCGCAAACGGCTGAACCGAATCGAAACAGACGAGGAAGATAACTGCGAAAACGCCAACGAGGACGCAGAAACCCCTGCGCCTGCAAATAAGCTGCCAGCAGCACAAGCTCCTCAAGACAACCCCAAGAAGCACTGCTACCGGATAGAAAGCGACGACGAGGATGACTTTGATAATGTAGGGAAAGTAGAGAGCCCTTTGGACTACAGCCTGGTGGACTTGCCTTCCACCAATGGACAGAGCCCGGGGAAAGCCATTGAGAACTTGATTGGCAAGCCAAGCGAGAAGACCCAGGCCCCCAAGGACAGCACAGCCAGCGCCAGCCTGGCACCCAACGGGACGGGGAGTGGGCAGGAGGCAGTGGGGCCAGAGGAAGATGAAGATGAACTTTTGAGAGTGACTGACCTTGTTGATTACGTCTGTAACAGTGAACAGTTATAAGACTTCATTTTTGTGCTAATTTATTCCACGGTAGCTCATACCAGCGGGCCAGTTATTAAAAGCTGTTTTATTTTTCCTAGAAAATTCTCCACTACAGTATCACTTTCTAGAAGCAAGAATTTCACCAGTCCTGCAGTCTTTCTGTGAAGTGACCAGTTTTGAACTTTGAAGTTGAATTGCTGTAAATTCCCTCTCTTACCCCCCCTTCTCCTTCCAAGTCCATGGTCCTGGGTAATTTCACTCACAAAAACCTTATAACAACAAGAGATTTGTATATTTTTGACTTTATATTTCCTGAGTGCATACAAATTTGTGGAAATGGGTGGCCTAAGAAAGCATTCCAAATCAGTCAGGGCCCAAACCGGAACTGGGGTGGGTTTGGCTCAAGGGGTGGGGGGATGGGAAGGGGGTGGTGCAGAAGCACTTGTGCTTTAGCTTTTTCATATGAGATATATATTATATTTAAATGTTCACAACTTAGATTACAACCTAACAGACAATTAAAAGCAAAATTAATGTCTGTACTGTTGCATTTTGTGAGTTGTAGGTTAACATACCATAGCTCATCTTAGTAATCACCTTCATGGAAGCAGTTTGATTTTAATACTGGAGGCAAACAGAATTATTAGAGGCCAAGAAGGTACCATAAACAAGAACTCTGCTATCCATTATGACTTGCAGACTTTCCTAATAAACATCCTTTAAAGTGTTTGTACAGTGAAGTGTACTGTAATGAAGTTTTTGACAGTCGAAACACGTTAGCCATGAATTTCTAAAATGATCTCATGCACAGTTCATCAGATGGTCTTCGATGCACATTGTCCAGTGGGAGGATGTATCAGTGGCAAGTTAGTCTGTAAGTGGAATGCCAAGTAAGTCTGTAAGTGCTGCTGACTTTTACAGACAAAGGAACCCTGCGGTAGCTGCCTGGCCACGCGCGTTTCACCATCGTCGGAGTGTTCGGAACAAAGTGTGTTTGTACAGACGGCATTGACCACAGAACGACAGTGCATCAGAGGACGGAGGGATTTCCAAATAAACCGTGACTGCTCCATTCATGCCCTTAATATCTACTTCAAATTGAAGTAATCAAATGGAACAGTTTCCCTTTTTGAGGTTTCCTGTTTGGGGTTTTGTGTGTGTTTTTGTTTTGATTTTACTTATCTGCCTGGATGTATTAGCAGGTTTTGAATGTAGTTGTTGGCCTTTGGCCATTAGAATTTTCTTAAAATGCATTTTAATAACTGTCATGTGACCAACTAATTTCAAGAAGGCAGAGTTTGAGAGAAAACGCTTGACTCCAAGACATTGAAGTGATACTTTTATTCAAGGAAAAAAAAGACAATAGAAGAAAAAGAAAACCAAACCAATATGGGGCATATCAAGAGCATTCAGTTTTCTCTTTACTTTGTTTAATATGCAGGCTGCAGCATTTGTACACATTACAGCACACAAGACAACTTAAACAGATCTGCCAAACACTGAAATCCAAAAAAGTCCCATCTGTTACTCCTTTTGCTCTGAGATTTGGATTTTTGTCTGGTGTTTATGGCCATTGCTGGCAATGGATGCACCAAAACTGCTGCTGCCACCAAGGAGTGAGTTCTCCTTTCCTGCCCCACCCCATTCCCTTCCATTATATTGTATTTACTAGTCAGTCATTAAGCACTTCTGTTTTCTTGTACTAAAACTGGCATTAGGATTTTACAAAATACCTCTCTAGAAAACCTTGATATAAAAATTACCTACGTTCTGGCCTTTAAAGTCTTGGTTTTGTTTCCCCACCTCAGTCTTTGCGAGGTCTGTCAGAACCACTCCATGACTCCTTTGGATTCTAGCACTGCACATACTGTGCTATAAAAGTAGGATCAGAAGGATGCAAAAAGGGAAAATTTACTGATTATCTGCTGTGCTAAACAAGCTGGTGATTTAAAAAAGAAGAAATCACTCTCTAAATGAGAATTTAATTTCATCAAAGATTAAATATTTTCCTGTCTTACCGACGTTAACAATTAACAAATTATTAAAACAGGGTAGTGAAAAGCCACAGAAGCTTACAATGAGTTCTTAAAAGCATATATAGTGTTTTAAGCTGCTCTAGTGCTTTTCTTTGCTTACTTGACCCATAAATGTAGTGCTTCTACATTTTTAATGTATTTGTGTTACCACAAGTAAGAACATACGGCTTCCACCTGTCCATGGCAGTAGCTGCTGAGCATTTTCAATACTTGCAGTGCAAACTGGTTCCTGTGCACCAACAGTGTGCAACCAGGGGTTTCTCATTTGTTTTGGCAGTGCCATATTTTCCTTTGCTGCCTTTTAGTATCGGATCAGTGTTGTAGCAAACATTCTTGCTTGTAGAGTCAACCCCAAATGTTCAATGCTCAGCAATTGTGAATGTGGAAAAGTACAAAAGAGTTATGATATTAGATATACCAATCATGGAAAAAAAATGCAGTACTGAGTTAGGGAGTGGTGTAAAAGCACAAAAGGCCAGGAAGCAGAATGGCAGCTTTGAAGCCTGCATCAGGAGTGCTGCATTTTAAAAATGACTGGTTGCTACCAAACTTTAGTTTCTCTAGGTCATTTCTCAGAACCAGCTTCTCTGTCTTCTGAGAAGTCACTCTTGGTACCTGAGACAGCTTCATCCCACACAATCCAGTGTTCCTCTGTAAAACAGTGGGAATGGTGTTCAAGGAAAAACTGCAAAAAATGCCCTGAAAAATATTACCATTTATAAAATGTATTTTTCTCATTTCTAAGGTCTCCTACTTGAAGGAAAATGTACAGTTTCCTGTTTGGGAAGATGACATTGTCTGACATGAGGCCACCTGACTGCCACACAGGGTTCATGCTGTTACAGTACATACATGTGATTGCAGAGTGGAAATGTCTTCCTGGTGTCCTTTTAGTTCTGTGCCCTTCTGTGCTTATTGTGAGATCAGAAATTAATGAGCTTTGAGTAGGGATCTTGAAGTGTAGCTCTGGGTTTACAGAAAGCTCAAACTATATGAGAAACAGGGAAAACAGGCCAGGGATTTTTTTAACATAATGGATTTGGAAGTACAAGAACAAGCATCTATAGACTGAACATACATAGCATTTATTCAACAAACTTGTTTATTCCACACAGGTTGTCACTAAAAGCTTTATCTTTTTTAACTGCAAACTCTTTTGAGTATAACTGGGTGGAGAATGATTTGATTTCTATGTGCAGTCTGAGTAGCATTGTTGAGGGGAAGAACATACAAATGGCGTGGAGAATTGGACTCTCTGTCACCAGCATCGATGCTGAATATTTGTTTTCTTCCATGGGGCTTGTGTGACTGTCAGCAACACAAAGCACACAAGCAGCTCCACTCCACAATTAATGGATGTGGTGCATTAACCTGAGCAAAAGGGTGGTAGAGTTAAGAACTCGGTTTTACCGTGCTTGCAGTCTTCTAGTTGTTGAGTCTGATAAACCTGAGCATAGTCTTGATTTAGAAATGGAAAATGACATCACCAAAACAACTGCTAGCATTGAAATCTTGCAGGAAGGTCTGTGCTGAACAATCAACTTTTTGATAGTTTAATTTCCTACGTGTTGAACTATCTTATAAAATTACTGTATCTTTCTGATAATTTTTTTAATTAAAAGATTGGTGTGTTCTAGCAGCATTTGGTAGAAGAAACAGAGATGTTTTTTTCTAAATTGCTCATTTATGAAGTATGTCACATTCAAGATTTCTTTGTATAAAGTGTCTCAGTTACTCTTCCTGTCACAGGAGCTAATGACTTAATTGGACTTGTTTTCTGTTCACTTCTGTTTTCTAATTGCTGTGTCTAAACTCTTGACAAGAGACCTTACTCAAAGAACCTCAAAGGGGAAAAAAAAAGTATGTTCGCAAAAGAAAAATTGTATGGTAGTGGTACACTGGTTCTGATTTCTCTTCACATCTATCATTTGAACTACATTGGTATCCAGATGCTCCAACTGTTCAGTAATTTTAATCGTTCATTGTCAGGATGTCTATTTTGTACCTCTCTTTTCAGGTGCTTAATTTGGTTTTCAGTAGGAAGTCCTGGTCTAAACTTTCCAATAATTATTTCCACTCACATCTTTTCACAATTTCTTTTACAAAAAGTAAATGAGGAATTTTTGTAGCACGTGTTTTTTAAATTCATTTTGTACACAGTAATTTAAATAAATCATGCCAGTAATGCTCCCCACCCCGAGCTGGTCTGACAAAGAGATTTGTATCATCTCATTCAAAATGACAATATATAGGCCTTGAAAATTGGTTTTGGCACCTGTGCACCTGCTATTCACAGGCTTAGTACAGTTCTGATGTGCAGTGTGCACTCCTAGCTATGTATTCACATCTGGTGTGTGCTTCCCATTCGGTGGGTATATAAAATCCTTAAATATATATAAAAGATCAAGTACTTCAACCAAAACACTGACTTTGGGGGAAATTTGTGTTGAATATGGTGGGGAAAACTCTAGAAATGGTGGAGAAGAATTTTGCCATTCCTTAAGTGTTTAAACGTATATAGAAGCATTTAGGATATTGTCTGAAGTGAGGATCAGGACCCCATTTCCTTTTAGTCTCTTCTTCCTCCCCTTCCCTAACAGCTGAGATAGGGACTATATCTCACTTAAAATGTTGGAAGGCAGAGAGTAAAAAAAAAAAAATCCAACAATTTTTTTTTCCTGATATTTACTAATGTAAGAAAATTCTGTGACTAATTTTTGGTGCTTTACAGTTGAGTTCCCAGTCTGAAATCTAACAGAGAGCTCTGGCTTCAGAAATATTTACCAGTTGGAAATTATTTCTGAACCTGGACACCCATCAGCTGGGGTATTGAGGATGACTGGTCACTTCAGCAGGTCACATCACTTACTGGGCTTTTCTTTTAGATTAGTGTAACTAACTGAGATAGTTCCGAATAACAAAAATGTGTGCTTGGGAATTGATTGTCCCAACACGTCAGAGTGATGTAACTTTGTGTATTGCAAAAGATGTATATTGCTTAGTATGACATTAAAAAAAAAGAACTGTGTAGAGATTCTGGGGGAAAGAATAGAACACTCTGCAGTAGGTGAATTTTTATAATTGAATCTGTGGTGTAAAGCCTCCAGATTCAACTGCAACTAAAAGCAAGTCCTACAACTTGGGGTTTTGACTATCATTTTGTAAATTTTGGCAGCCCACACCTGAGCTGAGCAGCAGGAGAGGGGATAGAATTGCAGTTAGAGGGGGCATGTGTGCCTGCAAGCATCTTCTGTTGCTGCATAAACCCCCAAAGGTTGTTACTGAGAGCTGAACGATGGAAGGGCTCTGTTGTTGGGCTGTTTACTCTGTGCACTTTGCAGCACTTTGTGTATAGTCGGTCTCACTGGTTCCCCAGGTGCAGACACAGTCACTTGCTCCTGCTGTTTGGATGCTCATTCAAGTAACAGGAGGAGATGGGGAATGGATGGAGGGAAGTAGAGTGGAAAAAAGGGTGTGCAAAGCCATGCCATTTGCAAGACAGGCCTAAAAACTGCTTGTGACTTGCCCTTTAAACTGTGTTGTCAGTGGAAGATCTCCATTTAGGAGAATCATTCTGATTACCCTCCTTTTCTCATCCTGACTTTCAAAGTAACTGGAAAATCTACTTGAGGTCTTCCTCCTTGAAGGAATAGATAATGTTCCATCTGTGCAATGTGGATGTGGAAAAAAATCATGATCAATCTATAGACTATTATGACAATGTTTGCCTCTGGGGATGTTGGTCCACGTGGTTTGCTTTCTTCTTTGTTCCCCTTACTGTGTCCCACACAACTAAACTTAGTCCATCAGAGCTTGACTTAAATGATTCTACGGGGATAAAGTCCTTCTATGACAACATATGATAGGCCCTAGTGCACTGTTTGTTTGTTAGAACAGTTACAAGTCCTTAATAGATATTAATCTGCTACTCAGGGTAGTGGTAGAAAAGGAAATCAAATCCTAAAGCTGTAAGCCTTGTTTAGTTTGGCATTTCATACTCGTTATATGGACTCTCAAATCTTGTACAGTACTTTACTCCTATCCTGTATTCATTCAGATGATCCTCCTGCCCCAAACTGCATTAAAACGATGTGTTGTCAATGTCAATGCAGTTCCTGCCCATGTTCCACAACCCTCCTGCTGCAGCCAGAGGGATGTGACCGATTCCAACGCTAATGTCACTGTTCCTGGTACGCATGACAGTTCTCACATGGGCACAGATCCTGTACCTTAGTCCAACACCAGGTATTTTCAGTGTCTTGGGTAACACAGAACAGGTCCCTTGATAGCAGAATGGTTACCCTCCAATATTCTGTGAGAACTGGATCAAATCTGCCAGATAAGTCTCTGCTTTCATTACAGTTTTGTCGTACTCATTTGTGCTATTCGTATGTTTGCAAAGAAATCTTGAGTTCCTTGAAAATGGTCTCCTTCACAGCTGGCCTCATTTTTTGTTTTCTTTCTCTAAAGAATTAACACAGTGAAGTTCCACAAGCTGAGCTCTTTATGTGGAGTTTAACCCTTGTGTTTCTTGAGTCTTGAACCTTGTTTTTTTCAGTCTCTCTTCAATCATGACTTGCTACAATATCAAAGGGAGAGGACCGGGGGACACACACTGTGTGTGTGTGGGAAGGGGGGGAGATATGTTGAAAAAACTGGAAGTGTTATTGTTGCACATAAATTGGGTGGTGCTTTCACTGTCTTTTCCCTCCCACCAGTAATACCACGTGCATGTAAAACATGCTGCGTTTAAACTTTTATAAATGGAAGTCATGGTGGCCTCAGTGCTCAAAGGGTTAACTGCAGTTTATTAACAGCTAATGTTTTTAGATTTGCAGTACACAACTGTTTAAATACTGTATTCCTTGTAAATGAAGAAAAAAAATGTTAAGGCTGGTGCCAATATTTTTGTTAATGAATTGTTCAGCGTTGTCTCTCACTACAGTCTGGTCAGAACTCTTTGTGTATAAGCTGGGCCTGAAGCCATTTTATAGCTTGTAGGCCTAATTGTGTAACTTTTCTTTCATAATGGTTTTGTTATAATATCTACTGTCATTTCTTTCATATAAATATGACATGTAAATTGTCATAATAAAAAAAATTGAAATAACTTGATGTACAAAGTATGATGTGTATTAAGGATACAAGGGCTTTTTAATGGGCATCACACATGCACATTTCTTCTTTAGTTTTAAAACAAGCACAGTCATGGCTGTTGGGTATCATTCCAGCCTGTGATGGTCCCCTGTGTGTCATTCCCACTGTGTGCCATAGGAACAGGCAGCTTGTGGTTTATGCCAGTTTTGTTACAGCAGCTCAGCTGACAGAGTCTTTCTTTGGCCAGCTCTGGCTGACAGTGGGGAAGACCTGATGGATTTGTTTTTGTAGCCATGATGATTTTCTGTGTATGTTCCATCTTTGCATAATTTTTGTGTCTCATTTCACAGTGATGTGCTCTCTTGACAAAAACCAGAACGCCTGCAGCCTCCACCATACTCAGTTAGGCTGTTCCAGCAGACCTCCATGAAGTTTCCATGTGGTGCTAATGAGAGAGGAGACAGGTTCGTGGATTTAGGCTGAGATGTGTAAAACCTGGACAAAGTGCAGGGGCAAAAAGGAAGCCTGCAGAGATGCACTGAAGATGTTCTGACACCTGGCAATGGCAGCAGACACTGATGGTATTTCAGGACTTTAACAGGAGAAAGTCAGGGAGAGAGAAGCAAATTGAAGAAGAGGATGGTTTTTTTCTGAATCACTGAAGCCTGTCAGTCTTTTTTTATTGTAAATGTATCTGTGGTTCTAGTCAAGCTACCGCATGTTCCTGTAGTGATGAGAAATTGCTGTGAAACTCATCCTCTTGCTCCAAATCCACTGCCAAAATTTTACATTTACATTTTTGGTGGATTTGGGGTATTTTAAGTCTGAATTGGCCACCTTATGGCAGGCAGTGCTGTGGAGAGAAACAGGCTCCCTTGGTGGCCCTTCCTGCCTTCTGTCCTAAGGTGACGCCAAAACTTGAGAAGGTACCTGCTGCTCTCCATTGCCTCTGAACACGGCTCTGGTTGACTAAATCCCTGCCTGGACATACAGTGTTCAGATGTTGCTGTGGGGATGGATCCTGACTCACTTCTTAAACTTCTTACAGCTGAAGAAAAGAGTTTTGAAATAGTACCATTCTGTTCCATTTGTAAACTTCAGGAAATGTCTGTCTTCCTGCTCTAAACTTCTCAGGTGCAGCACTCAGTACTGGGGTATGAAACATCTGGATCATGTAAATGAGGAAGATGTGGATTTCTCCTCCTCCTTAATGCCTTGGCCTCAAAACCAACCTCCCTGCCTGCGCTTAAATCATCCTTTTTTCCATTTTCTTTTGGAAGAGTGGTATGTGACAGAAGAAAGACTTGCTTTTGCATGCAGGAGGAGGAATGAACTCTGTACTGCTCCGCTGCAGTGGCTCAGTTCAACCTCAGCCTCTCAGAAATCTTATCAATTAACAATCTCTAGGAGTTTCTGTGTGACTTGGAGCCAACTACAGAGGTGATGAGGGCGCTCTGTGGCTGATACGACAGTCAAATAACAGGGGATGGACATGAGCAGGAACATTGCTTTTTAACCCCTAAGTGTGGTGAATGGTGTTTCCATGTATTTGCATCTCTTTCCACCAGCTGCCACAATCTGATCTTTGTTCATGGATGAATCATTTTTGTTTTTGGATGAGCACTTGTCTTAGTGTGGCAAACTTGAAGATGGTTGAGAAATTTCCTCTTCCTCATCTCCTGTTGTCTCTGTTGTTTTTTTCAAGCTATTCCAGTGGCATTCAATGATCAGTTAGTTGTGGAATTTGTTTTCATTTTGGTCAAGGTAGTTATTTGTATTGAGTAACAATTGTTTGCATGATTAGAATCCAAAACAGGTAGGCAGGGTTGAGGAGCTTTCCAAAGCATTGTCAAAAGCTCAGCCTCAGAGAACCACGTTATGTTCTTGTTCCCCCTGGTTTCTTTGGTTTCTTCACATGCTTTCCTTTCCCAGAATGTGCTGCTTTGGCTCTCTGCTATCCAAGACTGTAACTAGGCAAGGCCAGAGAGGGGAAAGATGGAGACCTAATCCTATTCATCTTTGGCTTGTGTTTGTGAGAACCTGGGTTTGCACACGGGTAGGTGTGCAATGACTCCTTACAAATAAATTTAAGATGGTGAAAGGAAACATTAACAACCGTGACAAGATAACAACTTACACAGGCTCTTAGTACGTTCTGTGTCAGGAGCATTTGTCATCCTGAACAGTCAGGCAGAAGGGATGTTTGCAATGATGCTCTCTCACTGATGGAGTTACCAGGAGCATCCCCTGACAGAGGAGCACTTCACTAACACATCGGCAATCCCTTTCTCACTGCACTCGCACGTGGCCTAAGAGAAACTTGCCGGAGAAATGGAGTAAATGCAGAGGAAGAAGCAGGGCCAGTGCTCGTGAGGGGCACCAGCCCACCCATCCCTGCAGTGGGTTGTCCCAAGACACCCCCAGCTCACCAGGTACGTACCAAAGAACTGCCAGGCTCCTGATCCCCAGTTCATCAGTGCTTAAGGAAATCAACTGGATACCCTTTATGTAACTGAAGTACCTCTGATATTCTTTATATTCTCTGTGTGTATCTGTCAGCATTGGGTGCAGGTCACCCACCTAAAACACCCTGTCCAGCATCTGAAAATGGTAATTGAAAAGCTGCTGTGTTTGTTTTTCCCTTTGGCACCTGTCCAGCAGAGACTGACAGGCTAAAATGGGTATGCCAGAGTTCAATTAGCATTTGGACAATGCTGACAGACACACAGTGTCATTCTTGGGCTTGTCCTGTGCATGGGCAGGAGCTGAATTTGACCTTGTGCATCTCTTCCAGCTCAGGATAATCTATGATTCTATGACTGGACACAGTACTGTCAACTATAGAATCACAGAACAGTTTGAGTTGGAAGGGACCTCAGAGACCATCCAGTTCTGACCCCTGCCTTGGACAGGAACACTTTTCTCTGGACCAGGTTGCTTAAATCCCCATCATCCAGCCTGGCCTTGAACACTTCCATCCACAGCTTCTCTGACCAACCTGTTCCAGTGCCTCAGCAACCTCTCAGCAAAGAATTCCTTCCCAATGTCTCATCCCTGTGCTCTGCCAGGTTGAAGCTCTGCCAGGGGAAATTTAACTTGGAGATCAGAAACAAATTCTTTGCAGAGAGAGTGCTCAGGCATTGGAATGGGCTGCCCAGAGAGGGGGTGGATTCTCCATCCCTGGAGGT
>JAWWEV010000001.1:30266742-30292118 GCA_035583235.1 Hafferia zeledoni | reverse complement strand
TTCCCCTCTCTTTTCCTCCCTTTTCCTCGGTGTTGGGGGTGGGGGGAGGCTCTGACTCTCTGTCTTGGAGGGCTGGCGGTTTGCCAGCTCAAACCATGGCTAAATTTGCCATGGTCTGCTTGCATGGAAGTCTGTAGACCTACAACTGGAATGACTCTGGTCTAATGCATGTGGCAAACTTGTGACTGACCGGAGTATTTGGTTCAGATTGCAGGCATGCAGATGAACTGCAAGATCAAAACTTTCTATTCCAATTGAAATAACAAGAAAAGTCATCTCATGGGCTCAGACAAACTTTTGTTTCATCAGCTGCCTTCTTTTGATCTTCTGTAAGTACCAGTGATCACACTGTAAGTGATTACTTTGTTATATAAAGGAGAAGTGCTAGTGTAGATGTTCCTCATGGCGTCCCCTCTGCCACAGAAGGTGACACCACAGCAAACAAAAGTAGTGGGCATAGCTAGCAAAACTGTTCTCTTGCAATCAAAGTGTAAATAACACTTTGACATTATGACTTCACTGCTATATAATGCTTTCTTTGGGATTGCATTGCAAGCAAAAAGGCAAATTACTTCAAAGAAAACCCAAATCTCTGTGGAGTACAGGTCTCAAATGTGCTAGTTCCTTATTGGCCATCCTGCAGAGCAGGCAGCAAACTGCAGCTTAACCAGTAAGATTCTCAGGACCCCTAATCTGGCCTTGATGAAAGTGGAGGCTTTACAACAAAGTTGGAGAGTTTAGAGGCAAGTGGAGATCAGGCAAAAAAGTAAAAGGAGCTAACCAAAACAGGTAGTATCACAACAAGGGTATAAGTTTATTTTGTAGAATAACTTATTACTGACAAGGAAAATGGGATCTCTCAGGATTTCATGCAATAGTTGGTGTGTTGCCTCAAAGAAAACTCAGTCAAATAGGCAACAGTGAGGATTATGGCAAGAATGGTGACATAAACAGGTGAGGTCAAAGTTCCCTACTCATTTGGATTTCGCATTATTGTGTCCAATGAGCCCATGAAACTGGTTGGTTTGTGCTATGTCATCTATGTCAAACTAACAGGTCATGAAGGAAAGGCTCGTGGAAAACATGCAGATAAACAGCAAAAGGGTCTAACTGTATCCTGGTTTTTCCAAGCTCTCTCTGGGTTGACAACTAGCAGATGTCAGGGCGTTGTCATTGCCTGTGTGTAGGTTGTGCATGTTTTTTGAGGCCTGTGTGATTTGGATATGCTAAATTGTCTGTGAAGAGGCTGAGCTTCACAAGCTCTGCTGGTAAGTCCTGGGCAAGTGCAAATTCTGCTCTATATACTGTCTGTAAACCTATAAAAGATAACTTCTCTAGCACTTTATGAAGTAGATCGAGACTTGATTAGCTGTTTGGGAGGTGGTTTGCAGAGTGGACTTAAAAGGGAAATCTCTCCTTCCTCACACCATGCAAAGCAGTAACTTCAGCTGCATTTCTGTGCCCCCTGAATAACTTCAAATAACAGTGCTGTTAAAAAAAAACCCACAACCCAGACCCAGAAGGCTAAAGAAGTAGAACACTTTGGAAATTGAGAACTTTCTACATAGTTTTTGAGGATTTGGGTTGCTTGCTGAGCTGATTTATTTTGTAAAAGCACTTACGGTTATGCATTTAAATTTGAATTTATTTTCCCTTGTTAAGTGGCCTTCCAACCTGCTGTTGTTTTTGTGATCTTAGTCATCACATTATCTTACAGGGTTTGGGAAAGAAAACAAGGAAAAGATATAGCCACTGGCAATCTCTGATCTGAATTTGTTTAATAACAGCATCCTGTTTACTTCTTTTTCATGTTTCCACACAAATCTTCAGTTCTGCAATTATGTATTAAGCCTGAGGACTGTCTGCTGAAGGAAACTTAGCTCCTGTACCACATGTAGTTCCTACCAAGGCTAACAAAAGCTTAGGTGGACTTACTGGTGGTGTGAATATAGTAGAATATAATCTGAAGCTATTTTTTTAATAGCTCTAATTTCTATATGTACACAAGGTGCAGAACAAAATAGAGATTACAAAAAGAGGTGATGAACTCTTACTATCCTACTCCCTGGCATAAAACAGATGACTATGAAGGATACTGAGCAGAGGAGGACCAGGCACACTTAGCTTATTAGGTCTTTTTTCTGGGTGTACTTACGGTGCATGTTTGTTAGAGAGATTAGTCTTGTATCTGCAATGCTGGATGGTTTTCTCCATTTGTACACAAGGATGTGCTGTAAATAAATAAATAAATTAATAAACACAATAACTCCTGCATTTTTCAGTACCAGTGGGCGTGTGTGTGTGTCGTGATGGAGCTGTGAGTTCAGGCTTGGCAAACTATTATTGGATCATTTAGGTTGGAAATTATTACTCATAATTAGTGTTACGGTGGTGCCTACAAGCCATGGCCTTGCCATTGGGAGTACTGATAAAGACATCAGGTGGAAGCCTTGATCTTTGTCTGTATAAGACAGTGGTTCAGGTAGGATTTTCATTTATGGGCATTTACTGGGGTTTTGATGACTGTATGGCCCAGGCTGGTTGCATGTTTTGTCTGCTTAGTTTTTAAATCTGAACTGCATCAACTGGGGATTGTGGCAACCCTGGGTATTCACAGGGTAACAGCAGAAAGGCTGATTCCTGTCTTTTTCTGTTCATGAAGAGAGAACACAGTGAAAAATTAGGATGATTAATAAAATAAGCAGCATTTCCAGCATACCAACTGCTTCTTTGTGGCTGAGCAGAAAGGCATCGTCCTTAGCCTAAATTTTATTATGGAGACTGCAGTGCTGTTCTTATGGATTTTGTAAAGTTCTTCTTGCCAAAGGACAGCATGGGAAAAAACATCACTGTGCCCGAGGGAGTTCCAGCCTGATGAATAGCAAATGGTGATACCTGGCAGACCGTCACCCCCCACTGTTCCAGATACACCGTTATGCCCTGCCCGACGGCATTCAGTGACACTGGAGATGCTGCTGCTCCTAGAGAGAAATTTCTCTGATCCACTAGAACAAGAAAAAGTGAGCACCATCCCACAAAGATCCTCCTGCTGTGACTGTAACTTACTGAAATTTTTTATTCCAGTGGTGTGCTCTGGCAGGAATATCTAAGGATCAAAATACTAATTTTTGAGCATTGTCCTATTGGAGTTTAGGTCTGTAGGTTCATAAGCATGGTCCTTCACAATCACGAGCCCAAGTGATTTCTTCCTGGCTGGCAAAGTTTCTTGCCCTCTGAATTTTTCTTGGCAAGCAGTTTCAGCTCCTGTATTGCTCTTAATTCTACCCAGGATCCTCAGAGTAGGCATTCCTTTGTCTGCATCCAAGGAGGGTTGTGGTCTGGAGGCTGTGCTCCAGGCACATCTGCCCCACAGGGGACAGCGCTGACCTGAATACACATCACAGCACTCACAGCCACTTACATCAGGAAACAAGTAAATAAATGACTGCAGCATTGTAGTTAAGTAGTCAAGAAAGCTTGGATCAAGACTAGATCTCCCTTTCCCCTGGGGTATGTCCTAACACGTAGGTTCCTTCTTTTTGGCACAGTAATTTCTAAATAATTTGTTGCACTGTGACAAAATTTCTGTAGAAATTTTCTTATTCTTATATCCTTGGGCACTTACATGATTGTTTGCAATTCTACTTTCATCTTTGCTTCAGGCACTGCTGGGTACACTTTGCTGAGTGTTGCTATGGCAGTTTAAGCTTGTTCTGCCCCTCTGGTGAGGGCTTCTGCTTCACATCCAGCTGATGGAATGAGCAGATGCTTCTACTTAAGGACAAAGCCAAACAAGTAGATAGTTGATCAGGCTGCATCTGAGTTAGGACACTTGGTTTTGGAGAGGAGCAGGCAAAAGGCAGGCACATATTTCCTTCTGCTGACTTTGCTAGAGGGATTGAGTGTGTTGCCTAAAATTGAGAGAAAATGCTTTCAAGACAGCCTCAGCAAGTTTGCAGGTGACACCGAGCTGAGGGGTGCAGTTGACACGCCTGAAGCATGGGATGCCATCCAGAGGGACCTGGAAAAGCTTGAAGAGTGGGCCCATGGCAACTTCAGGTGGTTCAACAAGGCTGAGTGCAAAGTGCTGCATATGGATTGGGGCAACTGCTGGTATGAATACAGACTAGGGGATGAATGGATTGAAAGCAGCCCTGTGAAGAAGATGTGTGGGTACTGGTGGATGAGATGCTGGACATGACCCAGCAATGTGCTCTCACAGCCCAGAAAACAAATCATGTCCTGGGCTGCATCAAAAGCAACGTGACCAGCAGGTTGAGGGAGGTGATTCTGCCCCTCTGCTCTTTTCTTGTGGGACCCTACCTGGAGTGCTACATGTAATGCTGGGGTCATGAGTACAAAACAGATACAGATCTGTTGGAGTGAGTCCAGAGTAGTGCCACATAAATTATGGCACTACTGTGCCATAAGGCTGTAGCATCTCTGCTTTGCAAATGGGCTGAGAGAGTTGGGAGCTGTTAAGCCTCAAGAAGAGAAGGCTCTGGGCAGATCTTCCAGTTTCTTAAAGGGGCAACTTTCAGTACCTGAAAGGGCTACAACAGAGCTGGAGAAGGATTTTTAACAGGGACACGGACTGACAGGACAAGAGAGAATGGCATTAAACTGCAAGAGGGTACTTTTAGATTAGATGTTAGGAAGAAATTATTTCCTGTGAGAGTGGTGAGGCACCAGCTGTGGCTGCCCCACCCCTGGAAGTGTTCAAGGCCAGGCTGGATGGGGCCCTGAGCAACCTGGTGTAGTGAAAGGTGCTCCTGCCCATGGCAAGGGGGTTGGAACAAGGTGATCTTAGAGGTACTTCAAAACCAAACCATTCTATGGTTCCATTGTAGCTGCAGCCTCAGGTGATAGATAACAGCTGCAGAATGAAAATGGCTTAAACTGATGCAGCTGTTGCTAAGTGATTGAGCCCAATTTAACATTTTAATTTGGCAAATTTCACACATTAATATAGCATACAGGTGTTAATTAACTGTAAATATATTTATGTTCCTTTTTTCCACATTGCATTTAAGATTGCCTGGCAATAGTGGGGGGAAATTAATTTGAAACCCTAATATTTTCTGGTTGCACCATTCTTTCCTAGCTGATCTTGTGGTATGGTTTGTATCTTGCATCTTATTCCTTAACTGCAGTTTGCAATGAAGAAAACCATACAACACTTGAATTGCAAGCTAGCCTCTGTCAGAAGCAAATGAAATAATTACTTGGAAAACCAATCAGGAAGCATTCAAATCTTCCTTGGTGACGTGCCTACTTTAGTTGTACAGCTTGCTTCCTTCTAGATCACAAGCATCAGCGTTAAGATAGCCCAGCATTGTGAAAGTGCTTACTTGGCATTTCATCATCGGAGTGAGTACTGCTGGATTTGTGATACTCTGCCAACGTCAAACAGATTTAGGCATAGCAGCCCTCACATACTCATGCTGAAACCTACTCAGTCCTGAAACAGCATGTTAAAACAAGAGCTAACAGTTCGATGCACGGCTGAGAATTCAGAGACTGATACAGATACCTTGCAACTGGATACCCATGAGAATAGAAGAGCAGAACTGAAAGAGATTAAGCAGCTCTTTGTACGTTCTCCCCTGTGAAGTGTAAAGAACTGAGAGCTTCATTGTTTTGTAACCACTTAAAATTAAAGGGGAAAAACAATTACTTCAGCATGGACTTCTTGAATATGGTTTTATTAAATGTGCTCTTCCCAGAAATCTAGGCATACAGGCAAAAATAAAAAATCTTCAATACACAGATTTCACAACAGAGCATTGTCCACCCTGGAACCAAAATGTTCCCAAACCCAGCTCCCCGTCAGCAAGTAGCTTTCCCACCCTGTTTCAAACACAGTCCTCATACATCAGCGACTGACTCACTTTTCTGCACTGTTTTTCAAAAACTATTTACCTCAGGCCTTTTTTCTCCACACAGCCATTTACACCTTCCTCTCTGGGTGGGATAAAGACCACCATCAACAGAGAATAAGTTTCAGCATCATGTTTTTCTGCAGGGCTGCTCCCTGCTAACACAAAGCCTTAGGGCAGACACTGCCAATCTGATGCAAGTGGCAATATTAAATGTTTCTTCCCTATAGTTCCTCTGCCGCCTGAAGATTAGCTCTCTGTACAACTGCAGAACTGGGTCTCTTCCATGAGGTTTATATTTGCTGCAATTGGAAGCATTCAGAGGTAGCTTAAGGGATTGATCTAGTCTGAGAGCAGAACTGGGAGGTAGGAACTTCTGAATTCAAAAGGCATTATTGCAGTAGTTTTGCTGCACAGCCTGAGGCTACAGGTTGAGCTCTTACCTCATTTTCCCCATCTGCAATACAGCTCATAGGATGGTTTGGTGATTAATTTATGCTGATGAAGTTAATTACTTGGTAAGAATTTAATAATTTGATAAGAATCTCCACATAGCCCAGAAACTGTGGCAAAAAGAAAAGCAAAATAGCCAGCCCTAAAACTGTTAATTAACAAACCGAGACAAGATGGTGAGATTCAGAATAGAAACCTCATCAAAGATATTATGGTCAGTTACAACCAGTGCAACTTGACATTCCCCTGATTTCAGAGGCAGCTTGGCAGGAATGTAAAATTAGAGGATCCTCAAACCTCGGTTCCTGAAACCTCAGTTTTATCCTGGCAGTTTTTGAAGATCTATGTGGTATGCTAAGGCAGCCAGTGAAAAAGCTCAGGGGGTTGTATGTTGTCACTTAGTATATACAGGTATATACAAGAAAGCAACTGGAAAGGATTATGCAATAAAATAATTTATTAGGATTTCCTGTGTCCTGCAGAACAATCCGTGACTCATCAGCGATTTGGACAGCACTGAGATGTACATCATATCAAAGGAATTCTGCAGGGCCAGCTCTCTTGGCAGGCTTGTTGTGATCTATATCTCCAGTGTAACTCTGGTTATAGTGTGACCAACCAGTATAATTAAATTACCAGTGTCACTGTCCTCAGCCAAATTGCCCCTGAGCTTGTGCAGCTCCCTCTGTTGGAGTAACTATCAAAGTTGCTCTTTACCCTGCAAAACGGGTGCTCCATCTCTCCAGATTTTTGCTGAGTTATTAATTTGAATTATCTTGCTGTTTTTGTATTTTGTCTGCTCCAGGTCAGTCCAGATTATGCTGCTGAAGACCTTTACTTTGCACTTTAATAAAATTTAACTGTTCTGATGTTTGAAGCCCCCATGAAATCTCTCAGAATCGATGTAGTTTTTCTAAAACATTTGAAGTCAGCTACTCTGTAATCTTTTTGTTATGATCCCCTTAGTCCCTTTTGGACACAATGCAAATAGGTAGAAATGAAGGGTAGTGGTTTCGTATTTTCACAGCTTGTTTTTGCAGCATATGAAATGCCCAGAGACCCCATGTCTGTCAATGCTCTGCAGTTTTTGGTTGCTATTCATGTAACCCAGTGAGGCAGAAGAGCAGAGATAAGGGAAAGAACAGAGGAAGATTTCTCTCTGCAGTTAATTCTCCAGGGTTTTGTTCAGTCCAGTTTTAAATGGCTCAAGCTACTGAAGTGATTCAAGCTATGACATTTTGGCAGGGTGTGAAACAAAATCTGGCAGAGGTGCTATGACTGAAGGGCTGTTTTTGTTCTCTGTGAAATGTGTGGCAAATCTCTCACTGGCTTTAGTCAGAACAGGATCAGGTCCTCCGAGTCATTCAGTTTGAATAAGCTCAGCAAAACTAGCAAAAGAATCTGATTTTGTTGTACCATTACACTGTTACAATCTCTTTCAGGCTCCCCCTCCTCTGTTTAGAGCGTCCTCCCATGCAACTAAGACTTTCTGTGTAGAAAAAATGAGCTGCTTTTGTTAGGTTTTGAGTAATAAATAGCCCTAGATTAGTAGTCCCTGTCTGATGTCTCATTCAGACTGTCTCTTGCATTACCTAGCATTGTTTTTAAGCCCTGATACTGGAAGTGGAAGCTCTCCAGAGGCATACTTTAAAAAAATCAATAACGAGAGGAAAAGCTAATTGATTTTAAAATTATTTTTATTATTATTTTCTTCATAAGACAGCCCATCAAACCTGGGGAGTCCCTAAAGAAAGGTAAGTTTACTGCAGTCTTGTTTTTCCACACTTCCAGAGTAGTCTTCTCTTGATGTTATGGCTTTCTTTTTTATTTCTTCCCACTTACAGGTAAAAGAAATTTTAAAAAATAACATAGTTCTGAATAATTTGTATTAATTTCACTTTCAGAAATGGTTTTCTGGTTTTCTTATTGGTTTAGCAGGAGTTGTTGAGTTATGTGTAAAACCATTTCTACTGTGTCATTCCACATGCTCACAGAGGAGGATTTATCTCATCATTGGTCTACAGTAAAACACAGTAAAATAATTGGAAATGTGATTCTCAGTGTCTGTTATAAAACCACTGCAACTCTGTAAGCTGAATTCTAGAAGGAAAACCTGTCACAGACTTGTCTATTGGGAAACGTGTTCTAGGCAGCAAATTTACATTTTGGGCAATGTTGAGTTGTTTTGCTCTGAGTTCTTTGTACGAGAAGAGGAGGTTAGTCATGAGTCTGGGACAGTCCAGAGAACCTGTTCACACCGAGGCCAGGACAGTCACCCAAACAGTTCTAAGAAGGCTCTGCCACACAGTGTTGCAGCCCAGGACCACTTACTTGTACTGGTGGCTGAGTAAGAGCCAGCAACTACAGGTAGTTCTTTCCAGTGATTTCTGCAGGTATTTTCCCAGTTGGGAGACAGGCTCTCATGTGCTTGAGATGTTTGTCTGCCGTCACTGTGTTACTTTCCACACTTCCCTCACTGTCAGCAATTCCTTCATGCTCCAAAGGCCCAAGTGAATAAGCAGCATTTACGACCTCTCCCTCCCCCTACACCTCTCAGCAGTGCCCCTCTTGCTCTCCCTGGGTGCCTCCTCCTTTGTCTGCAGCTGCCTGTATTTTGTAAAGCAGAGCTGCTGTCAGGATTCCTCACTATGAGAGTGCTGAGGCACTGCAATGGGTTGCCCAGGGAAGCTGTGGATACCCCGTCCCTGGAAGTGTTCAAGGCCAGGCTGGATGGGGCTTTGACCAATATGGTCTAGTGGAAGGTGTCCCTGCCCATGGCAGAGGGGTTGGAACGACATGATCTCTAGGGTCCCTTCCAGTTTTTGAGGATTCTATGATTTTTCAGTCAAGGTGGAACACTGATCCCTAAAGGAGCATCTAGACCATATGTGTATCCTCACCTTAGGCTGGCTGGTGGGATCAGGACAAGAAGGGACTTTCAAAAGTGAGGTGAATGATGAAATAAGGCCGGGGCATGGAAGAAGGGGAAAGGAGAAGTAGGATTAGATGTTTCAAGAAACAGCTAGAGAAGAACAGGGGCAGGAATGGATAGGGGCTTTTTGGACTGCAGGCAGAGGGAAGTTCTCCTGCAGGGAAGCATAGACTGCAGTTGGAGATTGAAAGGGGAAATTCTAAGTCTGGTTCCTGCTTTTGGAGCATGTCAATGCTGCCTTAAATATCTGAAAACAGACTTTTCTGTTATGGCACTCATTTCCACAGATTCCTACACAATGTAGGATTAACATACAGATAGTCAGGCCCTGGAATTTGTGTAGCTCCAATGACTGACCCAATGTGCTTCAAGCTTGTACCCCCAACCACAAAAAAGAGCTTATGACATTTAAATTTGTTTTTCGCCTAAGATTACCAGTGGCTGGACATATTTTTTCAAAGAACACACTACTTAGATCATTGAGAAAACATACGAAATCTAAGCCAAAACCAGGATCCTGTACAGCTCCAAAGAAACTCACAGTACAGGATAAAACTCCCCACCATGTTTTGAAGCTTGAATCAGCAGCATGCCTCAAAACTAAGATATATGTGTTTAAATCCAGCTGTTAGCTAATGAATCAAAGACTGACCTCACTGTTAAGCCGTTGCCCATCTGTATTTTATGACTTCCAGAGATACACAAGGCTTCCAAAATCAAATTTGTGGCTTCCCTAGTATTCTCCCTGACTTGCTGACTGCTCACCAAAGCACTGAGCACTCTTAGCTGTCTCTGTGCAATTTCCTGGCTAAAGGAGATCTGGAATGTAGAAGTGTATTCATCACCGGAGGTTTTGCAAGATTCCAGGACTTCAGTGAAGCGGTAAGAGATGATTTAAAATTGGAAGGGCATGAAGGTTCCTCTGAGTTTTCAGTCAATTACAGGGTAACTTAACCAACAAGAAACTAATCTTTAGGGAGAATCTGAGTTATTTGGGATGTAAGGATGAAAAAAATGTACCAGGTTTTAATAACTGTTGTTAATAACTGTACCAGACAGATCCTGGCCCTTTACTGTGTACTCTCAGTACTGAAATGGAGGACAAGTGGCAAGCAGGAACATGTACAGTATGACACTCTAACCATCTATCCAGAGTGAAATGACTGGATATAGCCAAATACTGAGAAATGGCAGTGCATGAGCTGGGGTTTTGACTTCAGTGCTAAGATCAAACAAGTGTAACCCAGAGCCAGCTTTGCTAAACCAGTGAACCTGGTTCCTGTTCCTGTATTTCGATTCATCCTAGGCAGCAGTAATCTTAGTAAACCTTTCTCCAGGATGGTAGGAGGTGCATGTCCACATTAAATACACATTGGATGTAATGTGCTACTTGTATAGATTTCGGAACTGATTTTAACTTTCATTGTGATAGGTAATACATCCCATCTAGTATCAGGAAATGTAAGATGCAAACCAGATGCTGCTCTTCACTAGTCAGGTGTTCTGGTCCTTTTGTTATTTTTTGCTTTGCTTTTCTGGCACTAAAACACACTAAAACTTGCTGAGGAAGTGAAAGATTGTTGCTGCTGTGCTTTTGTGTGTTTGTTTAGTAAAAACATTTATGCATCACAGATTTATGTCCAGAAACACATTCCTCACTGCTTTAGTCTGCTGTATTATCTGGGCAAAATGAAAAGGATATAGTTGTGATTTGAAAGTGTTTTACATACATTTTGCAGAGCTGTACAAGCTTATACGATATGTAGGGCAGGGATGAATCATAGTCTGTCCTCTTCATCACTTCACACCACTATAACAACATTACTTTGCTGAATTGACTTCTGATTTACTGGGTGAGAAACCTCCATGCAGTAGTATGCTGACCCACCATCACCATCGATTTTGTTTGCTAGTGCTTGCTGTCTCTGCATCTTTGCACTGAATCTTTGGCTGAGGAACTTTGTAATTGTGTGTTGTATAACTGTAGGACTCCTTTTTCCTTTTTTCACCCTTTCCTGTCTACTAAGACCTAGAGACCTGTAATTAGTTTTCAAGTCATTAATGAACTCTAGTTTCTTCCTTATAGGCTGTGGCCAATTTGTCTCTATTTGCTAGAGCAGATTAAAGGAGTGGACGGGTTACTGCAGGCAACTAAGCTGGTACATCCTAACAAGTTACTGTCCCTCAGCTAAGTTTTAGCTTCTATGATTACATATGTTCTTTTGTGTCCACCAAGATATCTGGGGATTTGATCTGGCTGAAACCACCCAGGAAAAATCTTGGGTGGACCAGTTCCTTGATTCCTTCCCTTACATAGCTGCACAAATAGCTGTGCTGGCACAGTGCAGGGAATAGCTCAGGAACAGAGATGCACAGCAGAGTAAGAACTGTTGATACTGGTACTGCTGACAAAGAAGAAATCATCAGGCTATGCCCTATAGCAGCTGTCCTGCTTGTTCTGCTGTGTGTCTGAAGGGAAGGAAAAGACAATTCTTACATGATCACTGTAAAATTGATTGTTCAATGGAGTTGGTCTTTGAGGCTGAGGCCTGGTGCCAGACTTCTTCCCACAAACACAGGAGACCTTTCTGAGGTGTAAGAAATCCCTTTGTTGTCCGTACTGGAAAAGAGCCATCTGACTTTAACCTGAGTACAAGGCAAGATGGATCCTTTCCCTGAAACCCCCTGAACACTTTGCTCTGAGTGCTTAGAAATGCAAATAAAATGATTTACATTTCACTCATTCCTTTCTCGAGTACCAAATTCTAGTTTGCAGTAGTAGCTTTGTATCCCATTCTTACACTGCTCATGGCCAGCTTCCTCCTTTTGTTTGGGAATTCCCTCTGAAATATCCAGCAACAGTTTCAGACAAAGGAATCTCAAAATTTGGGTAAATTCAGAAAACTGTAAGTATCATAAACCTAGATATCCCTTCAGGATATCCCTTTGGGATTCCACGTGGCTGCAGAGTAGGACAATAACAAAATGGAAGAATACAGTTCTGAAGGTTTTGCTGAGGTCCCTTGGCAGTGAATTTACAGAGGTGTAATTGAAAGAATTTCTGAACTGAGTTAACCTGTGTATTGATTGTCTTTTCTTAGCTTCAAGTGGCTTTAAAGTCACCTATAATTGAAGTCCTGGTTATTTCAAGCTGCTCTAAGTGCCTTTATATAATTACAGCTAGAGCAGGGGCTGTAGAGTCACAGAATCCAGAATGGGTGAGTTTGGAAGGGACCACAGCAGGTCATCTGGTCCAACCTCCCTACTCAAGCAGAGTTGCCCTTGAACATGTTGCACAGAATTGCATCCAGCTGGCTCTTGACTATCTCCAGTGAGGGAGACTTCACAACCTCTCTGGGAAACCTGTTCCAGTGTGTGGTCACTGCACAATAAAGGAGCTCTTCCTCGTGTTCAGGTGGAACTTCCTGTGTATCATTTTCTGCCTGTTTTCTCTTGTCCTATTCCTTGACACCACTGAGAAGAGCCTGGATCCATCATCCTTCAGATATTTACAGACATTGATGAGGTCCCCGCTCAGTCATCTCTTCTCGAGGCTGAAGCTCCCTCAGCCTTTCCTCTGAAGAGAGATGCTCCAGTCCCTTAACCATCTTTGTAAGGTCTCCATGGACCCGCTCCAGGAGCTCCATGTGTCTCTTGTATTGAGGAGTCCAAAACTGGACACAGTGCTCCAGCTGTGGCCTCATTAAGGCTGAGTAGAGTGCAGTACACCAGGTGTATATGGACCAGGCCTTAGGTCAACCCTGCAATTGTCTTACTTGCGCATTCTCCATGTGATTGAATGGATGTATTTGGCAGAGTAACTTGCCAAACAAGGCATGTTTATGAGTATTCTCTTGCACGGCTTCAAAATTCATTTTTAAAAATTATCAGGGTGTATCCCTGTTTCTGAAAAGGCTTTGGGATTTCAAGCATGACACAAAAGGAAGTTACTCTTCAGGTCTCATTTTGGGGCTGAAGGGCAACTGTTGGGTTTTAACTTCAGCTTTGATGGTGCCCCTTTATGGATCTGGCATTCAAGCTGAGCTGCATGGTTTTTGCTTCGGTTCCCCCACAACAGCAATCCTGTAAACTCCCGTGTAACTGTGGGATTCCTGATACGGGTTGATCCTGCGGCTGTCTTTGAAGTGAAGAGACTGATACACTACCCTGAACTCACATAGACACCTCTATGTTGCAACCAGAGGACAGACTACGGCCAGACGGTGCCTGGGGGAGCTCATGCCTCTGTGCGTGAGTTTGAATCCAATTTTAAGTGTATCCAACAGAGGGAAGTGATTCCAAGTGTGCAAATTCCACAGCAGGTTCAGCTGATTGAAATCAGCTCTGTGGCAGTCCTGCTCTATCAGTCCCAGACTCGCATTCGCACTTCCTCCATTTGTTTACTTTTGCCATGTTAATTTTCTGCTGGTTTAACTCCCGACCAAACAAATGTTGCTACAAGGGGGAAGGGCAAGACTGTGGCAGCGCGGTCTTAAAACTTACTAGGTAAGTGAAAGATTGTGTCGGCACGAAAGGCAGGTCTAGGGGTGCTGACCTGTATTATTTGTTGTGCCTGGATCTACCTGCTTCGCTCAACATTTCACTTCTGTACATCTCGAGAGCACAGAGTGCCATCTCGGTACTCCCGTGCTCTGCTGTGTTCCCGGAGCGCTGCAGCTGCTCGGGCAGTGCGATCCCTCCTCTTTTCCTCCGGGCAGAGCACACGCGCTGAGCCCAAAACTCCTGTTAACCAGGGTGACAAGTTTCCAGCAAGCTTTGGGTGGCGGGGAGAGGGACCACGCGGACCCCGGCAATATAAGGTATAGACGCCTCGGCTTGTGCAACACGGCAGAGCCCGTGTTATCCTTGCCTTTTTTGGCTCTGCGCGCACGCCGCGCTCGGCTCGATGGAGCCGCTCCGCGATAGCACCGCGCGATAGGGGCGGCACAAATAAAGTCACCGCAGCGCCGCTCGCCCAGGGTGGGATTGCGGGCGATCCCTCCCCGCCTGGCGGCTCCGCGGATGGCGTGACCGACACAGCCCTGCGGGGCTCGGCCGGCGCTGGGGCAGCACCGAGCCGAGCCGAGCCGAGCCGAGCCGAGCCGCGCCGCGCTCCGGGGGCCCGATCCGCCGCACCGCGAAGGTACCACTCCCTTTCCCCCCAGAAAACCCCCAACTTCTCACCGCGGGCCACCCCGCTGCGATGCCGCGCCCCCGGCGCCGGGCGGGGCGGGACGGAGCTGCCCCCCTGCCCCGCTCCTGCCCCGCTCCGGCCCCGCTGCCCACCTTGGGGCAGGGCCAATGGCCGCGGAGGGCGGGCAGGGCGCGGGAGGCGGTGCCGGGCCCACAATGGGGGCGGTGGGAGAGGCAGAGGGGAGGGCCGGCGCTGCGGGGAGCGGGGCGGGCGCAGCCGGGGCAGAACCGGGCAGCACCTTGCGGCGGGCGGAAGGTGAGTCCCGCCGAGCCGGGGAAGGGGATTTCCTCGCTTGTTTGGTAACCGGGAAGTTTGTACAGGGCTGAGCGGCGGGTTCCTATTTCTTCCTCCCGCCATCCCCGCTTCTGTTTTTCTTTTAGAGGGGGGGTACCGAGCTTGCCTTCCCCCTCCTGCCTTCCCCCGCCTGCCTCCCCGGCTCATTCATTTGCTAAAGGGAGTTGTGCGCAGCCCCCGCGCTTTGCCCCCGGGGAGCCGCTCGGGGCCGCATGCCCGGGGTCCTGGGGCAGAGCTGGGGTGGGAATCGGGGCTCAGCCCAGAGTTTGTGCCGAGCACCCCGTTCAGGCTGCCCCTGGAGGGGCGGTCGCTTCGGGAGAACACAAAGCATTGAGGAGCTGGACCCATGGTGGGCGGTGGGGTGATGAAGCCCCAGGCTTTGTGTGGCTGGTGCGGAGGGATGGAGAGGTGGGAGCTTGTCTTGTAACCCGTCCGCCCACGTGTGAGTGCGAGACCGTGGCTTTTTGCTATAAAGTACTTCAAAGCAAAGCTGAACTTAGGATCGTGGGATAATTCAGGTTGGAAAGGACCTCGGAAGGTCTCAAGTTCAGCCACCTTCAAAGCAGGGGCTTCTGTGAGGAGACGTCGGAGATGGGTGGGTGGCACCTCTGGGTGCTCCTGGGAGCCCCAAGGAGAGGCAGCACCAACAGGACGAGTCCTGAGCGGCACTAGCGCTCCCGTCTTCCACTGTGCATGGAAATACCCCAATCCACAGCTCTTCCATGCCTGCAGTCCCTGTTCGTGCTGCTTTTGTTATCCAGAGGGCTTAAAATTCATGTTTGTTGGGAATAGCTCGCTCCATCCGTATGTGTGTCACGGTGCATCTGCTCCTGCTGAGCATTACTTGAAGCCCGATTCCGACATTGCCTCCAGGAGTTTTTACTTCAGGAACAAGATTTATAAATAGTGTCAAAACCTGGCTCTTTGCTTGGGACCTGCTACCGGCTGTAAGGCGTCTACTTTATGTGGTAATTAAGTATGAGAGATGTGTGTGTGTGTGTAAGAACAACCGTAAAAGCTGTTTACTTAGCCGAGCTTTTCGTTTTCAAAGTGAAAGCAGGTAGTGTAGTTAGGTGAAATGGCTGTGTCGGGCACAGACTGAAAGAATGTTTGTTTTCTTTGCTTGCAATTACTCTTTGTTCAGTGCCTTACGGATGCCTTTCACTGAACTATGTCCGCCTTTTCCTTACCTGGAGTTTCCTGGTTGCACACAGTATCTGGCCAAGCAGGGAGCATCTTCCTCCCTGCTGCTCTAGTAACTCCTAGTGTGGGTGAGTTCATCTTGCTCACAGCTTCTTAGGGTAAGGCTGGAAAAATTCCTTGTGGAACAGTTTGTGTGCGTGTCCAGTGGATGCTTGGAAATTGCTTTTCCCTGTGCGTTTTCTGTGGATAAGTCAGAGAAGTGAAACTCATCTCTGCACAGAGAACAGAAGGTATGGTGGGAATTTAAATATGTCTGAATACTGATTCTGTTTAACTCTGGATTGGCCATCTTGTGCCATGGGACAGGATTTGTCCTCAGCTTTACTGTATAGCAAAACTGGAGCTTAAAACTGGAGACTGATAAGCTGGGTGGTTTTTTAGCCTTTTGGAGTCCTGTGAGGCAGGACCAGCATCTTTTAGTGGGGTGATGGAACTAGCATTCTTTGATTTGGAAATGAAAATCAAAAATTAAAGAACAAAATGCTCTTGTGTCCTGACAGCAAGGATGCTTTTACTAGTTTTAGGGAATATTATGTGCTCTGGATGTTACTATAAAAAAAGAATAGGGAAAAGTGAGGCTTGTAGTTCATACTTTTCTGTGCATCATGGCAATATTGGAAGAAATATGTGCCAAGTCCAGTGTAACTGCCACAAGTCAAAATATATTGCTTCTTTATTGTGTTTATGACTGCCTTGTTTGCACTGTATTGAAAACTGATGCTAGCTCTTTTTGCCTGAGAGGTCAAAGAACTGTTTGATTATCCTTTTCCAGGTCCCTGAAGGGAGGCCTTTTCTCTCAGTTTTGAGTTTATTGCACGAATTTCTCCTAGTTTGCTAATTAGTGTTTTGTCTTTTTTAAAATGTGAGTGAGCTGCAGTGTGACTTCTTTCTTTCTATCTTTCTTCCTTTTGTGCCCCTGTCTCACTTCCTCGGTGTGGGAAGTTTTGTAATTTCTAAAGCTGGTTGTTATCATCCAGTTCGCTGATATTTGAAAGAGGGTACAGAACCACATAGAGCTGAAACAGACTTTTCTCAAGGAAAATACAGAAATGATCCAGAGTTCCACCCTCAAAGTGGTCTGGTTTTATAGTTCAGCAGGTAACAGAAGCAAATAGACTTGTAAAGGAACTGACCAGTTTGGGTCAGGAGGTACAAGACACAGACTGAAACTAGTTTTATTTTTATTTTATTAAAAAACATAGTCGTATTTCTTTAAACCCCGGTCACTCATTAGCCCTTTGACAGGTACAGGAATACCTCTTGTTGGCTTTTTACCTCAATGGGAAGGCATGAGAATATTGTGTGCCAGAACTGTGTTGTGTGAAAGAGCCTTTTTCTATACCTGGCAAGGAGCTGAACTGATTTTCTCAGCCTGATGTCTTGGCCTGTATAGGAATTGGGGAGAATTAAGCATGTTCTGCTTGAGGCTGAGGGCTTGCTCTCATAGAGAAAATAGTCCAGTGTGTGACTCTTATAGGCTTGTAGAGCTCTGACCTGGGAGGACCTACTTTGCGCCCCAGTTCCCAGAGATGAGAATGGCTGGCAGAACTGGGACTGTCAGCAGGTGCTCACTGATGTGGCACCTAAGTCACTGGGATCAGATACTCATTTCTGAGCTTAAGGCACATGGTGCTCTTTAGGATGTGCTTTTTATTGTCTTCCAGTAGGCGTTTTTAAAATAGGTCAGAGAGTTGCTCTCTAAAAATGCTGATTCCTCTTGTAGTCACCCTGGTCTCCTCTGTCTCCCATGTGTTGTGTTGTATGTGGCAGCAGGTAGCTGAGAGAAGTTTGAGCTGCTCTCATCACTGTGGGGATGCAGGCAGGCACTATGGCTAAGAAATCCACCAGAAAAACCACCGTAGCAGCAGAGCTTTCACCAGTTCCCTTCATTTTAGCACTTGTTTGTTGGGTTGGGGGAAGAGGAAACAAAAAAAAAGCCATCTGGTAAGTGCATTTTTGTGGGAATTTGACTTTTTCTTCAGAGTATTCAGTTCTGTTTTGTGTAGTAATATACCCTTTTAGACTGGCAATCCAAGCATTCCAGCTTCCACTCATATACTATCAATCTCCTGCATATAGTCTGGGAAGCAGGTTAAACAATAACTTCCCTTCCTTGGTTTCTTTCCTTCTTGCAATCTGTGTGTACTCTTTGGACCTGCTGTAGAGTTAGTTTAGTTTACTCTTAAGCTGGTGTAACTGCCTTAAAACCATTCTATTTCCTACTTCCTGCCTAGAATCAGTGAAGTAAAGTGATGGTGAACCAGAAATCCTTTTATCATCTGAGGTTTAAAAAAAGGAGGAGGAAAAAAATTAATGGTATAGAAAATCGGTCCTAATCTGGGAAAATCAGGGCAACTCATAAGACTGCAGAAGCAGTAACTAAATGTACTTTCTGAAAAGAAATAATTTCTACCAAAGTAGCCCTTTGTGATATCAATTGCCATGTGAGAGACAGTCCATGTAACATATCGTGACTGCCTTGAATATATGACATCTACCTGCAAACAATTCCTTGGTCTACGTGGGCCTGTAGCTGTGGGACTACAACGAAGTCAAGTGGCGAGTACATGGTGCATGCAGGTGGGGTTTAAAGTCTTGTTTCAGGCCTTATTTTGTTTTTTTTTCCATAAAGTTTTTCCACCTGTCATTTAAAAGGAAAATGGGAGAGGAAAATAATTGCTATTCACCTCGTGTGTGTGTTTCTGGGATGGGGGAGTCTTCCAAGTTTACCTGAAGGCATTATCTGCTGCTTGTGCAGGCTTGATGTGTGTAGGTACAGTGTGTCTGTCCGCGGTTTACAGCTGATGTCATTGGATGACTTTACAGATGGCAGCAGAGAGACAGAAAAGCAAATACAAAAGGTTTGGATGCAGTTTGCCAGACTGACTTGCTAAAGTGGCACAGAGCACTTGGAGTTACTTTCTCTAAGCATCAGTAGGACTTTGAATTAGCAACTTCCTTAATGACTGTAGTGTCACACAAATGTTTTAGATGATGCTGTTTCTCAGGGCTTATATTGTATTCATGAAATATGAACTGGAGTGAAAAATATTTTTATTTGAACCAGGGACTTGCTTTAGATGGTTCTTCTCTCCTTTTACTTACAGTGTAATGTGAAATACCTTATCGCTTCTTCAGCATCAAGAAATTCCAACATAGATTATTGTTTGTACCCACATAATCCCAAGTGCACATTCTCTGCTGATCTTAAAATATGAGTGGCTTGGCCACTTAACCCAGACTCTTCTGTAGAAAAGCAGAGAAGTGATTCATTTTGTAAAACTGATTTAATTTCCCCAGCTATCTCTAAGTGAACATTATGTGGCTTCACCAAGAAGTTCAACTTGAAGGCTTGTGCAAGGATGATTCTATGATTTGCCTTTAGTAGGTATTTCAAGAATGTCTTATTTCAACCATGCTTTGGAGAGGCTGGAAGTGACAGCTGAATGTGGAATTCATGTGCCTCCAGAGTTCAAAAAGCTGATTTCTTCCTTCGGCAGCAGAAGGGGGGAATATTCCAACCCCCCCTTTCCCAATTCTGTGTATATTACTGAAGGTGTTCGATCCATTCAGCTCAAGGCTCTGTGATCACCTCTGTGTAAGGTGCAGTGTTTGGTGTGGTTACCGAGCTCTTTAACACCAGCGTGTGTTGAGGTAGAGGGGGGAAAAACGTGAGGCCAGGCTCATAATGTATCCTTTGCTTTTCTTGTTCATGAAGCTGGTTACCCAAACCTGAACCCCCGTGTCCCTTCACAACAGAATGTGGGTTTGTCAGGTAACAGCTGCAAAGACCAGGGTGTGCAGAGAGAGATTAGCAGCCAACAGACACATCAGGATTCTAAATGCAATATTGATTAGCTCATTAAAATTAATAACACACTCAATTATAAAAGTCCCATTACATTTTGCAGTTCTTCTGGAAATAGAACAATTTATATGTCGTGTCCTTTCATGAATACTTCATTCAAGACAAATTGTAATGTCATTTTCCTTCTCAAACCATGGAATGTGTTAACTCTTAATGGAGCCTAAGTTTGTCAGTGTTTTATTTTTAATAAGCTATTGTTTTTAATACACTGGAAGATGCAGTCATAGTATTATGACCTAAAAGGTTGCTTGAATAGAGAGTGATCCAAATAAGTGTATAATTGGACTAATGTACCTGTAGGTAGGGTCAAAAATTAAAAGGCAGTTAATTCACATACTGGCCAATTTTTAGCAAGTCTGATAAATCTGTTTCAAGACACAGCACACAGATGGAAAACCCTTTTATTCAACCTCAGGAACTGAAGGAAAAGTATGTGAAAGGGAATGTTATTCCTAAAAGGCAAAAGTGTAGAAGTTTTCCTTATTTTCAGAAATATGTATTAATACATAAGTGTGACTTTTCAGGCATGGATCTAATTGCCTTGTAGACCTTGAAATGACTTAAAGCTGAATTTCCAGTGTGACTTCCTATGCTTTTCTAAGTATTGTGATTTTTTATTTTTAATAATATCTTTATTTAAGGCTTTGCTTGGGAAGGTTTGAGCCACTTGACTCATGGCAATTCTTCCTGAAATGAGAAATTGCTCTAGGAATACTGTTTCCATGCAAGAGGGAGGCTGGAGGAAGATAAAATCGTAAGACGAAGATCCTGGAATGATTGTTGAGTGGATGACACTTCTCATGGATATGATCACTGCTATTTCTTTTTGCCACAGAAGTTTGATTGAATTTTTTTGCCACACTGCCCAGGAGCACTAACTCTCCTCTTTAATGACAAAATGTTAAACACATGCTTATAATTCACATTCATGTTTTGCCCTGCCATTGCTCTCATCCTGCTTTGGAATAAGGTGTGCATTGAGTTTCAGTGTTGCTTCTCTGCATCGTGATTACAGATCAGAGGTGACAGAAAAGCTCTGGGAGCTGAACTCAAAGGAGAGGCCTAGAAATGAGTAGTGATAATGCTACAGAACCCTTCATCAAAAACATCCCCTCTCTGATAATCAAAGGAATTGGTGAAGTTCTTTGGTAAAATAATAGGCACGTTGTGGGCGTGTGTTAAGGTGTTTGGTGCTTTCTGTTAAGCTCCGAGATTCTGGAGATGTGAAAGCTATGCAAAAATATGTGTCACATAAAAGAGACTTCTCCCACTCCTATCCGTACAGAGAAATGACAGAATTTGATCCAAATGGGCCTTGAAGACTTAAATAATGACGTTTAGGCACACAGGGGCTTTGATTTGAGCCTCCAGTTCCTAATTTTGAGTGAGGAAGTGAGGATATCTGCTACATGTTAAGAGTAAATTAGCATTATAACTTAATTCTCTAGAATCACTGGAATCTTCACTGAGTAGTCTAAAGAAAGCCTAAAGTTATGAAGGAAGGAAGGAGAGGGAACTGCAGCACTAGTGATAAGTATTGTCTTACAGTTATATTAATCTAATACAAGAATCTGTATTTTAATTTCTGGCTCATCAAATTTCTTGCTGTTGCATCAGCCTATCTGTCTTGGTAATAAGGTGTCTGGGAACAATTGCAGTCTCTTACATTTGTGTGTGCTATAAATTCTTACATGCAATTCAGACTCCCTTGGTAGCAGAGAGAATGAGTAAAAATGCTGTACCAAATACACAAAAAGGAGCAGGAGTCCCATCCACTACCTTAGGATGTGCCAAAAGACTGAAAAAGTGAGACTGGAAGTACTTTTCCAGGCCTGCTTTAATCCCTTGGTTGTGTTCCTAAACCAGATTTTGAAGAGTATGACTAAAATTAAACTGACACTTTATCTTGATGAAGCTGTAACTCTGGTGACAGACTAGTGTCTCTCTTGCCATTTCTGGGAGCCCTGACAGCCATGCTGAACTTAACTTGCAGTGTCTGTGGGGGAACGAACTTTTGTGTTCTTCCTGTTTGTTTGGTTTCTTTTCTGTGTTTCAATTTCCTGCTTACTTCTCTTAAAGCCTATTTGTTAGTGTGTTTTGTTTTCCTTTTGCCTTTCTACAGAAACCTTGTTCATCTGCCTATCTTTACTTTCCCTGGCCACTCCTAAGACTGATGAGAAACAGAGTCCTCCTGCTTCTGTGATCCTGAAGATACTGGGCAAACACAGATGAGCAACGGGGAGGTAAAATATTTCGTCCTCCAACCCAGTAAGAAGCATCTTCTTAAGAGTTTGAGAGGAGACTGAATAGGGGAAGAAACTTTACATGCATTGCCTTGCTCTATCAAGGCAGGTAGTTTTTGTAATGAGACATCTGGAAATATTTAATGTATAGATTTCCTTTAGAAAGACTGAGGAGGTGAGGGGAGGACTGGAAATGGCAAAGGTGGGACTTCAAGAAGAGAAAGCAAACAACTCAAGATTCCTTCAGGGCTGTACTGCAAGCCAGAAAGTGGAACACAACAATATATTTCCCTGTGTAGGCTGCCTTGAAATGGAGGCAGACGGTCACAGGCGGTGTTTGAATTCTAGGTTCAATAAAAGCACATCTTGCAGTTAGAGGAGGCAAAACAGTGTCACTTGTTAGAATTCAAAATCAGTCTCGAAATGCCTCAATGACTTGTCATCAAGTGACTCACTGCACTGTCATAGTGGGGCTTCTGGCTTTCACATGCTGAAACAGTGTCCTGCCAGCTCATATTAACAGTGCCCCCTCCCAGTCTTGTCTCCAATTTACTCATGGTGAGGAGGGGATTTGGCGGGGACAGGGCAGGCGGAGGCTGCAAGGGTAGATCAGAAATCTCATTACCTTGTAGACTTCAGTGTGCCAGCTTTTTCATTTGGTTTGTGTATCCCTGAAACAAGTCCTTGAGTTGCAAAAGGAAAAACATTCAGAAATGATGAGCTGGAAAAATTTGTAAGAGTTGAGTCATTTACTTTGACCAAAAATGTCTTTTCTTGTGTGCAATGTCTTTTTTTAAAGTTATTTGCTACTTTGGAAAAACACCAATGTTAAGATGATCTCAGCTTGATTTCCTTTATCTCCTGCAGTTCACTAGGAGGTCATCCGAATATTTTTTTTCTTTGTTTAATTCACATTATCAATTTTACTCTAGATCATCTTTGTTATTTTTAAGAGCCAGTGCTTTCTTAGACTAGGTACATCCTGCCTTCTGATCCAATACTAATTCATCCTGGGAGCTAGTCCAAATGCCACCAACAATGTTTGTGTGAGCTTTTTTTGTTTGTTTCAAAAACATTTCATCACATGCTGACATGTGGCAGCATTAACTGTGTAAATGTGCAGTTTAGGATGTAATGGTCATAGAGATGAAAAGAATCTTAACCTGAGCAGCAAAATCTTACCTGGCTTTCTGCTTTTAACATCATACCTGCTTCTGTCATCAAGCTTTAAATTCAGTATTACAGTGGATGCCTTGTGTTTCTGGTGATGTTCAGTTGCTCTTTCAATCTCACCCTGTTATTTTGGCTCAGTATTGAGGAGCAGTGACTCCAACAAGGTGATCTCATCCAATGTGTGGTGTAATTGTGTTTGTTTTTGAAGGCTTGAGATACTTATGTTCCATCTGCACTTCCTGTAGCTATAGGTAAATAATCTAAAATCCAATAGGATGAACATGTGTCATCTCTGTGGTCTGTCTTCCTCCTTTCTCATGAATTCATGTGCCTCCCTTCTGTGGTGGGGCTCTTGTGAACCTTGTTATTCTTTTCAACAGGGTGTGAATGGGGTGAGCAATGAAAGGCTTCTCTATAAAGCATAACCTGTGCTAGTTTCTGCATAAAGACTGTTCAACCACTCTGTGGGGACTCTGATCCTAAATTCCTAATGAACTAACTACAAATTTGGGAGGAAAGAATCTGTGGTTAATTTAGCATTCTTCTTGACTAACAGATGAGAAGCTTGTGTTCTGGGTTTTTTTTCCCTCAAAACCAGCCCCCCCATCACCAAGCTATAAAGCAAGGATGTGGCTGTTGGCAGCTGTTTTCCTTCTGATGTGGTCAACTCAAAGTTAACATTAAAGTATAGTTCTGAACTTGCATTTTCTTGGAGGCTGAGTGCATGATGAAAGGACGGGAGGGATCTCTCTCCACCTGCTGGGAGTGAGCTCTTGACTTGAGTTTTTTAGAAGCTGTGATCGGAGGATGAGGCTTGACACAGCTGAGCTCATCGTGGCACACAGCCATCCCAAGGCAAGGGTGCTTCTCCCTTTCAGTGCTTGGCTGTGAACTGACCTGGCAGCAAACTTTGCAAAGCAGTATGAGTGGGGGTAGCTGTGGTGTAATATTAAAGATCATGGAGCTGCCTGTAGGTTTGAAAGCTGGAAGCAAGGACTGTAAGACAGATGGTGAGATCTGGTGGCTTCTCAGAATTGGCCTTCAAGTAAGTGCCTTTTTACTCTGTTGTTGTGGTCCCCGCTGTATACAGCTTTTTATTTTGGTTATTTTGTTCTTACATTCCTCTGTCCCCAAGCTCTCTGAACCTCTAGCACCTGCCCAGTCAGCTCTTATGGGATTGTCTATGCTGCGTATCTTGAAGTCCTTGGTACAGAATGGATTTTAGAGAATCATAGAACTATAAATGGTTTGGGTTGGAAGGGACTTTAAGATCCTGTAGTTCAGGGCAGGGAACCTTCCATTAGACCAGCTTACTCAAAGCCTCATCCAGCCTGGCCTTGGTGACATCCAGGGGTGAGGAGTTCACAACCTCTCTGGGCAACTCGTTTCAGTTCCTCACCACCCTCACAGTGAAGAATTTCTTCCTAATATGTAACGTAAACCTACCTTCCTTCAGCTTAAGTCCATTCCCCTTTGTCCTGTCACTGCATGCTCTTGTGAGAAGTCCCTCTCCAGCCTTTCTGTAGGCCCCCTTTAGGTACTGGAAGGGGCTCTAAAGTCTCCCTGGAGACTCTTCTTTTCCAGGTTAAACAGCTTCAACTTTGTCAGCCCATCAATTTTGAGTCTTCTGTAGCTGGTTCTCTGTCTTTGATAAATGTATTTGGGAGAAAGAGCCTGACAAAACCCCACAACTGGATCCCGTATTTCTCCACACTCCTGTTGTTGTGTTGCTCTGTGTCCTTTGATTCTGTATGGAGGCATAATGTCTGTAGTCCCTGCCATGCTGTAGGGACTTCCATGCTTTGCCCAGGAGGTTCATTTGTTAATGAACTTTTGGGATTTTCTCATCAACTACCCGCATAAATCTTTGCATTATCTAAGTGTTATATATATTCTTGAATCTTGAAAAGATGGTTCAGAATTGAAGGAATGTTTTCCCCAGCACATTATAAGCTGGGCCCAAACTTCTTAGTAGTGTCCAGCTGGAACCAGTTTTAATCCAAGATGGAATTAAGTTGTTAATGCTGCTGCCAGTCACACAAAATTTATTAAATAATCCTATCATAGAATCGATTGGGTTGGAAAAGACCTCCGAGATCATCAAGTCCAACCCTTGGTCCAACTCCAGTCCCTTTAC
>JAWWEV010000001.1:30253882-30265098 GCA_035583235.1 Hafferia zeledoni | reverse complement strand
CCAAGGGTTGGACTTGATGATCTCGGAGGTCTTTTCCAACCCAATCGATTCTATGATTCTATTCTATGATTCTCTTCTGAGATGTTAGAACATCACTTTTTATAACCATTAGGACATAAATGTTATGCGCATGAGGATATAATTTGTTAATATTAGGGCATCTTGGGGAGTGCTTGATGTCAGAGGTGTAAAAAGATTACATGGAGTTGATAAAGCATTAGCAGAGAATATCACGTCTTAACTGCTGGAGGTATTGGGGACGTTCCCATGTCAAGTGCACTTTTCGTTGCCAGTAGATCAAGAAACTAATTTGAGATGATAAATACAAAAGGAAAAATTAGACCAAATAGGTAAGTTAAATGTTAATAAGTCACCAGAACTGGATGGTGTTCAATGAAGAGTCCTGAGGAGCTTGAGTGTGAAGCTGCAGAACTGCTGGCCAAGCTGTATAATTTATCACTACAGACGTCTGCTGTGCCAGAGCACTGGGGAGCTGCCAGTGTGATTCCCATCTATAAAAAGGGCTCTAGAGGGGATCCTGGGAACAGTACGTCAGAGTCCTGCTACCAGGAATGGTCTGTAATAAGAATCTCTGAATATGTAGGTACATGGTAACTATTGGGAAAGAGTCCCTGTCACTTCTGAAAAATCCTGCTGCCCAACCCCCTGAAGGTCTATGGGTGTCAATAAGAAAGGGTTCAAGTGGATGTAATATATTTGGATTTTCAGGAAGCTTCTGTCAAGATCTTAAGATCCTACAAGTTTGGAGGAAGGGCTGTTTTATGGTTTGAAAGCAACATGAATAATAGGAAGTAAAAAAATGGGGGTTGATTTCACTGTTTTGGGTGGAGAGGGAAACATCACTGCAGCAGTAACCAAAAAAGCTGCCATACTCATCAGGAAAGGGATGAACAATATAATTTTGCATTGGTATAAATGCTTGATGCACCTGTATCTTGTGGGTGATGTGCATTTCCAGTCTCCACATCTTTTGCAGGACACAGTGGTATTGCAGAAAGGCAGCTAAAAGGGGCAAAGAAAGGGGCTGCCTTACAAGAAGTTGCTAAAATGTTTGAGACTTTTCCTTATGGGAAGGAGAGGAGGAACATAGGTTAGTTTTAAATCATAAAGTCAGCAGGCAAAACTGAATATGAAACATTCATCAGCTCTCATGCTATTACAACCAGAGAACTTTTGATTAAAAAAGATGGGCTTAGATTTTAAAACAGATGAAAGATCATGCTAGTGCTGTGAAGAAAGGGCTATTGTAGCCTCTGAATAGGTGGAATTTGGTGACAGGCTTTCAAGTGCTCACCCATGCAGGGTAAATCCCGCTTGCACTTTGTGAGATTCTTGCCTTTGCAAGAGTCTCTGCGTGACCCTTCCTTTCCCCAGGGCTCTCTTCTGCAGCTTTTCATAGGAAGCAATTATCCAGGTGGCTGGCAAGTGTTCGGCACTCCCTTGTGTACACAATGAGATTTTTTTTAATTACAAGTGACTTATCCCTCATAGAAGTAATTTTTTTTAATGCTGCCTTCAGCAGGGTGTGCATGTGAACTTTATTTTAATTAAGGGTGAGGAATCTTTTTTACATAACTATATTCCAGATTCTCATGAGAGAGTGAAAACAGCCCTGAGGGACTGATGAAAAGACCAGCGAAATTGGTTGCCTCACCGATGGGAGGCCTGATTGCAATCTCTCTTAGGTTCTCTCTACCTGTGGGACTTGCTCTGAGCTGGCTGACAGCCCGAGGAATTGAACCAATGCAAAGGCACTGCCTCCTCATAGCTCTGTTTTGGGCCACTAATTTGTGGTTCTGGGCAGATACAGGGGTGGCTGTGGCAGATTTGCTTGAGGTTGTTGGCTCTGTAATGGGAATGACCAAATGGCATGTGAATCTGCTTGCAAGCCACTTCAGCCGTGTCCTGATGCTGGCTCAGACAACTTCTGCCACTGTGCTTTGTGTCAGGGCATTATACTGCAACACCCATCTCCTTGGAACAGGGGTGCTTGTTGTGATGAAAAGGTAGTCCCCACCAGCCAACTGAGTTGCTAATTTAATACTGCTAATGATATATTTATACACTGTGTTTAATACTACTGATAATACATTAATACATTTACTACTAATGGGATCAGGTCAAGGTGATTCTCTGAATCTTTGAGAAAGAAAACAAATGGCACTGGAAGTCACAAACAAATGCTGTCAACTAGAATTTGATTTGAGTTGTAAAACCTGAATGAGTAAAATGTTTCTGTACTATTAAGGAGGGAAAATCCAGGGTGTGTGCCTGGCCTTTGTTTGTTTGTTTTTCTCTTAAGAAGAAAGAAGTGATAAAGGTGTTAAAACTCAATTGTTGCAGTTCTGGAAGCGTGGCATACAAATAAAAGAAGATCTCTTTTACTGTGCACAAAGAGAAATATGAAAAACAAACCACAGACTCTGTAAAGAGGCTAATGAAGTTTATGAGTCAAACCTGGCATGTTGTTAGCATCCACTGCTTGTTTGCAGTGACTGAAGAGACCATCCCTTTAGGAAAGTCTCACATGGTGGAGATAGTTTTACTACCCCCTTATCACGGACTGCTTAGTTGTGACCTCCTGGTGTCCTGCTGAACCTGGTGGTGGCTGGCAATTATTTTTTCTGAAGCCAAAAGCTTAGAGAGGTTTGGCACCTGTGCCCTACAGAGGGCAGATACTGTTCCTTTTTACTGTGTTAAATCAGGCTCAAACAGTGATGCCACTGTGTAAGGGGAATGTTACTTTTGTTCTGTTTCTGCTTCTGCCCCAAGAGCTGTCTCTACAGACAGTCTAGAAATTTGGCTTCTCCTATCAGAATAAGCAGTCATCTTAGGGGAAGGAAAGGAGGGATTTGATGCTCAACTCTTAATGTTTTCTTGAAGTGGCAGTTCATGACATCAGTCTGAAAAGTGTTTAGGATTTCAAATTGATGGGAGGTAATTGGTGATATGGGGGGTTTGCAGCCCCAGATGGGCATCTGCCATCAGTCTCCTTGAAGGGAGGGGAAACACTTTGGAGGAGCAGATCAGCAGGGAGGTGGGGCACAGATAAGCTGGTTTGAATCGTGTCCTCCAGCTGTTCCCCAGAGCATTGTAAATGAGTGCACTTTAGACAGAAAGGAATCTGATGGTCATGTCCCAGCTTGGATGTGCTTTGCTTTGGGCTGAGTTTGTAGGTTGGAGCATGTGCTTCAAGTGGAGGTCAACAGATTCAGCGTGGATGAATCTGTTAGACGAGGGAAGTGGGGAGCAAGGTCAATGTCAGTCATGTCAGCCTGAGAGGATGTGCTGACGGCTTTAAGCACCTCAGAGTGCAGAAACTGTAGAGAAATTTATGATTGTGAAATGTTTTTTCACAATGAGGCTTGAACATTTCCATCATCTTAGCAGGACAAGAGGAAGCAACCTCAAGATGTGCCAGTGGAGGTTTAGATTATATATTAGTAAATTTTTTATTGTGGAAAGGGTTGTAAAGCATTGGAACAGACTGCCTAGGGAAGTGGTGGAGCCACCACCCCTGGCAGTGTTCAGAAGAGGTATGGATGTGGCACTTGACAACATGATTTAATGGTGAATGTTGTGGTGGTGCTGGCTTGATGGTTGGAGTTTGATGTTCCTAAAGGTCTTTTCCAACTTTACTGATTCTATGATTCTGTGAAATGAAAGTCCCATCCCTGGCATAGGTGGTTGGAACAAGAACCCTCTAAGCTGTGCCAAGAGCTGGGATCCAAATCTCTGCTCCATGCCGCTTGTGCCTATAGGGAGTAGGGTAAAGTGTTGTCATCACTTTGTAGCGTGAACCAGGAACAAATCTGTGAGGCTCATTCAGGCGGAAAGGAAAAAAGATAATGAGCAGTGCCAACGTCCCTGGTTGGGGAAGCTGCCCAGGAGATGGATAAGGATGGCAGAGCAGTGCCAGTGCCTCCTGCTCTCTGAGCAGTTCCATTCTGGATGTGGTACCAGCCCTAGCAGCTCCTGCCTGGCAGCCTGCCCCAGTGGCAGATCCCTGCTCTGTGCCTTGCTCCGGAGTCACTTGTAAAATTAGCAGGGAGTTGGAGGGTGGAAACAAAAAATGCAAAACCAGAGCAGGACAGAAGTCTGGAAACCCACAGGAGGTGTTTCTCCTCTGATGTAAACTTAGGTGACCTCTCTCAACTCCCTTCAACTCTCTCCTCAGTTTATAGAAGGGTAGCAGAGCTATTGTGCACTTTCAGGTATTCTGTGTTACCCAGCAGATAGTCTTCCTTCACCCAAATTAGTAACATTTTATCACTGAGTAGTGTTCTCTGGAGGAATGGTTTTCTGTGCATTGCTTAAAAATACTGAAGAATCAGAAAAAAATACTGAAATTTTATGAGCCTCTAGTATAGGCAGAGTTGGCCAAGGGGGTAGGGAAAGAAGAAGTATTATCCTTTTCTGTAGAAACTCTTGCTCATTTCCCCTTCCAAAACAGTTTCAGGCTGTTTCTTTATACCAAGTCTTCATTAATTCATCTTACAGCGAAACACCAGATAGTTGGTTCTTTTTGAAAGCTGCGCAGATTAGAAGATGCTTCAAAACATAAGCCATAAGCAAAGAAATAAGAACATCCTGAGGAATAATATGAATTGCAATGCTTTCTGGGACTGCTGCACAGCTGCAAAGCAATGGGTGAAGTCAGGTTTTGCCCACACAAATCTCCCAAGCCTCAATACTTTGAGTTTTACTTTGCTTGCTTTGGCTTCTGAGACAGCCAGCGTCTGGAGCTGAGGCACTCTGGTACTTTGCTTAGTGTCCCCAAAAGACCTGCAAACTTAGCCAAGCTTTTGGGCTTGAGAGAGATGAGCTGTGTAGTTTGAATTGCAACTGGGTGCCTCTCGTCCTGGGAGGCTGTAATGACTGCGACCTTTTGAAACCTTGTTCAAACTGTTTTTGTTGCACTCAGACAGGAATGTGAGGTTCTTTGTTCCGCCTCCTAAAAGGCAAACCTTTTTGTGTAGGACACTTGCAGCTTTTATAGTTTGATATATATGGGTCAGGGGAGGAAGCAGGCGTAGACTGGTGGATGTTTTCAAGCTTGCTGAAAAAGTCCTTCTTGAGTGCATGAAGTGGGTTTTAAGATCCCAGCTGAATTTTTGCAAATAGCCTCTGCCTTGATTAAGAAGAGAAATAAGCCCCCAAATCTGAATTGCTTCCAAATTCTGTGCACACAAGCGAGTGGGCTGACTCTTCTCTGAGGCAGACCTGTGTAGTAAAGTTTTATATGTTTAATTCTGAACCCCTCCTTTTCCTGGAAGGAAGCATGCAATATGTCAGCTACCATTGCTGAAATGTCACTGTTTCTCAACCAGAATTAGTATGTGCATTCAGTAGTTAAAATTAAGATAAAGGTTTGCCTCCTGAAACTATTGGAAGGGCTCTTCTTGGTGCCTCTATGCCTTTAGGTATGTGTCTTCACAGAATCACAGACTGGTTGAGGTTGGAAGGGAACTCCAGAAGTCGTCTGGCCCAGCCCCCTGTGCTCAAGCAAGGCTAGCCACAGCTAATTGCCTAGGACTGTGCCCAAACACCTTTTGAATATCTCCAGTGATGATGACTTCACCACCCTTCTGGGCAACCTGTGCCCTACTTTGGAAATATTTTGTGGCTATTCTTGATATCTGAAAATGGTAAGTATTTGAGGTGATTAGGAGAGGCCTGTCATAAGAACTCAGGCAGCACTAGCAGGGAAAAAGAGACCTTTTTGACTGACTGCAGACTCAGTTGGAGAATTCAGGTCTTCATGCATCCCTCTAATGGATGTGTTAGGATCTAATAATACATCCTTTTTCCTGTGGTCACACTCACAGTAAAAAAAAAGTTTTTTGATGTTCAGAAGGACCCTCCTGTGTATCAGTTTGTGCCCATGGCCTCTGGTCCTATCACTGGGCACCGCTGACAAGAACCCGCCTCCATTCTCTTTCACTCTCCCTGCAAGTATTTATATTCATAGAAAAGATCCCCCTGAGTCTTCTCTCAGCTGACCAGTCCCAGCTCTGTCACTCCAGTCCTCTCAGCATCTCCATGGTCCTTTGCTGGACTCTCTCTGGTCCTTTCCTCTCTTCTCTCTCTCCATTGCCTGCTGACCTCAGCCCTCATTGCTGCAAAAGGCTCCCTGCTACTGCATGACAAGCCTATTGTGGGCGTGGCTTTCAATTTAAAGCCTACAGGTAATGGGGCTTTAAAGCCAGGACACCTCTTTTGCAAAGGCTCTCCTGCTGTGTGATGATTCTTCTGAGGTGGTGTGTCGTACATATACACAACTTGGTGTGTGCCTCCTGAGCAGTGCATTCTCTGTTTATGCCTGGCTGAGGAAGGGAGTCTGCCACCAGGACTGACTGTGCAACTTCAGCTCAAACTGCCTTAAGTCACACTATTTACTTTGGAAATTACAGTTTCAATTGCTGCTGATAACCCAGCTGATTGTTATGTTATACATTTAGCACTGTTTTTTTAGCTCTTTCCTTAATTACTTATGTAAATAGTTTTAGAAGACGACAGCATTAATTTTGGAGGAGCTGGCATAGCAAAGGCTGTGAGGCCAGCAGCAGGTGCTGTAAGTAATCACTCTTCTAAATTAAGCAACACTTTCCGAGGCAGTAGGTTAATTTCTGAGTAAGCAGCCTCCATACAGATTCTTGGAATCAGCTGGATTGTGACCCAGCAAGTGACTCAAGACTTTGTGTAATTTTAATCACACAAAATATCTCACTGAAGCCTCTCAGTTTTAGAGGAAGCTGGGGCTGCACTTGAGCATCTGTTGAAATCTCACTGTCACATTGCAATCTCTGTCTCCTGGGTCTGTGCTTGTGTTTGTAGCTCAGTCTTCACTGCCATTGGAGGTGTATTTGGAGCATGGGCAGCATCCTGGTTTAACAATGTCAAGCTGCCTGGAGCCCAGGGTAGGTATTATAGGATGGTTTGGATTGGAAGGGACCTTAAAGATCATCTAGTTCCAACCCCCTGCCATGAACAGGGACATCTTCCATAGACCAGGTTGCTCAAAGCCCCATCCAGCCTGGCCTTGAACACTGCCAGGGATGGGGATGGGGCATCCACAGCTTCTCTGCACAACCTGTGCCAGTGTCTCACCACCCTCACAGTAAGGAATTTCGTCTTAAAATCAAATCTAAGCCTGTCCTCTTTTAGTTTCAAGCAATTCTTTCTTATCCTATCACTGCATGCCCTTGTAAACAGTTTCTCTCCAGATTTCTTGTAGGCAGCCTTCACGTACTGAAAGACCACAGTGTGCATGAGTGGCTCATGTTTATGCCAAGGTTTGTGCTGCTGTGGATTTCTCTAACTAGTACAAGAGCAAGCAAAGTAGTGCTCGAGAGCTTTGTGCCATTTCTTTCTCCACCTCTGTGTATGGGAGTGGATTTCTGCAAGAATATTTCCTCTGCTATCTCTAGTGGAGTTTTCTTGGAATCTGTGAGCAGTAACTCTTGGACTGTGGGACAGATTCTGCTCAAGTGATGCCTGTTGCCTTTGTGTTGTCACAACTCTGGCCAGCAGTGTCCTTGCCCAAGGCTAGGAGGCCACCAGCTGCTCTTCAGAAACTGCTCCAAGGCCATGAGGCTGATGGGGTCAGTGGTTTGGGACTCGAAGACTTAAAGGATTTTCATAGACTCTGCAGGACTCCAACAAAATCAATAAAATCTGAATTTCTGTCACTACACAGAGCATGACTTTGCAGCACTTTGTCTCACTTGTGGAGTAGGAAGGTGCAGTTCTTACAAGCTCGAGCTCTTCTAGAAACCTGTCTTCCTGCATGAAGATTGTGCCAAAAAGTAGGGGAAAAGGGAGAATTTCTACTGACAGGGAAGCCCATGGAATAGAGCAGAAATAAGGCCCTTCACCAAGAATTCAAGAAAGGAGAGAACTTCTAAGAGCTGCAGAGAAAAAAATGGATTTTTGGTGCCTCCAGCTGACTGCAAGTCTGGGACTTGTGGAGCCTGTGGATGCTCAACCTAGTTATCAAGCTGTTGCTTGAAATCATGTATCTGCTAAATACATCTCAAGCCGCTTTTCACACTCTGTAGCTTGATTTTTTTGCTATGGTCAATAATTTTCAGACCAAAATGCCCTTAGGCTTGAAGCTCAGTGTTTAAGCCTTTTCATGTTTAAAAAATTAATAATCCAAATGATAGGCTTCTGAAGGTTGAGCTCAGTTCTTATGAGCTGTGTCACAGAATGACATGCCTCTTGTAATTAGTTGAGAGGTCTGTAATCTTTTTAATTCAATCTCTTATCTTCTCACTTTCTGGATTAAAACTTTACTCATTTGTTTGCTCTGAAATCTTGAAGAGGCACAGTTCCCATGGGCAGAGTTTAATCAACAGTATTCTATTGTCTGGTCTGTGATAGAAAGAAGATGTATAAGCAATTTGTTTTTTGATAGCTCAGCTTTACTCTGAAACCCAGATTCTTATGTAGCTCCATGAGCAAACAGTCCTCGTTAAGTGGCATCGCAATTCTGTGGGAATTGGGACCGAAATGTCTTTTAAAAGAAACGATGAAGAGGAAATCATACTCACTGATTCTCCACTCTTTATGGATCTTCTGACAGTGGATGCCTTGAGGGTTCAACAGGTGATCTGAATGCATATTGATGCACTCTTATCATCTCCGTGTATTCTCTGGGATGCTGCAAGGCTCAGAAATGGAGCAAGAGCTGGGTGGGCAACGAGTTGGTGATGGGAACATAGAAACATGCTGATGATCTTGGGCAACCTTTTCAGGAGGGATCAGAATTTGAACTCTTTTAAATACCTTGAGGTAGGAGGCAGGGAAATTTGCCTCCTACCCCAGGTGAGTTAGCTCTGTATGAGCTCAAAGAATTGAAGGCATCAGGTAATGCAGTAACCAGATACTCAACAAGTGTCTTGAGGGCCAGCTTTCTGAATGGACTTCTGAAGACAGCAGAGGACCCAGCATTCTCTGCTCCAGATTTGTGGATTCTGGGAAGGAGTAGATCATTTAAGAATACTGCTTTTCATCTTTCTCACTGACTGCCCCAAACTGACTCTATCCAAATATTTTTTTCCAGGCTGCACCAAGAATTTGTAATGCTTTCTGTTATCAAAAGCAGAACTCGAAGAAATCCTGTCCCTTACCAAAGATATGAGTGCTGTGTTAGGGAACTTGGACATACTAATAAAACCAAAATATTACTCTACTAATCTGCCCTCTGAAATGAAACGTGTCAAGCAAATTGCTGAAACATTAGACCGAAACTTGGCAATTATGTTTGTGTGGCAATCTGATTCTGTTCTCCTAAAATACCTCTGGATAACATCCAACTGTAGCTCTGCACTGATCCAAGAAGTACCCTGCAGATGCCCTGAACGCAGACATGTAAGCAGCAAGCTCTGGTGGCCAGATCTATATAGTTGCTAGAAAGCTTCAAAATCTGGTTTGCTATCAGAGGGTTTTCCACTTGGGAAAGGGGAACTGATACCATTCCAATTTTAACTCTGGAAGAGGAATGGAAAATAAAAGAGCTTCAGAGAAGCAAATTTTTGTCTAGACTGTGGAGCCAGCTGGGTGTCTTATTCTGTCTTGTCAGGCTGCCTTCTCACTTGGGGCTGTTTCTGAGTAGTTGACAACTGCATTAACTCTGAAAATAAAAGCACTTTTGGTGTGGCTTATGAACCCTGGTCTCCCATGACCATCCTCAGCCACAGTTGTCTCCATGAGTGCCTTACTGACCCATATAAATGCACAATCTCCTCCCTTTGTCCTTCCACAATCATGGTTTGAAAAGCTATCCTCTGCTTTTGCCTTAGAACTTACTTTTGAAGTGAAAGGTCCCTTTTGTTTCATTGACTATGAAGTGTGTGTTGTAATTACAGGACAGTTGCTGTGTTAGCTGAGATACTACAGTATTTCTGCAGGACAAACCCCTGCTCTAAGTAGGAGCAGTTCAACTTCTCTTACTCAAACCCCAGGGGCCAGGAATGAGGAATTTCCTACATTTTTTGCTCAGCAGTGACAGTGATATCTGTATGGATGCTATTTATTGCATGATACGTAATAGCATAATGGACTTGCTTGTGATAAAATGCTATTGTATACTGGTGTGTGGTTTTCAATAGTATATCAGAGAATTACTTGTGCCTTTTAATTTGCATCATTCAAGAAGGCAATATTTAAAAATGTGATTATGGTATTAAGGGTTTGTGAACTGAAGGGCAGACAGGCTTTTGCTTGCTCTAAAGATTTCCTGTCTAGTGAATACAAGACATAAACATGACAAATATGGGGGAGTTTTGCCTCATTTATTTATTTAGTTTTGCTTCCCCCTTTGAGTCAGGCTTGTTCTCCTCTTAAAAATTACTAGTTTCAGGGCAAAGGTAAGTGTACCAACTAATCTCTGGAAGACTCCTCTTGTTTGATAACAAAGTGCTGCATTTAAAGTGGAACCTGTCTTGTCTCTTAAGCCATGTGTCTGCTTAGTTGTACTCTTGTTCCAAAATGAGTCATGTTTCAATCCTTGAAAGACCCACTGTCCTTGACTATCTTTAAAAATTTTTTTTTTTAAGTTTGTTTGGGTTATTTTTTGTTGGTTGTTGCCAGGGAGCTGCTGGGATAGCTAAAGAGGCTGTACCTCTTACCTATTGTATTCCAGTGCTGCATTGATTATTTACAGGGCTACTGTCTGAGTTGAACTGTAGGTGTTGATCCTGTCATGTGCAAGCTCCTTCTGCCTCCAGGGTTCCAAATAAAGGATCTTTTTACGGGTTAGATGCCACAGACCCTATGCTGTTGTCTCTGTCTCTCATATCAGTGACTTCAGTTTGGGCAGAATCCAGGTCCCCCCTTTCAGAGCAGTGATACTGTACCTTTGGCTCATGGAATACAGGAACTGGTGGTTGCTTGGCTCCCTGTTGTAGTTTGGAATTATTATGTAAATTCTCTCCCCTGCCACTCTTAACGACCCTAGCCAACTGTTAACAAAGGGGCAGTTAACTGGTGTAGTGGTGAGCACTCCGGTCTCTGAGTCCCAAAGTCGTGAGTTCGAGTCTCAGTTGAGGACAGCCTCGGCAGTTGAATGCCTCCCAGGTGATCAACATTATAGGGTAACTGTTCTTATGCCATCATGTGTGTACTGAGTTTGGGGTCCATCAGGGCCATCCTGTATAATATATTGGCTTTTTGTTGGTACAAATTCATGC
>JAWWEV010000001.1:30112604-30247817 GCA_035583235.1 Hafferia zeledoni | reverse complement strand
CCATCCCGTCACATCTCGGATGCTCAGCAGGGTCAGCCCCGGTTAGTACCGGGGGCTGTGACAGTCCCGAGGACTTCCCTGTCACTGTCCAAGCTCGCTGGGCCGTGGCAAATGGACCTGAGGACTGAAACGGTGGGGCCAGTTCTGTGCACGCTGTGCCTCACCTAAAAAATCCCCTGTGCAGGCTGGAAGGGCACGTGGGGAGATCCCTGCCCAAATCTGCGTTCATGAAGTCTGGCCATACATATGTGTATATACATGCTTATACATACACACATTCCTTTTGTACTACAGACCTCTGCCTTGCTCCCTCTGCTAACTCGCCCAGTTCAGCTCCCCAGGTACAGGTAGGTAACTTGGCTCTGGCACCTGTGCTGTTGCTGTTTCCTTGCTGCAGGGCCCCACCAACCACGTAAGAGCAAAACCAGAAATGAAAGATTATGTTTGAAATATTTATTTTCTCTGTTTTTAAAAGCAAAACGGTGTGAATTGTGCAGTTGGAGAAGAGGTGTGTGTTACTTTTGGACAAAGGAGGCAAAAGGGGGAAATATGAGGAAATAAGAAGTGCCCCATGATGAGATATTTGCAGGCAGTGGGATGAAGAGTGAGAAAACTGGATTTCATAGAATCCTAGAATGGTTATGTTGGAAGGGACCCTAAAAACGTAGTTTCAACCCCCTGCCAAGGAGACTGTCTTCCACTAGATCAGGTTGCACAAAGCCCTGTCCAGCCTGGCCTTTAACACTTCCAAGGATGGGGTATCCACAGCTTCTTGGGCAGCCTATTTCAGTGCCTCACCACCCCCACAGGAAAGGATTTCTTCCTAATATCTAATCTAAACTTGTTCTCCTTCAGCTCAAGGCTGTTCCCCCTTGTCCTTTCACTACATGCCCTTGTGCAAAGTCCCTCTCAAGCTCTACTGTGGCCCCTTTAGGAAGTGGCTCTAAGGTCTCCCCAGAGTCTTCTGTTCTCCAAGTTAAACAGCCAGAACTCTCTCAGCCTGTCTCCGGAGCAGAGGTGCTCCAGCCCTCTGAGCACCTTTGTGCTTTCCTTTGGACTCGCTCCAACAGGTCCAAGTCCTGCGTATGCTGAGGACCCCAGAGGTGGACGCAGCACTCCAGGTTGGGTCTCACCAGAGTGGAGTAGAAGGGGAGAATTACCTTCCTCCACCTGCTGGTCACACTGGCCTGAGATGTATGCTGCTTTTATCTTTTTTTTTTCTTGTTTCTTTCGTTAAGTAGTTTACTTTAAGTGGATGACTGACATTGGAACATTTATTTCTGTATCTTCCCAAGCTCTTTAACTGGGAGAGGAACTTGCTGTACAGAAAGGACAATTCTGGTGGTTTACAGTGTTTTTTCAATCACTTTCTGTGTGTGGAACTAAAGTATTAAAAAAGATGTGCTGGATTGGAACCACATCTATAGCGTAATAGTACTATTCGACTGATTTTTAATTAAAATAGAATTCTAACTTGATTGTTTTGACCCTACATACACCTCTGGTTTGTTGTTGGTCTAACTGCCTCCTAAATTAGAGATACCAATATTCTAATCCACCCTCTCCCTCGGGATACTGGTATTAAAAGAGGATGTGAAATGCTATGTAAATGATATCCAGGCATGCAGGATAGAAAATGGTCTTTAAAGACATTAGCCAAAACTTAGGTCTTCTCTTCTTCTCTTTACCTGTGATGTCTTGATAGAGAGAATGATGAATTATAATTTTTCTGTATTTATTTATTTCTCTGTCCTGACAGGTCTCTTAAATGCTTAGAAATGCAGTCAGAGAAAAATGCCAATAATCTCAGCCTTTGAGGAAGGAGCAGTTAATGAATCTCCAGGGAAATACTCAGACTACAGATGCTCCATGGGGAAGAAAAGGTTAGGAGCCAGTGGAGCAGGGGTTGGAGACAATACATCATCTCAGATCTGAGATGGAAGCTGTCTGCTGATTATAGAAGATACTGAAATGACAGAATTGTGGGTTTATTTCCTCAAGGCTGCTTTTTGAGAGGCCATTTCAAAAAGTCATGATTTGGGATTTGACTACTTCTATTTAAGATATCTTGGTTCAGTTTTGTCAGAAATAAAGCATTGTTTTTTGCAGATTTTTAATTGTCTTTAGGAATTGAAACCCTTGGGGGCAGTTTCACCTGTGCATATGTAAATTCAAACCATACTGGAAGTTTAAAGACTATATATTAGGTTCAAATCCAACTTCTATTTTTAAAGTTAAAAGGGACCTTACAAAGTAGCAAGCCACAAATTCAATTGTCTGCTTTATAATATTTTAATAGAGCAACAGAGACTGATAAAACTTTGAGGCTTTTGTCAGAGTAGAATATTTAAGCTCCTCAGATAAAACTACGTGTAAATCGAAGAGTGTTCACAGAAAAACAAGAGTTATTTCCAGCCTGAGGAGACTTTTCTTAAAAATAAAAGCAGCCAAAGTACATATCTTAGGAGGCTGTGAATCAGCACCTGTAAATACCATCATTACAAGAATAACCAGGAATGGAGGAAGAGGTTGGATGTGACCCTGAGCAACCTGATGTAGTGGTTGGAATTGCTGCCTATGGCATCTAGTTGGAACGAGATGACTTTTAAGGTCCCTTCCAAGCCAAGCCTTTTCTATGAGTCCATGAAAACTCGGGTCAAAGGAAACAGCTGGAAAGAAAGAGTAGAAGAAGCCACACTTTTGCAAAGGAGACAGTTCACTTAAGCCATCAGGTCATGCTTTGTTCTGGATTGGTTTGAAGGATCCCCTTCCCTGCAGCAAGTGCATTTCATTTCACTGCATCCCTCTGCAAGGAGGGTAAGATCAGGAGATTAGGGCACTGTGCCACAGTGTGTGTACAGATGTGAGTGTCAGCAAAGACGAAGGCAGGGCTTACGTGGGGCAGGTGTAAATGCCATGAAGTGGAGAGTGCAAAATTGTTTGGAGCCCCCATGCCTTCCTCCTGGGTGTGCTTGGGGACCAACACTGAGATTTCTTGTCGCCTGTGAAATAGCTGTCTCCAAAAGTGACTGCTTTGTTTATATCTTGAGTGTTTTAGGAAACAGATCTGTTACTGTAAAGGTGAAAGGTGAAATTATAGTGTGCTAGCTGCAGAATATGAAGTATCTCATTTTACACTCTCTTACCTTGGATTTACAATGGGAGAGAGAGGGAACATGGTCAGGGAACCTGAGGTGGGTGCTGAAATTGGAATTGCTGGAGTCCCTGAACACCAAGGAAGCTTTGGGGTTAGGAGGAGGTAGCAGAAATCTCTATGAGAGTTTGCTGGTAGGTAGTGAACATCCTTGAATCTTAATTATTGGAATTAGGGAAGGATGATCAGAAAACTTCATCTGGATTTGCTGCATGCTGTGCTCTCACAGGGAGACTAATTCTTATGCTGGTGACCTTAAGTGGGAAGTAGCCATGGGACTTGAGCAAGGTGACTTACATAAATGGGAGGGAGTACTATACTGATCAAAATGCTTTGGCTCCTGTGCCTTCCTTGTACATCTGTCCTTCGTTGTTGTCTTCATTTTGGAAATCTGTTGAGTATTGGCTAGCACTTAGCAAAGGTACAACATTGCCTATGGAGGTTCTTGGCTTCTCAGTAGTGACCATAAAATGATTTTTAGCATTTTAAGTACACAGAGGATATACAACTAACCTGACAAAGCAGTCTTGAGATGAATAAAACATGCACACTGGCAATCCATCCATCAGTGAAATCCCAATTCTGCTGAATTTGCAGTTCATATTGTTGCTAATTGTATGATGTAGATGCTCGTCCACTGGGAACTGAATTGAAAGAAGCAAGTCACTTCCTGGAGGTGCTGACAGGGCTGTGTATGGGAGCTCAATCAGTCTCTGCTGGGCTGGGTTTTGTGTCTGCAATTGATGTTGCTACTTCCTGAGAAGGAATGAGTTTTAAATGGGTCTCAGTGAAGATCCATGCGTCCTACTTAAAGTTGCTTGGGTCATTTTAGCAAGAACACACGGTAAGGAGATCCATGACCCAGAAAGACTTGCACAAAGATGTTGAGGAAAACCTTGCCTACTATATCTGGTCTTGTAATTAACTCCTACTCCTAATTACATGGTGCCTTAAAATGGGCTGCCACTGTAATAATAAGTGATGTTGTTATATTTCCTTTTGTTCAGTGGAGTAAAAATAGTTCACTTGGCTCATAGGCTTTATTTAACTGAGTGCTAATGCAGACTTGGTTGTAATATATTGCAGAAACAGCAGTTCCTTTGTGTGTGTTCTATAGAGCTTTCTTTTCTCTACTGACATACAGTAAGTATGATTGGAATCTGAGTAAATGATGTGATAAAAGGCTTGATGGTACTTCCTAAAAACAAATTTCTGCTCATTAAATTAAACGCTCGTGATTCTTAATGGACTAGTGAATGCTCTGCAGTCCATTTGGTACAAGTAAGGATGTCTAGGGATGTGAGACCTTGCCACATACGCTTTCTAGGGTTACTCCTGTATCTTCTGGAATTGTAGAGTGGGTAGAACAGGGCGTTCTGCTACATAGCATGTAATTATAAAGACAGAACTGATGTTCTACCAGCAAAGAAGGCTCTACTGTGAAAGTCCAGTTAAGAGGGAACCCTAAGCTACCCTAGGTTTTTTCATTTTGCCTTGTAAGTGAACTGCTCTTAGAGCATTACATGTATCACACTTGAAGGAGTAATCATTGCAAACTTGAAGCAGATTTATGTGCAGTTCTCAGATTACTTGTTTTTATTGATGCTAAATTAGTTCTCACAGTTCTGGGTATTTGGTGGTGCTTTCCTTGTCTCTCAATTCAGTTTGTCTACAAAAATCTTATATTTGATGCAGAGCTCATTCTGTCTTAGAAGACCTATTAATTCTCTTTCTCCAACTTTGAAGAAAACTCAAAACTTTGCTGAAGCAACATGAAACTGAACCAATCTTTGTGATTTCATGTAATTGAAAACTTCTGCCAGTATGAAAACCCAGGCTAGTGATTAAGGGAATGTGACAGCTTTGCCAGTCATTACATAAAAACTATGGAACACTGGGTTTCCTACTGTCATTAGCTGCAGTGAACACAATGGAGCTGTACACAGGAGCGAGTGCTACTCTGATGATAAATGTTTGCATTTCCAATTAGCACTGAACTGTTGTGGCATTTTCCCCTCAGTCTAATTGAGGTTCTTGGATGGCTTCATCCACTAATGATAATTGGGTTGTCTTCTTGCTTTTTACTTTGCTAGCGACAACGGAGTTGAAGGAATTTTGCTTGTAAAAACATTGGTTTCCTCTTTGCAGGTCTCTGTCTTGGTGCTTTTTTACCTCAGAAAAACTCACTTTTTACAGGTTAATGCAAACTTTCATCTATTTACATGCTGTGGCTTTTTGCATTGCAATGTCCCTGTGCCTATGGGATGTTGTTGACTTGATCTGACAATGTTGTAGTTTTCTGACATATTTCTTACCCCACCCCCATTGTTAAATGGCAAATCTCTGCATTTAACAAGGTGCAAGTGTTGTAAATATGTATGTGTGTTTAAAATGAGAATACATGGTACTGGGAATTATTCCACATTAGGAGATAGCAGGGCTTCATTCTGTGCCCTGTACTCTACATTCATCTTCTGGATTGGGAGCTTTTGAATGGAACAGTGATTAATGATTCGACTGCTTTCAGTTGCTGCTGCTGCTGCTTATGTCTAGTTAGGACTCAGAGCCAAGTAACTTAGGCACAGAGTAGTGGGGGTGTGTTTAACTGGACGCATTAACATATTTTATTTATGCTGTATCTAGTCATTTCCTCTGGAACACAGATTTTCTCCAGGAAACCTGCTTATACGGGCTTTGAGTATGCTTTAACATGAGGCCTTTATTTTTCCTTCCCTGTTTAGCAAGCTCTGACTCTAGCAAGTACTTTGAGTGGTTGAAGCCCAGCCTTCCTGCGAGTAAAAGTGGAACCAGAGCCAAGGCTGCTCCGTGCTGTGCTGGAAAAGGGAGCCTGTCCTGACATCTGCAACAGTGAACTTTCTTGTTCAGGCATGTAGCTGGGGGAGGGGAGATACAACTTCTGGAGATGTGGAAGTAAGGAGGATGATTTGTGGGCTGAGAGCTTTTAAAAATGATACTCTTGGTTCTTTCCGTTTCAGTTTTGATTTTTTTTCCTTTAAATATGGCTGCAATTTCTTTCTCTTGGGCAGTTTAAAAACACTGCTAGAAATGGGTAAATGCTCTGTCAAAATGAGAAGGCTCTGCCAAGGGATGGGATTGTGCTGGGTTGATCTCTGCAGCTCTCAAAGCTTGAGTACTGGAGCATAAGTAAGGTGAGTTTACCATGTATTCCAGGTACTTGGGCATAGCTGGTGTTGATTGTGAAGTGGTTATTGCTTGAGACTGCCAGTTACTTGTGAAACAGCTGAAGCTAAGTTAAACATGGCAATTGAAGCTGGCATTGCTTCTCTGTGGTTTTGGATCTGAGCCTAATGTGGTGGAAAGGGCTTGACCTGCCTCAGTGCTACTGAAATCCTCTGTGTGTCTGGGTTACTGTCACAGTGGTCATGCACGGGCCCACACTGTGGAACACTGGGCCTTGATTATTTAAAACAAAACAGAAAGAAGCTTCCTTAGCTTGAATGAAAGGAGAACTCTGTTGCTAGGAATCAAGTGGTTATAATTAGTCTGTTCTTCTTGAGAAGCATATCTGTGTGGTAGGATGGGTTAGCATGTGTATCTGCCCAGGGAGAGATTTTGCAGTTCTGCCCACTGCAATGATGTCCATGTCTTGGGGAATACAGGCTGGGGGATCCCATCTGGCACTTCTTGCATTGCAGTTAAATTAAAGGGGGTTTTTTTAAAAAAAGATCCTCCAGTCTTTTGGCTTTTAAAATTTCAAGCCATGGGATCCTCCAGCCTTCCTGTTGAGTTGTAAGTGGTCAGTCACCCTTTATGTCTCACAGTATGGAAATAATGCTGGCAGTGGAGCAAGACTGCAACTAGTGGTTGGCCATCTGCCATAAGAGTGTGTTTCCTTCCACCTCCCCACACCCACCCATTAGGGCTGTAGAAGTGGATACATTCTCTTCTAAATGTACACTGATTTTTAGTGATTATTCTTTAATTTAATTTAGTGATTTCTTCTGCATCTTCAAGTATTGGCAGCACCTGCAGGGTTTTAACAGTAGAGTTCTAAAGGGACATGAGCAAAACTGCTGTTTCGTAATTATTTATTAGAGCTTTACGGAAGCCTGTTTTTTTGGTTTTTTGTTTTGATTCACATGTAAATTCTGAGCCTGGGCTGATTCTTGCTGGTCCTTGGGGTTTTTTTTCTTTAATTGGCACACTTGCACAGCGCTCAGATGTGCAATAACTGGCTGGGAAGACAGCTACATGCTGCAGTTTCTGAGGGTTGTTTTAGTCACCTCTAAATGTGATCAGTCTGTCCTCCCTCGAGGAGAGTGTATTGCTGCTGCTGCTGCCTTTTTGTGACAGCATGTGTTCCAGGTCCCATCTGCTGTCAGGTGGAGGGAAGAGGACAGCTCTTGCCTCTTTATCAGGTGGAACACATGTTGGAAGCCTTTCCTTCAGTGTGAGACTGGTATTTGACTCTTAGTCCCACATAAAATAATAAAAAACAAATGAGGGTTTTTTCATCCTTTGTCAAAACCCATCTGATAAACTCCGATGATATTTTTCTGCTGGGATTTGCATGAAAATGTGAGCAATCAAGAGGAATCTGCTGCTTGCAATGTGTGTGAACAGGACAAGGGATGGTCTGTGCTCTTTCTCACCAGGGCAATGCAAAGGGGAAGGAGGAGATTTTAACTGTGTGTGTACACAAACAATCTCTGGCCACGGGGTGGAAGGATGCAGGGATACTGGTGCTGCAGAGGTAAAATGCTTGTTCTGATCAGGATCAACTCAATTAAAGGTTAAGACTCTTTCTGTCTTTTTTGTGGGGAAGACGCCCTTTCCTCACCCTGCTAACAACAGAGTAATAGCATCTTGGAAAAATGTAAGATTTCCTTCCATTAGTAGGCAGAGAGGAAAGAGCAGTTGCTGAGCATCGTCCTCCCCTTTCTCTTGTTTAATGTAGTTTATTCATCTAAGTTGTAGTGAGTAACTTACAACTCCTGTCTTGCCAGACTGCATGAATTATAGATGGCTCTTTTATGAGTTTCCATGTTGACTCCTGCAATTAGTATGCATTGGATGTAGTTATCTTTATGGCATCTACTGTAGTGTAGGTTTCAGCCTCTCTGACTTTTTAATTGCTTTCTGTTTTAGCAATCAGTCATCTGTCTGTCTTGCAAAGGAATGCAAAGAACACAACCAGCTTGATAGAAGCTTGGAGTTCAGCATGGAGCAGCAGGTTTGAAATGATGTAGTTAACTGGAAGGAAAAAGGACATACATAGAGAAGCTTTGTTCTCTCTCTTCTTTTTTTTCTCTTTTTGTGTGTGTGTGTGTGTGTTATACACAGTAGTGCCACAATATTTCACATTTGTTGAGGTCCCACTCTGCTCAGTGAACGTCTCAGGAGGCTGTGCCTGTGTTAGGGCACTGTAGTTTAGGCGTAAACTTCATGATTCACAAGACATGTAGATGTGGCTCTTGAGAACATGATTTAGTGTTTAACACAGTGGTGCTGCATTAATGCTTGGATGTAATAATTTTAGAGGTCTTTTCCAACGTTAATGAGTCTGTAGTTGTCTTAAGACAGATTCTGTGATCTTCTTAACACAGATCAGCAGATGTGTGTGGAACTTTGCACATATGTGTCCTCTGAACTCTTGGATGCCCCTGTTAGCACCTTTTGGTGCATCTTCTGTTCAGTATCTCTCGTTGCTCTGCCTTGAAATTCTGAGTGGTTTCCTAAGTCTCTTGTCCCCTTGTGATGGTTGTCTGTCTGCAGAACTGTTTTGTAGGTTTGTCAGGTTTACTGTTGGACTCTGTTGAGGCTGGAGCAATCAAATTTAGCTAGTGGGCTCCAAAAGGTGATGGAGAATGACAGGGAGCATTTCAAGGCCACCATGACTTGACTTAGAGCAGTCACAGATTGCAGTGTGTAATAAAACTTGCCCTAAGTACTATGTGCTGAAACAACTAGAACTTTCAGTATTCCCAAACGTCTACAGAAACAATAGTCCTGCATCATGGCTATGCCTTCCTAGTGCTGTCTGCAGGGTTTGGTTTGAGTGCTGATATTTTAATATATTTAGTAGTTGAGAATAATTGTGTCTGCAACTAAAATGTATTCCCTCATCTAACTCTGGTTGAAAAGTTCATGTGCTGTTTCAGTGCTTCCACTGTTCACTTAATCATACTGTGGAAACATAAGATGGATTTCTCAAAGCAGAGTTGTGCTGGTGTGAAGAAGGAAAGAACTCAGTCCAATGATGCTTTGCATTCCTTTTGGGATGGACTGTGCTGAGCAGAATGACTCATTTTAGTGGTGTAGTGCTGATGTTATGCCCGCTGGTGAAGCAATTGCCTGGTGCCTGAATCTGAGCAGCCTTACATGGGGGGAGGTTGTTAGAAACCTACTTAGATGTGAATTGGCAGGAGATTATTTTAGCAAGACGAGAATTTGCACAGCCAGCTAGGCCACAGTGAGGGAGACTGCCACCTTTGTAACCGCTTGGCATGGCTCTGGACTCCAGGCTCTCAACTCCAAGACAGGGGTGTAATTCTGCCAGGACAGAGTTTCAGCCACATGCTTTGAAGTCAATAGAAGTTTAAAGTATAATGATGTTGCATTTGGGATGGACTGTGGGAAGACTCACATAAGCAGGTTCTTGGATTTCCCACTAAGTATGCAGTGGCACAAGGCTTTTGGGAACCCTCTAGGATAGTGCTGCTATTATAGAGGATAACTTCTGTGCAACCAGGCTCTCAGTTTTGTGGGTTAAAAGATTTTCCTCATCTCCCATCTCCAAACAGGTTAAATCGCTCATATAACTCCAAACATAAGACTTTGATGAAGAGAAAGGTCTGGGAGCTTGAATGATGAGGGAAAATGAGAGGGTGTACTATAGGCTTTGCCTACACAAAAATTGCAGTTATCAAATAGATGTGAAACAATATTATTTGTTAGACTGTAACTTCTCAGCAGTTACTTGCTCATTCAGGGAATAATGGAAGATAAACAAGAGCTTGTACTGCCAGTGTTTCTAGCCCTGCAGTAAACCAATAATTCACTTGTGTGATATCCTTTCTGACTGAGGGATTTTGAAAAACCCTCTTAAATTGAAACTGAGAGCAGATGTGCCTAGGGTTTTGCACTGCTGGAACTGAGATGTAGGATGCTTGCCATCCAGAGGTTTTTCTTAGTGTCCCTCTTTGGTTTTTTTGCTTATGTTCTTTTTCCTTCCCCCAGCACTGGGCCATCCTCTGCCTGGAATCTGGTGGGTTTTTTCTTCCTCACTTCTTTTTCTCCAGCCTGGAGCTACCTACTGCTCTATTTCAGTCTCATGTTGCATCCATTCCCCAACACAAACCTTGTAAAGTAAACACAGAGTAAACTTACTCTGTCCCCTGCTTAGTCTTGTGCCTCTGACAGCAGATAACAAGCACCAATTCTCATCTGCTCACCTTTCTGTTCAGTGGGAGAGGGACCCAGAAATGAGTCTCTCTCTATCCCAGCCATGCCTACAGCTTCAGAAAGTCTGGCTGGTGGGAGAATCTTTGGATGCACCTTTATTCAAACCCCCGTGGGAGTAAACCAGGGTGTTAGAGCAGCAAATGTGGTGCTGCTCCTGGGGAGGGCTGTTTGGCAGGCACAGAGCTGCTAACATTCATTTTCCTTCTGCTTCCCTGCTTGCAGCATATTCCTTGCACCTTCCCAGCAATTCGGTTTCTTGTAGTCAAATAAGATCAGTGCAAAAATGCATCTTTTGTGGCACTGCTGCTTATGTAATTTTAAATGGTTTAGTTGTACCATCTCAGTTACAACCACTGACACTGTGATGTGCAAAGCCTGCCAGCGAGGCCCCAGTATCTTCATGGTGCACAAGATACGTGAGTAGCAGTGGCTGCCAAATTTGTCAGTTGGGTTTCAGTTTAGACTTTTTTCCACTGCTTAGACAGGGAGAGTATTCATTTGCACAAACCACTTAATGGCTGGCACTCCAGCTGTCACTTAGTTCTGCTCAGTTTTATACTGGGGAACGGCATGAAGCTGAAGCATGAGCGGTGGGGGATGCACAGGGCACGTGCTAAAACGCGCCCAGACAAATGCACAGCTCTTTTCTCACCACCGCTCCCAAATGCCAGAACTGTCCCACCATTAAAATCAATGCCCCAAAAGCAAGTCTGTCATTTAAAATTCCATTGCACAGCTGTATGGGAAGGAAACAGGGCTGGGGTCAAACCTGTTACCAAGTTCCCTGTGTGTGAAGACTTGCCCAAGCCTTAGAGGATGTACATCACTGCCAGCCCTCCTGTTTAAGAGCGAGTGTGAAGAAACTGAGAATCAGCTAAGTGGAGGAGAAGGTGGAGCGGCAGACCAGCCATGGCTTGGCAGGCAGCAGTTAGGGGAACTCTGCTTTCAGCAAAGTCTGACACGTTGCTGCTGAGTGACTTCTGTGGGGCAGCGTTTGCCTTCCTTAGCTCCCCACAGCGGTGAGAGCAGTGTGCCCTGGGTCCGATTCTTGCCAGTTACACTGAGCATCAGTAGCTTGACCGAAGAGGACTTTGAAGGCTGGCTGGGTGCTGTGCGATCACAAGGCTGTGGTATGGCTGTGGGGTCTGCTTGGAGTGTGGCTCACTGTGGTTCCTTTAAGTCCATCCTATGGAAAAGCAGCTCCTGGGAAGTCAGCAGTGACCTTGGCTTTGTAACTGGACTTCCCACTTGCAGAGAGAGTAAACTACTTCTTGACTTTCTGCCACCCCCTAATTCTCCCTGAGTGAAATATCTTCCCTTACTGCTTGTGAAATTGTTAAAGCTGTTGAACTGCTTTTCCACCCATACAGAAACTGTTCCTGCTTTCTTCTGCAGTTAACTCCCAACTTAGTCTTGAGAACACAGTGGAGATGAATTCCAGTTTCCAGAAGGATCTTGCTGCAGCCAGACTATGTCCGGAGTAATGCTGATCTCATTTGGGTGGAACAAGCTAGTTGTTGCAGAATAATCTATTGCTGTTCCCAAGCTTCCGTCTTTAAATCTGCACAGCAGGGATTATTTACTTACGGATTTAAGTGTGTGTTGGGGATCTAGTTTTGTTTGACCCTCCCAACAGAACAAAATGCTGTCAAACTTTCTGGCAATTTGAGTTGCTCCTGAAGTGTGCTGTTACTGTGGGAAGGCCAGGGCTGGCTTGGGACCAGTGAGGGCCACAGCACTGCATCTGAGGTGATGTGGGGACATCTCTGCCTCTGAACCCCTTCAACAGCTTTGTAGCAAAGGAGCTCAAGCGGCTGTGTCAGAAGTCTTTGAGTGTAAACTTCAATCCCTCTGTATCGTGCTGTGCTGGAGACTGATGCAGACCTTTTGACATAGTTTTTAGGGGAACTGCTATGGATCTAAGAGGTCTTATGAACTCAGCAACTTTTTGTCTCCTCTCAGGTATCCCTGCTCTTTGCTACCTCATATTTACTGCTCTGCCTTCCCAACCTGCAATTCTGCTCCATGGTTTCCTTGGGAATTGGCTGTAACCTGAAACAGGCTTTTCTCAGTGATCTAAATTTTAAATGCTTGAATGCAGTCTTGTTAACAGAAAAAAAATTTGGAGCTTGAGTAGAATTTGTTGTGCTGGCAGTGAGTTTGTGTTGATATCACCATTCCTGGAAGTGTTCAAAAAGCATGTAGATGTGGCACTTGGAGCTGTGGTTTAGTGGTGAACACGGCAGTGCTGCGTTAATGGTTGGACTCGATGATCAGAGAGGTCTTTTCCAACCTTACCAACTCTATGATTCTGCATGAGATTAGTCTGCAAGTACCTGCTTGTGATTGGACAGTGTGATTCTAGTTTACAGTAAATAAACAAATAAGGCTTCTAATGTATTTTCTTTTTGCAGTTCCCAGTAACGGCCTCCTCAACTGAAGATGTCTAACAATGGGGTTGAAACAGAAGACAAACCACCTGCTCCTCCAATGAGAAATACCAGCACCATGATTGGATCGGGAAGCAAAGATCCTGGGACTTTAAACCATGGCTCAAAACCTTTGCCTCCCAACCCAGAAGAAAAGAAGAGGAAGGACAGATTTTACCGATCTATTTTACCAGGAGATAAAAGTACAGTATTTTATCTCTCCTAATAAACCTTCCATCTGAACGTTGCTCTGCTTGAATGTAGTCAAGGACTTGATGCTTAGTGAGGATTTAAGTTTTAGAAAATGTTGTGTGTTTGTTTCCTGCACATCTGTCTTGGTTGTTTTGGGGTACATAAGGTGCTGGCTGTAGATTTGTGTTTTCTAATGATTAATTCTATCACATTTAATCCATCTCACTTTATTTTTATAAAATCATAGAATTCTAGAATGGAATGATTTGGAAGGGACCCTAAATGTCATCTAGTTCCAAACTGCTTGCCATGGGCAGGGATTGCCTTTTGCTAAACCAGGTTGCTCAAAGCCCCATTCAACCTGTCCTTGAACACTTCCAGGGATGGGACATCCACAGCTTCTCTGGGCAACCTGTTCCACTGCCTCACCACCCACTCAGTAAAGAATTTCTTCCTGATATCTAATCTAAACCTGTCCTCTGTCACTTTGAAGCCATTCCCTTTTGTCCTGTCACTACTGCCCTTGTCAAAATCCCTCTCCAGCTCACTTGTAGCCCTACTTTCTTGTAGTTTGTTTGTTTTTTTTTTTTATTTTGCCTTTTGTTTAAATAATGAGAACAGTGTTCCTGAAAACTAGGACTAACTCTGAGACTAGCTCTGCTGCTTCCCAGCCTGACTTGTCTGTAATGGTCTTGAAAATTGTAATTTTTTGTGCTGATTACAAACTGGCCACTTAAAGATGGCATTGGCAATTCCTTTGGTAGGGAGCAGAGAGAGGTCTTTTGCTTATTTTGTTGTTTTAAACAGGAAATAATTTGAGTTATAGAACAGTAACATGCAATCTCCTGCTAGAAGTGTCATATTTTACATCATGGCCACTTGCTCTGTTCTGATGTTTGGGTCAGGCATTGTCTACTTGCTTTTAAGAATAATCTGTTACTGAAAATTATTGCACATTTCTTATGAACTGAAGGAATTTTTTCCTGTTAAGGGGACTGTAACAGATGGAAAAAGAGATAGGAGCTGTGAACTGTACATGAAATTCTAATTTTTAAGATCAGGATATTTTAAAAAAAACTTTTCTCTCATGAATCTTTTGAAGTAGTGCAAGAAAAGAAAAAAATCTCCATCCCCTAATATGTGCTGTTTCTTTTTATATCTGACCTATTTTTTGGAGTTCCTCTTTCTGAAACATCAGCTTTTTCTGTATTGCAATGCTATCTGGGCACTGGGGTAACTAAAGTCAAACCTACATATCTTCAACTTCCTGAGCTTCAAGAGGGAGTCTGCCTTTAAATTTTTATTAGTGAAAGGACTGATTGAAGTGATAGTCTCACTAATTTAAATAAGCAAGATACAAGATAATTTTCTACAAAATATTGTGACATTCATTTTTATTATCATTATCATCTGCAATCCGGAAATCCACAAACTCAGTATTAAAGGTCTGCTGGATCATGGTTAGAACTTGCTATTATGCATATGAATTTTAAAAAGCTGTAGGATTTTTGTATTGGTTTACTTAAGGGAGTGGGAGTTTTAAATCTCTAGGATCAACTGTTTCAGAGAACAAAGAAATCACCTAAAATTCGTAAATGGAACCTGAAATGCTAGTTTGAACTGGATTGTGAAGGAGCACTGCAAAAGTAAATGTTTTGGGTAGAACCAGCAGACAGACTGCCACTGACCTGATGATGCCTGACTTTACTGAAGATTGGCCAACATGGCAGATGCTTCAAGACATCAGAGTTTCTTGTTTAGCCAAGCCCAGCAGAGCCTTCTGTTGCAATACACCTGCCTGAATGAGAATGGTTGCTTCTGTCCTCTAATTCCTGTCGAGAAAAAAATACCTTTAACATTGTCACCTTCACTTGGTTGATTTTCATCCTATGAAAACTTCAAATCTCATGATGACAGCTATATTCCCAATGCCTCCTGCTGCTTAAATGTAGTGAAATTCTTCGGTATTCAGACACCTTTCTTGGGTTTGTGCCTGAAATACCTTTGGTGTTATGTGTTAGTTTGGCTGAACTGAAGGAGAAATTGGTTTCCATTCAGTTAGAGGAAAGTAATTTTGAGCAAATCCATGACCTTTGGATCTTTATCCAGGGAAGCTATTGAGTTGTGTTTGACCTCTGCTGGGGTTGCAAAGAGCCTGCGAAGATCTGAAGGGCTTGGCAGTTAATTTTGCTAGCAAAGCTGCCTTTTATGGGCTTTTGTGTGTAGCCTTGAGAGCTGCTGAAGTTGATGCTGCCAATCCCTTTGGAGAAGTGGTAGCTCTTTACTCTGAGCAGGGAGCAGTACCAGAGCAGGGAATTTATGAAGGATGTGTGGGAAAGATGGTAAAGGGGTTGTGCTTTATGTGAAAGTGCAGCTCAAACACATGGAGTGGATCAGGTGACAGACCTGCTGAGAGCTTCTGATCCAGAACAGAGGGGAGGCCAACAAGGTGAGACATCTTGAAGGCATCTCTTATGGGTTGCTGGGTCAAGAAGAGCAGTTTTACCTGAAGGCACTTTGGAAAGTGTCTCTTCCATTGTGCTACCCCTGTGCATGAGCAGAGGCGTCGTGTAAAGGGCACATGGGGCATAAATCCAGGGCCTCATGTATCTTTGCACACTTCTGTTGAGCTGTACCCCTCACCAGGCTGCTCTGGAGGTGTTATGCTCTGCCTGTAAAATTCAGGATGTAATTTATAGTCCTGATATCCTGTGTTCCAGCCTAAACCCCAAAACTGGTATTTAAAAAACCTGTTGGGTTAATACTCTGTGGGTCCTGTCCTAACAGATGCAGATGTCATGTAACTTGTTGTTTTCAACAGGAGTTGTGAACATCTGAAGTTTCTTGGGCTCAGGAGGCTCATCAATGCCTACCTGAGGGTATGAATCTGGCTTGGATGGGGCGTGTTTAGCTCCTCTGAGCTTTGCTGAGCCCAGCTACAGCTTTGCACAGAAGCAAGGCTTTACCCACAAGGGGAAAGTTTGCAGCAACTGGGAGCCCTTTCTATGATGATGGGGAGCACTTTACTCTGCATTACCAGTGGAGTTACTCATCTCAGTGTGCTTCAGGATGGGCTCACTTCATGGTGAGACATCCAGCTTCCTAATTGCAGCTCGAGTTGTTAGAGCAGCATAAGGAAACTTTAAGGGTGGGTCTTGTAACAGCATCAAACATGAGAGGTTTTGAATGAGAAGGTGGTAGGGTTTATGGGAATAAAGTCTTTGGTGGTGGTAGGTAGGTCTTCTTAAACGGATATATAATTTTATTTTATCTCTTTTTAAAATCAAGATTCTTCAAGTCTTTTTAACTTGTTGCAAGGATAATGCAACAACTTTAAAGGAGGATTAAGCAATTGGCAAGATTGGGAGTGCCTATCTCTTTAGTTCTTTTTACTATACCTCCTGCTATGATATAAGTATCTGCCATAAACAATTGTTTTACTAATGGTTTAATATGCTTAGGCTTTTAGATCTAGCAGATATGTCTGCATGTAGAAATGAACCCAAGACGTCTGGAAAACAACTTAATGCCCTTAAGCTTTTTCAGGAATATGTTCAAATCTACTGTGTCAGTCTCCCTGGACCGTGTGTGGGTGTTTATCACCCGTGCAGCACTCCTGCAGAGAGCTGCTGATGGAAATGCCCTCTTCTTCCTTACCTGAGCCATGGGCTTGTAGGCTGAGATGGCACTTTAGTCTTTGGCTTGGAGGAATGGACAGATCCTGTAGGCAGACCTGGAATATGCTGCCTCTGATGGCACTCCCTGCATCTCTTTTCCTTTCCATCCATGCTAGTGCATGCAGCAGCCCTCTGTGCTGCAGATGCTCACCATCTGCTAACCAGCAGATGTTTCTGTCTCTTCCTAGCTCCCTTCTCTGTGTTGGCTCCTCTAGCATGGCTCCTTTCTCTTCTTTTTTCCCCTTGGCAACTCTGTCGCTCTTCTGTGATTCAGCTTCGCCCGTCCCCTTTGTCTGAAAGAGGGATCAAAACCAATCTGTTCCATCTTTGTGTCCCAAATGGAGCATCTGATCCTTTCCTTTCTCCAGAATTACTGTGCGCAACTGTAACTCTGTAGTGATACAGAGAACAGTGCCAGAGCTGGCACAGAAAGAAATGGAATTCAGTCCTTTGGGGCAAGCCCTGACCTACTCTATGCCACTAACCACACTAGTGTCTTAAAGAATTGCTATATTGAGCATTAGCTTTACAGGCTTCTGAAATACCTGGGGTTTGGCATTCACGTTGCCAAAAATGCACTGGGGAATGTCAGTCATGAAACAAATTCTGTTAGGCTTTGGATAAAAAAAGGAGCAGCTGGGAAACAAGTGGTTTAGTCACCTTCTTCTGGCTCTGCTGATTTTATAACTGCAAGTGGCAGCAATTCCGGGTAGAATGTGTTCTTCCTTAAACTCATCTCAATTTCTTGAATATAATAGATGTTAAAAGGAAGGTGGAGTCCTGAATACATCATGAATATGGATGAACTTAATCCAAGGAATAATGATAACCTTGTTCGAAGACCTCAGTTTAAAATTTGCAGAGTGCATCTGCTTTGATATATTTCCTTTCCTTTTTTTTTTTTTTTATTTCTGCTCCACACCTGCAGGATTCTGCTGTCTTGCTCTTGTCTTCAAAGCTTGTTATTAAAACCACATTTGGTTCATTTTGTGAGTGGAAAATACAAGTGATTTTGCTCATACAAGATTTTGTAGCAGAAGCACACGTGCTATATTTTATTTTCTTCATGAACTCTGTTTTGAGGAAATGGGATGAAGGAAGCAATTTATAAGCAGTATTTGTCATTAATGTTGTCCCTGGATTTATATGAGAGGCAAGTGTATATTTAACAGCACATAATACTGCTTAAAAAGAAGTTGCTTAAAATAACAAATAAAAAAATGTGTTCAAAACTGCCTGGCTTCCACTTACTGCCACTGTAGAGCCTTTGATTCTGACCTGTATAAGTTCAAGTGAATATTTTAGGTAAATAGCTCTCATGCTGTTGAGTCTAGACATGCTAGTTGACACTCTACATACCCAAAATATCAGTTTCCTTCTCTTATGCTTGTCCTGTGTTACAAGACTTTTATTTTTGTTGTCTGCTCACTGTGGCTGCTCTTAAGCGAGGAAACAAAGTTTTTGAACTTGCTGTTTGTCTGCTCCAGATGGGAATCCTGTGACTAGCAAAAGGTGTGGTGGGGTGAGATTGTGTAGGTGAATTCAAGCTATTGGGGAGATTTCAATTCCTGATGGATTTAGGGATTTTTTTTATTGTTGTTTTTTTGTCTTTTCCAGCCAATAAGAAGAAGGAGAAAGAGCGGCCAGAGATCTCCCTCCCTTCAGACTTTGAACACACGATTCATGTGGGGTTTGATGCAGTCACGGGAGAATTCACAGTGAGTGAATCTGGAGGAAAAGAGAACTATGTGGTTTTAGTTTATTGCTGGGAGGAGCCAGGACCCACTAATCTTTTATATAGTAATTTGGAAAGCTATTACCGTCATCTAGTTCCATCTCCTTTGAAACACATCTGCAGAGGTTATGCACTAATTCATGCTGAGAGACTGTCAAACTTGGCACATCCCCAGGCTGTCAGCAAACTTTTCCTCTCCTGTTTTTTTGGCTGTTGTGGTCAGCAAAAAATGGTGTATCTCTCCTCCCTTCCCCTTTCTTCCCCTCCCTTCCTCTTCTAGACCTAAAATAGGTCTACAGTATGGTCCCTGTCCCCCAGGTAGGGCTCTGAGAGTTTCACTTTAGGAGACACAGTTGTGTATAACTACCTAGGATATGCATGTGCTGTCTTAAGGCTAAATGTCAGATGCTCTTATGTGCTGAGGAGTTCTTTTATTGACATGCAAAATACTATAAAGACAGAGTTGTTGTTATTGATAAGATAGTATTTCATAGCAGCAAAAGTTGTTTGGGAGCAAGGTGTTTTTACCTGTCTGTAATGTGCTGCTTTTTCAGGGACTTTGCTCCCCTGCCCTGACTCACATGTACAGCTGTGTTTTGCATGGCAGCCTCTAGACCTGCCCAGGTTACCCTACATGTACTGGTGAGGCATTACCTGTGTGGTGTATCCAGCCATCCTTTTAAACAGGGATAACTTTATTGTTAAAGGATCCTAGTCCCTTTCCACTTTGTCCGTACAAATTATTATTCTCGCTAGTGATGGAAAGGCACAAGTCTGGTTGTACTCCAGGAGTATTTATTTTCTGTCTGAAGTTATGTCCCTGTAATGAACTTCTGGCTTCAGATGTGAAGTTAACGTCTCTGCTTTCCTGGCTCTGGCTTACAGTGGGCACAAAACTGCTGTTACCAAAGAACTCCAGTGCTGCAAGAAGACCCAAATGATTGTTGCATGTCAATTGTGCTAGAGGCTATGCAGTGTATGTTACTTCTGTGGTCTTTCTTGGGTATATATAATTATGTATATACCTGTGAATAAAGGTTTTGTTGTTTTTTTTTTCCTTGAGGCTCTTCTTGAACTCTGCAGCATTTGAGTTTTGTGTTTTGGTCTGCAAAGGACCTGGGACTCATCCAGAGCCCCTCCATGAGCACAGTGGCCTTTACATGCTCATGTAAGGAATATGTGACTTGTGACACAGGCAGTGGCTAGAAAGGCCACCTCTTTCTTTCCTCTACTCTTCTTTTTTCTCCCTGTTTCCCTCACAACTCTGTGTAACCCTAGGGCAGAACTGTAGCATGGGCACATGTTCTGTGAACCACATTAGCCAGCTGTGAGCTAAGGAGGTGCATCTCTCCACAGGGAATGCCGGAGCAGTGGGCACGTTTACTGCAGACTTCCAACATCACCAAGTCAGAGCAGAAGAAGAACCCCCAAGCAGTGCTGGATGTGTTGGAGTTTTATAACTCCAAGAAGATCTCCAACAGCCAGAAGTACATGAGTTTCACAGGTACATGGTGATGGTCTCATGTGGCTGCTTAGTCCAACTCTCCATGTGGGATTTTCAAGGAACATGTGAATGAGATTCTCTGGCTACTCAAGCACCCTTCTTTTAAAATGCTGGTCTGTTAATCCTGATGCTCAGCATAGCTGCAAAAGAGGAGGTCAGTCAACTGGCTAAATTCCCAAAACACGTACTTTTTCTGATGCTTGCAGCCAGCATCTGGAAAGCAGGTCCCAGACTGCTGGTATTGGGTTCCCAGTCATGAAAATCCCTGGAGTAAACAGGCAGCTAAATTTTGCACCAGTTTCAGTTTGCAGAGTGGGTGCGGGTGTTTCTTTGTGCATTCTTGGGGTGACAGTCTCTCTACTTCCATGTGCCATGATTGAGGAATACACCTCAGGTGCCTGGATGCTTGATAACTGCTGGCTGGATTCCTCCTAAAAATTAAAGCTGCCAAGGTTTTGTGCCTGTTTGTATGGATTGCCTGCCCTCTGAAGGACATCTGCAACCACCATTCCTTTTCACTTTCAACTGCAACTGCTTCCCTTTCTAAATACTAACCCCTACTTTGGTTCTTTTAAGGGAATAGAACCATATCACCAGAACTGATGTTAATTAGGAAGGCTCCAAGCAGGGATAAAAGCACAAATCTTCCCCATGTGTGCCTGGACAGTCAAATGAGAAGCCCACCAATTGACTTGAGTGGTCCTCTCTGCTATTCCAGGAAGTTTAGGTGGCTGAGAGTGAACACCTTGCAGGTCCTGAGCTAGCTGCAGTGCCTCTGCTGGTGACTTGGCCCGTTGATGGTATTTTGTGTACAAGGATGGAGGGCAGGATTCATTCATGTATTGCTCTGGGCAATTCCACCCTCTGGCAGCAGGGATTTGGGACCCTTGCATTTATCTGCATTTATTTACCCTCTATTCCCGTATCTGCCAAGGATCATCTTCTTCTGGGCAGCTGGAGGTAATGCTTAAGTTTGGAAGCAGCCTTTTTTCCTGCCCTTTCCAAAGGGAGCTTGTCCCTTTCTCCTCTCCCCAGTGCTGCTGTGTTTATGACTCATTTATAACAGCATTACCATCTGTCTCTTTCAGATAAATCAGCAGAGGATTACAATTCATCAAACACATTGGTAAGCCTTATATTCACATTCTGTCATGAGTTTGGAGATGAAAAACTTGTAAAAACTAGTTAACTACATGCAAACTCATAGTCTGCTTAGTGTTTTAAAATCTGAACTATATATATTTGTACAGTGGATACTTGTTTTAAAAAACAGGCATGCTCCTTTCACTTTTTTCCAACTGGTGGAGAATAAAGTAGACAGAAGTGTGGTTTTTTTAGTGAATAGTGAATTCATGAATGGAAATTAATTAATAGAAATAGTTCTGTTTTCATAGAAGTTGATCTGTTTCTATACCTAGAATTTGATAACCACTCTGCTGTCAGGTTTTGTATGTCTCTGTAAACACCTGTGATATAACAAAGTATATTTACTAACTGCAAGGTCTGATTGACCACAACTAATGTTGATTAACCAGACTAATCTCTAGCTGAACAGGAAATAAAAGGTTCTCCTCCTCTCTGCTTGACCTTTACTCAGTCCTTACCAGGGCAGACACCACTCCTATTTGCTTTGTTAGGAGACATTATAGGTTTCTGTATGTGTCTATGAGATGAAAAAGGCAAAACTTTCAGTTTAAGACAGTTCCTAAAAGCCCACAATTCCCTCATCTCTTGTTTTCTCATGGCCATGCCATTATCTGGAATTGGCTTGTTCTGCTCCCTTCCGGAGGCAGCACATTCAGATCTGATCATTTAGGACTCTCTGCAAAAAGAAAAGGAAAATGCTTCTGTTGTTATTCATTATTACATGTCACTGTATGTCAATCCTCGGGAGTTTGAATATCTAAGACAGTTGGATTTTAAAGTAAATCCTGAAAAAAGCAATAGTCACCAGTCTACTGAGATGGCATAGCCTAATGGATTTGGGACACATTGGGTAACCTTCATTTTTGGGGATATTCAGGAAATTCCAAGTACATAAGTATTTTTCTTCTTGCTTTGAACAAGCTAAGCTTTTGTGTTACATCAAGTGTACTTTGGCAATTATTGATCAGGATGATGGTGTCTTCAAGTATTTTAGGCTCGGTGAAATACTGCGTTGCTTTCCCCCTTTTTCTGAGAACTCTATTTTAACACTTTTTCTCCTGCCACTCTTAGGGTAAGTGATAGTTCACAAACAGAACTGGTCTACTGGGTTGAGAACCTCACCAAGTATATTCTAAAATGTTTATAGTGTAAAGGGTTGGAAACCTCACCAAGTATATTCTGAAATGTTTGTAGTGTAAAGAATGCCATGAACTTCAAATCCAATCTAACATTTATAAGGTTAAAAGTGACTTTTGTTTCTAATCATGGTATTGCAAAAAATTCCAGATAACTTTTCAACCACTATAAAACTTCTTTAAAAAAATTAATTGTTCCTATTTTTTCCACAAAATTTTATGTTAGAAAGTAATTTTAAAAGAGATTTGAAAAGATTTTGCCAGATTCTGCTTCCAAAATCTCTCATTACTTTGTTTTCAGTCACAAGGTGATGTTAGCTTAACCTCCCAACTTTTAGAGAAAACATGAAGATTGTGATGCAAATTATAACATTTAAAGACTGAAATCTCCATACTGCATGGCCAGGGTTTGAAGCAAGTGGAAAAACAAAAGAGTAAATATAAACAGATATTTCTATACTCAGAGTTGTCTCCAGAATTGCTGGGTCTGCTTTGTGGTGTTGGGAAGGCAGCGAGAGAGCCCAAGTGGGTCTCAGGTCCTTGGGAAGAGGATTTGTGTCAGGCAGTGCTGGACTACACATCCATTCTCTACAAAGGCTTAGGAACTTTGGGCATTGAATTTTTCAGATAGTTGTAACTTGACAGCCTGTTCTGATAATTATTTTTCTGCACTTGCTTAAGTGCAATCTCTGTTAATAGCTTAATCCAATGTTGGTGATTTTGTTTGTATTTTTGCTATTTGTGTAACCACATGCAGAATGTGAAGGCTGTCTCTGAGACCCCTGCAGTGCCCTCAGTGTCTGAAGATGAAGATGATGAAGATGATGCAGCTCCACCCCCTGTGATAGCTCCACGACCTGAACACACAAAATCTGTGAGCAGAAATACTTCCTTCAGCCCCTACTGCCGCAGTTGGGTGTGGACTGTGACTCTTCACCTGTGCTACATGGCATGGTGCTGAGCCCTTCTTGTGAGCAGGAGGGAGGCAGTGGGAGCCATTCCTTCTGGCAGAATGCCTTTGTAGTATCACCTGCCTAGTTGTTAGGGAGAAAAGTCCTTGACTAGTGACATGAGTTGCTAACAAAATAGCTATAGAAATGCATCCCTGACTGCAACAAGAACAATAACAAGATGAATAGAAGTGTTTAAATCTTCATTTGACTCTTATGTTTTTCTCAACAAAATTAGATATACACCCGCTCTGTGATAGACCCTCTTCCTCCTCCTACCAGAGATGTGGCCACCTCTCCTATTTCTTCTCCCTCGGAAAACAGCACAACGGCGCCCGACATGCTGGTCAGGAATACAGAGAAACAAAAGAAAAAGCCAAAAATGTCAGATGAAGAGATACTGGAAAAATTAAGTAAGTCCTTGTTCTTAAAAAAAAAAATTAAACTCCAGGTCCTGCTGTGTTGGTTTCTCAAAATCTTAATAAGCTGAAGTGTTTTGACATTCCCTTTTTAACATCCCTTGCTGAAGACATTGGCACACAGTTGCAACATAAAACTGGGGGCAGATGTAAGAGGGGAGAATAAATGTGAGCCGAGCACCTGTGGTGCTGACTAAAGTCCCCAGGGAGTTACAGATGCAAAACAAGCCCTGAATAAATAACATCTACTTAACTGTGAGGTCTGAGATTGTTCCACGTCTTGTTATTCTGTAGCTCTGAAGCGCGAATGATTATTTTGCAATGTTATACATAAGGTATCCAAAAGATGGAGAGAAAACTGATGCATCCCTGAGTTTGCCTTCCACAGTATCATGCTGTAAAGTGATTTGGTTATTTTTAAGAGCCTGAACATTGTGTGGGTACCCAATTTGGTGGGTTTTTTTCTGAAAAAAATGTCATCAAGTCTCTCACTTGTGTCTTCATGTCTCTAACAGTTCATACCTTCAGTGCAAGTGCTCCTCTGTTGCTTAGTGGTTTTGGGTTATGCTGAGACATATCCAGTAGCTGAACCAGCTCTTTCATGCAGTTGACTGCTGTCCTCAGCCTGGGCCAGTTTTTATTAAGAGTAGAGCATTTCTAATTCTTAGAACTACTAATGCTAATAATTACATCCATGCCTTGCTTGTCAGTTTATATAAATTATTATAAATTATGTTAGCACCACTATGGTCTGGCTGGTCTCCTTGGTTTGAAGGTATACCCCTAAGGGTCAGTATTTTAGGGAGCAAAGTCTAGTAGCTAGTAAAAGAAAATTTCATCTGAAGGTATAAGTAAAAAAAAATTAAAATATTAAAATGGTATCTTGAGTATCTCATACCTCTAAATAAAGCCTAAGTTGAACTGATGGCATGTTAACTGGAGCCGCTTATACCCAAATTCATACCCATTGTTTCAAAGCAGCAACTTCACTCAACTAGCAGGATTTTTGTACCATTTGTTTTTCAAGCCATTTTTCGACCAGGTAGGGCAAACAGCAACTGTAGCAGGAAAAAAGTGCTATTCTACTACACATACACCCACTTATATTGTGAAAAGAAATGCAAGTGCTACTCTTAGGATTGCTGGGAAGCAGATGTACCTTCTGACACCTTGCTTGTTCCAGGTGTCAGCTTCTAGATGTGGCCTAGTCAGAAATATGTGATGAAGTTTTAATCTTGCTGTAAACAAGTTTTTCCACTGAGGGTAATGGAGCTGTACTTGTGCAGACAAGCAACCTTTTCATGTTTTGGTTTGACACCTGAATAAACTGAATAAAATTGTAAAGCAAAAATATATTTACACTTACTGAAGATGTGCTAAAGACATGCAAAGGTTAAAAGGAAGCTGCTAAATCTCCACCTCTGCATTAACACAGCACTGGTGCAAACATTAATGAATCCTCACCTAACTTTTTGGAAGGTAGGAAGCATCACTGCATCTCACAGTTAAGAGCATTAAACAGCCTCTTGTCACCACAGCATTCTGCCCTGTCCTGGCCTTAGGGAAACATTTGCCTGTCTCACAGTCTGAACTTGCAGCCTGTGTTAGGCTTTGAGGGAAAGTTTATGAACATTTGGCCAGAAATACTGGTCCTCAGGGCAGACAGCATTGCTTCTGTAATTGTATAGTAGGTTTTATATAGTCAGATTTCTCTTCCTACCCTCCTCTCCAAACATGGGCCATATTTGCCTCTTCTACCTCTGTCTACCCTAAACCTTCTGGGTTTGGCTGCTCTCCAGTGGTGTCTGCTCTTGATCTGCTTGCTACTGGATTTCTTGGCTTAATGACCATGAGCAGTTTCTTTGCCAATATACATCTGTTAAGACTCAGCCTCAGACCCTGTGAAAGCAGCACCATATGTCGGCAGCTTGAGTGACTTGCAAACACCAACTCGGACACAGCTCTGCATCCCTTGATCCTATTAGCTACCCTGGTGCTGCTAGAGAGGAAACTTGCTCCCAGCTGAGCTCTAGAAGTTGTTGGCTCTGGTTTCTTCAGCCTAAAAAGAGTATGTTTCCTGCCTGCTGTAGGGGAGTTAGGAATATCAGTTAAAGTTTGCAGCCCCTCACAGCTCGGTGCTGCAGAACACCAGGCAAAGTGCTTTTCCCTTTGAGGGAGGTGTAATACACTTTCTTCTGGCTGAACAACCATGGTAGGGAAGAATGAACTGAGATTGTCTCAGGTTGCTCTCCAAAGCCAGAGTGATGCTGGTAATTGCTGCTAAAACCTGCGCTGACTGTTGGTTCATAGAAGAGCAGTGGGGCATTGCCCAAGCCAGGCCAAGAGAGGTTTGGCTCTGAAGGGTCTCTCCACCTTTCCCCCTGAGTCTTGCAACCCCGTCATTGGATCAGTAATGGCTATGGTTGTGCCAGTATGGAAACATCATAAATACTTTTTTTCTGCCACAAATTGTCATGGTGTAGGGAAATCTTTGGGTAGTTTTGTAATAGACTGTTGGCTCCAAGATGATTGAGGCCCTGGCCTCTGAATTTAGAGATGTTACAGTGCAGGGTCATCTTCGATCATCCACTGTGTTGAAGCTGGGGGTGGCTTAAAGTTGCAAGTTTCCAGCGAATAATTGTATTTCCATGTGTGAGGGCTGTGTATCCCCATCCTGTGGCTGGCAGTGTGCAGACACTGACTGCTAGTGAAGATGACATGTTCTTAATGTCTGTGTCCCACCATTTCTGAAGGGAAGTTCCTAGAGGGGAATGCTGCAGCTGGCACGTGTGTAAATAACTGAGGACTTCCTTGGTGTCCCTGTGCCTCTGGATTTCTGATGAGTAGTTCACAAGGCAGAGCCTGCTGTGGCCATGGAACTGCTCTTACAGTTGGTTCTTATATTGTACAAAAAAGTATTTGAAGAAAATCCACTTGGGTTTTTTGGTTTGTTTTTTTTTTCTTTTGGTAGGAAGTATCGTGAGTGTGGGCGATCCAAAAAAGAAGTACACGAATTTTGAGAAGATTGGACAAGGGTTAGTATACACTCCTTCTCTGTCCTATACCTTTCTTTTCCTTATGCTAAGAAGGAAACACTGAAACTAGGCTAAGTTAGTTTGCTGGAAAAACTGGTGGTGATACTTTGCAAAGTTTATTTAGCTTGGTTATTTGTTTTTTTTCTTTTTTGGTTGTTTTGCTGAGTTCCACATCCCCCCCAGCTCTTCTCCCTTTCCTGGCAAAGTCTCACGGACTGGGATTTGTGTGATTGTGTTTTAATATAAGAAAATGTGTCATTAGATACCAGGTTGATAAATACAACTACAAACAAAGAAGGGACTGCAAGACAGTCTTCAAATTACAGATTTGCTTCTGAATCAGCATTCCTCAAGGCACATGTTGTGCCCCTCTAAGCAGGGTAGAGGGAAAGTAGGGGTTGTAGGAGAGAGGAGTGAGGCAAATCACTGAGATCTGCTGTCAGTTCCGTGTACTGAGGCTCACTACATTTCCCTCACTACAAACACTACATGTGTTTACTTCAGCTGGTCCTATATGCTCTGTTATCATGTTGGGTATGCTGGAAGCCAGGGTAGTACAGTCATGCTGCTTAAAGTGGAATAAACTCACAGTCCTACAAGATGTGCTAAGTTGCTGGTTTACTAGCAAGGGTTTGGATGCCCACAGTGTCCCTTATTAGGAGCTTTATTCCCCATAAATGCCCTGGTTTCTGCTCCAGCAGCAGTCTTGGCTCAGAAATATTTCAGATGACGTTTACCATTGGAATTATTGCATGTAAAGGAATAGGAATGAGAGCACTTAAGAGAGATAAGTGGGAAGGGGCATGTGTTAAGCTCTCACTCTTCCTGAGGCACTAATAAGTGGGTTTTTTCCTTTCTCTGTTTCGTTTAGAGCCTCAGGTACAGTTTACACGGCAATAGATGTAGCTACAGGACAGGAGGTAAGTGCTGCCAGAATACCACAGCAGTGGATTTTGGACTGTGTCCTAAAAGTTCAAGTTGACGGTACAAAAAATAAAGACTGTCTTTCAGGGATTCATGTCATCTTCTTTTTTAATGAGGTCTTTATTTACTTACTAATGAGACATGGTTGAGTGGTCTGAGAAGAGAACTGGAAAAAAATGACTTCCCAAGTTTTGATTCCTGAGTCATTTCATATTTATAAAGATTCTTTTTGTGATGGCAAAGGCCAGAAACAAATGTTTGGACTGGGTCGTTCTTCAGTAGAAGTTTCTCTTTTCATCCCCAAGATTTCTTCCTGTCTCCATATAAACTCTTCTATGTGTCCTCTGCTCTTTTGCTTCCTACACTTACAGTAGTTGACTTGAATAGAAATAGTTCTTCTCCCACCCCTTGCCCACCTTTTTTCTGCCCTTGAATTGTGAGACAAGGAATGTCTGTCTCTTTTTTCCCCCTCACGAATATTGAAAACTTCCATGCTTATTGCCTGCATAATAAACTAGTAGTGATGGGTATGCAACATCTGTGGAAACCTTTATTGCTAGATGCAGGATTTTTTTAAAAGATGTAAGTGTATGGATTCTTTCAAATATATTTATGGAAGTCTGCAACAGTGCCTGTCTACTTTGCATTTGTACAATGTCAGAGTTATCCACCAGTAAATTTCATAAATATACTTTTTGCTGAAACTACTTTGCTCCCTTTTTCAGTTCCTGAAGAATCAGTATAGTCTAATTGCAGCCTCTGAGGAAGGGATGATGTATTTATTTTGAAACAATGACAAATTTTATAGGAGGAACTCCTTTGATGGTTTTCTGCTTTCTTTCTGGACCCCTTTGGTGACTCTCATGAAAATTTGAACTCTCCTATTACAACAGACTTTTAAATCATTCCCATTACACTAGTTTGATCAGGCTCTGGATTTTTAAATCTGCACTTGGGATTGCTGTAACCTTGCCATGCTGTTAACCTGTTCCTTTCTGTGAAGTGCACTGAACTCAGGAGCTCATAGAATGGCACAGATTTTGGAAACACTGGATGGAAACTCCTTTATTTTGCTCTATGCAGGAGCCTTGGGCAGCTTCCAGGGTAAAAGAATACTTAAGATTTGCACTGATGATGCCTATGTAGTATAACACCAGCTGGTTATTTTGTATCATAATGCATGTGACAGATACTGAAAATGCCCTCTTATGCACCTGGACTGTGTGCCTACCCCTGAGCAGGAGTGAGGAGGTACAAGAGCCACTCCCAAGCTCCCTCAGTATTGGGCTGGGATTTCTTTATCTGCATAAAATGCCTTCCCTCTCTTCTTCATCTTTCATTCTCCTTTCTGGTCTTGCACAAAGAGCAGCATGGGGGTTTTGTTTTTGTCTTCTTTAACTACTGTTTGGCAGCCCTCCTGAATACTGTGGAAAACCAGCATGGTGTCTGTCTGCTCTTGCCTTTTCATGTGTTGGGATTTTTCTATAGTCTCCCCTGCTACATTATCAAAATGCTAATTGTATCCGTCTATATTGGCACTCTGTGGATTGTTTCTTTTAATCCTTGCTTTTTGTGAGGTACTGGAGTTACTGGCTCTCATCCATTTAACGAGGCCTCTTTCTCTGCAAGGAGCAGCTTTGTAAAGGCATAACTGCATTTCCTTCCCTTTCCCTGGATATTGTACCAAAGACAGTTGAGTTCATACATCTATGAAGTATTTCTGCCTCCAGCTGTGCTGAGTAGGATTACTGATTTGAAGGCTTGTCTGAGGGCCAGGTGCTCTCATGAGGTACTGGTAGTGTGGAAACTTGAATACAGGAGTTGAATACATGTTGTAACCTTCCTGCTCTCTGCGTATATCCATGCAGAGCAGGTATCCTGAAGCAGGCAGAAAGCTACTACAACTGACAAATCCATCCCTATTGTCCTTCAGTTATGACTGAAGCAGAAATTTGCAGAGGAGCAGGAGGAAAAAACAAACATACACAAAAAAATAAATCCAGAAACATCCAATTCAAAATAATAAGAATCCTTTAAGAAATAAAAAGGTTTTGACATACCAGTTCATACCAGAGTAAGGGAATCTCTTTCCTTGTTACCAAGAAGCTGTAGATGGAGATGACTGTCCAACTGTAACATGAAGGTCCAGTATGAAAATGGTAACTTCCCATGCCCTTTTTGGCATTAGGTATCATCCAGCATGTGTGTAAATGGACTGGCTTCAGGAACTTGCAGAGTTACTAAATAGCTGAGCATTTCATGATGAAAAAATGTTTTCCTCCTTCACCTGAATGTGTGACTAAATTGACTGCTACTGGCAGGTTTCTGGAAGTTTTCTGTAATAATTTATTTTGTTTTCTTCACTGCAGGTTGCAATTAAACAGATGAATTTGCAGCAGCAGCCCAAGAAAGAACTGATTATTAATGAAATCCTTGTGATGAGGGAAAACAAAAACTCCAACATTGTCAACTATTTGGACAGGTATGTCAGCATTTGAAGGGTTCATAAAGGGACTTTGGAAAACACTTTCTTCTCAGTGTCCTAAGTGTTCCTGGCTCATCTTAATGCAAGGTATAGGACAACCTTAAGTTGTTTAATGCACACGTGTGGTTTTGTGGGGTTTTGGGTGGCTTGGTGGTCTCTCCATAACTAGGAGAAACAGGAATCTGAATTAGTATTAGTAGGGTGTCTAGGCTCTCTTTAGAGATGCTAGCAGCAAGGCACTAACAGTATCCCATCAGGGCTCCATTTTCCAGATCTCTCCCTTGCCAAATTTGACACAGTAAGCTATTTCCTTCCTGCTACTAGAGGAGAAATAGAAATAGTTTGAACCATATTATTTGTATTTGCTTTTCTCTTTTTTCATCATGCACTGAGGAGTGCTGACATTCTGCTGGCAGAGGAGCAGGGTGGTAGGCTTGTCCCTGTGACTGTCCACAGTAGCGTAACAGCAGTGAGGGCGAATGACATCTGGCACATAACACGAGGTCTGGGGAGACCTCAGTGCAGCCTTCCAGTACTTAAAGGGGCTTTTAAAAAGGAGGGAGAACGACTTTCTATGCAGGCAGACAGTGACAGGAAAAGAGGGAACAGTTTTAAACTAAAAGAGGGTAGATTTAGATTAGGAAGCAGTTCCTGATGCTAAGGGTGGTGAGGCACTGGAACAGCTTGCCCAGAAAAGCTGTGGCTGCCCCATTCCTGGAAGTGTTCAAGGCCAGGTTGGATGGGGCTTGGAGCAGCCTGGTCTAGCAGAAGACGTCCCTGCTCATGGCAGGGGTGTTGGAACAAGGTGATCTTTAAGGTCCCTTTGAACCCAAACCATTCTATGATTCCATGATGCAGAAAACCCAAGAAGCACAGGCATTGCATTGTGGCTGAATTCACTATGAACATAACACTGGTGCATCGTGTCAAGCCTGTGTCATTCACCTGTTAAAGATCCAGCTAATCCTATTCAAGCTGCAGTAAGATTTTCAGTCTGGTACACTCAGCATCTGAATGTAGCAGTTCTGATGAACTGCAGGTTTGGCTCATTGTAGAGTAAAAACTACCTAGATAGGGTGAGCTGCAGGCTTCAGTCTTGGCAGCTCAGGGGTTTTTGAAGATGGGATGCGACCTAGAATCTCTTGGAAATCTGAGAGAGTATTTGCACACTTTTTTGCTCTGTGTGTATATTAAAATCTGATCACCTGTTACTTTAATAGGTTTCTTTAGCAGGCTTTTACTGTCTTAGCCAAAAAAAAATACTTTTTCTAAAATGAAACATCAAGTTTATTGCTGAATTGTCATGGTGCTATGTGTCTGATGCATAGTAAAGAGCTACTTTGTTGAAGTGACAGAGTCTGATCCTGAAATTTCGTGAAAGAGATGTGTGTGCAGGGAAGTGATGCTGGACAAACGCCCTTTTCTTCAAAAGAACAGAAGTATGTTACCAGTGTAAAGTGAAACAAGTGGTAAAGGAGAGTTAAGAATTGCATCTAGGCTGAAACTGTTATTTTCTCCTGGCTGAGTGGAGGCTTTGTTTTGATAAAACTGAGAGACAGGGCCTTTCCATTAGAGAGAGCCTTGCTGTGTACATGAACTTGCCTTGTCTAGCCGGTGCTTCCCAGCTGCAGGATAGCTGCACATCCTACTGTTTTGTTCAAACTTCCAGCAACAAAAGCTGCTGCTTTTGTCCTCCACTTTCACTAATCTTCTTCAGAAAGATTAGCTTTTGTTTGAGTGCTGCACATGGACAGAACAGCAACTGGGATGAACTTGGGGATTCTTGCACCTATTGTGCTATTTGAGCTTTTCAGCTGCAGGATCCTGTTGCTGGTGAGCTGTGTCCCTTCTGAATTAGGCTGATATTTGGACACCACTTGTGGCTTCTGCCTACTGCTATTGCTGAAGGAAGTATGAGGAAGGATGTTCTTACCACTGGTACCCAGTTTCTGTTTTGTGGTTCTGCTACAGTGGGAGCTGCAAGATAGTCATTGGCATAAATCAGCTCGCTCACTTCTCAGTGAGCCTCAGCTCCTGCCCTTATGCAAGGATTTCCTGTGCTTTGTCCTCTCTTACCTGCAAGACTTGCTTGTGGTTAAGACAGCTTCTCTGCTGCACTGTAAATGGCCAGTGTTGCACAAGGTGTGTTGTGACATTTAACGTAGTGCCATGACCTAATTCAGCTGTACTTGGGATCTGAATTTAGAATCATCTGGCTCTGAAGACAGTTACACTAGTCTTCAGTGCAGACAAGCAGCCGCTTGTGCTGAATTACCTGCTGGAGGTGCCAGTTTCTTTCGACTGTGTGAAAGAGGCCCTCAGAGCCTTGCTTCTAAACTTAGGCATCTAAACACAGGCATCAGATGCCCAGTGTTGGGGAAAGCAAATTCTTGCCCTTTGGTTTCTTTCTGAAGAGCTCTCCTTAACTTAATAAACCCCACAAATAAGTGGTAGCCACGGTTACCCTCATTCCGACCCAAAACTGAACTAGGAATGGATGGTCAGCGAATAAAGCTGAAGATGTAGGACAGCCATGCTACAAGAAAACGGGTTTCTTTCCAGGCTACCTTCATGTTTGCATGTTGGAGGCATGTTACTGGTGCAAAAATCTCAAATGAATGAACTTGTGCTCCTGGGCAAAACCGTATTTCATAAACTTTATCAGTAAAAAAGAACTGGACTTACTGTTGTGTATTTGTGACAGGAAGAGCTTGGTGGGCAACCTCCTAAGGTATCCAAGTGGAATACTTTATGGGATCAGACATTAGCTGCTCTTGCAGATGCATGAAGAGAAAGCTGTAGACTGGCTCCTTCATCAAAGACTTTAATTGATTTTTTTTTACTGCCAGCCTTGTTTTGGAAGGTGACTGTGAGTGACAAGGTGTGACACCATGCTATGCCTGACGTCACATGCAGAGCAGCATGTAGGTGTACAGACTTCCTGGTGGTGTCTCCAGAACTGCTGAGAGAGTGGGTTTGAGTCATGACTACAGTGGGCAGCTCAGTGACTAAAATTGGCGAGAGTGGAAAGATCCACAAGATGGTACCACCCAGTCACTTGAAATGACATTTTTTTGGTGGTAGCCAGCAGGGAGTCACTGTTGATTCCACCTCCCTGTGTATTATGTCAAATCTATCAATTATTGAGTTGCCAGGGTGTTGGCACATGCCTGTGGCTGCTCACGACACAGCTTTGGTTCACAGTGTAGTTCTTGGCTCACTCCATCCCTTTTGGCTGCAGAAACACACCAGCTTGCTCCCAGCGTGTGGAACCTTGGATTGTCATGCAGGAATGGTGCAGCCCATTCTGCCCCCATCCTTACAATCAAGTGGATTTGGGCTGTGGAGGGTGCTGTTAGTGATGGAGGGAAGTATTGTGATGTCCAGGGTGACTGATCTGTGGAGAAGGTGCTGGAGAGAGATCTGGAGAGAGCCTGGATTGGCAGAAGTGATGAAGAAGTAGCAATAGCATAGGGGCAGGGGTGTGGATGGAGTGGCTTTCAGAGCCCAGCAGAAGGTAAATGACCGACAGAGTTTGCAGGAGTGATTCTGAAAGCAGTTCTGCTGCTCCTCTCTCACTTGGAGGGGCTGCTGTGCCGGTGGTGCTGCTTTTGCTGGGGGTCTGTAACTCCAGGAAAAAGAATGCCAGTGCATTAGTTTCTGTTCCATAGTGGAGTTGAAGACCTCTCTGCTCTGGGAGCATACCCCTGTGCCCTTGGGCATTGTATCCTGAAAGAAACTCCAGACTGCACCTGCCCTACATAGTCTTCAGCAACACCAAACCAAGATACTCTCTTTGTCTCTGATATTAAAAGCTCTTCATAACTGTAACAGTGTTGTCATCTAGGTGTAGCTCAGACCACAGTTATTTACTGGGGGGGATTTTTTCATCAGCTTAGGTGTTGTCAACGTGTCCTTTGGGGGTCAAGCCCACCCCTTGCCCACTCCTATGGTGTCTCACTCTTCTCTGTCTGCTTTCCATGCCATGTTGGCCCTAACTCATTTCTCCTTCACTGCTGCTTTCTACCTTATTGTTCTCTAGAACCTATCCAGGTTTTTGCATTTAGTTCCTAGCAAATTCACTGTTCAGTAGGATCAGTATTTTAGAGCAAAGCAAATGTATTATGAACTCTAATGCCGGCCAAAGCTTTTAATTAGATTCTCTGCCCTCTCTCTTGACTCATCTGTTCACTCACTTGAAAAATGAGAGAATAGGCTGAGAAGGTCAGTTTTCAAACTGATGATTCCTTCCTTCAGGAATGTGTCATCCTGATGTATCTGTCATGAAAATTGGTGTTGATCTTCTTCCAGATGGACCTAAAAAGGCAGAAATGGCTAGTGGCTTGGGTTTCTGCCTTTTGTCTTTAGAATTGTTGTTTCATCCAGTAAGGTGTTCTCCTTTTGTTCTGAAATTTTCAGACAAAATCACAAACTACTTCGGTAGCATTAAAAAGATTGAGGTGATTTTCAAATGCATAATGCTTAAATAAGGCTAATGCTCTTTTGTGGTTGTTTGTGGGCAGCCATCCTTTGTGTCACCTGGGATTGTCTCTGGACCTGGGCAAAGCAGGCAGTTCCTTAGGACAACAGGATGCCAGGAGTAATGAAGCAGTCCCCAGCCACCTCTTCCAGTCCAAGATCCCTCAGAAGCCATGCTGTGTGCCAAATGTCTGGGCTGCATGCGTGGATCCCATCCTTGACTAGTAGTTCTTCTCTTTTTCTCCCAGAAGCAGCAGGAATTGTAAGGTTGGATCTCCATCTTAGTCTGCATTCTTTCCATGGCAGAAAAAATCAGCCTTGTTTTTACGGACAGGAAACTTGTTGCCAGCTCTCCAATTACATCTCTTCTCAGCATCTGCACTCATCCCTCTCTCTGGTCATTCAGGTTGTGATTGGATGCTCCCATGTACTACAAATACCTGGTTCCCCAGTATGGTTAAATACGGCTCCTGGTTTCTCTGTGCTTGTGAGACAGCTTTAAAACCCTGAGCATTCTGGCCAGGAAAATGGTGACATGCTCATTCCTGCTGATTTTAAAATCTGGTTTTGGTTCTTCAGTTACCTTGTAGGAGAAGAGCTCTGGGTGGTCATGGAGTACTTGGCAGGAGGCTCACTAACAGATGTCGTGACAGAGACCTGCATGGACGAGGGACAAATCGCAGCAGTGTGCCGGGAGGTAAAGCAGGAATCACGCTCGGAGGGAGCTGTGGTTGGGAATGGGACATGGGCTTTCCATAATCTGTCACTGATTCTAGGGGAATAGCTGTCTCCTGCTTCTGAAATGCAACAGTCGTTCTTTTAGAGGATGGATTTCACCTGCAAGGTTGCAGTGTACAATTCTAATGCAAGCCTGATGTTTCACCGTAGATGGAGGACTAGAGTGGGAAACAGGATTGGAATCCTCTTGGTTACATCTGTTCTTCAGATCTTTTAGGACTAAGTTGTCCTTGTAGGGCCTGCTGATCCCAGTGGGATATCTTTCTGTATCCCTGCATGTACTGAATATATTAAAAACTCTTAAGACACTACACCCTTACAACTGAAAATGCATGTTGTTTGAGATTTTTAGTGGGCTAATTGTGACTGGTGAATAATTTCATGCACAGTAAGAATATCTCAATTATTTTTTTTTTCCAGTGTCTCCAAGCTCTGGAATTCCTCCATTCAAACCAAGTTATTCACAGAGACATCAAGAGTGACAACATCCTGCTGGGAATGGATGGCTCTGTCAAACTAAGTATGTGGGAAAGACTACTGGTGATGACTTGAGTTACCAATCCAGGCCAGTTACCTGCTCTCAGCCAGGCATTTTAGGGACATGAGTGTTTAAGTGGTAATTAACAGGCTGTAGAAATGCTCCTGTAGATACTTTTGTGGCATTATTTTTAATGTAGATTGGCAAGCATGAATCTATGTGAAGTGATACCAGACTTCAAGTGAGGCTTGGGTTTCGTGTAGCTTTGGGCAGGCCATCTGTTTATGTGAACTAAAATAACAGTATTTTAATGCTGCTCCAGTCTAGAGAGCTAGATTGAAAGGTGTAGTGCCAGAAGGCTTTATTTGTGAACAATCTTTTCAGTCTGGAATATACTGCAGGTACCTGGGGAGCAGGGGAAGTGGAGGGAGAATTGAAAACCATGTAACTAGAAATCATTTAATCTTACAATGCCAACACAGACTGGACTCCAAATGTTGTTTCCTCCTTGTTATATCACTAGCAATGAAGACCTTGAGACTGTTCTGCCCCTGGGTGCTAAAGTAGCTGTTATTCTTGTCACCGTCCATATGAAGATAAGTCTGGAAAACCAGTGAATTATTATCTTCCACCTATAGCTTTAAGAGAATTGTGCTCCTTTTTTCTTCCTCGCAGTTCTGTTGGCTAGTACCCAACAGGCATGAATAAATCTATTTTTGGCAGCAGTGGCAGCAGATATGACTCAAAATTCACACAGTGCAGATATGCTGAGTAAGAAGGTGGGGGGTTTTTTGCACATAATTGCCTTTAGACTAAAGTTGCACTTCAGTACACTCAGGTCTCTGGAGTGTTAGCAGTGAATAGTTGATGGGGGACAAAGTGCTCTGTTCTCATGGAATAACTTGTTTAAGCACACTACGCAGGTACCAGGCTGTAGATTGAAGTTAGAGAAGTCCCTGTGGATATGATACAGTAACCTTCTCGGTCTGAGCTGCTTATTGGCTCTGCTGGAAAATTGCCCTGTTTGTGAACCATATGTCCTTTTCTGGTATTTACTCTTGATGAAAACTCAGCTAGGAATCAGTTTAATTTTCATCATTCAGCCTAAAATTGGAGCTATGATGCCATAGTGGGGGCAGGTTGGACACTGCATCTTGCTGTGTTGATTCTGCTGGGCTCACAAGAACAGAATGAGTTTTCTTTTGGTAAGTCGAATACAAAGAAGACATAGGACCCAGCAATCTTTGTGTGAAGGTTCTCCATCTTTATCTCTTTTCCAAGAAAATAATCAATACAAATTTATTCTAAATACTCTCTGCTTTAAATTTTTATTTTAAAATTTATTCTAAACACTCTTTGCTCTGTAAACCAAATGCTATTTGAGGGGTGATACATCTATTGGGAAGTAGTATCACTTGGACTGAAAACATTACTGGACAATACAGTGTGTGGGTTGGGAAGTGTATCTAGATCAAGCTGTGCATTAAATTCTATTATCACATACCCAGGGATGGCGTTTAGACCGTATATTACATAGGGTATTACAGCTGCATAATGCTGCAACACAGTCAAGCGTCTGAACATTTGTACAGTTATTTACTGATCCCCATCTTTCAAACAGAGAAGTCAGCAGCTCTGTAATACTCATGGCCTCAGAGAGTCAGATTTAGAAACTTAGCTCAAAACCCTAAACTCTGTATTAGCCACCAAACCACCCCTCCTTTCACAGTTGTAGCAGCAACACCCCAGACAGTTGCAGCAAGGTAAAGTGTCCTGCAGCTCTGGTATCTCAGTAAGATTGTTTTTGGAGAAACTTGCTGATTTCCCTGTCTGTTTCTTTCCCCTCTACCCCATTTTAATTTTTCAGCTGACTTTGGCTTCTGTGCCCAGATCACTCCTGAGCAGAGCAAGCGCAGCACCATGGTGGGGACCCCATACTGGATGGCACCTGAAGTGGTGACGCGGAAGGCATATGGGCCCAAAGTGGACATCTGGTCTCTGGGGATAATGGCCATCGAGATGATCGAAGGAGAGCCCCCCTACCTCAATGAGAACCCCCTGAGAGTAAGCGAGTATCTTTTGTCATCAGGTCTTCACTAAGCCTGCTGGTGAACCTGAGCTCATGTGAATCCTCTGGTGTGGTTTCATCACCTGCAGCCCCCTCATCTAATTCTGTTCTATGATTCTATGATCTCCTTAGATGTCATAGTGAGAAGACTGAGATAGTCTTAGGTAAAAGCTGTAGTTTGCTCTGGGTAGCAGAGGTGTGGGTTCTTCCTGTGCAGACCCTTTGGTCAGCTCTGATGAGTTAGATCACACACACTCATAATTTCCCATTTCCTGGAGATGCTGAAAGAGGCAGGATTACCAGATGGCACCAAAGCAGTGATGTCTTGAAACCTTGTACTCTGTGAGTGGGGAAGAAGAATTCTTGAGTTAGGTCAGGCTGGACTGGGCTGTGAGCAACCCAGTCTAGTGGAAGTGTGATTGGAACTCGATGATCTTTAAGGTCCCTTCCAACCCAAACCATTTTATGTTTCTATGATTCTGTTCTATAAATGGAGCTTTTTCCTACTGGAAAATTGTTCCTCCTTGCATGCTCAAAGTAAAGTTGCAAGCTCAATAAGCCTTTAGATGGGGGCCTAAGCCTCCTGATGTCTTTCTCTTGTTTAATTTTTAACAAAAAGGGAAATGCTGTCAGTGTGTAGGGACATGACTGCTCTAAATATAAGCCATATTTATGGCTTCTCCCTCAGCTACACAGGTTGGAGGAATCTAGAAAAATTCTCTCTTTTTCTCCATCTTTTGCACTGGAAGTGATTTTGGGAGAAAAGAGCAGCAGCAAGAAGAGTGTAAGGAATTAAATTGTGTTGAGTTAAAGTAACAGTATTTGGCCTCATTTAACTCAACTTATGCCAATTCCCAGGCTACCAGGCTGCTCCCATGAGATGTGCTGAGTGATGTGCTCAAAAGGCCTGCATATTAACAAGTCTCTGGCAGATTTCTGTTTCCTTTGAAAATTCATCCAGGAAGTTTCTCACATGAAATCCTGAAATGAATGAATTCTGAGTCCCTTGATTTTCCAGAGGAGGGTGTGTGCGAATACTTATCTCCAAGCAGTAGCAAAACTGCTTGTTTTTGCAGGATGTTAAAAGCTGCTGAAGGGTCTGCCAGACATCTTTTTTAAGGAGCCAATACCATCTTTATCATATTGACTTTTTAGGCTTTGTGCACTCAGGCAAAGTACTGACAGAAAAACATCTTGTATTTAGTCAAGGTTACCTTCCCATGAGGACATAGTTATGACAGGAGTCTAGCACTGGTAGAGTCATGCCAGTTAACTTCCCTATGTAAACAGGGTCTGGAATGTTGTTTTTGTCCTTGTAATCCTTTGAGAGGGCTGCAGGATCCAAACACAGATTAAGAGGGTAAAACAATAAAGGATTGGATCCCATCCACAAAAAAACAGGGCTGGCAGCTATTCTGTTTGCTGAAACTTAGGCATTGATTAGTCACCCTGATAAGCTGGGGTTTTTTCCGCCCCATTGAACTGGGGAGAGGGAGAGGCAAAATGGGTGTAATACAGAGATGGAATCTAACCTTCGTAACCTCCTGTTTCTTCGGTGATTGTTTTCGCATTAGGCCCTGTATCTCATTGCTACTAATGGGACTCCAGAACTGCAGAACCCAGAAAAGCTTTCACCCATATTCCGAGACTTCTTAAATCGCTGTCTTGAAATGGACGTGGAAAAGAGAGGCTCTGCAAAAGAGCTGCTGCAGGTAGGTGATGGGCACAGAGACTGAACCAGTGTAATCATGTTACCCTGAGTGAGGCCAGGCTTAGGGTGAGATCTCGTTTGAGGTTTCAAATACTGCATCAGCTGAAGGCACAAGCACAGCTAAGGTAATCTGACAGGGAGAAAAAAACCACCCAAAACCAACAACTCTGAAACCTACATCTACAATAACGTGTTAACAGACTGCTCCCCTTTTATGCTATACTAGCTACTAGCAGCAGCTGTACAGCGTGTTCTGTGTCCAACCTCAAATAGTAGCTATGTCCCAGGCCTGCCAAATTCTGAGCCCTTAATTCCCGTGGTTTCCTCACACAGCTGGCCATGACATCTGTATGTGTTGTCATGGTCTTGTCATGCTTGTTCCGATTTGGACAGCAGGAAGTCTTCTAGCTATTGAATGTTCTGGCCGTCTCCTTTCTACTAGAGGGATCACAAAGCTCTTTGGAAAGTGCATGGCTTGCATTAACTGGAGCAGTTTGGCGGTACCATGTTTTGCCCGATACTGCCTCTTACAGAGATGATCGATCAAAGCTTGTGAGAGATCTTAATCATAGAATGATTTGGCTTGGAAGGTCTGCACCCCCTGCCATGGGCAGGGACATCTTCCACTAGACCAGATTGCACAAAGCCCCATCCATCCTGGCCTTGAACACTTCCAGGGTTGGCACAGCTATAGCTTCTCTGGGCAGCCTGTGCCACTGCCTTACTACCCTATAATCAGGTATTTCACTGAAAACCTGGTGTCTTAGACTGAACTCTTGGTGCAAGTTAAGGACCAGGAGTGGTTTGTGTGCTCTTTCTGTCAAATTTGCCATGAGGATGGAAAATGTAACTCTTTGTAAAATAAATCTGTGATCAGGAGCACTCAGACCTTAACTATGAGACAGTTCCCATTTTTATTTCCCTTTCCCCTAATTTGTCTATTGGGTTCAGACTTGGATGTGTTGTTGCCTTCTGAGACTGTAATATAATCTTACTGACTGGCAGAATGGCAGTAGTTAAAAGATCACTTTTTCTCCTGGACTTTCCAGTCCTAAAATATGAGAGGTCAGTCATGTCGTGTTCCTTGAAGCAGGAGAACATTTTGACTGCAACTCTTCTGCCTGTTTTTAACTACTTTGTAGCCAGTTTTTTTACTGTTTTCTTTTTTTCAATCTCTGAAGCATGTTGCCTTTGGTAATGCTGTGTTTTTCTTGATCTTGAGCGTGTACAAACACTGGATAATTTAGCATGTGTTGAGTGCAAGTCTCTTCATCACTTCAGGCAAGCCCCAAAATTTTGTGGTGGTAACAGAGCTTCTGGTTTCACTTGTTCACAGACTAGAGTAGGTTCTTAAACTTCATATGGGTCTAGGTTTAGAATAGCCACAAGTCTTGTGGGACATGTTCTGAAAAATTTAATCTCTTTTCTTTTTTTTTCTTCCTAGCACCAGTTCCTGAAAATTGCAAAGCCTCTATCTAGCCTGACTCCTCTGATTCTTGCAGCTAAAGAGGCAGCCAAGAACAACCATTAAAGTGGTGAAGTCAGCACAGTCATTGTGTCAAGACTTTTAGATGTTCATTTCAGAGACTGAATTACTTGCCCCTCTATGCTTCTGCTCCTTCTTCACAGGGTGGCAGAGGTATTTTTCACTGAATGTGGAAGGGCACACAAGAGGGACATGGCTGATCTTACGTAGTGAACTGTCTTTCCATCCTTGTGATGGGGATGGGAAGAATATTTTGTATGGTTGAGAAGATCTTTCTGAGAATGTCTGAACATGACCTACACATAGCGAAGCCAGTTTGTTTTCATATTTCTTACTGTGTTTATTTTTAAAAATAATGTGGAGCCTTAGACCATGTTTATCTTAATAAATTAGATCTTTTGCTGGCTGCACTTTTCCTGCTTCTGCCAAGCTGCTATTACACCACTGAGGCCGCTCTGTACTTTGGATGGCTTGAGGAGGGAAGGAAGCAGGCAGCAGCAATGTGAACAGCTGTAACAACTGAGAGGGGAAGAGGGGTGTGAAGGTGCATCCCTCCTGCAGCACTGCTGGATGCTTCGAGGGAACATGGACAAAGCCTCTGTGTGCTTTCTGCAGCCATTGGAGAACTTAATTCATGGATGATCTCTTTGTGAAATTGTGTGAACTGGGCTCCCCCCACACTGCCACTTTAGTGTCAACTAATTAAACACATCTCATTTCTGTTCTAGAAGGTAAATCACAGGAAAAAGTTGACTGAGAGCTCTTTCTGGGTTATTTTATTGCGCTGTGAGGCTTTTCAGAGACCCTTGCCCTGTGTGATGAAGCAAACAGAGCAATTACTATTCTAAAGACAAGATTGGCCAGCAAAATATCTTGAAAACTCTTGTTTCTTAGTGCAAGTCCAATGGAAAACAAACTGATTGTAGATGCTGCTTTCTTTTTTGAGATGTGGGGACATGAAATTTTTTTAAATGATGGTTTCTTTATGCTACTGATTCCTTTGGTTGCTAATAGTTTGTAAAACAACAAGAAACCTGGAACTACTAGAAGAGGGATTGGTTGTAAACACTGGGCTTATGTTCAACTGTGTACTGATTTTTAATAAAACGACTGCTGTGTTTCTTAACTTGAGGCTGGGGGAGAACTGGAGAATTCACTGTCACCAGACAAGTCTTTTCGAGCGGCTGTTGCTCATATGGTCAATGGGCATTTGAATGTGTTGGATGAAGTAATATACCCTTGTTTCTTAACCCATCTTCTGTAGTCCTTTGGGATAGCTGGTGGCTCCTGAGGGAGTAACTGTACACACAGAGGAAATGGATACAAAATTGTATTCGAAGTGGGGAACCTGCTTTCTCTGTACTGCTGTGGTCAGGTATGGGGTGAGTTTAAACCTATTCTGGAGTAACCTCTTTTCTCTCTCCAAAGCACTTGTGTTGCACAAAAATTTGTTCCTTCTTGCTGAGACCCACTGCTGGCTCAGCCTGTTCCTCCCTGCACCTGGAGTGTAATTAAATATATTTTTCCTAATGGCTCCACAGAATATGACAGCGTGGTCACTGTTTGACATAAGGCTGAAGTATGAAATCTGTTGACCAAATCTGCAGCATCTCCCCCTTTTGTGTATATATATTTCATCTCCCTGTAATATTAAGTTTCCTCTCACAAAGTTTATATCCAAGGATGAATTCCTTGGGCAAAACAGTAGAGCTGCCAGCCTGGAGTGGGATATGATGTTTTGACGAACTTGCCTGCTTGGAGCTTAGGTGAAGATTGCAGATGTGTTTTAAGTTGCTCTTCTGGATTCTCTATTGCACAATGGAAAGGGATTTACACGAATGACTGTTTATCCTTCTTGTGCTAGTGATGTGCTTCTGTTGTGTTGCCTTCCACGTTGAATTGGTCCTGCCTGGTTTCTGCTGGCTGCATGAGAGGGGTGTTGCCTAAAGCCTTTCATTCTCCCCTGGCAAGCTGCAAGACTGACCACCATGCATGTGTGTCATCTTGTCCCAGGCTGTTTTTCCCTACTCATGATGAGTGGGTGGGAAAAGGAGGTGATTGCTACAGTGTGCCTGGACCTAGTTTCCAGTTACCAGACACATCATGTTTTTATGTTCTCAGAAAATCTTAACATTTTTAACTACCTTAAAATGAGAATGGAGTTATTTTTTACTAGTTGTTCTGAAATGCATCCTTCCCTTCCCTCTCCCTTCACCTGTGAGTCACCTGGCACCAGCACCTGCGTTTGCTTTCAGAGTCCTGTATGACACCTTCCTTTCTAGAGAGGGCTCTTAAATAGCTGCTCTTCGATAGCAACTTTTTAGGTTTTGTGGCTAATTCTCGCAGTGTAGGAGAATTTAAAGTGTCTGAGTGATCTATCACCATGAATGACCTCCTCGCTGCCTTGGAAGGTAATTCATATTGGTGATAGATGTGTAAGTAGGGTGAAAATTTAATCTCTGGGGCTTATTTTTCTGAGGATATCTTGTCTCTGCTGTTACTTGAAAATGACTCCGACTGGACAACTTCTTTTTTTTTTCTATTAAGTGATTCACGTGAGTTGAAACCATTTTTAATCACAGCCCTTAATTATTTATTTATCTGCTAATGTTGAAGTCTCTCTTCTATATTAGAACATTAAATATTCAGTTGTTTGAGTGTCCTTTCAGAAAATTGGTTTCCTTTTTCAGGGATCTCAAGCAATCCTGTACCAGAAATTTTTTCACATTTCAGTTTGCAAAGGGCTTGGTGAAGGGAGAGGCTAAAACTCATCTTCTTTTTCTAGACACAGAGATTGTTTTATTTAAGTATCAATTAGTAGCTTCAATAAGACCTTTTCCTATATTTCAAGAATGGGCATTGATTTGTATTACTTTAGCTCTAGGTTTGGTGGTTTTGTTTTTTTTTTTACAAACAATTGATTTGGAGTTCACTTGGGGCCAAGAGTTTGTGTGTGAGGGGTGTGTGGAGACTACGTGGGAAGGAGTTTATTTGGACAACACTTTCAGGCACATGGTGTGATTCTTGGAGTTGTCCTGTGCAGGGCCTGGAGCTGGACTCAGTGATCCTTGAGGGTCTCTTTCAACTCGGGATACTCTATGATTCTATGAAGCTGAGAGTGAAGAGGCAGGGCAGGGATGGAGGGGACAGCAGAACTAGCTAGTTGCAGTAGCAGTAGCACACCTTTAGCCATCCCTAAAATGTCTTAATTGAATGGATGTGTTTTCAAAGGACATGAATCTGACTGATGAGTTGTTACAGGCTCTTCATTAGACAGGCATTATGCTCCTACCACAGTCTTCCCCTTTTAAACAAAAGAGGTGCAGGGATCTCTCCAGCAAGGAGGCTCCTTGAGAAAGGGGGTTTCCATGGAGACACTTACTTGTCTAAAACGATTTGGTTAGGGCTTGAGAAGAGGCTTGGGAGGTAAAGCCACATCGACACAAAAGCCACTATTTTGCAAAGCAACTGGGCTTGCTGCAGTATTTTGTTGCCAATTTGATGCCCCTTTTTAGGAGTTTGGTTTAGAAAAAGTGCTGAGAAAGTTGCCTGGTCAGGAATGTGAGGTGTCTCTTCTTAGCTGAGATCTCTGTGAGTATCCTAATCCGTGTGTCCCTCAAAATGCCGCAGGTTGGTGTAGGTAGGGCACATTTGCAGCAGAGTACTGTGCAAGAATAGACTGCAATGGTCTCTAGTAGGTACTTGCTTCCTTAGCACCTGCACTCCTTGGCTGACAGCAAAATCAGTTCAGACCAGTTTCCAAGAACAATATTTGTTTGAACCTCATTCCTAATTAACAGCTTGCATAGTCCATTTGTATGGTGAATCACAACATCTTCAGTGTTAAAATTGTTACAGGTGAAGTGATTCTCAAGACATCTTCCCAACATAAAATAATGAGACTTTTTAATGGCTTCTTATTTCATCTGTAAGAGAGCCTGTAGATTTATTTTTGGGGTTGTGAGTGTATGCATAATGAATGCTCTGAGATCTCTGAGTTTGTTGCTAATGACAACTCACAGCAGTGAGGACGGGATCTTAGAGAAGCAGCTGCCAACTTTGAGAGGGAATGGTCAACAATAACAAAACTGCAATACAGATGGGCACTGGACAGAAACTTGCTGCCAAAATGGGGCCTGTAGGGAGCAGTGGGAAGATAGAGTTGACCCCAGGGGTAGGATGAAGCAAAGTTTAGAACTCCAGTTACACAATTGCTGAGGAAATTTAGGGAGTTTCACAGCAGCCTGCTGCATGTCAAGGCAGCAGTGTCTCTGAAGGAGGAGAGCAGAAGGGAGCCTGGGAAAGGAGAAGATACTGGAAGTGGAGACAGGAGCAGCAACATGGCTCTGAGTCACAGCCTGTGCTAAGAGCTGGAGCCAATCCAGGAGATTTTCAAAAACGACAAAATTCAGCTGAAAAGGGAAGGTGGGAGCTAGAGTGGAGGAGATGGCCTTGATGTGCCAAGGAACTGAAGAGAGAGGCCAGATTTCACGGGTATGTGAAATGGCAGAAGTGTATTTCATGCAGGCTTCTGTGGATGACAAGGAGCTTGTTCCCTCCTGTCTTGCAGCATTGATGCCATGTCTTTTTGAGATCGATCACTGCTTTGGAATCATGTTAGCAGTCACCCAGCTTTGGTCTTGTGTTTGTAAAGAAGGTTTCTTGCTCTGCACCTACCAATTTCTGACTGCAGCTTTCTGCTGTTGGTAGATGTCTTTGTGTCATGTCCCACCTGGAAATAAGGGGCTCTTGCAGTTTTAAAATCTGCTGGATAATGTATTTCTCTTCATGCTGTCTTGGCGTAACTCTTCTGTACTGCTGGGTTTGTTTAATGTGCCAGGTCAGCTCAGCCACTTTAAAAATAAAATTGAAACCTTAAATAAAACCTTAATTACTTGGTTCTCCTTGACTTGCTGTTTCAATGACCCTTGCAGTGATAGCAGGAATGAGTGGGGGTGCTTGAAGAAGGGGTTGTGTTTCTCTGACCTATTTTAGATAAATTAGATCTTACTTGATTGAGCAAAGTGACGACACCAAGAGCTGTTGCAGCAAGTGTGATTTTTCACCATTTATTTTAACTTGTTTGGGCATAATTAATGCAAAGCATCCTGGGAGCAGCCTCTAGACCACAGCTTGAAGAGGAGGAGAAGGAAACGTGGATGCTTGTTTTCTCCCCAGGTACAGCTTGGTGTCTGAGGCTTCCAGTACTGAGGAGGAAATCGAGAGGGTTTGGGATAGGTACCTACATCCACCTTCCCCAGCATCACATTTTCTTTCAGGGCTGGCAGGATGAGGTTGACGACAAGAGCAGGAGTTTATCATCCTACATGCTTATTTACATAAGTGCCTTGCTCCAGCACAGAGCAGGAACATCATGATTTGGGGAGGATATTGACACCACACACCCCCTTCTGCACTTCATCTGTTTGTAAAACATCTGACCTGGATGTTTTACTTTGAAGTCTGAGAAACTCAACCCAGTGCTGAGAGGACTTTGTGAGGTCATCCTACAGGGAATGTGGGAATGAGGAGCAGTTAGAAGCTCTGCCAAGCTCTTTTGAGTCAGCTGGGTGCTGAGCCAGGTGTTGGAGAAGGCGCTGGGAGGAAAAAACACCTTGAATAGAGAAGGTGACCTACTAGAATAAGGCAATCAATGTCACGTCATTAAAATCCCCTCTGCCCAGAACAGATTCTGGAGCTCAAGGCTGCTTTCCAACAGCTCTTTTTCAGGAAAGCCAGCCAAGAGACCCACCTGGTTGGTTTTTGCAAAGATGAGGGGCCCCATTTCTTGAGTAAAAGGAACATTGCAGGCAAACTCACTGGGATTTTGGGTCATTCTCTTTGCCATGATGTGGTAGCATCCCACATTGAATGCCCTTGGCCCATTAAACAAAGGGAATCTGTCAGGGCCATCACCATGTTCCCTTCATAGAATGTTTTGGATTGAAAGGACCTTAAGCATCATTTAGTTCCAAACCCCTGCCATGGGCAGGGACACCGTTCACTAGTCCAGGTTGCTTAAAGCCCAGTCCAATCTGGCCTTGAACACTTCCAGCGATAGGACATCCACAGTTTCTCTGAGCAGCCTGTTCCACTGCCTCACCACCCTCAAAATCATGAATTTCTTCCTAATATCTAATCTCATCCTGCCCTCTGTCAGTTAAATCCATTCCCCCTTGTCCTGTCATTCCATGCCTTTGCCCAAAGTCCCTCTCCAGCTCTCCTGTAGCTCCTTTAGGTACTGGAAGATGCTCTATGGTCTCCTTGGAGTCTCCTCCAGGCTGAATAACCCCTCTTCCTCTGAAGCTTCACAAAGCAGGGTACCAGGCAAACTTTGCTCCTAGTAATGTACCCCCCAAAGTGCCTTAAAAATGCTACTGCATTGGTGTTTGGTGGCTCTACCACCTGCCCCATGGAGGGGCCACAGTCTAAATAGCTATGATTTTCCATGATTCTGGAGAGAATTTTCTGTCCTGGCGGCTTCTTCTGTTGAGGAGAACTTGATTAAGTTCCCTAGTACTTGATGGGAGATGGGAGATGTTGGACAATGAATGATGTCAAGGCTTTAAGGAATGGTTGGTGTTGATTTCAGTGAAGTACCACTTGTCTGAAGACTCTTCAGAACCCAAGGCAGCTTTCCTTGTGGGTGAATTCATAACTAAATTTAAAAATAATTAGTGAAGGCTTATTTGATAGCTGAATAGTTTTCAGGTTTGGAGTCAGGTAAGTCTGAAGATGGACATGAGGCCCTGTGTTAGACCAGCTGATCTACAGAGGGAACAGGGGACAAACGACTGGAAAAAGCTTTGGAGAACACACAGCTTGGTATCTGAGACAGATACAGGAAACTGTCAGCTAAATCCTAGTGGGAGCAGTTTTCTGTGTGTAACTGCAGGATATTGGTTTTATTTGGGAATGAAACCAGGTAATAGCAGTAGGAAAAGCAATACACTGGTAGGTACAAGAGAGAAGAAGTGCTCTTTCTCACATGCTGAGGGAAAAACTGCAACTTCTCACGCAGCTGGGCCCCTCATTTTCAGCAGCACCCACAAGACTTCCAGGTTTTGGTTCTGAAGCTCATCTTTGAGGAGGATCTGTAGCTTGAACAAGGTGAACAGGAGCTGGCTGGGCTTGCCCGATCCTTCGCCATTCCCGGGGCTATGCTGCCCTCTCCCGGCACTGACCATTCCTTTCCTTCTATGACGCTCATTTTCCATGAGCGACATAAAAAGAAACTTCGTATGTTTCTTTCGGAGGACGCACGCTGAAGGCACACGGGCACGGGGAAGGAGATTGTCCTGACATGGAATTTGGTGTCCTAGTGTGTCTGTTCCCTTGCGATCAGCCCAGCTCCAGCTTTGCTCCTCTCACATTTTGAATTTATTATTTACACTAACACGTTGCAGCAGCCTAGAAAGGCAAACGTGTCCCCTCCACCAGGGCCATCGGTTGCGTGTGAGCCATCAAGGGCACGCCCTCTGCTCCCCTCCCAGCGCAGGTCCCTAATGCTGGGTCCTGGGTTTGCCGACACCTTCATGCTTCCAGGTCTGGTGGGGCTTTCTGGTGGGCCAGGCTGTGCTGACATACCAGTTAAGCCTGATAAGGGAGAAGAGGCATGTCATGTGCCATGATGGCTGGGCAGGGTTGAGAGAGGTTGTGAGGTGCTGCTGAGCAGAGGCTTGTTCCTTCCAAATACAGTCAGGGGTAAGGTGAACAGGACTCATTCCTCATCCCACACCTCGTGCCATAAAACCACAAACCTGCATAAATCTGGGGCTAACAGCTCTTCTGGTGGTAAAGGTCAGGGTCCTGCTGGCCACATGTGCAGCTGTAATGGTGTCCAGGACTTGGGAGTGCCTGGATCATGCTCTGGATCATGCTCTCTTTCCTCACCAATGGAGTACTGAAATGCTCCAAAGTGGGAGGGGAGGGAATCTGGAATGCCACACTGGAGGGCAAACTCAGCCCCACTCCCTTTCACTCCCCAACCTCATGGCTGCATGAATGGTGCATCCTCAGATGGCACGCATCCACCACTTTCTTCTATTCTTCACATTTCCTAACCACTTCAGGCTTTAAACCCACTTCTCACCCAAAGTCTTTGTGTTTTGCAGTCACTCTAAAGCACCTCAGGCTTTGGGAACAGCACAACCCAGGAATCAACACATAAGTTATCCCATCTCTTTTGCCACCATGAAGAATCCATCAGGTAGGTTCCAGCCCAGGAAGGACCAGCGGGAGATCAGTGATAACACTGGAGCAGAGAAAGATGGTTGTGTCCCCACAGCAGACCCCATCCAGCTCAGGTGTCCCCTTGCGCTGGGGAGGGTGAGCTGGGTGCTCCCAGGTGGGTGCAAGAGCTTTAGGCAATGTCACCACTGGCACTGGTGTGCTGGGGAAGGGATGTCTTACTGAGGGTGGCTCCCACTGGCCAGCCTGTCTCTGCTTGCTTGTGCTGCCCACCCACGTGAAGGGTATGAAGCAGCCAGTGAGGTCTCTGGGCTCATCCTAGTGATGATAAGTGTCACTTGAGAGGCTCCATGGTGATAAAGCCACAACACGAGCAGCATGGCCTAGGCTGGGAGACATGGGGCACAACAGAGTTTTAAGAGCCTGAGTGGTGGGAAACATGGCACATCAGCTCTGAGTCCCCACGAAACTAATTGGGCTCAGAAGCAGAGGGGCTGCTTAGATCCCTGGAGGGTGTTTTATAACCCCAGGATAGTGGGGGACCTTGCTGCAACACCTCCACTGAGGAGCAGCAGATGTCCCCACCACTCCTGCAAAGGGAACCATCAAGGAAGTGGCTAACATGGGCCTCCAGATTCAGTCACAAAAGAGGAGGAGGAGGCAGCACAGAGTAGCTGCCTGTGTGCTCACAAAACAAAATGCTGACATGGTTCACTCCTGAGGTCTGTCACAGTCCTCCTGCACCATTTGCCACATTATGTTTCTTTGACTCAGAAACATTTGGCCAAGGGATGTTTTATTACACCCTGTTCCTCCTCACTGGTCCTTGGATTGGCCCCTCAGGGTAACTCAAGTTGCATTGTCCCAGGTGCATTACAATCCTCCTATTTCTTCCAGGAAAGAGCCAAATGATGCCATTTCATAAAGGACAGCCATAAAACATGGAAGAAGGGTGAGGACTGTCCCTTTAACCCTTTCTACACAGCTGTATCAGCCTGTCTGTGGTGCAAGCAACTGTGGGAGAGTGGGGAGTGGAGTTCCTGCAGCAACAGCTGTGAGAGGCAGAGTTTGCCCCTGCCGGCTGCTTTGAGGACAATGTGAAAGCTCCCTCCATCCACTCCACAGGGCTTGTATTTGTGCTGGGGGGCTGGCTCCCCATGGTTAGGCTGCATGATAAATCCATCTGCCCCACACTTGCTGCCCACTCGAGGAATGTGGCTCACTCAGAAATGATGCTTAAAGCCCCTTGCTGAACCCCAGGACTCAGGAGGACTTGCCTGGCAATTCTGCATGAGGTGATTTTTTTGAGTTGATATTCTGACACTTGGGGTAAGTTTTGCATCCCGTGGGCTGCATGCTCAAGAAGAAACTGTCACATCTTTGGCACAACTTGTTGGGCTTTGCACCACTATCCACAGCCTCTGCCAGCCCTCAGGAAGGGACAGCAGCATTTCTTGGGAGCAAGTGGGCTTAAAAATAACTGATCAATCCAAGCAGCTTCAGAAGCAATGGTGAAGGACATGTCCCAGGATGCAGGAGCAGGGTCAGGCCCTGTTTTTCATGGAGTCTTGCCAGAATCCTGCAAAACCTGCTGCTCCCCATTTGCATGGTGCCTCTGCTTTACCCTGAGCCTCCCCACATCAACACTTTGTGGGGGCTGATGCTCTCCCTGTTTTTTGATGTGGGTTCAAGCTGGGAGATGGCAAGAGACCCATCCTGCAGCCTTATCTTCTGGAGCTCAGCGTGAAGCTGACTGTCAATGTTTTTATACTTGGACATGCTGCTCATTGAGGGTCTGGAGGAGTCTCTGCTCTCATGTGATGGGGCTTGTAGCTGCCAGAGTCCCTTTTCACCCCCAACCCATTCTCTGTGCCTCCAGTGACTGACATTTCTACTTTTTGATGGGATACCACTTGCTGCAAAAGCAGACACTGCTTGCCCATGGCTGTGGGGTCTATGCCAGCATGCTGCTGTTCCTCAGGAGAATGAGGGCTGAAGCTTGGGTTAGTTCAGGTCACCTTCTTCTCCACCCACCTCCCTTATCATTCCTGGAAATACTATAAACAGTGCCATTTCTGTCATTAATTTCGTGGGGATGTTGCTACCTGCATGAGTCACCTGCTCTCAAGGCTCAGCAGCTGTTCATCATGCAAATGTGCAGTGCAGGGAGGGGCGATGATGGGGACACACACTGGACCCTTCATGCTGCCAGGGCAGTATGTTGTGAGAGGGCAAAGGTCCTGAACTGGGCAGGACATAGGGTAGGAGGATGTAAACATACATGTTTTCCAACAAAACCCTCCATGTTATGGCTGGTCAGGGAGACTGTTGCTGCTTCCTGTTTGTGCCATTGCCCCCCGGTTTTATCTTTTCCTGACATGAACAGGGGCAAAACTCAACCAGGTTCAAGGCTGACTTACCTGCCCCGTTGATATCCTTGGAGTGGGTTTATACAGTACCAGTCCCTCGCAGGCATTTCCTTTATGGGCTCATAAACTCCAAGACTGGGCTTGCCAGTGGCAAGGCCCCAGCAGATCCTTTGCCCTCAGTCCCAGCTTCTGGCAGGTCTAGGATATTGCCTGGGACACTGGGCGAGGGTTTTGTGGTTGAGATAAGCTGGAGGACTCTGAACTGAAGATACTGAAGGCAGAGGAACGTCTGCCCAGCTGATTTGCCAGGTGTTTGCAAAACAAACTGTGGTGCTGAGGGCTTTGCATCCCTCTATCCAGAAGGACTTAAAAACATGGCAATATTTTAGGGCAGAGAATGGAGATATTTGGGGGTTTCTTTGCTTGTTAGGAGGTGAGGCTATGGCTGTGCTTTTAATAATCTTTTTCGTTATTCAGGGCTTTTCCCTCCCATGTAGAGAGCTTTTTTGTTCTGATGATGTTACTCAACCCTGTCCCCTTTTCCCCAGGTACCCCTTAGAGTTCATAGACACCATGAGGATGCAGCAGCTCTAAGAACAGAAGCCTGGGCAGGGATGATGGTGAAGCCCCTTCAGAAGTTATTTTGGGGAGCGCTGCCCCTACTACCGGCTTCAAAGGCAGAGCAAAGTTCTCAGGCTCTCCACTACTCCTCAAACTTTCCAGGCCATCCCCATGCTGTGTTTCCCCTGGGCATGGATCTTCAGGACCATAGTGTGGCCCCGTGATGAAGCTGGGCTCAACACAGCCACAAATACGTAAGAAGAAAAATCCAGTGGATCAACTCAGGAGATTAAAACTGCAGGGTACCTGAAAAAGCTCCTGCTTCCTAAATCTCATTAGTGCCACCAGCCTTCTTAATCTCACCCTTTCCTGCCCTATTTATCAGATTTCTAGGAATCAGACCATAAAGCAGCTAATATTTCTAGAGGCTGACAGACAGTCCCATGCATTTTTACTGCAGTTAGCTAAGTGTAGCTGGAAGACCACCAGCAATAAAAACAGCTGCTTTTACCTCCATGTCTTGTGGTTCCTGCATTTATTTCATTCCAGTTCCAAATGTCTCAAATCCAAAGGGAGTGTGATGTTGTTTTAGGGCCTAGTGCAAAGTAAGGATAAGCAAGACTGTCTTAAAGTGGAACTCTCATATGCCTTCTGCTCATCATTAGGTTTCAGAGTGAACCAGGCTGTCACCTCTGTAGCTCATCTAATTAAAAGTTTCTCTTTGTAATGTGAGCTGCTCATAAACTGCTGGTCCATCTTTTCTGGCCTGTTCTTGCCCCCTCTGTTTCCAAGGGCAGTTTGCTGATTTTGCTTTTGAGGGACTCCTGGTCTATCTTTTCATCTAACAAGAAAAATCCCAATGTGAGAAACCACAGAGATGAAAAAACTGTGTTTTTTTCAGAGTGTTTCAGAGAGTCCTCTGGGACTGGAGAAGAAGTTTCTTCAGCATTTCATGCAGTGAAGAACTTTTATGGAGAAGAAGGAGCTGCATGAGGTTGTGCAGCCTCCTATTCTGAGAAACTTCGTGGTGGGATTTTGCCTCTCTGAAAGTCCAGGGTGCATTGGAGGTTACAAAATACAACCTGCTTTTGTGGTACTGACCTATCCCCTCTCCCCCTTCAGAGGAAGTTATAACTCTAATAGGATTTAGATATTAAAGCCCAAAACCATGCAAAAAAATAAGTAAAATAAGCAGTTTTTGCATTCGGGGTTGCCCAGAAATCTTGTGCAGCGGATTCCTGCCTAGGGCTTGCAGCCATGGAAAATATTTTCATGGAGAAGGTTTAGGAGTTTTAATTCTGAGGGTCAATGATGACCCATCTTTCCCAAATCTCCTCTGGGATATTTCCTCAAACCTCATACTTAGGACACCTAATTAATTCTCCCAAGGTGGGGTGTGAATACCAGCCTCTCCTGTTCTGGGCAGGTGAGGGATAAATCAACCAATCCCAGGTTGGTCCGCAAGCCCCTGGCGTCTCCTAGAGCCTTGCTGCAAGCAGCTGCCAGCGTCCCATGATGAGATTTTAGTTTTTCTAGCCTTGGGGACTGAATTTATTAAGCCTCCCATGGCCCCTCCTACCGTGGGAGGGACGGCTCCGGCAGCCTCTCTAATACCGGGTGTCACACAGCGGTGCCACCATTCGAGTCCCGGAGTGTCACAAGCGAAGGACACAGCAAACCAAGTGCAGCGGAAAGCAAAAATAAGCCCTCCATGTGCGTCACGGCGAGGTAAGCTACTCCTCTCTCCTGACACTCAAAGATGCTCCTGCCTGCTGAACTTCACCTCTGCCTGCTCTTTCCTGCTTGCCTTGAAAGTTAACCCCGAGGTGGGGGGATTTCTTTCACTTTTCTTATGTTATCTTTGGACTTTTGAGTGTGTTGGTTGGGATGCGGCAGCGGGAGAGTGACCCGGCTCCCGCCTGGGAGAAACAAAGCCCAAAGAGCTGGAGAATAGGGAGAAACGGTAACAAAAGGGGAGGGAAGGGGGTGATTTGTGAGCAGGGGGTTTCTGGTCTTTTGCTGTGTAGGAGAAGATGCTCAGCAGCCCTGCCTCACTCAGAGTCCGTGCTGGGTGAGTTGGCTGTGACCTGTTGAGGGGAGAAACGGGAGCTGGGACGAGGAGTGAGCTTTGGGTGGCTGGTGGGGTCGCTGTAACCGGGGCGGTGAGGAGGGAAACGACAGCTGAACATTTGCAATTCTTGGGATAAAGGGCTGTTTCCATAGTAAAAGGGGAAAGGAGCCTCTCTCTTTCTTCCCGTGAGCTCGCCTAGCGTGTGAACGGGGAGGCTGACTCGAGAACAAATAACCCGTGAAAGGGTAACATCTGGGAACAGCTGTAAATAATCAGGACCTGGTTAGAAAGGCTGGAAGCAACACTGTGGTCCACCATCTGCCCTGCCGCTGCACATCACCCTGGGAGTTGTGATGGGCAACTGTTCGGAGAGCAGCTCGGTTCGCAGCTGAAAGCAGGATTTGGCCCTGGCTTTAGTCTGCTGTTGTTGTCCAAATGCTTCCATGGTATTTGTAGGCATAACACAATTAGCAATGAAAGGGGGAAATTTTCACTTCTAGGAAAGAGTGAATTTTAATTCAGGGTCAGACACTCAGCTGATGTGAACCTGGGGACCAGCACCGGGCCAGCTTTGAGTTGAAAAGTGCAAACTCTGAGTAGCTGGAGGTCCAGCCTATGGTGTACATTTACCTCTTCTTCACTTCCACGCTTTCTTGGGGAATCCTGAGCTCACAATATAGCACTTCTCAGGACTTATCCCCTCCTAAGTCCTGAGAGGTGACACCAGGTGGAAGGACAAGAGAGAACAGAAATAATTTCCTACAGCTGCTCAAAGCTTTTAAGCTGCATTTAACAACAAAAAAAGGCATAATGTACCATGAGACCAGCTGGATTTTAATTAAAAAAATGTTCTGAATGTGAAGGGAGCCAAAGCTGTCACCTCCTTTCTAACTTTGCTATTGAAATGTTTAAAAGGTGTGCAAGACTTTCAGGGCAATTTGAAATCCTTGTGGAGAATACAAACTCAAATCTTGTTCTCACAACCAGTCCTCTGTTGTGCCATTGCAGCAAGGAGGTGACCAAATGGTGTCTTTTGAGCTTTATGTATCCTTTCTGGTGATGAAAACACAGTTCTTTAAATTTAGTGGTGGTAGCTTGCTGTGAGACTGCCTGCAGCTCACAAAGTACCTTTGTGAAAGTTGTTACTTACAGTTCTGCTTAATGTGATAAAGTATTAGCCAAAATAAAAGAAAAAGAGAAAGCTTCTGTTTGGTTTTGGTTTCTTTTGGTTTGTTGTTTTGTTTTTTTTTAAGATGTTTGTGGCCCTTTGACAGTGTGTTCTCCGTTTCCCTGCTATGTGGAAGCCCAGAAACCTCCTCCAGGCAAACCTTTCTGGTTGTGTGTAAACACTTTCAGAAGTTACCCCCCATCAGCTGAGACACATGTGCTCCGGTGTGGAGCAGATCCTGCCCAGTGGCACACCCGCAGCTTGGTGTTTTGGCGTGGGGGACAGGCTGTAGGGAGCTCTGTGGTTGTTGTTCCCTGTAGACCACAAAACTGTGCACATGTACAGTAATAGCCTGGCTTCAGTCCAAACCTGATTCCATGTCTCAGGATAGTTTGCAGGAAGAGGTCAGTACCTCATCTTGGAGTGACCTGCTATGATTTGTCTTGTAGAACTGCCCCAGAGAACTCTGTGGTGTGCATCAAACAACGGGCTTAGGCTATGTTTTAGATGAGCAGATAGGATAAAATATTGGGAAGATCCTTTAGGTTCCAGATCTTACTGAAAGGAAAGAAAAGAGCTGATTTGTGTAGAGCAGCATGAGACATGATCTGTGATGGACTCTGGACCATGTCTTTATGGCAGGATGAGTCCTGAGAGTACACAGGCTTGGCTCAATATTGCAGCTTCTGCTCCTGCTACGGACATGTTGGGTGAGGGAGCTGAGCAGCCTGCCTGCAGGTGCTCATCTCTTCATCACCTTGTCCTCTTCCTGGTCTTCTTGTGCTGGACACTGCTTTTGCAGCAGCATTCAAAGTAGGACCCACAGCTGGCTTATTTTGGGTGGCTGAGAGCTTGACATTTTATACAATCCCAGTAAATGAGGTTGTCTTTAGGTCGTGTTCCCTGTGATTCTCTCCACCAGTAAGACATTGGCATTTGCTGCATTTTTTGCCCCCTCCAGGAAAACAGAAGGGAAGAAGAAACAGTGGAGCTTAGAGGGTTGAACAGGAAGATGTCCCTGCCCATGGCAGGGGATTGGAACCACTTGAATATGAAGGTTCATTCTGAGATTCCTGGATTTTATGAACAGGCCCATGTCCTGGTCTCATATTGGTCCTATTCTCCTGTCGTTGTTTGCCTTACCAGTCTTTGTTGTGTCCCCAGGAAAGATGTTGTGTTAAGCATGATGAGAACCTGCTCTCAGAATTGACTCTCCATACTCGTAGCCTGGATCCTTTCTGGTGGTTGAGCAGTTGCAGTCTATGTGAGTGCACATGATGCAGTAGCAAGAGAGAGATGAGAAACCCTGTCCTGGGACACATCCTCTTTAGATCTAGTACCAAGGGAAGGCTCTTCAGGTCACCACAACATACCAGCTCTTTTCTTTCATAAACAGTTGCATGGGAAGATGACAGGGTAAGAAGTTATGTGATGGTGGTGCACTGTAATAGCAGCAGGGAGCACTAGAATAGCAGCAGGCAGGGAAATAGGGCAGGATTGGGTGGGGGAATGTGTATATGTGTGATTGAGGTTGTGGCTGCTGCCCATGGGGGCCGTTTTGACGTCAGCTCCAGTGTTGGGTGCAAGAAGAAAGAAGCACATATCTGCAAGCAGGGCATGGGATGGGAGCAGCTCGAGGCATCCCTTTATGCCTGCACACTCAGGCTGGAGTCTCACTGCTTGTACAGAAATGCTTTAGAGTCAGTCCATGCCTTACTCTCCTTCTTCATTTACTCTGTTCTCCCATGCAACTGTGAGCAATTCCTTGTTTCTCCAGCTTCCATCTGCTCCAATTAGTCTGGAAGCCCCTGGAAGTTTTTCAATCCCTGAGACATTTGTACAGCACTGAGCCTCAGTGACAATTACAGGTCCGGTCCTCTCCGCTGCTGCAGCCCCGTCTGCCGCCACTGTTTCAGCCTGGTCCTTTCAGCAGCTGCTCTTAATCACTGACCTTAGTTTGGAAGGTCTCCAGAGCAGGAGAAATAAAAGACACTTTAGAAAATGGGGAGGGGGAATTGGCAAAAGCAGTTGCTTTTTAAAAGACTACTTACTTCTTAAGATGTACTTGCTACTGATTAACCTTTGCTCCATGATTACTTTAATTGATTCATGCCTTAAAGCTGTCAGAAAAATTCTGTGGGGTCATGGTGCCTCTCTTTTAAGTGCTATCTTTGCCTGCCTTTTAAGCATTTTTTGGTTGAGCAAAACCCAATTCTTGCAAGCAGTTCAGGTGAACGATGTCAACCCTTTTACCTTCTCCATCCCCCAGATTTTCCCACCCTCATCTTAGTGCTTTACTGCTGCCAGTTGGCAACCTGCTACCAAGCTGAGCCTGTCCTATATTCCTCTGCAATGCATGGTGAATGATGTTTGGGGGTGGGAGGGTTGATTTTTTTGGCCCTTCTGTGAGAATGAGGCACTGTAGGGTTGGGAATTACTGCCCTCAATAAGCCTGTTGGTGTCTTACATGTGATCCTACCCATGGGACCCCCCATGGTCCCCGTGGCTTCTTCATGTCACCCTACATGCAGAATTTCTGTGTCTTTGTATGGCAACCTATGGGATAGACCCACTGCCAAGGGGGAAGATAACCCCCTGGCAGTTGTGGCCTTGTTCTCTCCCTGCCAAGATGCAGAAGTTCCTTGAATGTGAGCTGGCTGGGCTGAAATGGGCTTGGTGTGTTTAATGCCCTTTCTCTTTGGGCTGGGTTCGTGCCCTGGCATTCTGGATGTGTGTGAAGCAGTTCATCTGGCCTGTTTAGACATCTGCCCTTGGATGAGCTGAGTTGTGCCCTTTTCTCTTTGCTGGCTGTACTGGGTGATCAGGTTGACCACTCAAACACAGAGGACATGGAGCATAAGTCTGATGAGGAGCGGCTGAGGGAGCTGTGGATGTTTAGCCTGGAGAAAAGGAGTCTGAGGTGGTACCTTATTGCTCTCTACAGCTACCTGAAAGGAAACTGTAATCAGGTGGGGGTGGGTCTCTTCTCCTAGGTAACAGAGTGAGAGAAACTGGCCTCAAGTTGCATCAGGGGAGGTTTAGATTAGATATTAGGAAAAATTTCTTCACTAAAAGGGTTGTCAAGCATTGGAACAGACTGCCTAGGGAAGTGGTGAGCTCCATTGGAAAAAACTTGTAGGAGTGACACCTGGGGACATAGTTTACTGGTAGGCTTGACAGTGCTGGATTAATAGCTGGACTTGGTGATGTTAGAGGGCCTACCTATTCCAACCCTAATGATTCTGTGATTTTAACCACTCTTCCAGGAAGACCAAGGGAGGAATGAAAACATCCACCTCAAGGTCTGCAGCTAAATAAATCACGCCCTTCCTCCAGGATGCTGGGATGTGAGTGCTGTTGGGTGCTGATCCAGTAGATCTGACTGTACTGTGTGTGGACCTGAGAAGGTCTATCAAGGGTCTGCCCATGGGTTGTCTACACTGATCCTGCCTTGCTAAGCAAACTCCATGTCTCACATAGATGGATGAAAATCAAATGAGTCCACATGTGCTGCTCTTGCTGCTCTGTTGGCACAAACCTAAACTGGGAAACTGAGGCCCTGGGTGATGGCTCTGCTGCACCTGTAGTTTGAGCTTTGGTCAGGGGGGTTGTGTGTCATACTATCCTTTTGCTCTGAAAGGAGTTCAAAACTTTCCTGACACGGCTTATGGAGAAATGTGGTAGTGTTTAATTAGCTGGAAAGGATTTTTTTCTGGGAACAGCAGAACCACATTCTTATGGTGCAAAAAATGGGCTAGCCCTGATGCATTTTGGATACTGTCAATAACTAAATGGAGAAATTTCTGAGTGGTGACATGGAAAACATCCTTTCCTCCCTTTTCCTCCCTTCCTTGCAGAGTGTTTTGCTCCAAGGCTTGAACTTTAGCACCCACAGCTTGGGGGAAGGCCAGCACTGGTGTCTTTGGTGCAGTGGCCGCCTAGGGCCCCTGTCCTTTGTCCAGGCTGAGCAGTGCTCTCCAGAGCTGCTGAGCTTGAGGTATGCAATCTGCAAACCTCTTTTCTTTCCCCCTCTTGGCTCAGGGACAAAGTCTTCCCTCAGAGATGATGCTTGTGGTGGTGAGCAGCCCTCGGTGGGGCTGTGGGGCCAGAGTGGGTCCCCCACGCTGCGTCCCAATCTCCTCGTCTCCCCTTAACAGCAGGGCACAAAGAGCTGCTTAGGCATTCCCCGGAGCAGAGAGGGATCCAAGCCAGGGCATGCTGAAATGCACAAAGTAGGATTTATCTTCAAAGAAATATTTCCCTCCTTTCTGAGCTCTTTTTATTTTTTTTTTTCCAAGGGATTTATTCCTCCTCCTCCCCTCCCAGGCGGGCTTTGAGGCGTGGAAGCACTTTTTGCCTCCCCAGAGTGGCTTTTCAATGGTGAGAGAGCGACTTCTTAGAAAGCCGCAGGCCACCCAGGGGCAGAGCTCGGGGCTGTGCCCCACGTGCTGCATGGGGCTGAGCTGAGCACAGCTGCATGCCTTGCTGCTGGTGACATTGCACAGCCACAAGCACCATGAGGAAAAATCTCTTCTCTTCTCCTGTTGACCATGCTGAAGTGTGCGGAGCAGCATTTCACCCCAAACTGGTCAGGCTGAGTCTCCATTTTCAGGCTTGACCTGGAGGTATGAGTTCATTGATGCTCCTGATTCCCTCCTTGTGTGAGCAAAGTGAGATCTAGACATGGATATCTCACTGCTGCCACCTGGGACCCACATCTGGCTGGGTGATGGAAGGTCTCTCTGTGGTCACAGATGGAATGCTGTCATTCCTGATCCCTTTGGGGGCTAATTTCTGCCTGTGCCTACCTGTACTGCCCAGGGGAACGATGCCACTTCCCCAAAAGGCTGTGTCCTTCCAGGGGGTACCCAAGACTGAGACAAGAGGTGCTACAACCCAAGCTAATAGGTTGTATGTGAAATATATGAAGGATCTCAGGGAAGACTGTGCTGATGGGTCTGGCACCAGCAGGGCCATGTGTGTCATGCTCATTTCTGTAATGCTGGGAAAGTGTCCATGAGCACAAGAACACTTGGATCAGAATATGCCTGAATCCAGCCAAAGACATGGCATTTGTGAAAAAATCTTTCTCCACCTCTCCTTTTTCTCCCCCCTTTTTTTTTTTAGGTGACTATTCAGCTTTATTCAAAACACTCATTTTGCTCCTAGCAGGCTCTTATTGTAGAACTGTGAGACCTTTTTACAAACATGATGATTTCCCTGTGATTGTTTCCACATGAGGCTGAAAACATTTGTAGAAAACCCATTGTAAATGCTCTGAGGCTTGGCCAGTAATTTCGTGGGCACACTTTTCTTGATGTAGCCTGCAAAGTGCTTTGAAGATGAAGAAAACCAGCTGTAACTTATAATGATGATGAGTATGACTAAAGAAGGTTTCTGCAAGTGGTTGTTGATAATTAGCCATCTGTGGGGCCTGGACATTGAGGACAAATATGCTCCAAACATAGAATCATAGAATGGTTTAGGTTGGAAGGAACATTAAGACCATTTAGTTTCAACCCCCCCTGCCATTGGCAGGGATGCCTTTCACTAGACCGGGTTGCTCAAAGCCTCGTCCAACCTGGTCTCAAACACTTCCAGGGATGGGGCATCCGTAGCTGTTCTGGGCATCCTGTGCCAGTGCCTCACCACCCTCACAGGAAAGAATTTCTTCAGAATATCTAATCTAAGCCTGCCCTCTGTCAATTTAAATCCTTTAACAACCTCAGCTCTCTCAGCCGGTCTTTACAGGAGAGGTTCTCCAGCCCTCTGATCTTGAGAGATTCTTGAGAGAGGTACTTTGAAGGAATAGAGGCACCAGAGTGTTTTGGGCAGGGTTTGGGGAGAGGAAAAAGTGATCTGTGCAAAACTATGCTTCAACTTTGCAGCTTTATTTCCTATGATGGTCACTGTGGTATAAAGCTAGGGATTAAGGTGCCTTTTCTGTGCTAAATTCTCATGGGCAACATCTGGTTTAGTTTCAAGTTGAATAGAGCCCACCTTGGAGTGAGGCTTGCTTCACTGTGCTACGGGTGTGTTTAGAAATTGTACTGCAACAGCATTTCCAATCCCATATCATACATTCTTAGCCATGGGGGCTCCTCAAGGGCTTCTCAGATTGACACCACAAAATCAGTTGGTTGCATTAGAAGATCTTGCCTTAAAGCATGTTCTACAGCTGAGGGACCTACAGGTGAGGGCTGAGCAGGACACACTACTCATTTGCAGCACAGCTCCTGCTGGGTGTCCTCTGTGATGCGGATGAGTCCGTGTGCAACCTTTATAGAGTCAGGATTTCGGCAGTATTTGAAATGGGCTTGATTATTTGTGTCTGTTCAAAGTGTGGTGGGATGTTCCCAAACACAAGGCATGAACCTTTGTGGAAACCTCTCTATCTGTGGAATCCACAGCCAGTGCATATTAAAGGTGTACTGCAACAAATAGACTGGAGAGGTATTGTCCCTACGGTGCAGAAGCCAGCATGCCTTGTTCACCCCTTCCACATCTACATCTGTTCATTGTTTCCCTTGTTAGCCCTGTTATTTCTTTCTGCTAATGGCCATGTTTTTCCACCTCAGGTCAACAGCTAATCTTTGCATGAGACATGCTTTGCACATGTTTGTCCTAGGCTGTACATACCCCCCGGAATCCCATGTGGCAGTAAGGGATAATTAGGGCTTATAAAGAAACTGTTGAAAGTCTTAGTGAGAAATTATAATTAACCATCTGCCAGGGTAAGGATATAGAGTGTATTTCGTATCAGAGATTATGACCATCTTTATTTTATTTGATCCTTTTTTATTTCCTGTGTTAAAAGTCATTAATTTCCTGAAAAGAAACTGAAGGTAGATGATAGTCAAATAAAAGGGATTGTAGACTGTGACCCAAAGCCTTGGGCAGACTCTGTAAGGTAGAAATGCAGGTTTAGGGGATGCTCTTTTTTGATCTTTTCAGGCTAGTGACAAGATCTGTGCGCAGCTCATGGTGATGGTGATCAACCAGCAGTTTGCCAGGAGGTTGATTTTATTCCGTTAGTGGGATGCTGGAGAAGTCTCAGAGGAAAGGGCAGGAAACGATGCCCCAGAGAGTGGTGGGATGGCATGAGAAATCTCCAGACTAAGATGCTGCAGATGCTGGAGAGGTTCAGCTTAGGTTCAAGGAATCTCCTTAGCGTGGCGCTCACGTACTCTCCAAATCCCTTGGAAATAGTGGCATGAGCAAAATGGGTATCACTCTTTTCTGCTGCCTTCCTACACCATCATGATTCTCAGGGCAAGCTGGTCACGCAGGTGCATGGTACAGGTGACATCTCCATGTCCCTCACATGACTCCTGTGACCCATGTAGTTTTTTATTCCCCAACTATCTTCTTACAGTGGACTGGGAAATGTACTATCTGGAAAGAGCCTGAACTCACAGAATGGGTCAGGCTGGATGGAACCACAGTGGTTCATCTGGTCCTTGCACCTCCTTGCACAAGCAGGGTTGTTCTTGAGCACATTGCACAGAATATTATCCAGATGGTTCCAGTGAGGAAGACTCGACAGCCTGTCTTGGCAACCTGTTCCAGTGTGCAGTCACCCGCACAGTAAAAAAGTTCTTTCTATTCAGCTGAAACTTCCTGTGCATCAGTTTCTGCCTGTGGGCTCTTGTTCAGTTGCTCGGCACCACCAAGGAGGGCCGGGATCCATCCTCTTTGCACCCTCCCTGCAGACACTTATAGATGAGATCCTGCCCTCTCAGTCATCTCTTCTCGAGGCATCTGAGCCAACTGAACTCGCTGCCTGCGCTGCAGCGCCTCAGTCCCCTGCCCGAGCAACCCCCCGCGCAAAACCCTCCCGCAGAAATCGGCGCAAACTGCCGTGCGGCGCAAGCCTCCCCGTGCAAACCCTCGCGCAGTCTCCGCGCAACCCCCCGCGAAAAACCCTGCGCAAACCCCCGCGCAGTCCCCGTGCAGCTCCCGCGCAACCCTCCCCGCACAAATCGGCGCAAGCTGCCGTGCCACGCAAGTCTCCCAGCGCAAACCCTCGCGCAGTCTCCGCGCAACCCCCCGCGCAAACCCCCGCGCAGCTCCCGCGCCTCCCCGGGGCACTCGCGCTCCCGGAGCGTTTAAAACTGCTGTGCGCTGCCGGCCGTGCCGGGGGCTCTGCGCTGCTGCTGGTGCTGCTGCTGCTGGTGCTCGGGTGTCCCTGCGCTCAGGAACCCCCAGTACCTGTGCAGACTGACCTGGCGCTCATCCCCGGACGGTACCTCGGTCGCCGCTGCTGCCGCCTCGCCGACCGTGTCTTACAACCCCCTGGCGTTGTAAGATGTGTGGGAGAAACCTTGGTAGATTCAGGGGAAAGAAATACCTCAAAGGCCCAAGGGAGAAAGCTATAGGGCAACGGCAAAATTGGCTGCTCTACCTGTTTACACCTTGAAATATGAATGGTCCAGCCCAATAGCACCCAGAAATACACGGGGTTTTAGCCCTTGCTCATGCACTTGCCTCTCAAGCAAGCTGCTCTTTGCAGTGTTTCTAGCCATCAGGCTGTGTGGCTCGATATGTTTCCTTATTTTTCTCTTCTACTCTTCTCTGTATCATCCCCCCAAGCTATTTCCCATGTTTTCCCTCACTCTGTCAAGCAGTGGGAAAGGTGGAGCCCTGACTGCCTGCAATTATGGGGACTCTTATCTGCAAGCAAACAGTCTCTGTTTGCCAGGTAAAAACCTGAGGTCCCTGGGATTTATGAAGCAGAAAAACATATGTTACTGCTTTCACAGCTCACTTGTTAAGGAGTGCTAAACTTTGGTGTCCTACCAATGCATGTTTTCCTGCCTGCTCTTTGTTCCCATGGCTTTCCCCGTGAATGAATGAAAGTTTGTCATTTCCCTTCTTTATCCATTTTGCTTTGCCTGGTAGAGATGGGCAAGAATTGCAGATAATCTGTGAATTTTAAGAGAACTGTGCTTCAAATCTCTGAGGCTTCTTGCTAAGTCCTGTCAAGAACTGAACTGTTTCAGATCCTAACTTCCTGACTGGGATATTATCTTTCTTAGGATCAGATACTTGTGAATTCAGACTGGACCAATATTTGATGTAGTCTGAGGCACTGCAAAATCAGCCAGATCTTGGCAGAGATGTTGTTATGGCCTCTGAAAGCCTTGTCCCAGCTGTAACAGCAGACTGGGAATTGGTGACCAAGGATGAAACTGGAACCGCATGTCATGGAGAACCTGAAGTGTGGCTGAAGTGTAAGGAGGCAGCTTATGTTAGATGGAACACAATTACATGAGAACATGGAGATGCACCCAAGGGCAGGAACTGGGGAAAAGATGTGGAGGTGGAAGGGAAGGAGTGATGTCTGTGTGGAAGGACACAGATAAGATGAAAAACAGTGCCTGGAGGTATGAGTCGATTTTGAGCTGAGAAGCACCTTTCTGACTGTCCTTGTATGCCTGTCTTCCTCGTCCTCACGTGGGACTTGTCACATCTAAGAGGGATTTCTCCTGGACTTCTCCTGGAGTTGCCACTGGACTGTTTGGTAATACCAGCAACAGCACACATGTTGCATCACAGATACATGAATCTTGCAGAGCTGCAGAGGGAGATGAGCTCTTCTTAGGAGTCACTGCCTTCAAAGTGAAGCAGCCTAAGTATTTGGTGAGTTGTCCCTGGTCTTCCTAATCCCTGTCAACACTTCCCTTTCATGTCCACACAAGCATCACCTTTCGTCTAGTGCCTCCAGCATGTCTTGTGCTTCGTTCCTCAGGAGAGGCCCAGCAGTCCCCAAAGCTGTGGGGCAGAGAGGCTCAAAGGCTCCCATTTGCTAAGTGAGCCCTATATGCCCAGAGGGAGTAGGAGAAACCTTGGATCAAGTCATGATCTGAGGCTTGGCAGAGTGGTTTCTTCTTTGGTTGAGAGCCCACTGATCCCAGCATAAATGTGTTTAGTGGTTTGCCTGGTCTCTAGTCTCTGTCAGTTTCTGGCTGTACTTCTGGATGGGTTCTGCAAGGTCTTTTTTGCATATCCATTTCTCTTTTGAATAGGGGACAACTTCAGCCACAGTAGCTCTCATTCCCTCATCATCTTATGCTGGAGAGAAAGAGCAGGTGCTGGTAAAGAATGGGAGGTAATGTTGGGTTTCTTCTTCTAAACAGCTCCAAAGAATCCTTTTCCTGGGTGCAGAATTTGTGAACGCTGATGCCTAAACCTGAGTCTTGTAAATGCCATTTCCCAAGATTTGGCAAGGGATGGGTTCCACCATACCCTGAGCACTTGGGGTCAGCTCTGGGACAGGGTGTCCCCTTTGAGCACTGAGGGCTCTGAGGTCTGAGCCCATGATGGATACCTAGGCCTTGACTGGCATCCTAAAGGAAAGGGATTGCACCATGTTCATGTTGGCTTTTTTCTGGTCTTTGTGCTGTTCCTGCTGTGCTGTCCCCTGTACGTTCAGATACTGCATTAGTGTCAAAGAGCTCCTGTACCCCAAACTGTACCTTCTTCTGGTGGAAACAGCCTTCAAGCCCCCAGGCTCAGGAAGTGCTCCTGAAGTAACAAGACTTAATAACTTCAGCCTAGCATCACTGAGCTAGTAAAGAGTAATAGGACATCCACAACTTCTCTGGGCAACCTCTTCTAATGCCTCACCACCCTCACAGTAAAGGATTTCTTCCTAATATGTAATCTAAACCAGCCCTCTTTCAGTTTGAAGCTGTTCCCTCTTGTCCTGTCACTCCATGCCCTTGTTTGAAGTCCCTCTCCAGCTCTCTAGTAGCCCCTTTAGGAACTGGACGGTGCCATAGGGTCTCCATTTATATCTCTATTTACTTCAGTAGAGATACACTAGAGAGCATCTGTCCTCAATAAGATAAAATTTCTGTCCAGGTGTATTGCCTTTGTGGGATGCTTTGGCCCTTTGGAGACTTCAGAGGAGCAGCTGGGTGAGGTAGCTCTGTTGGTTGTGGGCTAGGAGAGAAGGGAAAAGGTCTCTGGGCAGAGAATAAGGGCCAGGAGAGGAGGGACAGATGGATGCAATGTCAGCAGAAGCCTAACCCAAAGCACAGGACAAGTTACATTCTTTGAGTTTCTTGATACTGAAAGGTCTTATTGCCATAGTGGCAATGCTTGGACAACAGGGCCAATGGGGATCCATGGGATGCCAGACACAAAGGTGTCTTCTTTGGCTAGTCTCATGTTTTTGGGAGAGCCAGAGTTTTGTGGAGGGGCCTGCTGACAGGAGTTGTGTTTGTCTCTCTTTCCCCAGCCTGCTCTGTGATTAAGGATCCATTCCCCAACAACCCCTGGGCTTAGAAAGGGGACTTGTTTGGAAAGACTAAGGCAGAGGTTCATTAAATTCTTATTTATAGTGATGTGATGTATAAATGATGTTCTGGTGTTGCCCAGTGAAGCTGTGGCTGCCCCTTGCCTGGAATGGTTCGAGGCCAGGTTGGACGGGGCTTTGAACAACCTGGTCTAGTGGAAGGTGTCCCTGCCCATGGAAGGAAGGTTGGAACTAGATGATCTTTAAGACCCTTTCCAACCCAAACCATTCTGTGATTCTATGATAAAGCTGAAAACACCTTTCTTTTGCTGTTTGTGGAGAATCCAGGATGAATTATTTAAGCTATCAGAAGATCAAGGCCAGATGATGTTTGATACATGAGAGAAACTGGATGCTGTATGTATCAAGTAGCCTGTGCTATAGGTGAACAGCTCTATCTTGGAGAGACTGTGGGTTGTTCACCACATCCTGTTATGGCTACCATGTGCCAAAACCCATGGGAAATGCAAGGAATATCCCAAATAGCAGGTAATTGTGGACCCCATACAAGGATACTTGGAGGAGGAGGAGGAAACATGAACTACAAGGAAAAACTAGAAAAGCTGGGATTGTTCAGGCTAGAGAAGATTTAAGAGGAGATACTTATATGTGAATGCATGAAATACATAACAGAGGAAAAGTTTAAGCTGTTCACTATATCCACCATAAACAGGGCATGAAGTAATGTCTGTAAACCATACTATGAGAGACTAGACATTGGGAAAAAACCCCACAGCTTTTAATAGTAAAACAATTAGGACTAGTTTAGCCTGTCTTGAGAGATGGTGGGTTTTCCATCACTGGAAAGATTATGAGAGGGAGACTTAACACCTAGATTTAACACCTGACATGCTGCTGTAGCCAGCTAGATGATGTGGGCAGTGTTTCAGGAGCTCCACAATCTGTTTTCTTGTCAAATCCTGTGTGCTGATAGACAAATATTATTGTGTGAGCCTTGAAGCCACACCCAGGAATGTGAGTAACAAGCCTCATGGCCCTCCAACTGCAAAGCTAATGGTTTGGTCCAGTGTCCTGAACTCCTGTTGCTGAAGAGAAAGGGCTGAGCAAGAGTGGATGGATGCTGCGTTTTGGTGATAGGGGTACTCATGTTTTAGGGATCCTTATAGGAGGTAGCAAATACTGCAACCCCATGGCATGTGACAACCTACAGGTAAGAGCTCTGAAGGTTCAAATATATTCAGAAGTTGTGGCTGTTGTAACTTGGTAGTTGCTGGGTTCATGCCAGGTGTGCTTTAGGCCAGCTGATGAAACCAGCCAGATCAGCTGTCATCTGCATCACCCTAATGGCATAATGCCCACATCCCCCCAGCTGTGCTCTGGGAATTCAAGAGCAGGATCATCATCTTGCCACATGAGATTGGCATCAATTTTTTCCTAAGGGATGACTTGCTGGTGCCAGGTTCCAGTACTGCTGAGCTTCTAGGGATGGCTTGACCCCACCATATCGAAGTGTGTATGATTCCCTATGACTGTCCTGGATGAGGAGACACATCTGTCTGAGGAAGGCATTCAGGACATAGCACATTTAGTGCTTCGTAATTAGCAGTGGTCCAAACTGAATCCCCTTTTTTGTTTCATTTCCATCCCTCTCCTTGCACTCCAGCTGCCAATAGGCTAGGGCATTTGGAAAGGGTATCAGGGGTGTGTTCTTCCTGTTTTAACTTGCATTTAATGTATCTGATTTATTCATGCTTTCTTCAAACTGGTCAGTTTTTCAGATGTGTCATTCTGCAAGAATTTATCCACTGATATCTGCAAAGACACACTGGGATCTGAGTTATTTGCAAACACTTTATATGTGCATTTCATCCTTGTGTATAGTGAAGCGAGTTGTTCATTCTTCTTCTTAAACTATTGTTATTATGTCAGAAAAATCAGGGAAATTTGGAGTCCTAAGCGGGGACTTTGCAGCAGATATGCCTGGATTTGAGTATGTTGGTATGGTCTCAAGGATGCGATGGCACTTATTAATGCAACAGAGAAACATCTCTGACCAACTCTGTACTCTAAACAACTGTATAATGGGGCTTTTTGCATGTCCACACAAGACTTTTTCTACATCTTTCTTGCAGTCTTGGTAGTGCTCTGCTGGCTTTAGCCCATGTACTGTTTGCTTCACTTTAACTACACTGGTTGCTATTTACCACCAAGTTGTTTGTTTAAAATTATAATTATGAATAGAACTCCCACATGCACATCTTTACAGATAGTCTTTCTATCCTTGAAAACCTGTGCCAGGTAGTTATTTCAGGAAGGAAATAATTTTTTCTTAAGGGGTAAGTCTCTAAAGTATTGCAGTTTTACCAGGATAAGAGAGTTGGGTTATCAGGAGGGTTTTAGTGCCTTTTGTATACGAGCTAGTTAAACTGATGGCACGTTTCAAACAGGTCACAGTGATGTTGAATAATTCTCATAGCTAAGCCTAGGCTCATGTTCATCTGACATAATTTGAAAGTCTGCATGGAGTGATTAAGTTAATGAATTCATTTCCCAGAACTCCCTGTATAGCCAAAAGGAGGCAGAGGTTTCCTCAGGGCTGATTCAGAGCACCTGTGTTAAAACCAGGAGCACCACTGAGTGCTGAGGGGATTTGCAATGACCATCCTTCTCCATTAGGCATCTCAGTTTGGTATATAAAATTATATAGGGTGGCCTCAGTACTGTTTCCTGCTGGTCTCAGCATATTCTTGGGAAAACTTCCTCTTCTTTTTCTGATATGGAAAGCTTGCCCAACAGGAAAGAGGGGCTACAGTCTCCCTGTGAAACCTGTGGTCTTCTTTCAGGAGGAAGATGAGATAACACCACTCAGATGGAGGCCAGTTCCACCAGCCTCAAGAAGCTTAAGTTTGGGAAGCTGAAGGTGGTACGTCGGCGCTTGCTGCAGAGGTATGAGCACCAGCCCTTCATCTCCTGCCTGGCTGGTTTCTACAGCTGCCGGTGGAAGCGGTACCAGCGCCAAAGGACCGAGCCTGGGAAATGCTGCTGCAAGATGGTAAATTAGCTCAAAACCAGCACAGACGTGGATTTCTATATAGGGCCAAGGCAGTCCAGGCAGACAAGGGGTTGATGTCATGGAATCCCAGCCCAACATCATTTGGATGCTGCCAAGATTTGTTGGGCTGTTAGATTTTGCACTAAGTGCTTGATGAATTGCTGTGTTTCAGTGGCAAGCTCAGTTTGTCTATGCCATCCTGTAGCTAACAAATGTGTGGTGGCAGGGAAGGACTTGGCACCAAACCCTCCTGGTTAGTGAAACATTTCAGAGCCATGGAATCAAATTAAAGAAGTAACATTAGGGGTGGGTGTGCAGTAAGAATGGCAAAGAGAAATGTTGCACAGTGCAATTTCCTCTCATATCAGGTGGTTAAAATCCTGTTCATTTGTGAATTCATGAGTTTTCTCTGAAAACGAATACTACTGAGTATGCTTTTGAGGACATTGCCCTGGTCACAAGGGACAGGAAGGGAATTCCTCTCTGTACTTCAGTTAGACTTCCAACACCAAGCCACATGTTTTAGGGACAGCCTCAAAGTACCTGCCATTTGCACTGATTCCTTTGGGGTAGCCAAGACTGACCACCTGTCCTTCCTCTCCAGCGGGAATGCCTGTTCTTCCCATTGCTCATTGGAGCTTTCTGCCTTTCTCTGGTCTTTCTGTACATGTGGGGTGAAGGGAAAAATGATTACAACAACTTTGACTGGTAAGTACCATCTTTTCCTCCTCTCCCACCCCTTGGGCAGGTCACTGAGGTGACTGAGAAGGGTTGAGCACCCTCCCCAGCAGTTGTGCTGCAACAGGGCACTTTACCCATGAAGCAAAGATTTGCCACTTTAAACTCTTGGTTGCAGCATCCAGATTGAATGTCCAATGATTTCAGAGGTACTGAGCATCTGCCCTTTGCTTGGTTACAATTTATAGTTGTAAGTGTGAATCTGGAAGAAAGGAGAGAATCATCATTACAAAAGTTGTGAGTGAAAGGGACTAAATAGCTCTTTCCTCCTCTGAGTCCCTTTTCATCCTCCCTCCCCCCACCATTCCACCTAAAGAAATGTAGTGTCTGGAATCAGAGGCATTGCACCAGTCAACTCACTGGAAGAGAATTCCATGTTCCCAGACTCAAAAGTAAGAAATTATTGTCAGAGATTTATGCACATCCTTTCCTTCTGTGGTATGTAGGCAACAGTTACGCTACTCTGGCCCCTAAAACTAAATTAAAACTGCTTAAATATTATGGGAAGGAAAGATGTCATAATATGTATTAGTCTGGTGGTTAAATGCAATCAGGGATTTTAGGAAGGAGACTCTTGGTCACTTTTGCATGTTACAAGGTGGGTTATTCCTCCCTCTTTCTTTGTTTTATTGCTTTGAAAATTTCAGAATTTCAAGGAACAGGGCTGTTGATCTCCTCCAGTCCATGTGATAACTACAAACACTATTACAATATTTTATTGCTTTCTAGGTATAGCTATGGGAATCTGGGCTTCTGGTTCCTCTGGTCTCTTGTTATCCTGATTGTGGCTGCAATCTTGTTCACATACATCTCACTGTTACTGGTAAGTAATGCTCCTTGTACGCTGACTTTGACATGTAGTCCTAAAACCTAAACAGACCCGAGTTCAGTCTAGCTCTCCATATGATCCTGAGGCAGTGGATACCTGGGGAAGATTTGGAACACAGTGAGTGTTTACAGTACTTTCTCCCCATATCCACCTGCAGATGACCAGTTTTAGCTCAGGGGTCTCTGAGCCAGATACAGTTTCCATGATCTGCCTTTGATAAGTGTGTCCAATCTCTCCTTGAACCCAAGGACAGCTGAGCCAGCAGTGGCTGGATTTAGATTTAGGGGAAGCTAAAAATTGTTGCTTTGGCAGCAGGGATATACGTGGCTCTGAGTCATGTAGTGGTGGTGATACGTCATCACAGCTGAGTTATACTTCTAATCCTGGATAGAAAGGTTCTTTAGAGGAAGAAAAACATTATCACCGAAGCTGTCTTGATCACTCTGGAGTTTTCTCTTGACTCACTCTGGAGGGTTTTCTCCAGGTAGAGACTACAGATGTGGTCACAAAAAAGCTACTGAAGTTTATGCTGGAAGAGCTTCCTTCACTTTTCTGCATCCTATGAAATTTTCTCTGGAGTTCTAATTTGCTGTCTGCTTTTATTACTAAAAACATACCAAATGCAAACTTTCCCTAAAATTTCTACCTACTCATCCCTTTCCTCTGTCCTTTCCCTCATAAGGAAACTCCCAAATAAAGACAGATCTGCACCTGTGTTTCCACCTTCTGCATCCAGAGCTATAGGGTAAGAAATCACTTTAACTCCAGACACTGGAGTCCACATTCAGTCTCATGCCTGCTCCAACTTTCATTTTGAAATGCCAGGTGCTGAGGGTGAGGTTATGGCTTTGTCTCACCTCTGTGACCAGGACAACCAGCTTTTATCATCCATTCCTGCTGTTCTTACCCATTCCTTGATGTGTCATCATACAGTCAGTCTGTAAATTGCTCACGGCAGGAAATGTGTTTTGGCTTTGTTCATGCAGTGCCTGACATAGATGGTTTCTAGGGATCTTTGTCCCTGCTGAAGAACAAGTAATAGTGGTGTTATTCTAGTGCCAGCAATAAACCCCCCAAAGTGATACATAGGACAGCTGCTTGGCCATGCCCACAGCAATCAATAGCATGGTAAAGGATGTGCGCTAACTGAGCTCTGGGTAGGATAAACCACAACAATTAATTACAAGGATTTTGTTATGCCCTGGTGTCTCCAGGGCTCAAGGATTATGATTTCAGCAAAGGCTACCTGGCTCTCCCAGTGGCCATCGAGCAGTGTGGGTGGTTTGATAGGTACAATGCTACTTTGGGCAACTCAGAGCTTTACCAGAGATGTTCATGTGACGTGGACACATCTGAGATTGCGCCTCAGCAGGCTGTGGATCTGGAGTCAACCTGAGGATCAGACCAACCTCCTACAGGACATGCTAGAAACTGGCTTTATGTGATTTCCTGGGTTTGAGTAGCAAGACCCCCCAGGGCTGGTGTGTCAGCTCAGTCATGCTCTTTCTGGATCCAAACATCAGCCAGTGTCCAAGCAGTGGATTTTCCTGAAATTTCCAGTAATGGGAATAGTAAAACCAGAAAGTAAGTTGGAAGATACGAGGTGAAAATTGGTGTCCTACACAGTTTAGTTCAGTCCTAGTCTCACTCTTTATTGTGTACATACATCATCCTTCTCTTCTCAAGTCTCTCAGTTTTATCTAACGAGACTAACAACATTTGCCTTCCTCAGAAGGGCAGCATGGATAAACCTGAAACAATACAAATAGTTTGCATGGTATCAGACAACAGGAGAGGTTCTTCTGTTCTGAGGACAGCTTCTGCAGTGAAGGTCCATTTCCTCCTTGCTTTCATGAAGCTAAGTGACCCAACCAAAGCTGTTTGGTGTTTCTAAAGGCACTTGCCCCGACTGATTGCGTCACCATGCCAACATGTCTTATGTGGCAAGATTTCTGCATGCATCTATGTTGAGCGGTGGTGTTGAGAGGCATGAGGCTGTTACTTAAATAGGATTAGGTCTTGAAGGAAAAAGGAGTGAGGAAAGTTATCACGGCAATACAATGAGAACCTCACAGGCTAGTGAGTGTAACTCAGCCCTTCCACATCTAAATAATTCTATCCGTATGAATACTATATGATATCTGGATTTTTCTCATACATTTCAAAAAACTGATGGCCAAATGGGTTGCTGCCACAATGAATTATATTCCAAGTTTTGGATGGAAACTATCCCCACACATGTTGCAGGAGGGGCTGGAGACCTTCACCTAGGTGATGTTTTCTTACAGTGTTTTGCATGAGCAGCCTGTCACATCCGAAACTGAGCACCCTGATGCCTTTGTTGGAGCAGAAAGATTTTATAGCAACCAGTGGGTGGTCTGGTTTTGTTTAATGATAGCACCCAAGTAAAGCCCAAAACCCTGCTTCCATGACCTTATTGTGAAGCACTGAAGCATACACCCTTCTGACCACCAGCCACAAGTGGCTGAAGAAAATGCTGCACAAAATGGCCCTAGCTGTGTGTACAAAGATGGTCTCCATCCACATGCATCATGGTTATTTTTTCAGACAATCAATTTCTATTAATTCAATTGTTTATTCACTCCCCAAGACAATTTTCTCATCCCCATTAGGACTAAAAGGTTAAGCTGAGGGATCTAATTGCAGAACTGTTCATGCTCAGTGGAGAAGAAAAACCTTTTCTTGTTCAGACTTTAAAACACCAACAGTTACCATTTTCCTCTCCGTAGTTCAACTGTGTTTGTTCTAAGGGTTGTGGAGAGGTGACTTGTGATTGTACAAAGTATAGAGGTTCAGATGTGTTGTGGCCTCTCCATTTGTAGCCTGAGAGAACTCAAATTAGTACACTGACACTGAAATATAAAAAGTGACTTCAAGCCTCCATCCCTAAGAGACTAAGGTACCAGATAAGTTCTGAGTAACTGTATTTTTGCCAGGAAGTGAATGTAAGGACCTGAATGCAGCTGTTGTGAACATCTAAGTGAGCAATTGTTCCTGGTGAGACAAATGTTTCTGTGCCTGCCTCCATCTCCTTGTTCATCACCAAGGTCCTTCACCCAGGGAATGGTTGGGCACTGGAACAGGCTCCCCAGGGAAATGGTCACAGCACCAAGCCTGACACAGTGCCCTGAGTTTAAGAAACATTTGGACAATGCTCTCGGGCACATGGTGTGATTCTTGGTGTGATCCTATACAAGGCCAGGACATGGACTTTGATGATCCTTGTGGTCCCTTCCAACTCAGAATATTCCAAATGTTTGGTTTTACTGTACACAAGGACCAGGTCCTTGTGTAACACTGCTTGCAGAACAGGAACAAAGTGTCTTTTTTCTCTCATTTTTCCCCCTGAAATAGGTTATTTAAATGGGGCTGACTTAACATCTCTAGCAGTATTTCAGTTCTCTCTAATCTGCTCCCAGTGTTACTCATCATGTACTGCATATAGGATTCCATTAAATGAACCCCGTGTGTCAGGAAGAATTTAAAGGTTGATCTGTATTCACTGCTGAGCTTATCATAGAATCACAGAATCATGAAATGATCTGGGTTGGAAGGGACCTCCAAGATTATCTAGTTCCAAGCCCCCTGTCTGGGGCAGGAACACCTTCCACTGGAACACATTACACAAAGCCCCATCCAGCCTGGCCTTATAACTTGCTTCAAATCAGCATGATCATGGAAAGGGAGTGTTTTTATAGATGGATGGGAAACAATTTACATTCCTTTGCAGTTATATTTCAGGAGAGAAGACCCTCTTCCCCTTAGTCTCTGTTCATACAATCCCACTATGCGATAGTCTGGAGAGAGTTGTGTCATAAATGATCCTCCTCAGTGGAGCTCTGATACCTACTAACAGATACTTTTCTCTAAGCTCTGATACCTGGTAATACTGCTCCCCCAGATTATCCTTTACAGTGGTCAGGAAGTTCGCCCCAGGCATTCAGATTCCTGAACATAGACTTGTACTTTTTCACAGCAGTAAATGGCTTCTCCTGGTGAAATTTATGCCCAGGTTCACTGGTTGCTTAGGTCTGGAATAATGTGAAGAAACTTCATCAGAGCCATGGACTGACTTTCGTCATCCTTGGCTTCTTGGTGTGCTAGGCATCTTGGGTTGTCCCCTGTCTTGGCTGGGGTTTGCACCATACTTTACAAGAACCCTCCCCAAGGCTTCAACTTGCCAGCAAGGGGAAGGAACATGCCAACCACCAAAAATGGAGTAATTTAATCTTGAGGATAGTTTTCTCTCGTCTGAGATGTGCCTATCTCTTGCATTCCCTGTGGTTACTGTGTGAGCATTGGCTCCTTTGCTGTCTGCTCTGTATTTTTGTGCTGTTTTGGAGGCATTTTTTTCCCCCTGACCTCTCTTGTGAGGCCAATATGCCTCTAATCACAACAAATGCACAGAATATAATCAGGGTTAGTGCTGTATTGGTTTATACAATAGCAGTTGACCGTGGCCATCATTCCTCTTTCAGAGTCTGAACTCACAAAGAAAAATCATTGAAAGTGAGTGCCCTAAAGTGCCCAATTATCTGTTACCCATGAAAAAGTCTTTGATCCTGCAGGATCAGTCCTGCCCCTGCAGGGCAGTCTTGACATGTGCTTGGTCATTTCAGAAGCATTATTACTGTACCAATATGTGTTTCTCTGCATGTACCTCTCCTGAAAACAGCTTTGACAGTGTGGAGGAACACCTAGAGTAAAGTAACTTCACAATGCAAAAGTAATTCCAGAAGTACCTCACTGAACACACATCATCATCTTCCACCAGGATGTATACAATCTCTTCTTGATTTCCCAGGTCCTTGCGATGTGTTTGCTTGCAGAAGGCCAGCAGCTGTACCTGCACTGGAGTCACAAGGTGGGGACAGTCAGGGCTTTCTGATAACTCTAATCTATGCTTTAAATTAATTGAGTCTGTGGTATTTCTTTGCATGAAAAACCTGTTAGTCTATGGGATAGAAGGAAGAAAGGGAAGAGCTTTATCTTTTGAGGATTTAGATACCCAAAAGAATGATATCTCCACCTGAATTGATCATTCAAATTGCCTTTGCACTCAGTGCAGGGAAATGAATCCTCTGAGGATGCAATTCATCCAGCTGGTCATAGGCATCTAAATTCAGATGAGATGAGTCACACCCAAAGAACCTTTCTTCCTCACTGACTCTGAAAGGTGCCTGCAGTGACTCATTCAGGTGAAGATGTCTATATTTGACACATTTACATATGGTAACATGAAGTCAAAATCGAAGTTTCCATCAGAAGCACAGCAAGATTTTCTTCAGCAGATCCCAGCAACAGTGAAAAAGTGTCTCTATGCAGAAGGGAAATATGGCTTTTCCAAGGCAGCCTGGTGCCTTATGCTTTTTGGTCTTTGGATGATTCCCTGGAAATGTTCAAGGCCAGGCTGGATGGGGCCCTGAGCAATCTGGTCTAGTGGATGGCATCCCTGCCATAGTGGGAGCTAGATGATCTTTAAGGTCCCTTCCAACCCAAACTGTTCTAAAATTTTCTAATTCTATTCTGGGGTTTGGGAAATGCCACCCAGGTTTTGAAGGCACAGAAGCAAATCCTCAGAGACTTGTTGCTGCAAAATTATGTGTTAGAATCATCATCCTTAAGTAATTCTTGAGGCTATGTGAAGCATTTAAGAAATGCACCTCTAGCCATGCAGTCTAGGGTAGAATGTAATGTGATAGCAAATCCTGCAGTGGAAAAGAATATCTGAATGTGTGGATACTGATCCTGTATTTCTTTATTTAAGTAATGGAAACTGAGGGATCTTTACTATTGAAAACTAGATTCCAGAAGAACCAGAAAGATGTAGAATCATTTGTAAAAAAAAAAAAAAGGTATTCTTGGGTGCAAGAGATTAGGAATAGATTATTAAGGTGTTGAACCGTAAAAAATCCTCTGAAGAATGATAGGGCCTTGGTGCAATTTCTGCTTGTCCTTTGTTGTCAGCAGATAATGATGTACCAAGAAGGGCCTGCCAACACCACCATGCTGGTACCAAACCGAACAAGAAGCTGAAGAATAGACTGAGATACCTCCTCACCTTTTTGATTAAAAAGCGAACTCTCACCTCTTAAGTATGGGACTGTTTGTTGCTAAAGCCTGTTGCAAAGCAGTTCATAGCATAAGGAAGTTGTGTTGCTGTCCCTTTTGGAAGGAATTTGTCATTTCCGACTTTAGAAGTGATGAATTCCATCTGCAGGTTAGGGATTTAATGTAAGCTGATCACCTACAGGCTCCATCTGTGTCAAATGAGAAAGGCTTAGTCCATCATGCTGTAAGCAGAAATGGATCACCTCTGGAAATAATCTCTTTATCCAATGATTATAGAGAGTCTCAAGGACTGACTTACTTGGGTAACTTACTCTTGAGACCAGTCTTGCCATACCGAAAAGCCAACTGATAGCATTGTTGGTTTGGTTTTAGCCCCATTGGATCTCTCTGTCTCTGAACTGGTGTCGTCAATCTCATGCATCCTGAACAATTTACCAAGCTGCTTAAATTAGCCTGTGACTCAGATGGATGCCACACCCTGTGCAGAAATGCTGAAGCTGATTTATGTCTTCTTTGTGTCCCCAGATTGGTACTTTTCTTGTCCTGGGCTTCTCTATCGCATGCCTCTTTGCATTAGGTGCACTCTGGGGAGATCACTGGAAAACCGTCCGCCTGTCATTCCAGGTAAGAGGGGCTGGGAGGTCTGTTTGAAAGGAAAACTTGCTTATAGAAATATTTTGTGAAAATTGATAGAAGATACTCTGTGTGGTGGGTATTTTTCACATGTTTTTTCCTGGAAGGTTATGTGGTTCTAAGTAAACTTTTAATATGACTTAACATTTCCCATTGGGAGAAAGGAATCCAAGGCCTGAGGCTGAGATTCAAGCTATGTGTCTCGGTTTGGGAAGTTATAGCCTTTCTTTTTCCACAAAATGATGTTGATTTACTGTTAAATGTCATCTGTCCAGGGCAGGTAAATCAGACCCCTTTGGCTGGTAGCATTGCTGGAGCAAGAACTTTCTTGCTCATCAGTTTATGCCGATACAGCAGATTTAGCGTTAGCACAATTTCAGTCTCGTAAATCAGAAGAGCTTTATCTCTGGGGGACAGGACAGCACTGAGTTTTTGGGGAGCAGGTGGAGAGTGCTGGTGTCAGGTGGGACAACATGCCGGGTGCAGGAGGTCAGAGTGCTTGGTTGTTGCCTTCTCAACTCTCAGAGCTACCAAGTGCTGTTCAGTGTCTGAGCATCCAGGTCCCCACTTGTATTGGGAAGGATGAAGGATGTAGCCTGTGATTACATAGCTGCTTTGCAGAATCCAAACCACTCTACAATTCTATGATTCTGTTATTGGGTCTATTACCTCTCCCTATGTGGCTCAGTTCATAGGAAGGCCAGGACTGCAAAGATGTGATGTTTGTAGGGTGTGGTTAGTTTCACATTCCTGCTCTGTAGAGTTTGCTAACCATTGGGCTATGCTTTGGCAAAGGTCATGAGAAACCATCAGCTTCTCCTCCCCCTGACAGACATGAGGGGATGTGGATGAGGAGAAGGAGACACAAGAGGCTTTGGGTTCTCCACAGGTGCTGTTTATTTCAGGTGTCTATGCCCTTTAAGATGGCCTCCAACTGCTGTTCCCAAAGGACATGAATCTCTTGTAGATGCTGTGTCATATCCATTAGCCCTGCAAATCTATCTCATGTATTCTGGACATCTCAGATGGCACCTCTGTGCAACTGAATCCTGCTTCTGGTCAAGGGATGTTGGTATTAAGTGTCTGAGGGAGACATGCAATAACATCTCTCAATGACTGATGCGCTTTGCAACCCATTCAGCTTAAAGAATCAGCATCAGGACTAAGCAATAGGAAAGACTTGTATCTAGATAGATTTTTTTAACCATAGCACATACCTTAACAGCTCTCAGTTCTAGCTGGAACATTCACCACAGGGCATGAGAAAATGATCGACTGGTTTCTTGCTTAGATTTGCCTAGTTTTATGAAAAGTATGTCATACCAACAGCCATTCAGAATCTGTAGATAAACTATTTCTGCTTGATTTCCAACTCTATTCATGCATTCTTGATAACCACTGAAGTGATCCTGAGCTTATGATCTTCTTATTTAATCTTTAGGAGTAAAGAAATCAAATCTCATGACTTTATCTCTCCAGTAATATTGTCTAATATGTCTGCTTCTCTTACACCACAATAGTTAGTTTCATACAGATGTAAATACCACATTTTATCACTCAGGTTTGTTGACATCAGTTTAATGATTTAACTGCAGTGTGGTGTGGAGATAACTACTACCTGGATGGGATTTGATTAGAATGGTTTAGATTGGGTTAAACGGGAAGATCATCACAGATTATGGCATAGCAGTAATGGGGCATGGATGAGGATAGTTGTGTCCCCTTCAGCTGACTTAGGAGAAAGGAAAGCAGTAAAGGGCCACGTCTCTCCTCCAAGTCCTGAGGTGTTTGGTGGATCCACAAACACAAGTGTGAGAGAGTGGTTGAACTGCTGGTATCTGTAGCAGGAGCCCATCTAGATGTAAGGCTGTAGCTGTGCTGGGTTTGTTTCCATCTGTCTCCACAGTTTATCCTTCGACTAAAATGCTTTTCTCTCCTTACCAGATCACAGCTCCCTATCTCCACATAGGGGCAATCGCCATCATGGTCCTCCTGTCCTGGCCCGTGGCTCTTCATGCCATCAGAGCAGATAAGAAAGGTAGAGCAGCTCTGCTTCCTGCTCCCCTGTAGGACAACAGATGGGAAAGAGGTGTGCAGTAGCCCTTTCCTCCCACTCCTGCACTCCAGCTTGAGGAGACTTAAATTCTGCATATTCCAGGGAAACTAGCAGGGCTGGGGCTTGGACTGTGCACTGTCCTGTTTCTGTCCCAATGTGTTACTGGTTTGCATGCCCCCTTGCACAGTTTTGCCTCATACCGAGGCAGTGACCTGCCTTGAGATGGAGATGAGCAGAAGCAGCCATGTTCTGAGTCTGCCGGAGAAGGCAGCCAGTGGCAGCTCTCTTGGCTCATTTTTGATTGCTGTACATAGCTTAGCTGTGTCAGAAGGGATCTCCAGTCTAGTCAGTCAAACCATTGCAGACTAGTGTATCTCAGGATAAGCCACCAGAAGTAGGGGAAAGAGCTTTTTGGTCAGTTCTTAGTGTTATGTCATGGGAAGTTCCTGTCCACCTCTAGGAAGTATGACCAAGTGTTGCAAGGACAAAACCAGATGCCAGAACTGCAGAAAAGCCTGACTCAGACTAGCTGTTTTTCTCTGACCTTGTCTCTTCATATAGCCAAAATTACCTACATGGCACCCATCTGCAGATGTTGATTTGCAAGAAAAATCATATACATAATGGACTGGTAAAGGCATTTTTTTCCTGTCCAGGATTTTTCTTACTGAACTGCAGCTGGGGAGGTTGGAGGAGAATATGCAGGGATCCTAGATATTACATACCACCATACCTGATGTACTCCTAGCTCAGTCATCATCTTATTGTAAGCCCAAATTCCTTCAGGGCCACTGGTGCAACATGCAGAGGGATGGTGGTACCATTCAAGAAAGAGGTGTTGGTACATAGGTGCTCATTTCTCAGAGAAACTGTTTTGGTTCCTGAGGTGAAGGGGCTCTTGGGCAATGTGTCAACAGACTCCAGAAAAGACCATGGGTAATGAGTTGGCAAGTTTCTGAGATGCAGTATCCATGCTCTTAGAGTCTGTAGGATTCTTCAGGTCACACACAGGAGGTCACTAAAACCAATCTGAATGAACCAGGGAAGCATTCACCATAAGGAGATGTAACATAGTTGCTAAGGAGAAATGTTCCTCCTCTTCTTCATTGGGAATGAAACTTTAGAATGGTGCTTCTTCTTCTGTGAATAAGAAAAAAATTAGCATTCTTCTGTTGAGGATTGTTTTTCTACAGATGGAGGCTATTTCATTGCACCACCTCTAAAGAAAAAGAAATCATGGCCATGTCTTGCTGTAAGGCATAGTGAGATGTAATTAAAGCATAAAACCTGCAGTCCTGACTTAGCATAAGTCCTTGCTTTGACTTCTTTGTTTTCCTGGGTTGCATTTTGGAGAGAAAGTGAAAATTAGGGGAAGAAGGGGTGGAAAAAGGGATGGGACAAAGCCCAAGAGCTACTGAGCTGGAGGGCTGTATTAAAGGTCAAGTGGCAAGGCAAACTTGCATGTTACCTCATGAATTAACTCTAGCCTTCCTCCTTCAAATTCTTTCAGTTATTCAGGTGGTAATTATTGGTCCATACCTGGCTATCCTTCTCTTTCTTTTCTTGATACCTCTGGGGATGTACTCTCCTTGCATCAGAGAGACGGGAACCCTTGGACCAAAGCCAGCCCTCATTGGACACCGTGGAGCACCAATGGTAGGTCTGGAGAAGTTATTTTATGTAATTTCTTCATCCTGTGTCTTGTTACCTTCATCATCATCTTCTGTTGTTTGTTTTTTTGGTTTTTTTGCCATGAAATCTGTGGAGGGTAGAAGGGGAGACTTGTCTGGTTGGGACTGTGTGCCAAAGGCATTACTGCATGGGTTTGCTTCCAAGGACAATGCTGTTCCTGAGGGACAAGGCCAGGCTGCATGGGGCCCTGAGCAACCTGGTCTAGTGGAAGGTGGAAGGTGTCTCTGCCCATGACAGGGGGATTGGAATGGGATGCTATTCAAGGTACCTTCCAACCCAAACCATTTGATGATTCCATGATTCTACAACAAGATGGGTTTGGCTAAAGTGGAAGAAAACGCACAGTAGACTTTAACAATATAATGATGCTCTCTTCATAAAAACCAGGGGTATAACAAAGAGACAGAAAGCACTTACAGTGTCTTCCAGAGTGTTTGAAAATTATCTCTTCATGCAATTTTTTTTCAGCTGGCGCCAGAAAATACTGAGATGTCATTTCAGAAGACAATTGAGCATGGTGGGGATGGTCTTGAAACAGATGTCACCATTAGGTGAGTGCAAAACATGACATCTCACAGAATATATGCTGCTTCTTCTAAGAGTTGTCTTTGGAGACATGCAGCTCCAGGCAATTGGGTTTTACTGATGTCTGGGACAGGGCCCCTCAGTTGGCATGTGATGGCAGGGGCTGTAGGGCATGGTTGTTCTCGAGCAAGTCAATAAGCTGCAGCTATTGATTTAACAATCATTATTTCTACAGTATATTTAAAGGCTTGACAGAGTATAAAGACAAGTCCCTACTCTAGTCTGACTTCAGGTCACAATGAGAGTTGTATCAGGTAAATAAACCAATAGAAAATTGCATTCAGATTATGACAGCATTATCCTTATTATTAGATCTTTAATTGCCTTTGTTTGCTGGGCTCATTGCCACGAACTGCTAACATCCTGTGCAGAATTAGCACTTTCCAGACACTGAATGAGAAAAACACTGACACTTACATATTCTACTTACCTAGACCCTTCTATAAGAGAAAATTTTGCATTTCCATCACTGTCTGCTTATAGACTTCAGTCCTCTGAAAAACATAGAAACACTTGATGTCAGCGAAAAGATTTCAACCATGAGTTACTACCCATTTTTGTGTGGGTTGGCAGCCACAAAGGTCACCATCTCCGTGTTGCCCGTAAGCAGACCGAGGCACAGACAGGCATGACTTCTCCGAGGTCACCTAGTAGTATTTAAGCTGGAAATAAGCTGGTGTTTTGAGCCTCATCTTTCCTCTCTATCACACCTTCTGAACTGAGGGAGGCCATGCTGCAGCAGTTATGGTGGCCCACATTCTTCTGACCTGGAATGAGTCTGCTTACACCTTTAATAAATCTGCACCCCTAGGTGATCTGAACTCTTGCTCTCCAACAGCTATGATGGGGTTCCTTTCCTCATGCATGACACCACCTTGAAGAGGACAACTAACATCAAAGAGGTTTACCCTAATGAAACTGATCAAAATGCTGCATTATTCTCCTGGGATACCCTGCAGAAGTTGAATGCTGGAACATGGTTCCTTAAGGTAAGTGTCATAAAGGGGTAGAAACATTCAAGGTCAGGTTGGATTGAGCTCTGAGCAACCTGATCCAGTTGAAGATGTCCCTGCTCATTGCAGGAAGGCTCGACTATATGAGTGCTAAAGGTCTCTTCCAATCCAAACTATTCTATGATTCTATGACTATCACTAACTGGATGTAGAAGAGACACCAGCTGCCTATTACTTAGCAGCATCAGTGTTAGAAGAGGGATCACTGGTCAAGACAAAACACAGAGAAATCAGTAGAAATCCTTTAGTTTGGGTCTCTCTGCTTTGTCCAGTTGGCCTTTAGATGTGGGAGACCTACCACTATTGGCTGGTGGGTGTTGTGTCACCTTATCATGGCAGCACCAGAATTCATGGGCTGGGGGAGAAGACACGAGCTACTTTTGCAATGTCCTATGTATAACATTCAGAACTAGCAGGATGGGACAGAGCAGCACAGCAGAACTATCTGTGAACTATGCAATTTAGGTCCCAGAAGCAGTGTCCTCACAGCCTGGGTTGATTTCGCCTGTTTCTTATGTAGAAGAGATAAGCAAAGTAAAATATACCCACCTGTTGGGACTGATGTCAAACTTTTTCCCTCCTAAAAAATAAGAGTTTTTCACATGCAGAGCAAACTGCCTGATTGATTTTCCCTTTTTTTTTTTTAATCTGTTTATTTCTAGGACAAACCATTTTCATTCATGGGCTCATTGTCAAAGGCAGATCAAAACCAGGCAATGAATCAGTCCATTTACAAACTAAGTGATTTCTTGCGCCTCGCAGACAGTCACAATAAACTTGTGATATTTGATCTCTACCGCCCTCCAGAGAAACATCCGTACAGGAACTCGTGGATCAACAGAATCCTGGAAGTCATTCTCAAGGAGTCGGGGATTAGACCCCATCTGGTAGGGTACTTCACTAAATAGCCCTTTTTCTTGCTCTCGGAACTGGGGGTTTGGGGTCATACCCTGCATGATTTCACCTGCACAAAGTTGGCCCCTTGCATTTCACTTGTTTTAAAAGGCACCGTTTGGAGTCATATTCCTACTATTAGTTCCTCATCAGGTACAAAATGGTATAACCCTCCAGGTAGCAGAAGGAAATAGGGCAGTATGTGTACCAGCTGATGTCTTAGCCCGCAAACAGTGCCCTTCCATAATTGTAATAATTGTCAGTTTGCTCCCTGCTACCCATGCTTTTTTTATATATTGCATAAAAACTCCTGGCTTCAATTAAAATACAGAATTGGAATATTGCCTTCTTCCCTCTGGCCATGGATGAATGTTAAACTCATGTAAATCAGGTTACGTACCCACTGATGTCCAGGGAGTTACGCTGATCTGTATCTGCTGAAGAGTTTTTCTCGCATGCTGGAAGAATGAGAGAAGAGAATATTTTCTGTTGCCTTTTCCATAAACCAAAGCTATCTTTTCATTCATTTCCAACACTGCATCTTTTGTTGGGCTATGTGAAATGTACTCACTGATTTCCAGTTGATAAGCAAGGAACAGTGGATACTTATTTCTTGATGAAAGTGTCTTGCAAGTTTCAGCCCTACATCCAAATGTTCTTTGATCATTGGGAGAAACACGCCATTTGACATGCTGGGTCAAGCCCCTCAAGGCGTTATCTTTACTGGGTTTGTGTGACCAGTAGGGTACATTAAGGGCATGAATCCTTGTACTGAGAATTCACTGGTTCCTCTTGTTGCCCGCAGGTCCTATGGCTGAATAACAATGTCAGGTCCTTTGTTCAATCTGTTGCGCCTGGGTTTCAGCATACGATGGGCAGTAAGGCACCAGTTGAAGACCTCGTAAAGAACAATATTGTCAAACTCAATCTAGTCTACACTGATATGTCCAGTGAAGATATCCGGTAAGTTTAGGCCCAAGTACAGTCTTTGGACTGCAGCTGGACTATGTTTGCCTCATGCATGGGGAAATGTCTCCCTCCAGTGACCAGTTACAGAATGTATAGCATTTTGTGAAGAATTCCTTTAGATCAAGTGGCCACCCCTGGTGTATTTTAGGGGTGACAGACTGCAGTTCGATTCTACTGTTGACTGGCACATGTAATTACACCCTCTGCCCCCAATTGCATAGTGATCAGGATCTGAGGACCTTCTGGTACACAGCTGTCTCCTGATTCTTGTCTTTCTGTTCATGCCATCCTTAGTCCCAGCAACACGGAATCATAGAGAATGAACAACTGTTTCACCTTCCATGGCTCTTCCACAAACATCAGTGTGAGTGCATAATGCTGTGGTGAGAAACCATTACTCTCGTCACTGGTGATTTGGAGAGATCATTTCTTGTCTCTGTTAGTACCAGTACTCTGATGTATGTGCCACACTGATAATGTCATTTCTATGATGGAAGGCTTCACTTGCATTGCAGGAGTTTCCAAAATGCTTCTCTCACATGGGGAAAAAACCCTAAAAAATCACAACCCCCCAGTTTTACCTATCCAGCTCTCTTTATGTAAATAGCATTTTTTTCTCTTTTCAATGCACAAACCCATTGAAATCCAGTCAAAAAGAAGAAGAAGAAGTTTAATCCTTTGGATGAGAGTAATGTTCATATTTTCTCAATTACAATTGTCACAGCATGTAAAATTGTAGAATCATAGAATCACAGAATGGTTTGGGTTGGAAGGGATCTTAAAGGTCATCTAGTTCCAACCCCACTGCCATGGGCAGGGACACCTTCCACTAGACCAGGTTACTCAGAGCCTGGCCTGGCTCCAGAGATGGGGAGTTCAGAACCTCTCTGGGCAACCTGTTCCAGTGCCTCACCAGCCTCACAGTCGAGAATTTCTTCCAAATGATCTAAACCTTTCCTTTTTCAGCTTAAAGCTATTCTCCCTTGTCCTGTCACTCCATGCCCTTGTAGAAAGTGCCTCTCCGGCTCTCTTGTAGGCCCTTTAGGTACTAGAAGGCTGCTCCAAGGTCTCCTCAGAGCCTTCTCTTCTTGAGGCGGAAAGGCTGAAAAAAATCATAGGTAGATCCATTTGAGCAAATCCTGAATAGAACCCAAGTAGATTTATAAATGCTAATATTGATGATACATTACCAGTATCAAAAGAATGAACTTGCTTCATATAAAGTTTCAATAGCTTATAAGAACTGGAGAAATGACAAGTTGATGCAGGAAACATAAGAAACTTGAGCAGCCAGCTTTGAGGTGGTTTTGAACACACTATGGGGAGATTGCAGAATAAGAGAATCATTTAGTTTTAAAAGATCTCTAAGATCATTGAGGCCAACCGTTATCCCAGCACTGCCAAAGCCATCACTGGACCATGTCCCCAGGTGCAACATCTACATGTTTTAAATAACTCATCGATGATGATGCCCACTTCCCTGGGCAGTCCATTCAAATGCTTGATAACCCTTTCCATGAAGAAATTTTTATTATGTCCAATCTAAACCTTCCCTGGTGAAGCTAGAAGGCCATTTCGTCTATTGCTTGTTACTTTGAAGAAGAGACTGACATCCACCTGGCAACAACTTTCTTTAAAAATACATCATTACACTGATTGCTATGACAGAACAGTTAAAAAAGTTACCACCTTTTGTACATTTTATTTGTATTTGTTTACTGCAATTCAGCTATTCAGTATTGAACAATTATTGATGATTAATTACTGGCTGGTTTTTCTTTGTATTCCTTATCTAGGTCCTAAAGTAAGCATTTCCCATGATCTTCCTGAATCAACTTGAGTAAGCCTGAAGGAAGTACTAACGTCCTTTCTTAACAAAGGTTGTTGCCTTTTGGTCTTTTAAAGGAAATATGCTGAGGCAAACATCACCACCAACCTCTATGTGGTCAATGAGCCATGGCTTTTCTCCCTGGCATGGTGCACTGGGGCACACTCTGTGACCACCAATACCGTCCACTTGCTGAAGAATCTCAGCCAACCACTCTTCCTCATGGTAAGTCAAACTCTTCTCTATCCCAGGGGTGGGAAGTAGGGTTGGGATATTCTTGGTTACCTTTGGAGACCATGGGCCAGCTGACACATGGATAAAGCATTCTTTAAGGATCCTTTGCATGAGAAGGACCTGAGTTAAAACCTGACTTACCTGGAGCCTCTGAGCCACACAATACCCTTCTGTTTTCTCCTGGCTCAGGTGGAAGCACCATACTTGTTAGAATTGGCACCTTAGGCCTTGAGATGAGGGGAAAAAGTGATACTGAGACTTATGCAGGGTGAAAGGAAGGGCCTTTGAGGGCACAAGCTGATGCATGAGGATTTCTATTTCTAAGCTTTTTAAGCACCTTCTTGATGTCGTTTCTCATTTCCCAGGGCTTCCCACTGCCCTTCTCAAACTTGGTCTCGTTCCACAAGTCCAAGGGAAACAACCATAGGAAATAACCCTTCCTTGCTGGGAGAATTTTTACATGATTTTTCTATGTGTTATTCTGCCTTGGACAACCTGTAGGACCAGGCATTACCTGGGGCAGAGGTCCCACCAGAGTTTCTGCAGCCTAAGGACTTTGAACAATTGGCTTCACACTCTTGTAGCAGATTTTACAATACTCCCATCCAGAGAACTACAGTGTTGCAGTCCATTCTAAGTTGGGTGTAGGTCCAGTCTAAGGATGAATCTTCAGATGCTCTCTGACTTAGAGTGGGAGCCACCCCAGACCCTCTGTAGTGTTTAGTAAAGGGCAGTTATACCAGGGAAAATGAGATGCCACCAGTTGATATTATTATTGGGGACAAACAGTGAGAAGTACAGGGTTTGCTTGTACAAACAAGAGGTCCCTGTTATATCCACTGTGATATGGCACAATCTTCTAGGCCCCACAACAGACCTGCTTTTATAAAGGATGATGATTTGGCACCAACATCCAGTGGTGAATAACCACTTTGAAATGCCACTAAATGCTTTAAAGACCCAAGGGATGTTACTGCAGATGCAAACCAGACAGCTGAATGCCCATATTTGAGCAGCAGAAGGAGCTTGAGTAACTTTTTTTTTGCATATCTTGTCCTTGTGATGGACACAACATCTGTTGTTTCCTCCCAGACCCCACAGCAGTACAACATCATGTGGATCCTAACAGATATGGTCTCTGTGCTCCTGATCTCGCTCATTTTCGCTCTGCACTGGTAAGTACCAAGTTGCTAATGGCCATCCTAACCTGATCCCTCCAGGTGGAGGGAAGGAGGGATGCTTTCAGGTGACCTGAAAGCGTTAAAACTACTCTTGAGAACATTATCTTTCCCTTTTGGAAATGGGAGAAAGCCATCAAAGTCTCCCAAAACCTCTCTGCTTCTTTTGCTTGCTTGCATTTTCCCTTTCTGTTTTGGCAGCTCAGGCATTGTCTACCCTTAGGATTCAGTGGAGAAGTGGTGGGTTTACAGTAGCAGCATAAAGCAGTTATCAAAGCTGATGGGATGAGAAAGGAACTGATTATTATTACTACTCAGACAATGTTTCATTGGACTGATTTGCAAGGAGAGCTCTCTATGTTAATATTTGAGCACTCCATATCTCTCTGTCTGCATATGCCAGAGCCCTTGAGGCAATCCATCCTCCCAAATGAAAATGTCTGAGTGTGTCACACACACCTCATTTTGTTTCCTTCCACTCTGTCACAGATAATCAGGAAATCTGTGGTTTGTTGAACAGGCTCACCCCAGCAGGTCGTGTTGAGCTGATGGATGTTCTGCTGTGTCACAGTTGTATGAGGAACGTGCCTATGCTCTCATTCCAGTAGTGCCCAAGGAAAACAGGATGTTGTGGGTTCAACTCTTCAGTTGGCTGGCTGTGGGTGGGTGGAAGGGTCAGCGCAGCCAGCCCAGGGGACCTCTTTTGCAGAGTGCTGGCAGCACAACTGTGCTGCAGGTGACAGCAAGCAGAAGGTTTGGGAAGCTTCTGGGTGAGCAGTCTGAATTGCTGTTAAGTGTCACTTGCTTTGGCACAGGAAATGGTTGGGGTGCTAATAGTGCTCTGGGGTGGTGAAGAAATGAATTAGTAGCAGTTTGACAAAATGATGAACTAGTAGCTGTACAGGCATGTTTCTTGGGCTTTTCCCTTCCTCCCCTTCTTATCCTGCTCTCCTCAGGTCCTGCTTTAGCAGCTTTCACCCTGTTTTCAAGGCTGCAGGTTGCAGGGTGGTTCACAATCAACCCTGTAAAGCATCACCACCATCATTAGACCTTCCCATGCCCATCTTCTCCAGGCTTGTGTTCATGTTGTGTGTGCAGTTCCCAGGCCCTGTGGATGCTTCTGGTCCAACCAAACAACAATCTCTCCTGGGCTGGCCTTGCAGCAAGGGTTGGGGCTGAAAGGCCATCAGCAGAGCCTTTGTGCCCTGAGTGGTTTTCTTTGTCATGTCTATGAACACACCAAAATCATAATTTTTAAATTTCCCTGTCTGCTTAAGAACCAGTGGCTGTAAACATTTCTGAGGCTTTTGAGCTCTTTAGTTTTGCTTAGAAAACAGGGAATAGTCACAAAACTGCCTTCAAAATGCTGTTGCACATGTGAAGTGTGGATGCTTAGACATCTGTCATACACTGGAGTCCTTTCTCAGCAAGGACCTGAGGAAATCCCCAAATACCTGCCCTTACAAAATAGGGGAAAGGTGTCAGCAGCAGGGATCTGTGAGGAAAACCACAGAGAGCAGTGGCCTGACCCAGGTACTTTTCCCCATGCAGGTGGCGAGAGCGGAATTTCTCGTGCTGTGCCCATGACAGTAACCCGGTGCTAGAGAGTGGCACCTACAACAAGTTCAGGACAGGTGAGCAGTGCAAGGGGAGCAGCTGCATCCTGCTCAGGGTGGTATCTGGGCGGGCACCGGCATCCTGATGGATGTCCATACTATGATGAAGAATGCATTTTGGGATATCTCAGCCTCAGGTGTAGGTGGCATTGATTTCTTCGCTCTGTTCAGCACTGGTGAGGTCACATCTAGGCACTGAGTCCAGTTCAAGCTCTACAGTACCAAGCAGATTGTGACAAATGGGAGTGAGCTCACTGGGGCCACTAAGCTGGAGAACAGGGTATTTGAGATCTAGGTCTGCACAGTGGGAGAGAAGGTTAAGGGACACCTTATCACTGTCTGCAACCATCCAATGGAAGGGTGCAGAGAAGAGGGGGTCAGATGTTTCTTGGATGTGCAGTGACAACAGCATAAGCTGCAAACTTCAGAAATTTTTGCTAAAGAGAAATAAAGAAATCTTTCCCATGAGGGTGGTGAGGCAACAGGTTGCCCAGAGAAGCTATGGATGTCCCATCTCTGGAAGTGTTTGAGGCCAGGTTGGATAGGACTTTGAGCAACCTGGTCAAGTGGAAGGTGTCCTTGCCTGTGGCAGAAGGGTTGGAACTAAACGCTCCTGATGATCTCGAAGGTCCCTTCCAACCCAAACCATTCTATGATTCAATGATTCCATGTTCAAACCCCTGAGCAGCTCAATCCAACTAGCTCTGCTTCAAGCAGAGGTTGGGGCAGACACCTCCAAATGTTCCTTCCAATACTCATTGCTCTTTGATGCTATGAAAAGAGACCCTCAAGGCACTGAGCACTCCTGGTTCTGCAAGGCAGGGCGGGATTGGCTGAAGACCCTCCCATGCACCATCTTTGTGCACTCATGAGGCTATCATCCAGACAAAATGACCCAACCTGGGCTGCACATATTTTCAGCCAGGTTCTGTTTGCTCACAGTGGCTGTCAAAACAAATGCAGATGTTTTGGTAACTCACTGTATGTCCCTTTTTCCAGAGCTCAGTGACATGCCTGCTGTCCTGGCCTGACATGGGCAGAGAGGGGACATGGACCAGCCATCTCAATCTGGGGAGACCAGCTGTTGGGGGCTCAGATCTACCTGGTGAGGAGGAGCCATTTGCCTTCATGACTCTGCTGGAGATGAGCACCAACCTTTCCCTCCTACAACTTTCCTCAGATTCCTGTGCCTGGCAGGGATCCCTGGGTGTAGGAGAGCACAGATGGAGTTGCACCATGCACTGTGCCCCATGGTGAGATGCACCAACCACATGGCAGCCACCGTTTTTCCTTGAGACCACTGGCATCCCACAGGGCAATCATTCCTGCCATGTGTAAGTCCTCTGTTTTCACAGCTGTGTTTTATACATGCTGCATACATCTGAGCATCCTCCAGTTCTCCTCATTCACAGCTGTCCAGGTTTCTCCTGTCAGACCAGCCGCTTCTCCACATACTACCTCCCTCCTTGCAGGTCTTCTCCACTCCCAAGAGCACACTCGCCCCACCATGATGGTCAGGTGCTGCTGTCTGGGTCAGTAGGATCTGTACCTTTCTATAACACAGGCCGAGGCAGCTTTGTTTTTCCTTTTGTCACTCTTTCTCTGCCACAGACCCTCACAGGACAGTCTCTTCCCCTTGGCTGTGGGTGAGGGCATAACTTTCCCATGGGGGCTGAAGGACATTTTGGTGTCTTGGCCGTGTAGTTCCTGAGACTATGACACAGCGCTTTTCTTCAGAAGGATCGAGATGTGTGTGAACTGTTCCCACCAAGTGTTCTGTTTGTTTTTCCCTTGGGAAGGTCTGCATACCTGTACAACACCCTATGATTTATTTGGATTTTCATTTCTCCAAGTGACTGCCGGCACACAGTGGGGAGGGAGTCTATGCCCTGCTCTGTAAGGGGGATGTGAGCATCTCTCAGGTTTAAGCCATAACTTTCTACTTGAACAGGTAATAAGAACACATTTTTTTGTAAATTGAAAGTGCTGTTTTAAATACATTTTAGCTCTCCTATCCTGTTTTGTTGTTATTTTGGCAAACTGGGAAAGAAAATAGTAGTCTTTACGTGATTCAGGCTAGAGACAATTTCTCATACATGAACCTTTGTTAAATAAAGTTATCATAAGTGAATTGTGACAGGGAAGCATTAGGGTTATGTGTGCTCAGAAGCACTCAAGCCTTTCCAAGTTGCAATTTTGGAGTATTTTGGAGGCTAGAAATGCTAAAAAGAAGCATCTGCCTTTGGAAAAGGGCTGATGGATTATTGTAGAGTAGCTACAGATCTATGAAACAGGGGGAGAGGATGGTGTTAAAATACCCATCCCCATTCCCCACATGCATAGCTGGTCCATAATTTCTTGTGGGTAACACTCATGTGGAGGTTTGTGACCAGCAAAAATAGGAGGGGGGGGTGTGTGTGAATTGAGTGTGGTGTGCACTGTGGATTCCTCAGCCTGTCCCTTGCTGTTCTAGTGAGAGACCTGGCTGTGGTCCCTCAACTGCTGCTTTTAATATGCATTGGGAAGAGCCACCTCAATGCACTTTGATCCAGGTATCTAGCTGCTACTTGGCCCTCACTGGTAACTCCCTGTACTCACCTTCCTCATCCTCAGCAGCTTTGCCCAGGCAGAGCCTGGCCACTTAGACCTGTAATCTCCTTTAATGCCTTACACACTGTCACATCTCAGCTATTTTTGTTACTTCACAGCTAGCAGGGTCTGGCAACCTTGTTAGGCATGCGGTAGTCTGAATCCCACACACAAACTTTTCATCCAGTACATCCAGTGATTCAGCTCAAAACTGGCTGGAAGATCCACCCCTTGTCATAGAGGACAAGCAATGGAGACTTGCCGACTTCAGTGCTTTTTACCCCAAAATAAAAGATTTCAGTTCATTTCCAGTCCAGACACACTGATGGTTTGCTCCCCACTGCTTGATACTCACAGCTGGAGTTTCATTCTGCAAGGAGACGTCTTGTTGACAAAAAGAATCCAGCAGCCCTAAGCCCACCCTTCCCTGTGAAGATGCCACCAAAAGCACACAGTGCAGAACAGCCTCCCACAAGCCACTTGATGCTTTTTAATTAGAGTGTTTCACTTGGACATACGTTTTTCATCTTACATCACGGTGTGAATACAAAGATGCCAGCAGATGCTAATACATATGACACACAGGCACACACACACAGAGTCCTGGCATCCCCCAAAATGGTGGGGTGCATAGGAGGCCAACAGAGCTGTAAGTGGAGGCATGAGGGTGGTGGTGGTGAAAAGATGACCCAGGACAGCTCTGGAAAACACTGCTGTGCTGCATCATCTGCTGTGTGTGATGTGGGAGGTGGGGATGGCTGGAGACTCACAAAAAGCAGTGATGGTGGTGGTGATGATGGACACATGTCTAAGGACATGTGGGATCCCAGGGACAGCTGAATCGTGGCAGCTGGGGAAGGGAGAGAAACACCAGAGATGGATAGTGAGAAGGCAGCTTGGCTCTCCACGTAGCCTTGGCTGGTGTAACCATGCTCCCATCAGCAGAGTGCCTTGGGTAGGGAATGGTGGAGGAAGGAGATCTCCTAGCAGGCCTGGCTGGCTGGTGAATGTTTCCACACAGCATCTCATTCACTCTGATGGAACAACCAAGGTCCTAAGTCACTGCTGCATCCCAGTCAGGTGTCATGGTCCTTGAGGCCTGGTAGGCAGCACTGACAATTCTGCCTGGCACACCATAGTGTTGGAGAGCTGAGCCCAGCTAACAGAACAACATGTGAAACCCCGCAATATGGACTTCTGTGAAAACAGTAAAACTCAGCCCAATGCACGGGACCAGGAAAGGTCTCCCACATCTTCTGAGATACACTCAGTGTGACACCAGCATCAGATCTTGGTTGACAGTTGTCACCTCTCCTGATAGTCCACACTCAGTCACATGCTCCTTTGAAGCCTGAATTATAGAAAGGCACCCCCAGGCTTCTTTCTCTTCATCCGCCCACACACTACATGGCTTCAGCCTCTTGTCTGCCAGCAGCTCCCATCTTTGCTCCGAAGCAGGCTGGTCTGCACTGCCTGGTGTTGGGTGGAAGACGGGACAAACAGCCAGCAGATTAGTACAGCAAATCAAAGATGGAGAAAAGCCCAATGAAATCAAGGATCTGCCATTGTTGTGAGTCGTTCAGATTCAGATGGGACTCATAAGGAGCTGCTTTATACCGCAACACACACAAAAGCACAATAAAATCATCAGCTGTTAAAAACCCAATGGCCAAATTCATGTTAGAATTACAGCTCAACATAGGCTTGGCCTCAGTCTTTCAGTCCTGGGATCTTCAAAGCCCCTATAGCCATACTGAAGCTTGCAGTGAAAGTCCTCCTAGGGTTAATTTTTCTGGGCATGGGGCAAAAGGAGATAATTCATCTTCCAAACTTCACTTCCAGCTGAGCCCTTAAGTTGGGAAAGATGTGCCTTACTCAGCCTCTGGCAGTTAGGGCTCTTGGGGAATCCCTGGGCGAGGGGTTGTTCTGCAGGTTGCCCTCAGCCCCGAGTCAGCATCTAGATACCGGCACAAAATGCAGGGTTATTTTTTTTTCTTTTTAATATTTTAAAAAATAAATAGAAGAAGAAAAAAAACTTTAAAATTTGTTCTTTAAATACTTCCAGCATTGCACAGACAGGACTTTAGTATTCTAGCCAGTTCAATCAGTAGTTTGTTTATTCTGATTCCTAGTTAAAATGTGCTCCTTGCAGCCTGCTTTTTCTTTCTGTCCTTCTTAAGAACACAACATATTCTTTTGTAATGACAAAAAAAAAAAAAAGCCCTGCATTGTTCATTGGCCATCTTTTCAGCATGGGTAAGGATTCTGTTATTCTTCTTCAAATCTGAAACTCCCAGAACCTTCCCAAAAATCTGATAGCATCCTAATTGCTCTCATATTTAAGAAAAAAAAAAACAAAGCAAGCCACACGCACACACAAACACACACAAATCTTCCAAGAGCCTTTGTGATGCCAACTATTGGGTTTAGGCAAACCCTGGAGTGTCTTTGCTCAGTCACTCTCTGAGAGCAGTGGTGTCCAATGGAAATCTTTGAGATGTAAGATGGAGTCAGGATGCAGGGAGAGGAAGAAGAATGGGAGGTCAGAGATAGTCATCTTCACTGGAAGGGGAGGTGGGATCGGAGCCCTCAAGGTCAGAGTCCAGTGAACTTCCTGAGGGTGTTCGGCTCATCTTCCACATCTGAGAGGCAAAGGTTCTCCCCCAGCTGCATGGGTATCCCACAGCCCTCAGCTGGTGAATTAGCCTCATGGCCACCTGCCAGTGGCTTCTTGCAGTTCACTTGCTACCCTTTGCATTCCTCTGTTTGCTCATGGCTGTTAGCATCTGGCTGATGTATGAGGTCAAAAGATCATCCATCTTGTACCCCTGAGAAGGAGAGAGAAGGAGTTACCTGCCTTTAGAGCACAGTTTACAGTCCCTGGCTTCTCCCTCCTGAACACAAGGGCTATCAATTCTTGTCTTTTCAAGTTTTCAAGTACATTTTGAACTGTTCTACCATTCTCTTTGTGTGAAATGTCATCACCACAAGGAACACTGTCCAAAAAATAATTTGCAGCATTGAGATGGAGGAGCTCACAGTCCCATCATGCTGCTGAGGCTAAGGACATAGGGAACTTTGGTTGGGACACGGATTTTCAAATGGCTAACAAAATACTGAATGCCTCAGATAAGTAACAATTCAGTAGGAATTTTTATCCTTTATGCTTTGGATTTAAGATAGTCTAAGAGGAGGTTTGTTGCTGTGATTATTACTAGAGACAAGCTGGGCAAAGGATCTTGATAAAAGGCCTCAAGAGTACCCCTTGAGCCCACACCAGCTTTAATGTGTTTTTCAGTCTAGTGACAGGGAGAAGTCCCTCATGCTCCTGACATGGCAACATCCCAGCCATGTCAGGCTTGCTTGTACATTGGATGATGGACCAAGTGAGAGCTCTTGATTCATTGAGCAGAGCAATGGGAAGTCCAGAGGAAAAAAACCAAACACATCAGGGGGCTCTTCTGAGACACCGCTTTGAGCCCAGGGAATCCCTGAGGCACAGTTTGCTGCTAGTCAGGATTTGGTCTAATCTTTAATGCTCCTTACCAGAGAGGTCTCACAGAGCAACTTGCTTCCTCTCACCAAGTTGCCAATGGTTATATGGAAGTATGTGTTGCCACTGCTCCAGTTGGAGATCTTGGTGAAGGGGTGAGTGATGAGGATATCCTGGTGGGAACACAAAATTGACACTCAACATGCAAGAACCTCAACTTTCATGAAGGGCTGTCCGGACTTCTTATCTCCCTGTTCACTTTCCATTGAAGCAGACCAAGGATGTCTACCAAGGATGTGATGAGACTTATGGGAATGGCAGTGAGATGCAAGACTCCCGATCCTCCAGTGCTTGCAAAGGACTTCCATACTAGAGTGACCATGTGGAAGTAACTAGAAGGATCTCATTTACTCTAGCTACTGTTCTAATGTCTGTGAAAGGACTACGGAAGCAGTGTGTGTATCCTCCAGTTACAGGGTCCTAACAGTTAATGCTCCCAATCCATCTTCTGTTGAAAAAGGCTGGGTGGCTCGTTGCAACAGTGAATTTCTGCCTCCAGAAACTTTTCTGTCCATCCAGCCTTTCTACCTAGGCTTAATGAGAACTCATTGAGTTCTGAACATGCTCTTTGGGATGATTTCTGTGAGGGTTTGGGGAGTGGGTTCAGGAGTATCTGGTGAAGGCTTCAGTTTTGCTTACCTTGGTTTTGGGATCAATGAGGCTGACTCCATGCTTATTGATGGCAATTAGAAGGATTTCTGGATAATTTGGCTCTGTAGTTTGCTGTTAGAAATGAGATGAACTGGTTAGTGGATGTGTCAAGCAAAATCAGACCCCTTCTTATTTCCTATCTCCCTGTCTTCTGACAGTATTTGATAGCCAATTAACTGCTATCCAGCTTATCCTTTAAAAGTAAGCATAGAGCTCATCAAGGTATCAACAATAATCATGACCGTCTAATTAATTATAGATTTCCTAAATGCACAATAACCAGTTTGAGCTGCTGACAGCATTAAGTTCCTTGTTCCCTTCGGTGGCTTCCCAAAAGTGAAGCCATCTTGCCACTACCATGGAAGAGGTGCGATAGACCAAGAAACTCCAGAGTTCTCCTTTTTCCTTCCAGTCTCTCTGGGGCTTTGCTCCATCTTATGCACACTGATGTGGACCTCCAGGCCAAGAATACACTGCTCTGTCCTCTTCTGATCTTTACATTCAGTTTTGCCCAGTTTGGTCATTGAGAAGAGGAAGTTGCAATAAGGTGTCCAGAGTACTTGGACTACCTGTACTAGTGCTGTGGTAGGTAGTCTGAATTTGGTTTGTGGTGGGCGCAGACATGTCCCTTGGAAAACCACACATTCCTCTTTGCCTTAGCTAAACAGAGAAATGGCTCTTGGCTCTTCAGCAGCACAGTAATGAGTAGGGACCCAGTGACTGAGATATGCTGAAGCTCTGCAATGTTTCTGTCTGTGTAAAGAGTCAGGACAGCAAAAGAAGAGTGTATTTGTCCTTTACTGATGAAGAGTCTCACACTCGTTCCCTGTTTCATCAGGGTTGTCCCAGTCTGGTTCAGATTTGGAACCCCCCTATGGTACAGGGCTTGTGACCTTGGCTAAAAGCTGTCAGAGAACCCCCAGGACAGATACCTTCACTTCAAAGAATGCTGATCCAAATGTAGGCCACTTGAAGATAATCTTTAGAAAGGCAAGCTTGGCTTCTTCTCTTGTTTTGCCTGCATGCTTATTGTAGTATGCCACAATGGACTGGAACAGAGAACACAACAGATATGGAGCGTTTGCACTACCTACCACCAGGAATGTTTGCAGAGAAGGAGCATCAATCCCACAATGAGAGAATCATAGAATAGTTTGGGTTGGAATGGACCTTTTAAAGGTCATGTATTTCAACTCGCCTGCAATGAGCAGGGCCATCTTCCACTAGATCAAGTTGCTCTGAGTCCTGTCCAGCCTGACCTTAATGTTTTGTTCTAGTCTCTGTTCCAGTGAACACTTCATAAAAGTGCTGGCTGGTCACTGGAGCAGGGCCTGAAATCAAGACAGATCCTTCTCAGATGAGCTGAGCTGGTGAATCCATTAAAGGATTATAAATTTTCTTCCAATTAATGCAACAGAGACTGAGAGACCTTCAATCCACAGGTGCTGATAGCAGAGAGGGGAAAGAGAAAGGACTTATAAGACTACTTGTTGGCAGTGAGACACCTCTGGTATTTTAAGACTTGCCCTGTCTGCACCTGTGCCACAGCTCTCCCTGTGTAAAACAGGGAGAATTACTCCTCTCCTCAGTAGTCAGACCTTTACACAAGATCATATCTCAGCATGTGTTCATATAGCACTGCATCCACCACTACAGCCACAGCCGCAGGACAAAGAAAAACAGGGGCAAGGCATGTGTATGTGAATGTGAATGTACAATTTCTCCTCTTGGTGATGCCAGGGAGGCAGAATCTCTGCTAAGGCTCAAGAAGGACCATGGGCTGCTCATTCTGGCAATCCAACTTGATGCTGAATGTCAGAAAAGTCACTCAAGAAACTGGGCTTCCCACAGCCTAGCCTGGCATGTGAATCAAGCTGCTGGTTTACCCTTTTCCAGTCATCAGGAGAGAGCTGCCGGATGAGGTCCTGAGGCACCAGCTCCTTCAGGAGCTTGGGGATGCTGGGGAAATAGGACTTGTCATCCTCAAATTTCACCCGGTAGATGAGAGCCGCCAGCTGCAGGACCTCTTCCCGTGTGCACTTGTGGTAGCCGCGCAGGTACTTTGGTAACTCCTGCAGGAAGGAAAGAACAACTGAGAGATAGAGGGGATGCCCATGGACCTTCACCCTCAGATATTAAATGGAGTTTATGGAGGTATCCAGGTTAAGAGGCTGTGCCCTGGGAACACCTGCAGATGGACAAAGTTTTTGCAACCCACTCCTAATCCCTCCCAAGTCTCCACTGGTATTGCAGAGTCCTGGAGTACCTGGTAATAGTGGAAAATTGAGTCTGCCATCGAGTCTTTTCCAGGCGATGTGTTGGTCCACAGTTTTTTCATGAAGAACACTTGGTAGGTGAGGGAAGGCACTATACCTGTGCAAGGGAAGCAGGAATAAATATCAATGGTGAGTACTAGCTGGCAATCGGTGTCTGCAAGCCAATGGTGCCCATGTGCTAGCACAACCTGCAGAGACAGAGGCATTCACAGGGCCAAATGCATTCTGATGTTGCCGACCAAACCACATCACTGCCATGCAAAGCTTTGATAAAATGAAAAAGAGTGTCTGGGTTCACTTGCACCATCATACTTCAGTGATAGAGTGCTTATGCCTAACACAGGACAGAGGAATTGTACCCTGGAGGCACCTGTGACTTGCAGCCACTGATAAATTCAGCAGAGCTGCAGTCAGTTCCATTGTGGATGTGATCAAGGAAGTGAATCCCATCACTAAACCTTTCTGCAGGCAGTTCCCGAAGAGCTGCCCACCAGCAGGTGCTCCTCGCAGGGGCCAGGACTAGCCCTTGAGCAGAGGTCTTGCTGCTGCCTCCCAGGTTACGTCCCCAGGAATAGTGCAGACAGCACACCCACATCAGTGTGGCCCAACAGATCACAGAATTACAGAATCATTAAGGCTGGAAAAGACCTCTGAGATAATTCAGGCCAGTGCCAGGTTCACCACTAAACTATGTCCCTAAGCACCACATCTACATGTTTTTGGAACGCTACCAGGGACAGTGATTCCACCACTTCCCTGGGCAGGCTACTCCAGTGCTTATGGCAGACTGTGGTCAATCTTGTTAGAAAGGTCAGGAGGGCTGTGGAAGGGCTATGTGTGACCCATAATGGAAAAAAGTTACCATCTTTTGCTGGTCTTGCTTTCTTTATCCAGTCTGTCAAGTGTCTCACAAAATCAAAGAAGAAATCTCCCTCGGGCACACTGATAACCTGGGGGACATAGCACACGGTCACAAAGGCTGAGCAGGAGAATCACAGAATACACTGAGTTGGAAGGGAACCACAGCAATCATCAAAGTCCAAGTCCTGGCCCTGTGCAAGACACCCCATGTGCCTGAGAGCATTGTTAAAATGTTTCTTGTACTCTGCCAGGCTTGGTGCTGTGACCACTTCTCTGGGGAGACTGTTCCAGTGCCCAACTACCCTCTGGGTGAAGACCCTTTTCCCAATATCCAACCTAAACCTTCCCTGACAGAGTTTCATGCCATTCCCTCTGGTTCTGCCACTGGTCACTAGGCAGAAGAAATCAGTGCCTGCCCCTCTGCTTCCCCACCATGAGTAAGCTGTAGACCATGATGAGGTCTCCCCTCAGTCTCTTCTCCAAGCTGAATGAGCCAAGTCACCTCAGCTGCTCTTCCTCTCTTCCTCTCTAGAACCTCCACCATCTTTGTAATCCTCCTTTGGATGCTCTTTAACAGCTTTATGTCCTTCTTATATTGTGATGCCCAAACAAGTGGCAAGATGCTGCAGGCAGAACTGGCCACTGCCCCACCTCCTGTAGTTGTTGCTCTGCTCACTGTTTTGTGCTGGTTACACTGATGTGATACAAACTGCTGATGTGAGAAAGCTACTGCCAGCATCTTGCTTCAGGCTCTGCCTCTAATTTCACCCATTACTTCTTATAGTAGCTTCTTGTTTCACCAGAACAATTCCTTTCCTTTCTTGGTGACTATCTCTGTAGATTTCTCCCAGTTGCTAAAGGCAGCTCTAAGCTGCACATTTTTCTTATTTAGTCCTTGCTTCTAAAGCCAACTCAGCAGCAGGCTAGTAGAGTTTTGCCTGTCTGTGTTAACTCCTTTAGAATGACTGCTGTAAGTCAGGGCTGTGGGACTGCAAACCTCACCTGTATCAGGTCAGATCTGACGTAGAAATGCCACACAGCTTGTAAAGAAATGCTTCTCACCAGATAGCTCTGGCTCCACCAACATGTTACCCACTGGCAGGTCGGTCACTGTGAGTACCTCAGAGCTACCTGAGCCTATGGGTGGGTCACTCACCTTGTCGGAGATTTTGACAAAGAGGCTGAAGCCCTCAGAGGACTTTAGGAGCAGCCTGTTGGAGATGTTCTGGCAGAAGTCCTTGGCTTTCGTGCTGGACTCCACCTCGAATGCCTACAAAGAAAGGAAGATCCTCACCACTGCTATCTCAAGATTAATGTTCAATTTATGCTGTCTTTGAGGAGCTCCAGGCACACATGCATAGAGGGATTTAGATGCCCACCATCAATGAAATCAGTGACACAGAATTATGGCTCAGGGCATGGGCAGGGACATGTGCAGAAGCTCTGTCGTGCTACTGCTGTACTGCTGTGCTTTGTGATATGTTATCTATATCCTGTGCTGGCTTATCCAGAGCTCCCCAGGCAATGCAAGGGATTTTTCTGATCTAACAGTGAAGCTTCAGAACTATTTTTTTTGGGGGAAGATGCGGTGGGAAAGAGAGAGTGAAATGCCTCCAGACTGATTTGTCCCAACTGTTTCTCCACTGAGTATGTGTAGGTAAGATATCTGGCTTAGATCAAATGCCTGGCTTCTAGGTATCTGAATAGAGGGAAAATGACTCCTGCTTTATGGATATCTATGGATGACATACCTAAAGGATGAGATATCTAAAGGTCTTTCCTACCTGCATGCACATCCCAGTCCTGGTTTTGCCTTTTGAGCTGTAGTCAGTATTTACACTGCCTCAGTTTTGGTCTGCCCAGTTAAAGACATTTTAGTAAGACAGCCAACCTGACAAAAATTAATTTCCTTTTCCCCCATTTACCTCATCGGTGTCATCGGGGAAGTAAACCTTATGGAAAATCTGGGTGGTTTTGTGTTGAATGGCTTCCACTTCTACCAGGTGAGGTGGGTATTTCCTGGATCCATTCCTGCAAAACAGGAGGTAACAAGTGCCACAGCATCATCAAAGCAAGAATCCCTTGTTTAAATTTTCCATTTAAATACATATTCTTTTTGAGTAACTTCAGCTACTTTCTTAATGTTTTTTCTCCTAAAAAGAAAGAAAAAAATTATTGGGGAATGTGTATTTACTTAGATTGTAGATGATTTAAGTGGCCCTGGACAAAATTGATTCATATTTATTTTTCCACACAGTTTATCAGCAACATCCTCCACTCAATGTCACTTTCAATCAGCTTGGTGTAATATAGAGAGAGGCTGGGAGGTTTCACTGTCCTCCCAGTCATCAAAATATCTCCTAGTTGTATTTTCTCACATGTATTTGGATGTTGTTCACAGTCAGGACTAGGTCTTTTGGTGCCATACCTCAGGGCTTTTTGGAGTCTCTGGATGCAGTCTGCTGCCAAGGGGTGATGCTTCCGGGATTGCAGGAACCTCTGGACATGGGGCAGGAGGATGTTACTTGGAGGGAAAAGGCCTGTACACAACCACAAGAGCTCCCAGCCTTTCTCTTCACTGTATCTATACAAGGAGAAACCCAGGAGGAAAACAATCAATCACTCATGGCACAGACACTTCATGTCTGCTTTGCCCAGCACAGGCTAGTGCATTTGGGACAAGGGGAAAAACCAGCCCTTACTTGATGTGGTTGTCTGTGAGCTGCTTGAGGGTCTGGCAGTAGATTTCATCCTTCAGGGGTTCGGCTTTCAAGGCACCTTCAAATATTTGGTCTGTCAGCTCATTGACTGAGCGGGTCCTTTTGGATGGGTAGTCACCCATATACTTCAGCACTGGTGGAGGGCAGAGTCAAGGATCAGCTAACTGGGATATCTGGGGAAGGCCCTCTGTTCATGATGTGGTTAAACACATCCCACGCTGACTAAAGAAGTAGCTGCAATTTTGTGGAGGGGGCAGAGTGTATGGTAAAGGCTTTAAATTGCTTTAGGAAATGTCCAACAAGCTGTCTCTCCCTTTACTGTGCATAAAACTCAATTGAAAGGATTGTTTTGGAGTTGGGATATGTAGACCTACGAAAGTTGTGTGTGATCATGTGTTACCTGAGATCAGGTGTTGCCTGTGTTACATGTGATCACATGTATGGACACCACTGTAAAAGATCAGATTTTCAGCTAGTGTCAGACACCAGTGGAGCTGCACTAATATTAACCAAGTGACAACCTTCACCATCATGAATATTGCAACTATTCTGCATGAGAACAGACCACAGTTTTACCAATTAGCATATATGACACAGCAAAAAGAAAAACACAAAAATGCAAATGCCCTCTTACTTTTTTGCCGGTTCTTTTAACTTCTCTTCCTGTTACTATTTGCTAATAAGAGGAAACCAGTGGTAGCAGAAACAGTGTAATATTAATCAGTACCAAGTTTATACCAAAAGAACTATACAAACCATGGAGTTTGAGCCCTAGAGCAAAGTCCTACCAAAAAAAAAAAAATAAAGGCTTCAACAGATTGGATCTATGGCTGCACTTAGCTCTTCTCTCTCATGCTGTGTACATTCTGCAAGTATGGGATATTCAGGCACCAAGCCCTGTCTCCGAGGGCATGTGGACTGATGTGCATCCACACTGATTAGGGCTGTCATTCCACAGCAGATGCATTTTTCAGAGACTCAGCTGACACAAGCCAGAACAGAGCGAGTGTGGACCAGCAGGACTCAGTAACTTGTTCCCTAGTCCTCATTTCTTAAGAAGTGGACACACCTCAAATTTCAAGGATGCTTCAGTACAGATTTATGGCTCAGACCCATCTCCAAGCCTATGACATGGTCCCAAAGCTGTTAAGACAGACCACAAACCTTTCCATGGGCTTTGCTTGGAGACCTAAAGAGCTTGCTCAGCCCTTTGCCTGTCAGACCTGTTGCCCAAAAGCCCTTCCAAGCACAGGAAGGATATCAATGAAGGCCATGCAGGCTTCTTGGGACAACTCCTCGCTGCCCAGGATCTTCTTCAGCAGTGGCTGTTTGATGGGCTCACGGGTGTAACACCACAGCTTGTCCTTTCCACGGCTCTTGGTGATCATGACCCGGCTGAGGGTGTGCTTGGGAGGTGGCCTGGTGGTAAATGCAAAGCAAGAGGTAGGGACATTACAGGGATAAAAGGGACAGCTTGTGGCCAGTGTTTCACCTGATAAGGTTGCTTGCAGCACCTGGCAAATGAACTCTTACACCAAACAAGACTTCACAATTTAGCAAGTATCCACCTCCAGTTCTGCCCAAAGATAACCATTTGTACTCTCCTAGGGCTCAGAGAAGTCCTTTAAGCACCTTACCCAAGTACTGACACCAAAACAATCTACCCTACATACCAAAGAGCTTCTAACCACAATAAGGATGATGACAATGAATGGTCAGGGCAGGCACACTGAAAGAGTATCACCTAGCAGTACAAGGCTACCAAGGATCCCAGAGGATGTGGACTGCCTGTTTGGATTGCCAGACCATCCAGACAGGAGTGGGAGCTTGGATCAGCTGCATTCAGCAGTGGTTCACATTTAAATGTTTGGAGCTGAGACACAAATGCCTGCACCTAATTCAAGTACTGGCTATACAGTCTAAGCACATCCTTCCATGTGATAATACATTTCACACTGTTACACCTTTACTGAGAAGAAATCCTTCATAAAACCTTGTCTATGGAAATACATGGCTCAAATGCCATGACCTAAACTGGAGGTTGCAGTTGTACCAAGTCACATAATGGGGTATTCAGAGTTTTTTCTAGTAGCAAAATTTTCCTGATTTCCAAGCTACTTGCAGGTGGAGTCCTATAATTTTTGAGGATGGTTTAAAAAAATCACCTAAAATAATCATAGGAAAATTCCTCCAAGGTGTATGGCTTTACTTTCTCTTCACTATCTGAAAGTGCCAGCTGAGAGGTTCTGATAACATCTTGCCGTTGGTCAGGGGTCATTGTGACCAGTGCCTGTGGGATGAAAAGTTCTCTATTACTTGGTATATTTGATATAAAATATCTGGTATCAGGTACAAAATGAAAATAACAGTGAATGAATAAGAATAGTCCATCAATCTCAGTTAACAGTCAGTAAGAACTGTGCAATTGTCATTTCTCTGTGTCATTCTCAGTCACTAATGCAAGGAATAAAAAATGTTTCCATGGTGTGGATCTTTTCCTAATGAAGACAAGGTGCTTTGGATCTTACAGCCCGATACATGAATACAGCAGTTCCCTCCAACCCAAAATACAGCTTTAAGCAATCAGGCCAGCTGGCGGGTTTTAACATGATACATGGATATTCCAACTCACAAGTTTGCGGTGTTCTAAGTGCCAGTATCAGAAGACAGGCTGAGCTCACTTTTCCTTGGACAACTTTTCCCCTCTCTCACCCACTCTGGTTTCTGCCTTATTGTCTGGGACACTTTGGCCAGACCTAAGGACTTCAGGAAGGCTTTGACTTCATGGAGCATTGTCCCGAGTTGTGTTGTTCTGTACGACAGCTTACCACAATCTCCAGTGGAGGCATGGTGACTGTCGGCAAGACGTACACAGAGTCGGTTGGGAAATCCCCTCTCTGCTTGGTCCGTTCGTTGAGCCCGTTAGCCCACCCTGAGTTCATCACTTGTTCTCCTGTGTCCTGGTCCAGAACTATGAGGTCTCCTTTGAGGAAGCTGAGGAACCCAGATTCTTCTCCCACTGCAAAAAAGCAACCATTGGTTTGAAGTTCTTTTTTTTCCAAATTCCTTGGGAATATTAAATCTACCTGTATGTTTATCACTGAGCTGGGCTGTGCACTTACCAGGGTTTGGGTTGTCTTGGAGAGTGACCACATATTTGGATCGTTTCCTTAGTCCTTCAAGGAAGGTCACCACCAGGTCCCGGATATCCTCTGCATTGTTGGAAGTGAAAGTGTATTCATCACCTTTAATAGTAGCCAAGGTGAAACTCTGTCCTTGCAGCTTTCCTCCTCTGGGATATATTTTTATAGGAGACATAGACATGAAAAATAATAACATCAAGATGCAAAGCCTGGAAAAAGACTGGTTAATGGTGAGATTGCCAGCTAAGTCTGTTCCTCCTTACCTGCTGCTTGACACAGCTGTGATCTCTGGGAAAGAGAGCTCTAAGAGAACCTGCTCTTGTTCATCCACAAAGTACACTCCTGTCCAATTGACAGCTACAATCACATCATTTTTAGGCAGGCTTGGCCCTGTGTTGAAGACAAGGCATACAATCAGTTCTTGAAGGGTCTTAGGATACAGAAAATATATGCCTTGCAAAGGAGGATGCAATGATAGAAAAAAAAAGTGTTTTTGTTTTTGTTGCTGTTGTTTGTTTGGTTTTGTTTCTTTAGAAAGAAATAGTGGCACTCATAGCCTAAGCAATTGCTAATCAGGATGCACCAAAAAATAACATATCCAAAACAGACCAGCTAGATGATGCCCTTCTTGTCTGTGGAATCCCCCTCTCTCTTTCATTTTGCTTTAGAGCATCCTGTGTTCAGGGGATGTGCTTTACTGACTCACCTGAGAATTTGAAGGCTTCATAAAACCGGGAGAACAGCAAAGGCCACTTGAAACGTGCAAAATCCACTACCTCTTCCTTGACCTTTTTTGGGTCTGCTCTCTTCTGAGTATAAATTCCCTACAGAAAAAGCAAACCACAACCAACATGAAGCAAACCCACACATATTCAGGGAAGAGAGCAAACAAAATCAATCCATGTAATCTGAAGGTCATAGAACTAATATTAAAGGAGGTCTCAGTGTGGCTAAGGGCCAAAAAAAATTCTACAGGAACAGGTGATAATTTGGGCAAAGTCCTGGCCTTTGGTTCCCACTTTAAGTTGGCTGGGCAAGTTGGGGTGAGATTTGTCTCAGCTGAATTTGGGTATCCCTAAGGCAGGTGTCCTTTGGCTTGACAGTCCTTTAGTTGGAAACAGACACTCAACAGCCCTTAAGCACCATTTTTAGGACATTCTCAGATACTGACATTTCAATACAAAACTTACAGGCTGATGAAGGAAGTGCAAGATCCAAGTTAATTGCATCCCTCTCCACTGACTATTAGGGTGAGGTGAGACTGGTAACATACAGGGAGATGTTTACATTTTAGGGATCTTAATCTGCATCTGGCTCCTGCTGTTGAATGAATGCCAATTATCACACCAGGCTGATCAACCCTATGAGTTGTCACGAGTTATAGGCAATGAGTTATGGAAGGGTTCGCTATGTGAAAGGGTCCCAAATGTTCTAATTGTAGTCAGGGAGGTTTTATACAATGTCTGGCACAGTAAGGTCCCAACACTGCCTGGAGACATGAACCACCACTGTAATACAATCAGTAACAGCACAATCCTGTGTAACAGGAGTGTCACGCCAGAGATGGCGTTTCATTTCTTCCAGTGAATCTCTGCAGGTTGCCTGTTTCTGTCACATCTTGCCTCAAAGCCAGTGGTAAAGCTGAATATAGTTAGCATAAACTCTGCCCTTCTCATTGATTTAGCTTCAGGCCAAACTAAGAGCTGAGCTAAGATGTCTGACATATGTTTAAAAGGCACATGAAACTACTGAAGCATGCCATGGTGCTTGATTGCCCCCACCTTTTTATGTGCAGCTATAATGAGCTGAGCCCATTTTTCTACTGTTTTTGATGCTGTGATCTCTCTGTCCGGGATGTAGGATGGAATTAGATTTAGCAGCCTTTCCAGTACCATCTCTGACCCATAATCCACATAGTATTGCTGGGAAGCCAGTTCTGCCAGATCTTCCTCCTGTGGGAGCCAAATAAGCCAAGTTAATGCTCTTATCAGGTCTTCACAACATCCCTTCTCCACCATTCATGGAGTTCTTTGTGGCAGCTGGATGCACTGCTGCTCCAGATTGGTGTGGGGACACTTCCTTTCAACAGAACTTCAGCAGGGCTTTTTGCACATCTAAAATCCAGGAGGCTGACCACTAAAAGCTATGATTAAGCCTTAACACATTCAGTGACTAGCACCACAAAACCCTGTACTGTGTGGCAACATGTTTGCCCCAGTCTTTCCTTGCAGATCAGTCTGTTTCTAATGCCTGCAGTCAGCAGTGGATGATTTTCCTACGGTAAACAGAGCCTAATGATTGAAAACTGCATGTATCCATCACTTCCCCCACTTGGGAAGCTCAGCAACTGAAGTATCTGCATAATGCAGAACTGTAAAATGTCCTTTGGTGCAGCTACATTGCAAGCACTGGGCAGGGCGGGAATAGAGCTACTGAAATGATAATAGGACAAGGAGACCAGAAGGTGGGGGAGAAAGGACAGGACTTCTGATAAGATAGAAGAGCTGAAAGTAATGCAATACAGATGTGAAAAGATGATTTAGCTCCCAAGGTGACTGGACTCTACCACATCAGAGGAGAATGATCAGGTGTTTGCGAAGAGAGAGGTCTTCAAATTCACACCTGGATGATATTAAATACAAGGAAAAAACCCCACAAAACTCCTAATCCAATCAACCAACCAACCAACAAAACCCCCCAAACCCCCCAAAATATGCTGGACATTTTCAGAGAATTTTATGTTTCCTGAGATGCTAATTTCAGTGACACTGGAATAATTCTGTAAGCTCCCAGAGCTTATGCCATAATGCTTATGCTGCCAATGTCCCTTCACTCTGTGGCAGAATTACTGGGTTTGTATTGCATAGCAGAGGTCTGCATATTCTGAAAAACATCTCTCATGTCTAAGACTCGGCAGAATTCACCAAACAGGATTCTGCTGTGTATTCCTGATCTTGTGATCTGGTTACAGACTACCTGTGGCCCTCCCAGCAGAGGCTGATGGATGAAGCAGCCATTCACTTTCCCATCCAAAAGTCACCAGAAGACAGTGCTCATGCAGCACATGGGAGCATCCAAGCCCAGTCAAGAGGATCTAATTGTTGTAGCTACTGTTTTCCAAATAATTACCATAAACCTCATGCTAACAGGTGTCCAGGGAGGAATATTTATCATCCTCTTTGTTGGAACCTATTTCACCATCTCAAAGACACTTTTTGGTCCAGATCAATAACTGCTAAAGTTGCGTACCTTGTCACACCGGTACTCCCCAAACTTCACCCCTCGCACGATCTGTTGGTAAATGAGATTGGTGGCCACGTTGTCCTCACTTGGGTTGTGCCAAGGAGTGAAGATCTCCTTCCTGAAGAAGAGCCGCCATGGTGCGTTGCGCTCCTGTGCTCCCTGTTCTTTGGCATACTGCTCACACTGAGACACAGCATCCATCACATGGTCATTGCCACTCCCCAGCGAGGACACCTAGTAAGGGCAGAGAGAATTGTGGCATTCACCTCTCTAAATGCTGATCTTTTTGGGTAGTGTATTTTTGAGTCACTCATCCAGACCTCCTCTATGATCAAAATAAATCAATGTATCTATGTCTATTAGCCAGCAAGGACTGAATAGCTCTACAGCATAGCTGGGTGAGTCATTCCATTTTGAGCTCCAGTTTCCCATTCTGACTGAAAGGAGAGCATCAACATGAATTAGCCAAGCCAATGGTCCCATTATAAAGCACTGTTGATTTATACTGTGCTTTGAAACACTCTGTTTCAAAGTCATGGTCTTGGATTCAACCATGCTAAGCATCAGACCAGCCCAGAATAAAAATGCCTGTCCTGTTAACAGAAATTTATCACCCCTGTCTTTTCACTGGGGTCTGGCCTGAAGCCCCAGAGCACTATATCCCCTCAGACTTAACATCCCTGGATGAATGTCTCCTCAAAAAAGACAAAGAAAATGGAGTATAAACCATTTTCTTCTCCACCTGCAGGCAGGAGGAGGGGAGAATATACTTCTTCCGCTTATACAGCAGCTGTAGGTTTCTGGTCCAGCCCAGTGGTCAGAGCAGGTTCATCTTTGAACAGGTTGCTCTGTGCATTTTCCTGCTAAATTCTGAATATCTCCAAGGAGGGAAATTTTCCTACAACCCTGCTCCAGAGTTGGACTATTGTTAAAATCATACTGACTCTTGCACTGTAGAAATGTTCCTTCTGGAAGTTATATGACGGCAAGTAGAACCTCCCTCTTCTTTCACAGAGCTATTCAGGAACAGAATTTAAGACATACCTTGTCAAAAAGTGCAATGTAAAGCGAAAAGCCAAATCGGTCCTTCAGGCTGATTTTGTCAGCCAAAGAATTACAGAGCTCTTTAGCAGTTGTTGCAGAGTCAGTCAGCAGTGTTTTTGTTGTCCCATCCATAAATGTGACAGGCAGCATGATCGGTTTCTTGGACTTGGTTGCCTAATGGATGAAAGTCAAACTATAAAGTTATGTGTATTCCAACACTATTTACCTACATCCTCTTCTATCCCACTCTGATAACCATTTACTAATTCCTGATCCCAATGACTGGCTGCTTTTCAATACTACCATACCATGTTTATCAAAAGGATAATGTATGGTGACCCACTGGAAGCACTTGAAAGTCAAAGCTGTTTTATTTAATGCATTCAGTCATCAAGGTGCCTACTCCAGTAAATACAAGCATACCTGGGAATGCTCATGGACACTGGAGCACAGCTGTATATGCTTGTAAACCAGCACATAAAAAAAGCAATTTTTGCACAAACTGCGTGTTCCAACTACGATTATCCCCAAATAAGTGCCAGGGACCATTCTCAGGAGCCAGTTTGTCTGCAGCCTCCTTCATCTGGAAGACAGTTTCCTAGAATATGTGGGGGCTTGCTCTGTGCCAGCTGGCCTCAAGGCCCAGCAGCACTCTGAAGCACACTTAATTAAAAAGTACTGAGGCAGCCAAAGGGATTGATCTGAAGATACATCCTCTGGAACAACATACTCTGGAGCAAAGTCAGGATGCCTGAGGAATGCACTGTCTTGGAATTACCTGAAAATTCTTGACAGAAATAGGCATTTCGTCACCCCACATTCTCTCCTGCCAGAGATGTGGTTCCTCTGACAGTGAAAGGCTTAAACCCTGAGCCCTGCTGCCTGGGGAGGAGATGGAAGGGCTTGTACCTGCAGCTCCAGCCAGCTGGGTGGCTGTGTCCTCGTCCCATTGGCAAATGTCCTCCTCAGCCTCTCTTCACAATAGGGAGCATAACCTGGGGGGCCTCCATTGATAAAGTTCCTTAAGTACTGTTGGCAGCAGGAACACATTGGTTAGACCTTTGGCTCTAGAGGCCAAGCACTTGCAAAGGTTAAAAAGCAATGTTTTATAGGAGAAAAGCCCTCTGGGACTAACGACAGTGCTACCACTCAGGCTCAGATGTTTGTGCATCACATCACTGGAAGCTGAGAGAGGGTAGGACAGTCTTCACCCCTACCTTGTTCTACTGTGTATTTCTGGCCTTGGAGGAGGTAAGATATTAGACTACACAGACCTTTGATTGAAGACAGTGCAGCAGCTTTCCTGTTCCTGCTATTGCTACCACTGATTTCTATCTCTGTATTTTAAAGATGTATTATAAAATGTTATTAAGTGTTGGCCAGAAAGATGGTAGTGAATGAAAAAGATGTGTAAGTAATGATCTAGGGGAATTTTAAGTGAATGCCACTCAGAACACATAGCTACCAGCACAAAAAGTCTTTCACAGTGACATTAAACAGGTATTTCTTTGGTCAAATTTTAAAATTGCATTTTGGAAGATCCTAAACCAGAATTTGAGGCACTTCATCATATGTTAAAATTACAACCACATTTTTGTAGAGTAAATTAAATCCAGTGACTTCTACAGTATGAAAGATAATACACTTAAAAATATTACATAAACATCTTGGCCAAAATGTTAGCTAAGATCAATAGTTCTGTAAATCAAATTCTTCAGAGAGACTTTATAGATAGATAAAGAGTTCTCTGAATGGCAACACACAGCTGTTTTTTCTGAGGCACAGACTGCTTTATAACAGTCAGACATAAATAACATGGCTAGAGAGACAGGCATCTCTGTCAATCATAACTTATAGAGACACTGTGAAATATCTAGGTAATACAGCCAGGTCACACAGGTGAGAGCTGCTGCAAATGATTGTAAGGAGTGGATGCAATGTAAAAATGTAGCTTTAATTATGCTATTGCTAATAATGAAGTATGTAATTACATTTTTTTCATATTTCTACTTCCTTGTGACTGAGCCTTCCCACTTAAGCCCACTGTTAGTTGAAAGAAAGGTGTAAAGAACAGGAGTGCTAATGTGTCTTGACCCAAGCTTAAGATTTGATGAAAGGTGTATAATGGGATCCAAAGCAAAACTTGCATATTTGGGAGCTGGAATTAAAGACTGCCTCATTATCAGTTAAATCCTTTATAAAATGTTCAGTTTTAAGTGACACTTTTGAATGACAGAATCAGAGAAGGGAAGGGATGTCATCCAGAGGGACCTGGACAGACTTGAGAGATGGGTCTGTGTGAACCTTCTGAAGTTCAGTAAGGCCAAGTGCAAGGTCCTGCATGTGGGATGGGACTATCCCAGATACAAATACAGGCTGAATGGAGAACAGAGGAAGAACAACCCTGAGGAGAAGAACTTACTGTTGTTAGTGGACATTGTCTCGGCAAAGTGCGCTCACAGCTCAGAAAGCCAACTGTGTACTGGGCTGCATCAAAAGCAGCGGGACCAGCAGGGCAAGGAATTGGATTCTGCCCCTCTGCTCTGCCCTCATGAGACCTCACCTCGAATATTGTGTCCAGTTCTGGGACCTCAAATACAAGAAAGACATATACCTGATGCAGCAAGTTCAAAGAAGGCAACAAAGATGATCAGAGGGCTGGAGCAACTCTGCTCTAAAGACAGGCTGAGAGAGCTGGGGTTGTTCAGCCTGGAGAAAATAAGGGTACAGGGAGACTTTAGAGCACCTTCCAGTACCTAAAGGTGCTGGAGATAAAGGGGCTTGAAGATGAAAGAGTTAGAGAAGGACTTTTGACAAGGCCACAGAGTGATAGGACACAGAGGGGTTTATTTAACCTTACAAAGGGTAAGTGTAGATTGGATATAAGGAAGAAATTCTTTCCTGTGAGGATGGTAAGGCACTGGAACAGGTTGCCCAGAAAAGTTGTGGCTGCCTCACCCCTGGAAATCTTCAAGGCCAGGCTGGATAGGACTCTGAGCAACCTGCTCGAGAGGAAGGTGTCCCTGCCTATGCCAGGGGTGTTGAACTAGATGACCTATAAAGAGCCCTTCCAATCCAAACCATTCTATGATTCTGATATTCTATGACTCTGTGAGTCTGAGTCTCCAGAACTACTCATAAATTATTTCTGAAAAGTGCTTCACTAGCCTGAAGTAATCTTTCACTATTAAGGATTTAAACCGACACAACTTCCTGTGCCATACTTTCTCAGATCTCATTTCTACACATAATTTAATTTTCTGCCGCTTTGTCAGTGATTTATTTGCTTTATTAGACTTCATACTGGCAAGGCCTGGGGATGAAGGAGGGATTTCTATTCCTGGCTTCAGCTCTTCAGTGCTGAAGACCCAGTAGCTAATCTGATATCTATGGAAATGAATGGAATATCTTTATTTCCAGTCAGGCACTGGAACAAGCTGCCCAGGGAAGTGGTGGAATCACCATCTCTGGAAGTGATAAATGTAGATATGGCACTTGTGGATCTGCTTTAGTGGCAGGCTTGGCAATGGTTGGACTTGATCGTAGAGGTCTTTTCCAACCTAAACAATTCAATGACTCTGTAACTCATTTGGAAAGCAAACTGTTCAAATATGGGCAATGTAACTTTGCCCAGGAAAAAACCACAAGAGAATCTGTAAAAACAACCTGATTTTCAAAAGTGTCAGTTCTTAGCAATCCCCACTGACTTCAGTCCTGCTGATCCACAGTGCTGCTGAAGATAAGATGTGGGTCTCATGTGGCTGCTTAGAATCAGATGTTCTCATTATGACACACGGTGGGATGTGTATATCATGCAGAGAGCACCTATGCAAATGCACTTCCAGGTAAATTAAATCCTTTCTTTTCTAAGTGCAATTTTTAAAATACCAATTTATATTTATAATTAGCTGTGTAGTTCTATTCCTTGCCAATTTTGTTAGAGTAAATGCATGAGGTCATCCTGTCAAAGCCTGTAGATTCTTGAACGAATGCACAGATCTTTGTATATGAGAAACGGGGAAAATGTGGGCTATTCTGGTTGTGCAAATTCCACTTGCAGCCTCCTACAATGAACTTTCCTGCCAGAAGTCACTTAACAACATCTTCACCATCTACAGTGCAGGAGGCACCATCTAAATTGGTTTTCTACATTCCCTTTAGAATCACAGGAAAGAGAGGGCCAGTTCTCAGGGATGACTCATTTGATCCGCATTAGATATGGAACTTGGGATCATGCACAGTTTTCTCAGGAACTTTGTCATCTTCATTTCTGGCAAAGATGAAGACTGAGATTCCCTCTGCTGTGAAATCCAAGAGAAAAACTGGTCCCATAGATGGAAAAGGAAGTGGACTGGCAGATAATTAATGAGACAAATATCTACATTTTACCTTCACGAACTTCTCAGAAGGAGCAAAACATCCCACACAGAGGGACATCAGGATCCAGCCCCTGGCATGACTGCTTTTTGATGGATTCTGGGTCAGCTGCTTGCAGATCTGACAATAGATTTCATCCCTGCAACAGGAATAAAAAAATGAATTAAAAGTTAAAATTTAACATTAAAACACATTGGAGGAATTGTTTAATTTTTCTTATTAATTAACAGGAATAAAAAAAACCTTAAAAAACCAACATTAAAAGTTGGTGGGTTTTGACACAATCAGAGAGACAGAGACAGACCCTGTCTGCATGTGATTGACAGTTAAAAGTTCATTTTAGTATCACAAGGATATTAATTTGACTGCTCTAATGATGGTCATCCTGATCACTGTAACATCTCTAAAACGCCATCCATCACCAGTCCAGTAACATCCTCTGAGTCTTCCACATGTTTCAGCTGAGATACCCACAGCTGACTGACATTGCTGAGAGAAGGAGAAAAATAAAAGGGAGTCTCAAGGTTCAGGGAAGCCTAATGCCACCTCTGGCTGATGGAGTCTATTCTGGCTTCTTACAAAGATTTCCCAGTACTACCAAAAGAGTCTCCTAAAATAACTTTCATAAAGGGCCATCATTTGGAAGTCTTTGTTTGCAGGCTGTTCCTTGAGACACCTGAATTTGCCTTTTTTGGGAACTATCAGTTCCAGTGGAGATCAAGATTTGTCCAGCTTTTATGTCTGAACAGGCACATACATTGGCAGGTATCTCAATTTGGGATTGAGTGTCCATTTTTGGCTTTATCTTAGTTCTCTACATGCAAAATGAGGGATAGCATTACTTTGTCATCTACCTGGGAGGCCACAAAAATGTTAGGCAACCTGTTACACTGACAAAACTCATGAGAAAGCCCATCGGACACTACCAGGTCTGCCTAAAAAGACTTTGTACAGAAAAGTAACACTAAGGGCTCCATGGTGAACTGGGAGGACAAAATTAAAATGAAAGAAGGTGATCATCAGGTGAGGATGCTCATGTTGTTCTTGGAGTAAGCAGAAAAGTGTGAGTGAAAAGAATGAGACTGCATAGGCAAGGACTGTATTATAAGACACACACACACACACACACACACATGGGCTAAACCAAAGACGTGCAGTTCACCTTAACGTTGCACTTTATTATTATTTTTGAATAATTAATTTAGCAACTGAAAAGAGCTTTTCATTAGCATACCATCAAAAATTTTCACACAAACAAAAGAGATCTAAATGGTGAAATGGAAAACAAAGAGTAGTAAGGAATATGAGTGAGCATTAAAAAACAATCCAGTAGCCATTATGACTTTCAGAAGTGTTTGAATCCCTCTGCATGGTCTTTCCATTGGGCCTGATATGGACAGTAAGGAACATGATCCAGCCCAGCCTGCATTATACAAGAGAACCATAAACATTATAAAATGAGAGCTTTTCAAAGCTGCGCACACTATCAAAATTGTTTGAATATTTCAAGACAAGCTCAAGGAAGAAGGAATGAAAAGAATGGCATGTTCATGCCTTTGTCTGAATTTCTAACCTTAAGGCTGGCCTGAGGATGCCATTACCAATAATGAAATGGAGCTTTTCCAGGTTGGAGGTAGGTCGGTCTTCGAGCATGCTATTACCCTGGAGTGTAGACTCACCATCGTGAAGTCTCTTTGTCACCTGTCAATCAGACACATTGCTCTCTTTCAGTACAGCCAGTTACTATGTCTCCCTTCACTCCCATCCCATGTGTGTGGCGCTTCCCCAAGAGGAGTCCTCCACCAGCCAGGAGGTGTCTCAGAAGTTCTTCTGTCTAGGACTTTAGCAGCAATGGCAGAGTTTGACTGTGTTGGCTTTAATCATGGATGGGCAAAGTTAAAAATGGTCCTGCCTAGTCACACTTCCACCTGCTTGTTCTTTTTCTGGGACTTCTACAATGGCACCCTTGCATCCCAGCTCTGAGCTGGTCCTGCAGATGGGAGAGGGCCACCAAGGATCTTTGAATAAATCTACCTTATTGCCAAGGAAGATGTGTCCCTTTAACTGATTAATATTAAAATAATCAATAAAACACTGACAAAATGGACCCACTCCCCATGCTAATGATGCAACCTAAAATGCATAAGCATGGTGCTGTTTGTGAAAACAGGGATGGCATTCATCTGCCTACCAGTTCTCTGTCTCAGGCAGTCAACTCAGTCTCTATTTAGAGTCATTAGAGAAAGACGAACATTTCCAGAGTGTATGACTCTAAATGGTGACTATTTCAGGGACCTATCTTCAGGCTCTCGAGAAGCTAAAGCCAGCTGAGATGGTGTCTGCTCTGGAAATGGACAGTCTTTGCCCTGTTCTGATATCCCCCACCCAAAAGACTTATTGTTTCTCACTCTTTTGGGATGGGATTTTTCAAAAGCTCTCAGTTTGGGGTAACTGCTCCCATGAGTAGTTTTGTCCCTGGCACTGGAGTGGAGCAGGGCATGGGTGAGTGTAGTTGGAGACCCCACCTCTGCTACCTATGCCACGGTGGAGGGCAGGAAGCTAAAAGCAGGGATAACATTCAGACCATCACAGAGTGGTGAGAGGTATCGGCAGCTGGATGGAGGGCTTTGAAAGAGGGGAGGGAACGTGGTGGATGGATGGAGAACGGGAGCCGAGGGGAGGCCGGCGCGAGGTGCAGAATGACTCAAGGAGACACGGGAAGCCAACCTTTCCCCTTAAACACTCCTTAAATCTTTCAGGCAGAGAGACAGGTAGCGCCAAACCCAGAGGAGGGCTGGTTCTATGTTGTCTAGGGAAAAGCAGAAGAGAGTCAGAGAGGGCTGCAGACAATCCAACGGCACTTGTACTGCCAGGTGGCCAAGCGTCTCCTCTCACCTCCTCTGTCAGTTTGGATTTCTTCTTGAGTGTTAAGGAGACCAGTTTGTGGCGCACACTGTTCTTCTTGTGCCCATCAATGTGAGTACTCTGCAAAGCGAGAGAGGTAGATGCAATGTGGTGAGACACAGAACCCTGGCAAGTGTCTTCCCTGCCTCCCCTGGGCTCCTGCAACAGACCATTAATCCTGCGCACAGAGTGAGATATTTCAGAGGCTGGTGGGACCCAGAAGTCTGCACCCATGTTCCTGTGCCCCTTGATAACCTAAATGTGGCTCTGAGTTTTGTAGATCCCTCAAATCAAAATTATATATTGGGGACATCTGAAAAAAGTTGTGTTGAATACATGGCTGTCTTAGTCAACCCAGGTCCACCTAGTTCTGCTTACGACAGTGCAAATGAGATGAGCAAGACCACTCTCTGAGACAAGCCATTTGCAAAGTAGGTTTGCAGCTGGAAGCCATCTAGGCAGGAATTCATGGATAGGTAGTTATCCAGTATGGTTGCATAACTTTTAACCAACCCGGTGCTCTATCAGATGTCCCAGAAGAATAAATTTTATGTGGGAAAACTCTGAGCACTGACAAGATACCATCAAGTTACTGCTGCATTTCTACTTGTACACCAAACTTTTTGACCCAGTCAACTCCTCCCCATTTTAAATAGCTTTGAAAGGACTATGATTTCACACCCAATCAACACTTTGAGTCCTGCAGCTTTGATGGTTTACATCCATTATAAAGACAAGTCGGTACTGTAAAACTGAAGTTGCATATCATTTCATTCAGGGTCAGCTTAGGCATCTCTGTGCTCTGCAGAAATGATGTAACCACAAAGAAAAAGGACAGCTTAAATTTTCCTTCTCTTTTGTACTATCTGATGCCTCAATTGGCCAAAACATGCTTCTTTTGGTAATAAGCAAGAAATGATGGCTAGAAGGCATGAAATGGTGATTCTTCGTGTATATTTTTACAGAATTAAAATTTGAATGAGGCGACTCTTCATCAAGTAATTCACTGAAAGTGCTGAATGGTACCATCATTTCTAAAAACTAGGAGGTTTGTCAAGAAAACTTCTTGAAATTAAACAGTGACATCCAGAAGTTGCCAATAGCAGATAATATCTTGTCTTATTGAATAAAACAATTGTTAAAGATGAAAGCATATCAGTGCTGTGGACATTGACTTTCCAGAACAATGTCCTGTCTGGGAAGGACACGAAGATGAAGTTCTCCAGTGACATCCCAGAATGCGCTCAGGATGCAACAGGGATTTTTTTTTTTTTTTAATTTCCACAGCTTAAACTCCTGGTAGCTTATTACTTCCTCCTCCAAGATTAAGGGCACATTTTTAATTTAGTCTCCTCTAATTCAGGGCAGATCAAAAAGAAATCCCCAAATGAGAGACTGATGACATGGGACATTGCATTCCCTCCGTGTATTTTAGCCCTGCAGGGCGGAGAAGAGAGATCAAAGCCCCATGAGAGATATCAGGGTACTTCCTTCACTTTATTGCTGGGGACATTGACTTAGCCCTGTGAAGATGGGACAGGATTAACAGCTGGCACATGGGAAATTCACCCTTTGTAGTATAAGTGCAAATCAACAAACTGATTGCCTGCAGTAAAACCCACAAGTTGTTTCTTTCCAACACCTGTCAGTATCCAACACTAATAACAGCATCTCTTTGACAGCCACAGTCGTTACCTCTCCTTCTCCCTGCAGCGCCTGTAGTTCTTTCTTATAGGTCTTCTTGCCAAGAGTCTCATAGATTTTTGTCATAACTGGTATCTTCTCTCCACCATCACTCATGGCTGTGTGGTATTTTGGCTCAGGGAGGTCTCCCATGAAACGAAGGATAGTGATCCATACAGCAAGTGCTGCCTATTTGAAAGAAGGTTACACTCCATTAGTTCACACCAGTGCAGTGGAGGGGGTGGTCAAGCCATGCTGAATCCATCAGATCACCAATGTGGTCTCTGTAGCAGATCAATCACTTCCCTGTATCCCAGGTAACGGTTTTGCCTGCAGCATGCATTCCCCCTGTGCATGCTGGGCAGGCTAGTGGCTGGGATCACACATTCAGACTCCATGTATACCAAAGGGAAACTGGTGGTACCCTGTGGCTGAAGGGTTCCCTGAGCTTGCTCCAACCCACCCAGCCCTGCTCAAGATTTTTCATCCCCTGCCTCACCAACTGGTCTCCTTCATCTTCATGGTACAAGAGAGGCTGCTTGAGAGGCCGGCGGATGTACGTGTGTGTTGTTGTGCCCTGGAAATATGTGGCAGCAAACTTGGCAAATTTGTACTCTGAGAGATCTTCTTCCTCTTCCTCAGGGAGAGGCAATGCTGCATCCAGGTCCTCTTCCTCTAGCTCCTTCTGGGCTTGCTCAAGATCCTGTTGTGGAAGGACATGTCAGACAGTCAGCATGGCCTTGGATACTGAACTGCCCTTTCCCTTTGGGTCTGACTTTTCTGTCAGTCTGATTTCCATCCCAAAAGGAAAACATGGAATATAGCTCTGGAGCCCATGCAAAGCCCAAGCTCTGCAGGATGTGCCTGAGCTCAGGAATGTCCCCAGAGCAGTAGAAGAAGCAAGAAGCATGGCCCCAACTCTTAGCATGGGGAAAGGGTGTCCAAGAGCTAAATGCCATGAGCTGTGATGAACCACAAAGGAGAAGATCTCAAAGCCCACCGGTCCTCAGTGATCTTAAAGTGATACTGCTTTCTTCCATTCAGTAGCCCAAGAGAAGTCAGCAGGCTGCCTGCCCATCCCTAGCCACAGCATGGTAACCCTCTGGGGCCACACTGAAAAGCCTGCCCTTGAAGGAAGCTTTCAGAGACCCACTTTGGTAATGCTGTACTCTTCCCTGTCTCATTAATGCTTTGCTAAAGGCTTCCATGTGATAGTCAGGCTCATGTACATCTTCAGTACCTCAAAGCCATTGGGTGCCTGTCCTTCCTGGCCAGGCAGGGAGGAGGTTGTCCCCAGGAATCCAAACATTTTGTCCACCATTTCTGAGTCATTCACTGGCTCATTGCGAGCTTTCTCCATTTTTTCTAAGAGCTCTTTCTTCCGACGTGCTTCCTCCTTCTCCTTTACTTCTCTCTCTGCATCTTCCCGTGCCAGCTGGGCTAGGCGTACCTGCAAAAAGACAAGTGTTAGTGACTGAACTGCTCCTTCTAAAGAGCTGGAACTAAATTCTGCAGGGCTCAGTTTTAGAAATGCAGACTGCCCAGTGGTTAGGGCACTATACCAGCATCATGACTTGGGGCAAATCAGTGACATATTCACATCTCAATTTCCTAACTACAGAAGGACAAAGCATCTTCCCTTTCCTTAGTGCCTGTTTAGGTGTTAGTCCATGCACAGAAACTCTCACTGATCTTATTTTTTTTCTTTTACAAAACAACCCTGCATGTGCCCACACACACAGTGTCCCAGTTCCCCCTTCAGACTTTATACAATAGCAAAAGCAAGTGAATAATAACTATAATCTCTGGCATTCCTGTGCAGCAGATCAGAAATTCTGGAGCAGCTTCAAACTAGTTAGAGCACAGCGTACTCTAGAGAATTAAATACAAACTGCTCAAGCAAGGCAGAAATCTCTTAGGTATTTTTGTCATTGCCCCTCAAAGGAGCAAAACCAGTCCCTGGAAAATGGACAAAACCCCAGAAAGAGATCAGTTCTGATGTACTTGGTGCTTCTTTTCTGCCTCCTCTTTGGCTTTCTTGGCACTCATCTCCTTTCGGAGTCGTTCCTCTTCTGCCAGCCGAAGTTTCTCCGCTTCCAGGCGTCGATGATACTGTGGGAATAAACAGAAGAGCCATCCTGAATAGGCATCTACTTATTTTTGAAATTTTTTATTTCCTTTAAAAAGAGATCCCAAGAGCAGAAGCATGTTTGTCTCCCCTCTCCTCAACTCTGTTTCCCACAAATGACCTTTCCTCCGAGGTACTTACTTCCCCCCGGAGGCGCTTATACAGTCGTCGGGCGATCATGCCCCGGGCATATGCCTGGACGGTGAGGACAGCCCAGAGGCGGTGGCGGAACGCCCTGCGGACCAAGTAGCCCCGGCATCGTGCCTGAAACTCGATGATCCGCCGGCGAGCCATATGGTACTGCTTATGAAGCTTGCGGGATCGATAGAGGGCCTGCAGTCTCAGGAAGCCAATCCGCATCTGCAAGAGGGAGCAGGATGAAACCAGCCCACCACCCACCGGCTCAGTCATCATAAGCAGATTTCCATCACTAATCTCCTTCTTGCATGGCTGTAAAAAAGAGCCACTGAAATCAGTCCTCACGAGGACAGACCTTCGGGAGGTTCTCCATGAGGTTGGAGAAATGAAGCCGTTCAGCTGTTGCATTGATTCAAAGCCCAGGAAGGACAGAGACAATTTCTTCCCCACTGAGTCCTACAGAATTCGTGCCCTTCAGAGACCTCAGGATGTCTGGCTGGTCATTTCAAGATAGCCATGATACACGACGGTTGCTCCCATGGAGGTCAAGCATCTGCAAACCTCCTGCCATGAAACAGCACCTTGACTGTCAGATTTCAGGCTTGGAGGATGATATTGAGATATTTTAGACCCCAACACACTTCCCAAGTGATTGGTGTTGGGTCAGAGCCAACTGGGACAGGGAGAAACAAGGACTATGGACTGGCTTAGGGAGAAATCCAAAAGTGTTCCCACATAGAGATGGAGTTGGGTTTTCAGAAGAAGCTAGTTTCAAGTTTTCAGTCATCTGGAAACTATGGGAAAACTTATAAAACCTCAAATAACCAGTTGGTGCAAAGGACATCTAACTCATGGGGAAAAGGACAGCTAGAAGGTGGTCACATGTTGGAGATGGTATCTATGTGGACATGGACGAGTGGCGTAAGAAGAGAGACAAGGAGACAAGCTTCAATGTGTGGAAAGCCCAAAGAGACACTAATCAAGCCGGACCATAATTCTTCCACAAGGACTTCGTCTACTGCTCTCCCTGCTTGTTGTTTCAGTTTAAATCCCCTGTTTCTATGGTTAGTACCGGCAGGCTTAGCCTGTCAGTGTGGGGATAGCTCCCATTGGTTGGCTCTGCCCAGGGAGCTGTCCAACCCTGTTAGTCCTGCAACACTCCTCCCCAGTTATTACCCATGCAAGACCTTACCCTATCCACTGTAGCGGATTTGCATGCTCCGCCCCAACTCCACCCCGTTTCTAGAAGGTTCTCCTAGGGAGGGCATAAAAGCCCCCCCATCTCATGAATAAAGTGGATCGGCTTTTAGCTCTCCAGGTGCTCGCCTCGTCTCTGTGTCTTCTCTGTGGGTTACAGGGTGGGCGAACTTAACCAGGAGCCTTGGCAGCTGCAATCTACCAGCTCAGCAGGCTGTCCTCGAACCCCCGTCGCTGGTCTGGTCCCCTCCTCGAGACCAAGACTGCGACAGTCACAATGAGAAGACAAAGCAGCAAGAGCCAACTCCCATTCACTTCAACTGATAAAAGCCAACCTCACCACTTCCTACATTCAATGGGACATTTTGAACCAGGAAACTTTTACGTACATCCCAGCTGAAAGAGGTAGGAAGGCAGAGGTCTGGGGAAGCACCCCTGTACTTACAGCACCGTAGTTCTTCCTGCAGTTATGTCCACGCCAGTATCTCTGAATCATCAGGACTGAATTTCTTATTTTCAGGAAATTGGACCTGCAAAGGCATTTTAATCACTTGCCTCTGTGGTTTGGCTGCAAGTTAACATCATCTCTTGGGCCTCGTTTCTTGGAGATTTGAATGTGGGAGTCCAGGTGGAGTAAACATTGCATTTTGGCCTGAAAATGCCTCCTTCCCCAGCTCTTCTGCTTTCATCTGTAGGGGCTCTATCTGATAGGTAGATTCTGCCATGTTATGGGAATGGGAAGCAGGAGATGCTGAGAATGGTCCTCTCCTTCCTGCAGCCCTGCACACTCTTCTCACATCTGAAATCTCTTCCTTATGTGTCCTTCCAACTTCAATCTAGCATCTGAGAATGGATTCAATCTCACCCAAATGATCAAGAGCATACTTCATCAATACCACCCCGCTATCCCTATCTGCTCCTCCAATCCTTAGTCTGATCTGATTCTACCTGTAGACACCTCTGAGACAATTGTGTTGGAAGGGCTTGGGGGTCTCTCTAAGATTAGTGTGTGAAAGATTGATGAGTTATTTAGTTTGTGCCCTTTCTGCAAAGCACAACCTGAGTCATAGGCGTGGCTTGGACAAAGAGCACAAAGTCCCAAGAACTGTCCCTTCTCCATGGGTGAAGCTTATCCTTGGCTGTGGCTTCCCTTCTTCATCCACAATGGGCTACCTTTCCTCATCCCATGTCTGCTAACTGGGTTGCAAACAGAAGAGCTCTGAACCCCCTGCACTTTAGGGAGAGCAACTTTAGTCACAGTAGTCAGTAGTCCCACTGCAGTCTTGGGGAGATCTCTATAGACTGGAATCTTAGCATTGCCTTCAGCAGGCTCAGAGTCCCACAGCCATGCTGTCATAGCAAATACCAGATCCCCTGAAGACGGCATTGAGCAGGGGTAGAAGGTCCTATTCTCTCCAAGTTTGAGGCAGACAACTCAGTTTTCCTCTTTTCACCTCTACTGTTTTCCTCCAATACTTGCTGCACCTGAGTGTCAACACATCAGGGGTCCCCTCTGGTCATCTGGGCACCAAAGCAGTGACACAGCCTCCAGGAACCATTTTCTGGATGAAGCATGCCACATAGCCCACCTCCCATTTGGCAGTGAGGCTCATACCTACCTGTCTTTATACCCACGGACCACCTTCTGGATTAGAATGACTTTGTCCGTGATGGCCTTGTCTCTCTCAATCTCCAGCAACATGTCATGGTGGTCCTGTGGGAGGAAGCAACACAGCATCAACGTCTCAAGCTCTCCATTTGCCTGACAAGTGGTAAGAGGGGGTGGTATAAGGTCCTTCTCCAGGGAAGATGTTCAAAATAAACTCTTTGGTCATTTTATATTCCAAGTATCATCCCACCTACTCACTAGGGAAGTCCTAGCGTAAACCCTAGTGATCTATTGTCTTCATTCCCAAATGAAACAGGGCATCCAGAAGCTGCAAATGCAGTACTTCGTAGTCTGAAAACAACCAAATTACATTGCCCTTCCATGCAGAGCTCCATCCTAGTGCTCTTAGCCACGGGAGCAGTCCCTAGGAGCACTGGAGAGGTCTGGAAACAAACTAGAAGCTGCCTGTGTCTCATCACTTCTAGTCAAGACTACATCACCTCCCGACCATAAGGACAAAACAGCTCCTTGAAACACTGAATTTCTTTAGCCCTGAGGCTTTCAGATGCATCAGTCCAAGCTTTATTCTGATTCCTCCCATGCCATCTGTGATTCTGCCCTCTTTCCTGGTCACAGCATACTGAGCCCTGCCGTACTGGGTGCAGCAGAAACACTTCCACACATTTCCTGCTTTGCTTGACCTCATGCAGCCCCCCGAGGCCTCCCAGTTTCTCTGTTTCCTGCCCTGACAGCTGTGAGATCATGATAACGGGCTCTGGAAAGAGCAACTAGTGGGAACAGATTCTAGGGAAGAAATGGGGGTGTCTGTGCTTACAATGGGGTTGGGCGTGAATTTAGGTTTATGTAGTCAGGGTTTAATTCTGAGAGTTTTGCTCGAGAAAAGGTTGATCTTCCCTACAGCACAGAATTGTAAGGAAAGATGAGTGTGAATGGGGCTGCAGGGGACCTGCAACACTGGGGCAGCTGGACTGATGAAGGAAAGGAGACTGTGGGCACATCTTGGGTTGCACAAGGACGTGGAGAAAGCAAAGTGAGCCTAATGTGCTCACATACCTCTCTCTCCAGAGCTTTGCTTGGGCATCCCTCCTGCTGCTGTGCTTTTTGGGTGAAGGCAGGAGATGAGGTTAAGTTGTACAGTCCAGGAAGGAAAAGGCTGTACACTGTATGTGACTATGTTCATGCCCATATGATTTTGTGAATGCATCAGTGCTGGCACAGTGTCAGGACTTTCTCCTGCCTGTTGCTCCTGAACTGGCCCCAAATATTCTGCCTTAACCAAAGTTCTACCCACTGACATGCCAACCCAGAGACCATGGAAAAGGGTCACATTTTGTGATGGAAAGGAAATGGTAGGAAACTCCTTCAGAGGCAAAGATCCAAAATAGCAGGGGAAATTGTGGGGAACCACCTACCTTCAGGAATATCTTTGTCTTGCCAATCTGCCAGTCATCATCCTTCCCCAGCACTGCTTCAGCAATGCGCTGGCACGTCCCACGCAGGTCTCCCTGGTAGAAAAGGGGTTGGTATTCACCAGGACCAGACTCACCCATGGCTCCTCCCAAAGCCCTGTGCTTTTCTGCAGTTTTCTGCTAATGAGGTTCCTAGGGCTTTACTGTCACCACATTTAAGATGAGTGAGATAGCCAGAGTGAATATGGCTAACTGTCCCTGCCAGCCCCATAACGATTTCTCCTTCAACTTGGAAGCCCAGAGCACCCCTGTGACACCTGGGGATCAACTGTCACACAATTGCTTTTGGAGATGATGCATATCCCATAAATGTCTCTGGAGAGCCCAGCAGAGAGTATTTGTTACCTGTGGAACAAGATTCTCACCTGCTTGTATGCTGGCTTTACCCCAGGCATGAGCACCCGGTACCGGTCCACGAACTCCACAAACGTGTAGCGGATGGGGTAGCCGGCTCGGCGGATGCGGATTGTCTCCATCATTCCTGAATACCTCAGCTGACGGACACACAGCTCCCGATCAAACAGCTGCGGAGGTTACAGGACACAGGGGTTTGATTGCAAATCTTGGCCTGGATTGGCCATAAGAGAGTGGGGGCTCTGAAAATGTGTGGGGCAAGCAAGTCCAGCATCCACCCAAATCCTCTTGGTAGACCCCAGGCTGTAGGACTGTTGGCTGTCATGGACCTGATCCTGTAGACTGCTGACTGTGACTCACTTCATTTCTCTAATTCCCACTCGCAAAACTGGATGTGTTCTACACAAAGGACTGAGCAGAAAACTGGAGAGGACAATACAATGGTGAACATCACCTTGGGAAAATGGGCAGTGATGTGAAATAAAGGTAGACATGGCGTGGTGCTTGCACAGCACTAAAAGTTGGGACAGTAAATCCCAGCTGAAGCCAAAGAATTACTGCCTTCCCTTCAGCTGTCTAAGATGTGAATGTCTGAGCATGTACAGATATCAGCATCTGACATGTGAGTCACCTGGGCTCTCCCTGAAGTAAGCGAGGAGAGTAACTATGAGACTGTATCTCAGATATATTTCCTGGGACAGGAGGAGCTGCACTATGTGAAGGTATGTGAGCAGTTCTGGGCTTGCAAATAACTCTGTGGAGCTTGTAGGGCTAGTTCATCACATGTATGGGCAACTATGTGCTCTTGACTTAAGGGCCTGATGAAGCCCAGACTGCTGGAGATGCTTTTGACTTTCTTTGCATGCTTTGTTATCTAATGCATCCCACACATTTCTCTTGGACTAACCCAAACAATACTCAGAAACAGCGGCATGGGGTGATATACAGACTCAGAGAACTCTAGCCAGCATCCCAATACAAACAATTTTTTTTCCCCTTAAAGCACATTTTGAAAGGAAGTAAAAGTTTTAAAATAACATAAAGTAACAAACAGTCAGGACTTTCCACTGACCTTTCACATCTGCTATCCCATTTCCTATCACTATCAGTATGTTTTTCTTCAAAGGCAGGGACAGAAAATGAACTCCCAGAAAATATTCTCTTTGCAGTCACGCCACACAGCTCTGTGTACCTTTATCTGGGATTTCTTTTCCTTTGTGTTATTAAACCAAGGCCAAAAATAAATTTAGCAAAAAATCACATTTCATATCACAATACAGTCTTTGATACAACCACTCACTACTTTAATGGGAAGATTAATTTCTCTTTGTCTGAAACTTTCAAACTTGGACCTGTTTTAATGTCCCACTAAAAGTTTTGTAGACAAATAGGTTAAAGAGTGACTTCTGGGTTAGCACTTGCAAGGACTGATGAAATACAGACTTCTTATGCAGAATACAAAATACCAGACTGAATTCTAGACATTCACATGTAAAAACAGCTCAAAGTCAGGGTACTGGGAATAATTTGTTATCATCAGTTCAGGATGTACTTCTGTTTTTCAACATCACCCACGTTGATAAAGAAGGTCTTGTTCTGATCTCCGCTTAGATGATAATCCCAGATCAGACATATTGTTAAATATTAACCCAACGTATTCCATTAACAGGCTATTAGGTACCTTTTTACTCTCACCAAAACTGGGATAAGAGCACAGGAAAACTGATCTGAGAGAGCCACCACACCTTTTGCCCTGAATCGTATTATAAACAGCAAAAATAAGTTTTAAACAAACAGTGCTTGTATGTAACTGCTCTGAAATTCAGTATTTTATGCTTCTTTGCACTCGGCTGAGCTTTGCTAACAGACACTGACTTCATATAAAGCCCCAACTCTGGCGGACTACCTTTATTTATTAAATAAAACTCACTCTCCCCAGGCAGTATCACTATTTAGAGCGGTAAGCAGGTAACAGTGATTGCCCACAGCATCAGGGTGTGAACCTGCAAGTTCCTGCCAGTGGGATCAGGGTGTGCAGCACCCGCCTTATCGCCTGCCTTCTGCTGAAAAGCTCTGAGTCCTCTCCATTAGCAGTTTGTGGTCAGGGGCATTTATAGCCCTCTCCTTCCTTTTCATTTGCTCCCAGAAGTTTGTCCCCATAGCACTCATTGCTTTTGAAGAAAATCGCTGGGAACTGGAGCAAAATAACTCCACTCACACTTCTGTGCTAATGTGCCTCTTTTTCCTTCTGCTTTTAGAACTGTGCTTTTGCAAGGGGCGAAGAAAAAAAAATCAAACAGGATTTAAAATGAGTGAGATATACATTGAAAGCAAATATTTTGAGGAAAGCAGCCATGGGGAAACGTTTTTTAGAAAACGCAGAACCCTGCCATAGAACAACTTAACCCGTGGCTCAGTTGAAGTCTGTGGCAGGGAGGTGCCTTCCCCTTATCGAAACAGAGAGGCATTTCCTATAGGATAAAGGGCTGCAGAGTGAATTCCTGGAGATCACACTAGGGGAGAAAGGGAGGGTCAGGAGCTCCCCTCTGCAAAAGGTTTTGGGGTGCTGTTGGATTGCAACGCAAGTGCCTTATTATGCCAACTATTCGGTGACTCCCCTGCTTGCGGAATAGGCTGTGAGTTGGTCTTCTAAGCTCACAGGGTCAATCCTGACTCTAATGATGCCCAAAGGAATTTTGCCGGTAGCTCCAGGGCACAATGACATGGGCAGTCCTGTACGAAAAGCAACCAGGAGAGAGAAAAGCAGGACTTACCATGGGCTTCTTGTACTCATTAGGCTTAATGCAGCGGACAAAAAAGGGCTGGCACACGCTGAGAGTCCTCATCAACAGCTCCAGGGACCGCTTGAACTGGCTGCTGAGCGTCGGCGAGCGCTTCCTCGTCTCTGCTCCCTGCAAGAGCCCAGCGGAGCGGTCAGGAAATGAAAGGATAACAGCGCCTTTCCCCTCCGGCCGCGTCCCCGCAACCTCCCGCGACAGCCGGACTGGAGCGGGGAGTGGGGCAGAGGAGATTGAAAGTTGTGGCAGGAGAGGGGAAGGGCAGAACCGGCGAACTTGCAATATGGACAACTTACTCCATATGGACCTATGCAGGGAGGAAAAGTGCCATAGTTTAATTTCTCCTGCTCGAACTCCCCACCCGTGTGACTGGAAAATCAGCCTTCCCTATGCAGAGCCATGAGGAAGATCTGCCCATGAGAACAAACAGCCTCTTCTGGGCCATCAAAATTCTCTATATTGCAGCTTGGGGCAATGCACCTGCCCAAAGATGCTCCCCGGGGAATGGCTTGGGCTTCCCTGTCCCCATGCTTTGCAGCATGGTCATGCCAACCCCTCTGTCACCGCTCCTCATGTCAGGCTGAGCCCCTCCTGCTCCCTGGGGTGAGGATCACACATCCATAGGGTAAACAACAATCCAGGGGCATGCTTGCTGCAGGGTGCCTCTGCAACAGTTCCAGACACTTCTATATTCCTCAGCCTGTACTACCATAGAGTTGTGTTTGCAAAAGACCATTAACTAGACTAAATAATGAGTATTTAGGATGAATCAGGATGATTTTGAGTATTTTGCTTGGTTTATCTCCCTTGGTTAAATTAATAACCCAATCTCTATTTTGGGGGATGGGTTCCTAAATGAGAGTGGATATGCTTCCCTTATTAGTCCCTTCTCCCTGCTCTGGAAGAACCGTGTGAAATCACCTCCAAACTAAATGAAGTCCCTAGTTAATTTTATGTGTTAGTCACTATTACCTGAGCTCATTACACATCAGTCACAGTGGTGCTATGTGTCTTGTAGGGCCCAGTGTTCAGGGACCCTTTGTGGGGCAGCAGGTAATGCTGGTGGGTTGGAGAAAGAGTTGGGCACCAGGGTGCAACTTCCTCTGAATGAAAAATAGAGTGAACTGTGACATGACCTGTGACATGACCTTGTGGTCAGGGAATTCCCAGAGGAAAGATTCTAACAGGATTTTAACGCATTTGTCTTCCAAACAGCCTCTTATTTGCAGGTGGCCAAGCCACGTGTAGAGTCACAAAATCCCCATCGGCATTGGCTTTGCTGCTATGTTTTGCAACATGATGAGTTTTGTTTCTACTTTTGCTAAAATCTTTACATGTGCTTCATCATATAGCACTAATAACTAGTCAGATGACATTCCCACTCCTCAAAGCTGAGGAATTTCATAGAATCACAGAATAGTTTGGGTTGGAAAGGACTATAATTACCATCTAGTACAACCACCTTGCCACGAGCAGGGAGTTTACACAGCTCAGGTTGCATAGGATGTTGAGACAAACCCAGTCAACACAAACAAAAAGTCATCATGGAATTCCAACAAGAGAAAATCCAGCTCATGCAAACACCATAAAAACCTGGCCTGCTTTTGAAGAAGGGCATGATGGGCTACCAGTGATCTCTCCCAGCAAAATCCTCACCTGAAGGACAAACTGTTAACAAGTCTAGGGTAATTAATGGATGCAGCTGCTACCTGCAGAGCACTGTAGAGTGTGATGCTCACATTCTGTCACAAATTTTCTGAGGAAAATGCTGTTTCAGCAAGAATCCTGGTTTTGGAGGCTTTGATGAATGTTTGGTAATCACTTTTCTAATTATGCACAAAAGGTCACCTCTTTGAGATGTGGAAGGACAGCCACAGGGGTTAGAAGGAGCAACAGATGCAGGAGCAGGGCGAGAAGTTGGAAGCAACTGCATGTTAGCCAGATTTTAGTCAGTTTGGACTTAGCTGGGAGAGGTAATTTTTCAGCCATGGTGGTAGGAAGGTAGCAAGACTTTGTACAAGGGTTTGCAAGGGAATGCATGAGTGGTTTGCTCCTAGACAGTAACATATGCCTCTCTAGGTTGCTGATGCCTTGCATTTCTTCCCTGCATGCATCCAGCTCTGGTAAAAAGCAAGGGTGCTGTCTCCATCCTTACATCTAAGAGCTTTTTGCTGGGAGGGGTTGAAGGGAAGGGACAATGACCAGAGAGCAGCTTGTCTTTATCCAAATAGTCAGAGCAGTCTGGGCTCCTCCTCTCAAGACTGCATCATCCCATTCCCTTGCTTTCAGGACCTGACATTTATGCACAGACCCATCTCAATGGTGGGCACCAGCCCTATGGGCACTATATGGGCTCTCAGATACTCCGACAAGAGCTTTGCATCAGCTTCATCCTTCAGGGATGGGTGACACCACTCAAGTCATTGTGGGTGCCTTCTGCCTGACCTCAACACTAGCATGGCAAGAATAACATGTCTTCTCTTTTTCCAACCAAATGACCCCCAAAAAAGAAGTGGAGCAACCTGTCAACACAGCCTATAAAGGCACTGAAAATACAGGATCTGTTGCAGAGGAAGAGCATTTTTTAACTAAAATCAGATCCAGTCCCCATAGCCTGAAGGAGAAAGAGCTGATACAATCTGCTTTTCTTCTGGCCAGACACATCTTAGCTTTCAAACTCTGAGACTGTGACATCTTTGGGACTCAGACCATCTCTCCACTAGTCCATACAGAGCCTGGCACAAGGGAGGATGAGCAGGATTGAGAGTAGTGTCATGGGGAAGGATGAGCAGAATTGAGAGTAGTATATTGAGAGCAGTGCTGTAGCCCAGACTGGAGCACTGAGGTATCACTCAGCTTGTGCTCAACACCAAAGGAGGGAAAAAACCACACCAAACCAGAAGAGAAAATAAGAAAAAGAGTACTAGATGATTTACAGAGAAACATCCTCCCAGAAGAGAGTTCAGAAAGATGTACAGACCAGCATGATATTTGGACATGCTTCAGTGCCATTTCTTTCTGCCATCTCAAGCCAACCTGAACTTTGGAGGTGCAAACACATACATGGCTGTTTGCAGTAACATCAAGACAAAAGACAAGGCAGAATACATCAGCAGGACACAACTGGATGTTCCCCTAGCATGGGTGTCTGAGATCCCCAGTGGCACAGCTGGAGCATCAGGACATTCCCCAGCATCTCTGTGAAGCTGTAACATCTCTAGGGATCTATTCAGACTCCCTCCTTTGGTGTCTTGGAAACATTTAGGTAGTTATCTGTCCAGGGCTGAGAAAGCAATTCATCTGCACCTTATGGGGTCCGTGGATTAAGGTGGACACCAAATTATGTTAGGGAAGATGGTCTTAATATAGACCCAGAGTGCCAGCCAGGGCAACCACCAGTTCTTTTCCTTTGTAACATTCAAGGCAAGGAGAATGGCAAGTACAAGGAGAAATGTCACTGAGCCAGAAACTGTAGAAGTTATTCCCTGATGTCCCTCTGCATCTTCTCCTCCTTGAAGGAGAAGGCTGCGTGGTGCACTAGAGACACTGTGCTCAGCCAAAGGTCTGCCAGAGAGATGGCAACCTGCTTCAGTGGAAATGCAGAAAGGTGAAACACTTGAGGTGAGTTAGGGAAGGAGACTAAAGCATGTACCACCAGCAATACTCTGGGGAAAGGTTCTGGACAAAGGATCATCCTCCCACCTCTTTAGGATTATAAGATCATTAATTGGGCCATACCAACATGACTTGCTATTTCTCAGTCTGTTTTTCTGAAGTCTGAGAAAAATTATTATTTTTGTTTGTTATGTTTGTATATGGAATGTCACTGGGGTGGCCTCCAGGCAGCCACTGAAAGCTGAGGCCATCTCACAGCAGATTCTGCAGTGACATACAGTGAAGAGACAGCCTCTCTCCTAAAGGGTGTACAGTCTGGAAGGTGCCTTCAGATGCAAAGTTGATGTGGGCTACACAACAGTGCCAAGTATCACTATTTTGAACTACACCCCCATTTTATAAAGCTTACTGATTTGAGATAGATAGATATATATATATATGAAAAGACTTTTTTATCTTTAATGCTTCACCCTTATCTCAGTGCCTAACAAATATGAACATATTCATTAGAAAACCTACAAAACATGACGTTTTGTTATAAGAACAACTATGATAACAACAAAACTCATAGAAATCATCAGTATGATGTCTCCCATTTCCCTGTATCTCCTGTTGATAATGTCTTCAGAGGAAAAAAGTGGCCTAAACATTTCTGACAGATTTTGCACAATTCTCTCCTGAATTTAATCTCACACAATAACAGAAATCAAATAATTATTTTGATTGGAAGAGACTTTTTAAAGATCTTCTAGTTCTAAACTTCTGCCATGGGCAGGGACACCTTCCACTAGACCAGGTTGCTCAAAGCCCTGCCCAGCCTGGCCTTGAACACTTCCAGGGATGAGGCAGCCACAGCTTCTCTGGGCAACCTGTGCCAGGTGTCTCCCCACCCTCACAGTAAAGAATTACTTTCTAATATTCTAATCTAAACCTGTCCTCTTTCAGTTTTAAATCACTCCCCATTGTCCTATCACTCCATGTTCTTGCCAAAAGTCCCTCTCCAACTCTCTCGTATCCTAACTCAGGAAGGACATTTTTGTGTGGGGGGCATTGCTACAATTCTAGAGAAAGGCCAAATGATATGTTCCAGTCCAAACAGTTTTAATCATGATACAGAGGGGAAGGAGTCCACCTCTGAAAAGAGTGGCTTTGTGTCATTCTGGGTCAGATCCTCCTCATTGGAATTCCAAGTCCAAACATCTGAGATACTACAGAGGTAAGAAGGAATGAAATTCAGCCCCATGCAAGGATCTGAATTTTCAAAGTCATGTCTATCTCCAACATAATCCTCTGCCTATCAAGGGGTTGTTGTGGAAATGCGAGCAGAGTCACAAAGCTAATAGCATAAAAGCTTTAGCACACAATATGTTACCTTATGGCCAAATATCAAGGAAGCAAGGTTTGGGAAGCTATCAGAACCAGTCAGCAGATGAGATGCAACAGGAAAGACCTAAAAAAAGTGCCAAAGGCCTGTTTTGATGATCATGGCAAAATCCCATGGTATCTGTGTCTTTGAAGGCTTGGATCTGAGATGTCACATGAACAAGAACTAACTCTTCTCAAGAATGATAGCATTTCCAAACAACACAGAAATGCAATCCAGGAGTCTCTCTTCTCACATGAGCTGTCAGCTTCTTGCCCCCAAAAGCACAAAACAAGGCCTGATTTGCAGTTGCATGGAGGAGTAATGTCCCACTGAAGCCAGTGGTGGCACCATCCTAAACAACCACCAAATCCCACAGATGATCCATCTGAAGTTAATTAAAATTATTCAAATATCAGAAAAAAGATCCTCAAAATTTTGGCTCAGCCTGGTTCTGATTTTATCCCAACCAAATTCCCATCATTACAAAGCTCTTCTGAGCTGAATCTTAGAAATAAATGACACATCATACACCTGTATTATTCAACAAGCTGTAAAAATACTCTCCAACACATTGGTCACTTGAAATGGATTCTCTATAGATAGTGCAGGAAGAGGAATAAATCAACAGGAGCAAAGCACAATCCTTGCCAAGGAGAGGTGAATATATAACAGAACTCATGTATTCAGTTTACCTTTGGTGTGGGTGTGGGCGACTGGCCAAATGTGCTGGATGCATAGCCACAGAGAAACTACATGAAGCACAGGTAAAAAAACAAAACAAAACAAAACAAAACACAAAACAGAGACAGAGAAGAGCAAATAGTGAAAAGAAGGAATAACTGAAATGGGAGCCTGACATTGTTAGTCTTGGAGGTCCAGCTGTAACATATCTCATGAACATAATGCATTAATTCTTAGATTTTTGTCTAACCCCCTCTTGGCTTTTCCTCTTCATCTCCATGTTCACATTCCTGAAGCTGAGGGAACTGCCACTGTCCAGCTCTTGCTTCTTGGAAACAATTCTTGTATGACTTCTAACCTCACTCATTATTCATCCAATTTCAGTCATCTCTTTTCCCTCATACATCCCTGCTCTCAATACAGAGCAGTTGGAAGGTGCCAGGACAAAAAAAATTTTGCACAAAAATTTGAAAGAAATCCCTTCCTTTTTCCATAATTTTAGTCCAACAAATTAGGCATTTTCAATAGAATTTAATTTTTTTCCAAGGGGAAAGCTCTGAGATTTCCTT
>JAWWEV010000001.1:30097327-30107652 GCA_035583235.1 Hafferia zeledoni | reverse complement strand
GAGTTCAGCAGTTTGCCCTGCCACCCATGATGGCACAGGTTCCCCTAAAGCACGGCCAGCAACTGGACAGGCCCTGAGGACATGCTCAAAAACATTTGTGCCAGACTCTTGGCATGGTTTAAAGCTTCAAGAATCATTATGTAGATCAAGGAAAATAGAACTGAAAATCTAGATAAAAGACAACTGCAAGCAAAATCACAAATTTGGATAGTCCAGAATTTTGGATCTATGGACTCTCTGTGAAGCCAGACAGTATTTCCTTGGTTTCTACACATTTCTCTCTACAGATCAGCAGAGCCATGTGACACTGCCAGGCAAGCCAAGAACATCTTGCCTGAACAAGGTGCTCACTGAAACACTGAGCACTGGCTGAATGCTCTGATGATTTAATGAAACAGCTATTTCTGCTTCAGTAATTCCAGAACTCCACATTTTAAACTGTTACTAATTTCTATTGTATAAGCTATAGCAATGCTACCATGAGGAGAGCCTGATTCAAAGGCCCATCACCACTACAGAAGTCACTGCCAGGGTTTGCAGACTAGTTAGCTATCAAACCAGCTAGCTTGATCTACCAGTTGCCTGCAGATAGAGTGGGGAACCAAGCTGGACAAAGCATGCCACCGATGCTTGTCTTGCAATTGTACAGGTGGCTGTAAAGAGCACAGCAGTGACGCACACCCACCCCACAAACCTTCATCACTCCAAAGCTTCAGGTGATGCTCTGACTGTTCTGATGACTGCTGAACTGCTCTATCTCTGTTCCTGTGACATTCACCTTTGTTTGCTGCTGGAGACATGCCCAAATCCTGAAATTCAGGTGTGGGTGATACAGGTGTTGATAGAGCTGCTCTGATTTATAGCAGTTGAGTATCTAACCCTGGGGCTCAAGCTGGGAAGCTTTCCTGAAGTTGAGGTGAGGTCATTTCAGAATGCAGGCTCCTTCTGTAGGTTATTTTTGAGTAAGTATAGACAATCTCAAGCTCAGATTGCAAATCCACTGAAGACCAGACTACCTAGTCTTCTTCCATTTCAGCTCTTTGTGCATCCCAATTAGAACATGGTTTCAAGGTCATCTGCTGATCTGAGCTCACATGGTCACCAACTGAGATACTTTTTCTATGCAGTAGATCCTCCAGTCTCAAAAGTGGCTTATCAACAGATGCAAAAGGGAATTCCTCTAGATTTACCTTTACAAAAGCGTCCCTCACATCCAGTGCTTGTTCCATGCTGAGAGGGGTGGAGACAGTCTCACCCCTGGTGATTATAGTCCGGCTGGTAAGGCAGTTCATCACGTCCTGAGGTTCAACCTGACAGAGACAACATCAAACACAGCTGCTGACTTTTTGACACAAGGTATCCTGACAATGGCCTGGACTACTGTCCTGATTATGCATGGCCCGAGAAGAACAGTGTAGTATCCCATAGCTGGAGATAAGTAACAAGGGAAGTATCTCAAATGATGACACAGACATTTTCAAAGAGAATAATTAAAATTTTTAGACTGTATTTTAATATGAAAAGTGTTCTCATGACTTAGTATGAGATGTTAATGAGGCGTGGGAAGAGAAGATGAGAAAGCAAAGCTGTATGCTACCAGTATGGATGCAGCTTTGCATGTCCTTGACCCCTTTTCATGCTGCTCAGATCAAGTCAGGGAAATGTCCACTCCCTAAGGTACATGGAAACAGCCTGCAGAGAGCTTGGACCACACCCTCAGACCAGCAGTGCATATGGAAATGAGATGATGTCCCTGAGGGAGCCCTGTTACCTCTTGGAGAGGTCACTGAAGAAATCTCCAACCACTGCATGGATGGTTTGACTGAGGGTCATCTCACCTCACTTCAGATACTCAGAGTATAAATGATACCTGTCTCAGCTACTGTTATGAACTTTCTTTTCATCAATGAGGGAAACACTATTTTAGGGACTGGTATTTTGGATGTTCTTTTAAGGATGATGTGCCACCAGAGGGTCTGTTTCTTTCCACTGTCATGAAGGGGAGCTCAGATGATAGAATCATGGAATCATAGGATAGTTTGGGTTGTAACGACCTTTTAAGATCATCTAGTTCCAAACCCCCTGCCACAAGCAGGAAAACATTCCACTGGACCAGGCTGATTAAAGCCCCACCCAACGTGGTACTGAACATTTCCAGTGATGGGGCACCCACAAATTGTCTGGGCAGCCTGTTCCAGTGCCTCACCACCCTCACAGTCAAGAATTTGTTCTTAATTTAAACCTGCCCTCCTTCAGTTTAAAGCCATTCTCCCTTGTCCTATCACTCCATGCCCTTGTCAGAAGTCCCTCTCCATCTGTCTTGTAGCCCCTTTAGGTACTGGAAGGTCTTCCTGAAGCCTTCTCTTCTCCAGACTGAACAGCTCGAGTTATCTCAGCCTATCTCCATAGCAGAGGTGTCCCAGCCCTCTGAACATCTTTGTGGCCTCCTCTGGACACTCAGCTCAGATGGAGACATCCACCTTCGCTGCTGCCAGTGCAAGGCACAGTATGGCTTACCCAGGACTCTTCAGCCTCCTAGAGCTCATAGTGCAAGGAGAGGCAGGCTCAGATGAAGCTTTGCTGCAATACTAGAAACATGGGATGAAGTCAGAAAGGGGACAGCAGCATTGCAGAGCCACTGACCTCCAGCAACGATGCTGCAGTGATTAGTGACGCTGACTGAACAACCTCACAGGCATCCAGGTTGTCATAGGTCCGAGCTGGGGAAAGAAAGGCAGAGGGAGAGCCGTCAGCAGGGGACATGTCTCTGCATAAGGTGCGTGGGGTGAGGGAAAGGGTCTTCCTACACTGCCTCTGTGTGATGTTCAGGCAAAATCTGGCCATCAGAAGGGAGAGAAAAGTTCACACAGCTGCTGGAGTCCTGCTGCTGGCTGCAAAAGACTGTACTCTGCTCTGACAGACACCTAAACGGTTGAGGGGTTAGCAATGTTACTAGCTTCTAAGTGCTTTAGGCTTCTGTCTTCCAATGAGGCCTTTTAAATCACTGTGTCATTTCTGACAGCAGGGCTGTTTGGTACCTTTAAAAAGGCATATCCAATCACACAGGAACCTGCCAAACACTCCATTATTCTCTCCTTGTTAAACCTGAGTATACTGAATGGCCTGTGGCCATATTCAACCTTGATACATTCAGAAAAGGTGGATGTCACTGAGCATACTGTAGTGTGCCAGCCCTGCCATGGGGAGGTGGAATTATTCCTCCTTTCTTGTCCTTACAGACCACAATAAGCACCTGAGTCCCTGGCATGGCACCATGGCAAGTGTTCTGGATACAGCCCTCCATCTATAAGCTTGGCTCCCTCTCAGTATGCAGATTAAATAGTAGCAGTGTGCTGGACCATATCCCTGTATTTTGTCCTCTACCTTCATACTGCAGGTTGCCCATGTGCAGGATGGCAGCCAGCAGCTTGGAGATCTCCCAGTTCTCTGTGTCGGTGAACATGAGAACCTTCATAGCAGAGCGAATATTGGCGTACTCCTTGCTATCATCTCTGCCATCGCAGGTCGTGCAGTTACCCTGGAGAGGCAAAGACGTCACACAGTGCATGGACCAAAGCAAGAGAGCATCAGGGTGTAACTCTAAACAATCCAGGGCTTCGCCCTACACCAGCAGACATTTAGTTTAAGGGATGATGTTGAATTTGTGGATCTGGTTTTGCCCCTTGCTGTATTCTGTGATTGAGTGCTCAGCCTTGTGACTTACACTTACCCTGTTGTCCCACCTACTCTGTGTCTCACTGCAATCAGCAGAGGAGAAAAAGCTCCCTGAGGTGGGGATAAAGAGCTGGAGGCTCCCACTGATTCAGCTAGAAAGCTGCATCTCAGTCTTGCTGCTGATGCACCTTAATCACTTCTGCTTCTATCGGCTCCTCTGGATATCAATACTGGTATGTAGGAAGTGGGGCTAGAGATCTTTGGCTCAGTTGGACACTTGGAGTACATACAACTCAGCCTCTTGTGCTGCTGAGAATATGCCATCCAGCCAAGCACTCCTCCTTGTCCACAACTGTTGTAAGAGGATTGTGTTGTATGTAACACCCTGGTTATTTCCAAACAAGTGGCCTGGGCCATACACCAAAACTATCCAAGGTTGTGTGCTGCTCCACAGGAAATGTGGAAATAGCCTGGTCCAGAAAAAGGGTTTAAGTGTTTGCACTAAGACTGTGAGGCTTTTGGTGGTGGGACAAAGTAGTTCCTCAAACCCTGTGGCTAAGTTTCAGGAACGTCATAACAAGCAAAGCAGCTCTAGGCTGCAGAAGCACCGCTCTCCTTTTTCCCTTGCTAACAACCTTTCACCACCCCACCCCAGTGAACCTCTGTTCTTCTGCACTCTCACCATTGCAAGGTAGTTGTAATCTGTGGCTTTCCCAAGACCCAGCTTTTTCTTCTGCTCCATTGACATTCCTCTCAGCATGCAGTAGAACACATGGTAATTCCTCTCATCCTGGGCCTGCAGTAGAAGATCAAGAGTTACCTCTGCGAGGAGAACAGCCACCACAAAGGTCAGTTGACTGAGTGCCAGCTCCCAAATCATCTTACCTGCCTGCAGACCCGGGACTTCTCCAGCAGGTACTGCTCAATCTTCGCCCCCTCAATGGCTCCCCTTTTGTTGAAGTGGATGTCGATGTACTTCCCAAATCGGCTGGAATTGTCATTACGGATGGTCTTTGCATTCCCGAAAGCTGCCGGGAAGAATTGCAGTGGGTTAGAGAGGATCTGATACATGGAGAATCATGGATTTGGTTTCATGGGGAAAAAAAAAAAAAGATCAAAAGAGTGAGGTGGAGAAGGTAAAAAGCAGTCCCACAGCCTTCCCTTAAGTTTGGCTGGACCAATTTCATCTTGGTGTGGGGAAACAAGATATATATCAGGTGACTGCCCTCAGAAATACAGAGAGGAACATAGAGAGGGAAGCTGGGAAATGGGTTGACCTTATCCAGGAAGAAGGGCTAGGCAGCAGGATTTTGGCAGCAGCTAATGAAGTACAAGAGACTGGAGCAAAGCCGGCTGCAGTGTGCGAGGTGACATTGTTCAGGAAATGACAGAGCTGCTGGTGAGTGATTTGGTGACTGAGAGGGAAAGAAAACAGCTCATCCAAAAGGGAAATGCAGAGGACTAAGCCAGCCTTTAGCTGGAGACTTCTCCCTGCAAACAGACTGTGCACTGAAAGGTACCTGTGTCCATCCTCTATTGGGTTTGGATGAGTGACCTGGCCAGCATGCCCTGGAGTTTATGCCCCAGGATTTCTGGCAGAGGATGGAGATGCATTTGAAATATAGAGCTTCGGTTCCCTGAATCCTAGAAGTGACTAAATGCATATTCAAAAATGCCCTGTGTGCATGTCCTGCACCACAATGCTTTCCAACACCAGTGGTCAAGCAGCCCTGTGGTGCTCTGAGAGCCTTGTTGCATCTTGATACCACAACTGAAGGAAATTCCAACAGAGTACACAGGAGGAAAACTCAACCTGCTTGTCTGCTGTGCTAACATTGTCCATGGAAAGCAGTTAGAATACTCATGTTGCTGTTAACTCCTAGAGGATTATTTACCAAGTAGTGGAGGTAAAAATCATAGAATGGTTTGGGTCTGGAAGGAACCTTCAAGATCTTCTAGTTCCAACCCCTCTGCTATGGTCAGGGGTGCCTTCCACTAGACCATCCTGATCAAACCTCTGTCCTTAAAGAAAACTCCACTGATACTCTAAGGAAACCATGATTTTTCTGCATAAGCATAAAAGGTCCATCTGGCATCATGTTTGGAGCAGGAGGGTCAGATCACCAATTTAATTTACAGACATCCAATTAAAATAGTGGGGTTGATCACAGTAACAGCTTGCCAATCAACCCATTAAGGCCACAAGATGATTCTCATTATCTAGGTCTTTCTTGAACTGCCTCTATTTCTTTTTCTGCATTCTGCTGCCATTCACTGAAATTGGAAGGAAAAGATGAGACTTGCCATTGTTTATGGCCAGCACAAGGTGTTGTGAAGCTCTGGTCCTATTAAACTGATGTTTTACAGAACCATCAAAGAAGAGGAATAAGAATAGGACTTTTGCAATTATGGCCAAATAAAGCAAATAATCAGCTGAATGCAGCAGTGATAGGATATTGGTGCTCTTCATTCAGTAATTCCAGCACTGGAAGAGGTAGTGAGATTTTTCAAAAGCTTCAATTGAATATGAAATACTAAAAAAAGTATTGATCAGCATTTTCGAACTCTGGACTACACAGAGAATTTGGTAAAATTCAGGTTTTTGTTTTGAACTTTTTGGGAAAAAAATTATTGTTTCAAGTGGAAAACCCCCTTTTTTTTCAATTTTAAGTAATGAAACAATTGAAAAAACAATTCAGGTCAGCTGAAATGTTTAGCTTTCAACAATAGTTGTGAAAAATATGAATGGAAAAATTGAGAATCCAAATCAGAGAATATTAGTCTTGTGAAAAATGAATTCAGATGGAAAGAAATTGAATATATTGTTTATCAAAAACATACAGTATTGATTTTGGCCTTTTTAAAAAATTTTTGTCACTTTCTGAAACTGAAAGTGTGACATAAATGACTTACATTTGGTCATGTTTCCTGCTGTCTAAATCTGGTTTGTTTAGTTTTGGTTTTTTTGTTTTTGCTTTTGATTTTTTGTTTGTTTGTTTCTTTGTTTGTTGCTTTGTTTGTTTCTTTGTTTTGTTTGGGTTTTTTTTCCCCAGAAAAAGAATGCCTCCATTATCTGGGACCTCACCTTCCAAGATGGGATTTGCCTCCAGGACCTGCTGCTCAATCCAGGAGTGCTGACCACTGATTGCTGCCAAGAACTGCAGAATCAGTTTTGTGCTTTCTGTCTTCCCTGCTCCAGATTCACCACTGCAAAGACAACAGGAATGGAGGTCAGTGAAAGCCATGCTGCAGCCCTGCCAATGTCCCTCTCTCTGTCTCCAAAGGGACTGCTCTCTCTGGGTCTCTTAACACAGCCAAGATGACACCACTGAGGATGTGTTTCCAGCATCCCAAGGACTGGTTGAGAGACAAATGGCAGGACATGGTACCAGACACCTTCCAGCCAAGATCCATATTTGCTTTCTATTCCATTTGGCCCAAGCTGTTGCTTGGGTTTGGGTGTCCCCAGCAAATGACATCATTCAATCACCACTAAGAAGGTCATGAAGCAACTCTCAGGCAGTGCTTTTCCAGGTATGATCATCAGACCATGACTCTGTGGTCTAGGGTCTAGCTGTCCCCATGGGGCATCTTCATCACCAGTCTTGAGCTACCAAAATATGGCAGACTATGAAATACAGCCTTCTAACAGCAGGCCCCTTCCACAGGTCCCCTAGGCTTGTTCTAACAAGGAGAAGGTAGGAGAGGAGAAGCTTATGGGGTCGAAAGCAAGAGTTATTCTTCAAAGCTTTCTCTTCACTGAAAGATAACTTTAGTTAACTTGTGATGATAGAAGAGGAAAGGACTGGGCAGAAATCTTTTGGTGTGAGTCTATGGCCTGTCTGATATATGGGGTAGCCAAAATAAGTGCCTGTAAAAGATCTTCCTCATGTTGAGTGCCCAGCCCTGACCCGTGGTGAATTGCCTTACTGCTCAGGCCAGTGGCATGCTGCATTGGCCCCACATGATGCCTTTTTAGACCTGCAAAATAATCCTTACCGAATGGCCTTTTCAGATTCATGTATCTTAAATACTGCACATGGGATGTTCCAGAATTATGGGGGTTTTTATGCAATGAAACCTAGGGTAGGCATGCCTTGGAGAGAGGTCGTGCCCGAAAGTACAAAGCCTGACTGTGGGTTCAAAATTTGATAGGATAGTTGGAGGATTTGCTGGAGGGCTGAGGACATAAAACCTGGCTTATACCACCATTTGGGGCAGCACCTGGAGAGAACTATACCCGTAACTGTGACCAGACATTTCTTTGGTGCACAAGGTTGATTGGTCCAGAGTGGAGCCGTGCATAAAGACACCAGTACAGCTGTGTGAATGACTGCAGGTCCAGTAATCAAGCCTGTCCCTGGCCCTTCCTTGTGCAAAAAGTATAGATCTTTGCATCTTTGAAGTCTGTAGGAGTATTAAGTTAAAATTTAAAAGGAGAGGTTAAAGATGAACATGAAATCTATTGGGTTGTAAGGGTAAATACCAAAGGATTGATAAAGCACCTTTACTAGAAAGAGAGTGAAGCAAACAGAGACTGCCTCTGCACTGGGATCTAACTGGTCATTCAGTTTCTGATTCTGTTTGATAACCTCTTCCAAATCAACCCTGTCGCATCTGCTCAGCATCTGTTTTCAGGATATGGCCCATTTGGAAACTCACCAACTCACCTTATGATACAACACTGGTCCTTGTTGTTGCGCTGCATGTTGAAATAGCAGTTGTCAGCAATTGCGAAGATGTGTGGTGGCATCTCACCAATCTTTTTGTTGGTGTACAGGCGTATCTGCTCAGGTGAGTAGATTGGTAGGAGCTGGTAGGGGTTTACTGCCACCAGTATAGAACCAGTGTATGTCTGGAGGAGAAGCACATGAATGTTTGTAAGGACAGTGAGGTGTAGCTGAGAGCCTTTGGCAGCTTGTGAAGTGTAGATGGAGGCCAGAAAAATCAAGGCTTTTTAAAAGCTGGATGAAGGATGATGCTCAAGTCAGAGATGCTTGCAGCATGGAGCGTAGAGCAAAACTGGAGCAGAAGTCCCAAACTATCTAAATCAGTTTGCACTCAGCCCTGCTTATGCACAGCATGGGATCAAGCCTTAATTCATATTTTGGATGCTCCTCAGCTAAGATTCAGAGTCTCAAGTCAAGCTCGTATTTACAAAAGCATTGCCAGACTCAGCACATGCACGCGCACCTACTGCATTGCACCAATAATGAGAAAGTGGAGATAAAAGAAACCTGAGGACCATTCCCATGTCTCCAAAGCAGGACCAGCTGGATCTGAACCATTCTGACAGATGTCTACCTAACCTGGTTTTATCAATCCACAACAGCTGCTAGACTTCCCTCTGCAATACACTCTTCTCTACTGTTGCTGCCTAATCAAACCTCTCCATGCTTCATTTTAAACCTTGTCCTGTGCACATGGATATGGCTCACAAATTCCTAACATATCCCTTCTCACCTATTTCTGAAATTTTGGAAATGGCCTTTGGTCCATCCCATGCTCTCTGTGGCACTCGAACAACCAAAGCTGTCCTGGGCCTTGTGCAGCAAAATCCTTTGTAGTCTCTTAATCTCTAAATTCTGCCCTTCCAGAAGCTGTTTCTCTCAAGCCTCTCACCAAAGAAGTTGTGATCTTTTTATCTTGCTCAGATGCAGTGTTGAGGTTAGGAGGTTTGGCCACATCCCAAGCTCAAGGCATAGAATAAGGATCTCTTCCTCTGTTTCATCTGCCTAAAGGTTAATGACTAGAGCAGGTGAGTCAATGGGCCTCCACCCTGGGTTAACCAGGGGGCATGAGATGAAGGCTACTTTCACTCTGTGACTTCAAAGGAGCCAAGTCATCTTCTCTAGGTTAATTTTTGGTAAATAAAATTATGAGATTAATCTCACCTTCCTTTCCTGGTCGAACCAGCAGTGAAAATGCCCCCACTGCTGCATAGATTTTTTTCAGGAACCAAAATATGTAATTTCATCAGTAAAGTACTCCTTAAGGGTTTTTATCTGCGTGTCCTAAAACCAGTAAGACTTTGACACAAAGCACAGAAGTTGCACAGGCAAAGATGTTTGTGAAAGAGAAGAAATAATCTGCCACCACCTACACAACACTTGCCACCAGCTCAGGCTTCCTGAAGGCAGCCAGTAGATGGCAATTGTGTCCCACAGTAGGGATGCTGAAAGGCATTAGGGACTCCTCACCTTCTAGTCTCATGGCCAAAACCAGAGAGCAAATTTCTGCTAAGCCCCAGGTGAGGTCTGACTCTACAGTGGTAACTGAGAAGGGACACAATATTCTTCTCTGTAATGGGGGTTAGTGCCAGTAAGGGAAAAAGAGCTCTTTGAGCCCAAGAACAATGTTGTCACAAATCCAATGGGTAGAAACTGGCTGTGAAATCACGTAGACTGGATTTTAGAAGAAGACATCATTGAAATAAGGGAGCAAAGAAGTCCCAGAGAAGACTTCAAAGGCGACAGAGCAGGTACCCTTAGTGCTCAGAGAAGGAGCATGCTTAATTTCTGAGTGGGATTATGATTGCAAGATTCCTAATGAAGACTCCTTTGAGTCCTGGCTGAGATACTTGGAAGACTGTTTTCTTCTTCATAGTTTATAACCAGGTTGATTTTAGGGATATTTCTCATCTTCCTTGA
>JAWWEV010000001.1:30067717-30097303 GCA_035583235.1 Hafferia zeledoni | reverse complement strand
CTCTTTTCAAAAAAGTCTAACTCCTTGCAGAGGTCTCTGAAGTGCCTGCATTTCAGTCACACTGGTCTACCCTGCCCCAAATGGAGCCAGTGAGACTTTTAAAGGTGTTAACCATTAGTAACAGGAATGCTTTCTGGATGCTCTCACTGACCCTTCCCTTGTGATCCACTAAATGCTTTGTCAGCATGAACTCTTGTACTATTGCTTGTTTTGTAGGTCATTCCTAGTTGATAAATACTCACAATTTGCCCAGTTCTCACAGCTGACAGAATGCAAAACTTTGTCCACTCTGCTGATGAGGGTCTAAAGGGCACTTCCAAGGAAATATTCTCTCCCTGGTTTCTATTGCTGGGTGATGGCAAAGCCCTCCTCTATTTGGAAGATAAAGCTTTACTGATAGCAGGGACTCCGGCGTCGCTGACCACAGGAACCACATCCCCCAGCAAATTCATTACTGCCTGCATGACCTACATTTTAATTAGCCCCAAACAAATCCTTTCTGAGCCTGCTTCCCTCGCTACCAAGAACACCATGGCTGACTTCATCTGGATTGTTATGGGGTTAAAGTTCTACCAAACATTGCAAGCATTTTGGCAGCCCTTAAAGAGCAACAGCAGGTATTGGTTTCATCTCCAGATAAAGAGATTTGACCTTATTTATGAGTCCAAGCTCCCCACCAGACTCTTTTGCTATTCAGCATAGTTTCTCTTAGTTCATAAAAGCCAAACAAGGGCAACAAGCCCTTGCTGAAGTTTTTCTCATTTTGCTGCAGAAGTTTCTTTCCTCCAAGTTAAGGTCATTACTGAGAAGTTCTTAAAGCTTTAACCAAATTCACATTGGGGACTTTCCAGCTCTGAGAAAGTGTCACAATTTCACCATGAGGGTCAAGCTCCGCACCATAGCGGATGGTGCTGTCAGTGCATTTGTGAAGCAGCAGCAATGATGGTGCAAAGTAAATGAGAAGGCCACAATGGTGAACAGAAAGAAATGATCCAGTGCAGGGCATGACAGTGATTGCAAATGACAGTGCCAAGAGTCATACTTACCCTCCCGCCGCAGTTTGTCTTATGAGTAAAATGTGAGGGAGGAGAAAAAGGGAAATTATATTTTATTAGAGCAGAACTACATCTTCCACAAAGCTAAGGACATGAGGAAACTAGAGGAACTGAAGTCCTGTTGGAAAATTCACCTTTACTCAGCAGGCTCAGAAATCATTTCAAGCAGTGAAATGTCACCTTTTTTAAGACAGAGAAAATTATACCACAGATAAAAACACCTCAGGGCACTGGGTGTTCCCTACCCACATGGCATCCATATGGTACTTTGACTTTGCAAAGCTGCCATCAATGTTTACCACATCCCACACAAATCTACTCTTCCTAGTGCCATCATTCTTAAGAGGTGAGAGCTAAGGTTGGTTCCTGAGCCTCCAACTACTGACATGTAAACAGAGGTGGTTTACGTGCCTCTCTATCAGGAGACTCTGTCATTTTGAGAGTGTCATTTTGACTTTGAGATTGCACTAATTGCTGTGATGTGCCCAGGTTCTTGGGCTGACACTCTAAAGCCATCAGTGGTGTGGAACAATCAAGGTACAGTAACCCGGAACCTCTGTGATGCAAATACATTTGTGGGATGTGGCCATCCCTTAGGCAGTAGCTCTGTAGGACACATGGCACTGTCCCCATCAGACCAGAAGAACTTGTAAAGAAACCAACCTGTTTACTGAATCATTCAGCCCAAATCACCCGCCACGCTCGCCTCAGGTTAGAAGCTGACCTTTGCATCAGCCCTTATTAGTATGATGTTGCCAAACAATGCTTTGCCCAGTGCTTGTTTGTGCTCATAATATCCCTAGATGCCTGTGAATCGCTTTGTGGGGGAGCTCAGAGAGGGCTTTTATGAAGCAACTCAGTGTATTCACATGCTATCTGATATTGCACACATGAGACTGTGTCTGAGGATCTCTGGTCACTTGTTCGTGTCAGATGGCATGGGGACACCAGGAGAGACACATGGAACTCCACTGAATGAATGTCCAACATGATCCCAACTTTCTCAGAGAGAGAGGCAGGAATCCACTTTGTGCCACTGCAGGGTGCCCACAAGCAAGAGAAAAAGGGGTAATGCTCAGTGGAAAAATACATGTTCCCCGAATGAGCCAATCAGCTACAAATTGTTGGCCATCTGTACTTCTCAGATGACATTCATGTTGCTTGAATTTAGTTATGCACAGAAGTGCTACACCTCCCCTTGAAGATGGATGTGCTCTGAGCTGGACAAGGTTTGACTGTAGATCTCCAGCATAAACTCTCCTGTGATATCCAAGCTGCAGGCATCTCTAAAACAATCACTTCATCCAATAGGCACTTCTGTTTGCATAGCTGAAAGGCAGACTTTTCTCTCTAGGCTCTGTTGATATCTCTGGTGATTGCCATGGATGCTCTGTGAACATGGAGACACCACCTCCAGTATGAATTTGGGCTGCTAACTTGCTATTTTATCATTCTAAACAGCTGTCTCCCTAAAAAGAGCTCCAGAGAGAAACTCAGTTCATCTAACTTGTGAATATTTTTTAGTCATGCTTTTTTGTTTTCTAAACTGACAATACAGGGGACTTAGGCATCATACACATCAAATAAAGTGCCTAAGTGAGAGATAAATTTGAAGGTCTCTATTCTCCTCCAGGCTTGGGAACTTAGGGCTGCCTTTTCTGCAGTTATGTCCCCTTCCTCTAGGATTGGACTCCCTCTCTGAAAGGACAGATGGATATCTTCCAGAGTTGGACAAGGAGCTGTCAATCATATGAACAGCCTATATAACAGTGGTGTCTTCTCCATTTCTGCCCAGCTCGAATCCAAAACCATCCTATCAAAAGGCACTGGACATCAAGGACAACAAGCAGACTTGATAAATAAAATCCTGGCCATGGTCTGTTAGGTTATGCTATCTGGGAAATCTGTCTTGCATTTCCTTCTGGCCTGAAAATCTAGTAGTCTCTAGAGCCTTTTAAAAATTAGATGACCAGATGGTGTTGAAAAGGCCTTCAAAGGAGCAGCAGGCCTGAATATTTGAATACTGTAGAATTTAAAAGCAATACCAAATTTTCCATATTTGCATAGGCTGCTTGAGTAGATTAGCTAGCAGCAAACACACACATGCACTTTGAATTTCTGTCCAAAGAATGTTCACAAGACAACACAGCACACAGCACCCTGAGAAAACCAGCACAGAGGCTTGAATGCCGATTCCTGTCCTGCTGGGGAGGTGGCCTTTGCGATGCTATCACAGAAAAGAGATGCAGTTCTGACTGGCTCCCTGTAGACCCCTCAATTTATGAATGTCTAGCTGGGTTGGCAAGGATTTATTAGATTCATTGGGAATGACATGACTAAGTTGACCTAAGGAAGGACACTGCTGTCTCCAGAGATCAGCTGCCAGGATCCCAGGCTGCCCAGAGCTATTAAGTCATGAATACAGATTAGGAAGATGTTTTACAGTTATTTCATGCATGCACTTCTATCCTTCCTCCACCCCTTCCACCTCCAGAAATAGTTATCTTCACCCACTTGGGTTGAACGAGTTAATGGTTCAGGGGCAGAAGGTAGAATGGTAGCATGTAGTTTACTGAAGTTTTTGGTTTAGGATGACTCTAGCATCCTCATGGCCTGAGTTTAACTGAATATTCTGTGTGCAGGAAGTTAATGCATATCCCCAAAACTTCTGCAGGGGCTGTACAGCAAGGTGGCATGGACTTTTCTCCTTACCTAACTCATGGTCTTTCACTGGGGCATCCACAAGCTCTGCAATGTGTCCTCTAAAGTCAGAAGCCCTTTACTACTTTGTCGAGGTGATGGTAGAAACCCAGATGTTCAGTTCAATCAGGGTTTCTCCCACATGGGTTTCCCAGAGCAAAGGGGAGCAGGGGCTAGAGTGCAGAACAAGGTGAGGTGGACACTCACATAGATGAGGTGCTCTCGATAGCGGATCAGAAGGTTCCTGAGAATTCCTGCCTCATTCAGGTCCCCCAGACGGATCATGTCCTCCACTCCATGGATGGAGGTGGGGTGCATGGGTTTGATGTGGCTGGCGTTTTGTGGGGAAATCCAGTGCTCCTGAGAAGAAAGCAAAGGCAGAGAGAGGTAAGTCAGATGAGAGACCACTGGGATGAGGGACAGAAACAGTGCGCTCCAAACAGAAGGACCACATGGAAGAACATACATGAACATTGGCACATGTGCCACAGCTTCTATTCCTGGGGCAAGGCAGTGATAAATTTGAAAGATTCATTACAGAAGAAGGAAAACATCTTTTTATTGGAGTTTTATGGGAACAGCAAGAGACTTGAGACATGAGCCATCCTGGCAGAAGCCTCCTCCAGGGCAGCACAGTCATCCAGCACATCAAGGGAGTTTGTAACAAATAGTAGACTTGTTTTTCCCTTTACAACTACATTTTCACATCACTTTGCCACAAAATACTGTTGAGAAGAGAGAAGATGATTAAGAAAGGAGAGAGGGATGGACGGGGGTGGTAAAATTATACTTTTATTGGCAGAGTGTTGTTTAGACTAACCACTTCTAAAGGGCTTCAAAAACCACTACAAATTATACACAAGGACCCTGACAAAGCAAATTTCTTTCTATCATCTTTGAAAGGAGTGAAAGCATTTACTATTATCTCAGTCAGAAAAAAACCAAAATCATGAAGGACAGAGAACCAACTTCTGCTTGTGATATAGACCTTTTTCTAAAATAGCCATCATTTCAGAAAAATAGAGGTGAGAAATTGAAGAAGAACCAGTGTTTGGGCACATCTGGTATTGGTAGGAGGTCAGGAAGGACTGGATAACATCAGAAAAACAGCAGGTCAAGGCGGGTTTGCTCAATCTAAAACACAGTCTAAATGTATTTTGGGGGTTTCTGTTATCATTATACTCCAGAAGCTTCTCAACCTTGCACTCTCAGTACAGCCACAAAAGTAGGGGCACAACATTGTCTTGGCTTTACAAACAGAAAACAATGGCACAGTTGACTGCCAAGGACATATAAAGGCCATAACAAAGTCAAACATCAAGGCCCTATGACACCTGGCCTAGCCAGGCCATAGAGCTGTATAAAGGTCATCATAACCCCTTGTACGTACATTGCCTTCATCATCCACAACCTGGATCTGTCCAGAGTCACACAGTTTAACCACCGCTCCAATGGGGACATCGAATTCCCGTCCGGTTTTGAGGTCCATCCACACATAATCCCCCTGGAACCAAAGAGAAGATAATTATACTCAGGGCTGCAGAAAGCTCAGCATCCCTTGGGATACAAGTTGCTGCTGTTTGATACCCAAATCAGTACAAGTCAAACACCTTCCTATGCAAACCACAAACCACCCCTTTCTACACATACTCAGGAAAGCAGATGCTTTGGATGTGGCACTTGGAGATATAGCTTAGTGGTGATCATGATAGTGCTGAGTTAGTGGTTGGACTCAAAGATCTTAGAGGTCTTTTTCAACTTTTATGATTCTATGAAACCTGCTGCAAGGTACCAGCAGCAGGACATGGTCCACACAGCACACACCTCCTGCACTATCTCTCTGTTTCTCAAGCTCGTGAGTGGTTGTTGGTCATAGACTGCATCCAGCAGAAACAGGTTACAGAGCAGCAGTACAGGCAGAAAAATGCACCCAGATATAGGTTTCCCTTTGTGTAACGTACAAACCTAGAAAATCACATTTAGGAGATAGTTTTGGGCTCTGCTAAGCCTTATCTGGGGCCTTGTGGCACATTTCTTCCTTGCAGATAACTGCTATCAAATATACTTTGGAGATTGCTGAAAAGAGAATGACTAAAGATGGGTTAAGAACAGTACCAGAGAGGCAGATATATATGTACTTCTCCAGGAGTTCTCCCAGCTACAGTGATGTGTAGGTGGGTTGTTTGCATTTAATACTTTCCAGTGGATTTTATCTACTGTGAGCATGTCCACTTGTATCCTGAAGCTGGGCAAAGTTTTAGCATCCATTATCCTAAAGGAAGAATTTACCTAAAAAATGCTGTGTCCTTTTATATGTTCCAAATGTTTCACTTCTTTAATTTGAGATCTCTGTGCTTTAATTTTGGAAGACACAGCAAGCAGTTGACCCCTATCCTCTCACTCCATGTCACTGGCAATCCTATAGACCTCTGTCAAGTGCTGCTGGGCACGGCCTAGCTTCTTATCAGCTCTGGATATTAAATGACTCAAATGCAAAAAAGCGTTTAAAGAAGCTGTTTTCCTCAACAGAAAAGCAAACTTCAAAATAACTCCAAACTAAACCCCCAAGCAGGACCCACATTGAAACAAAGCAGAATTATTTTCCACCCCTATTCTCAGTGTGAATAGGTACTAAAATTGGGGGCAATCTAGTTGCTGGGTGAGTTTGCATTCATGCAGCTGAGATTAATATTGTGAACTTGTAGCCCCACCTAACACCACATTCCTGAGGACCAGCTCCACTTGTACCTATTAAGCACAATGCAAATACAATATCTATCTTTTGAAGTCCTGAAAAACTGCTGGGAGAAGGAGAAGGGAAAACCAGGAGGTATCACTTTGCATGTGCTCTGATATAACCCATTTCCTGAACATCCACCAGCAACCGTTTCTGTGGACAGGGTATACTTATAGATTTGGTTGGACGCAAGGGCTCCTGGACAACCTTCATCTCCATGCTAGGTGGTAGAAACTGGAGACATCACCATCCAAGTCATCATTCACTAAGACTTCTGAGAGATACTAACCTGTGAGTGCCATGGGGATGTAAAGTTACATCCAAGGACTCACAGATGGACAAACACTACACACCAGGTGTTCCCAACCATCTTGTAGTAGACTCCACCCTGGCAGCTGCTTGCTAGTTTTCCAGTAGGATAGCAATACAGTCATCCTGCTTACATGGAGCTCAGGACCCAGTTCTTACTCTGGGTTTTCATTTCCTCAGAGGATTTTGCTACAGCTCTGTTATAAGTATCTTTATCCAGCTCATAAAAATATAATACTCATATCTTTTTCTCATTAACTGTCTTATATCCACATCTCATAACTCAGTTAGAATGGGAAAAAACCAAGAACTAATGAATGTAATGTCAGGAGCAAATACATTATAAATCCATTTATATTAATATTTATTTCTTAGCTCCTTTGATCCAACACTCTCAAAGCATTTCAGAGCACTGTGATCCTCTCTACATCACTGGGCAAATTCATGCACAGGATAGGTAACCTGATCAAGGTGTCAGCAAGAGAAGACCTGGGTTGCTCAGTCCCTGCTCAGCAGAAAACCCTTCTGACACATCAGCAGCTCTGTAAAAATTGCTCTTAATCAAGAAAACATTAATTGTAATGCTGTTTTTTAAAAAAAATCTCTAATACTGAATAGCTGTCAAAGCAGCCTGCTTCATGTGTTCTGTTACCACACAGCTGAGATAAAAGGTAGTCTGCTCTACCCAAGGTAAATTGATACTCTACTACCTACCACTCAGACAACTTCTGTGCTTTGTCTGCCTAAAGCAGAGTGCTCATCCCCTCAAACTGCTCTTTCTAAACCCATTAAAGTACAGTTCCTAATACTGGTGAAAAAAGTCTTATGGGATGGGCTAAGCTGGTAAGCTCAGAAAGGTTGGAGGGGGTTTAAAAAATAACATCACTTATTAGGAGTGCCGACCTATTTCCTTTTCTGACTTTAATCAGTTTGCTATAAACCCTGTGGAAGTCAGTTGCATTCCTTCTGCTGATGCAATCACCTTCAGATCAGCCCTAAACCCAACAGATATATTGGGGATTTCAGGGCAAATCGGGGTGATTCATGCATTTACCAGCTGGAGCAGACTGGCTTATAAGTTGCATAACCTGCCTCATGTCTCAGTTATTTTTCAATACACATGACAGAGTAGCGGAGAAATGAGAATACAACCAGACCCTTTACAGTATCAGCACAGTCCAACTCTTCCTCTTCAACACAGCTGCTGAGTGCCAGTGCCCTTCCAAATGCTATGGGGCAGACCCTCGGGACCTCACAAACTATGGACAGTGACAACCAAACAGCAGTGTAAGCAGAGGAAACATCACCATGATGGGTGCACACACAGATCCACACAATTCACAAAGAGGATCTTTAGTAGGAATTTCCAAACATGAAGAGCAGGAAGGTTGCACTGCAGGGGAGCTACAGTGCTTGACGGGAATAAAGGAGGAAGGTGAGAAAAGCTGGTGAGAGCAGTATGAGGGGATATACCATCAACAGTAAGACAGGTTTCAAAGCAGCCTGAAAGCTCCCAGCCATGCTCAGGGCTTGGGACCCCCTGTCTTACCGCTAAAATGGTCGTGGGTTTCAGGACCTGGTTGACATTGCGGAGTAGTGTCCATTTGCCCTGGTCTCTGTCCTGATCTTCCACCACCTCAGGACATGGCTGCATGAAAACGACTTTCTTCTTCTTCAGCATCTCCAAAATTTAGCAGTGGTATTTATCCCTCTCTCTGTTTTTTATATGTATTCCACCACGAATGCCAGAATGCTGTGGCTGGATTGCTTTAGACCTGCAGCATGACCATGCCTGCTGCTTGCAGGACACCCTGACCTGATTCACAATATGGCTCTTGGTAAAGATCTTCTCCTAGAAGAAAAATTTCCATGCTCCAGCCATGGTCCTCCACTGGCCAGCTGACATGTTCACTGTATATGACCAGCTCTGCGTAAGTCTCAAAGCAAAATGAACAACTTTGCTTCTCTTCACTTAAATTCTTCCAGTCTCTCCAGTAAGGGTTGATACTTGGCCAAGGACCTGAAGGACACTGCAACTACCCATTCTGGAAAAAGGACTGCAGGATTAACAGGAAACCTCTTCCTTTCCCTGTGACTTCTCTCCGTTACCTTCCTTCCCTAGTGAAATAACTGTCTGCCAGCTTCAGGACTTTCAGCACAGAACACACTGGGGTACTTACTAATCCGCAAATGCAGTCAGTCACCATGCAACACATGGTATTTAATTAACCTAATACCTTTACATACCAAATTAACCAAAGCACAGTGGGAACTCAAAACCAGAGGCCATCTGCATTTTCTTTAAACTGATCGCCTTGAGTAGATCCATAGCAACTGAATTTTTAATAATTCAGTGGAAGGTGTTCAGCACAGCTCAGCCTCTGTGCCTATAGGTGAGAGGAGAGCTTGGGCTGTAGATGAGAATGGGCTGAACTCAAGGATCATGGAGATAATGAGTTTGCACTGACTCTACTCCAGGCTGCTCCGCAAACCCACTGCTGCAATCTCTCCTTCTTTGTAGGGTGGACTGTTCTAGTAGGGACTGATCAGGATTGCTGGCCTGACCATAAGAGCACAAGGCATTGTACAGTGACCTCAGATTTGCTTTTTTCTCATCCTATCTTAGATACAATTGAGATTTCTCATTTTCATCTAGGAAAGACTTCTCTGCTCATTTAGAGAATTTCAGGCCCCAATTTCTTCCATAAAAATTTGGAATCTAAATTATTGTCTTTTACAGACACTAGATCAATGCACTAATGGTGCAGCTGCTAAGATATTCTCATTTATCAGTGTTTTAATGAAAAACTCTACTGATAACCTGACTACATGGGCTTGTGAATCCATATGTCCATGAAGGGGACATAGGGACAGGGTTTATTGGTGGACCTGGCAATGCTAGGTTAATGGTTGGACTTGAGAATCTTAGAGGTATTTTTTAACTTTAATGATTTCTGTCATTCCATATGATTGGCAAAAAGCTTTCTAAAAGAAGGAAGGCTTCATAGATCCCCCTTGATGGGACACAGGCACCAAGGACAACAGCAGATAATGGGTATATCAAACTCATACTGAGCTACTTCTGTTCATCCATGAACAGCAGTGAACACTGTGAGGCAATCTTTGCCCAAAGGGCAGGTGACATTGTAGGTTTAAGCTCTATTACAAAGCCCCGAAACAATAAGGTGTACAATTCTTGTAGCTGTGCAAGTGAAGTAAGGAAGAGACCCAGTGTCATGGATAAGAAGCCAGGGGAGAGATTACCAAAGGAGCAAGCAGAAATGTCCATGAGATGTGATAGTAATGTAGGGAGAAGGAGAAAGAGCGATGAGAGATGTCTATCTTCAGTATGATTTGAACACACAGTGCTGTAAATGACTGCAGTTTTGCTTCCCTCAAAAGCAGAAGATAGATGTCAAACCAAAGGTAAAAAGCAATTGGAGAATGCATGTGGAAGGAAGGACTGAATAAATATATATAAAGGAACCCATAGGATGGGTTCTTTGGATTTGAGAGGGGTTCTACAGATGCTCTTTGCTCACCAGCACACCTCTTCTCATTGCTGTACCATGGAAATTGGAGCAGTGTGGGAGCAGCAGATCTGAGAGAGGGCAGCTGGAGTATTTATCTCACCTTGCACTGGAACAGACAATATTGGTCAGCTATACCCTATACCGCATTTCAGAGGCTGTGTATCACTGTGTGCTGCCAAAGAGTAAGCTAAGGAGCAGAGGATTGGAATGATTTGCCCTGGGTTATCCTTGGAATATGACCCAAAGAAGAGATGGGATCCTGAAGGGCTGAATCCAGTCTGTGCAGTCCTATTACATGAGTGTGCTTATTTTTTTTTAACCTAACATTGGGGCTGCTGAAAGTCTGTAATTTCACACATTCCCACTGCATAGTTTTTGCATGGCTAATCTGCTAGCAGGAAATTTTCTAGGAACTCTTAGACAGAGTCACACATGTCAGTCAGTGACAATCAGGATTTGCAGTGAGTTGTGTCTGAACAGCCTGAGTGTGCTGCCTCCTGGAAATGGGAAACCCCATTCCTGAGAAGGGACGACCCAGCTTGGAAAACAGCCTCCTTTCTCTTTGTGTCAAGGGGCAGAGCAGTAGCATTAAGCCTCCTATCAGCCTGCTTTTTCTGAGGGAACGTGCTATGCCTTATGTGGGAAACAAATAAACACACTTAGTACAATAAGGGGAGGGACACAGTGGAGGAAAATAAACCTTCAGCTGGCTGGCAGCCTGTCAGCAATGCCATCCGGTTTAGATTACAGCTCCCTGAGGTAACATTAGACTCTTCACTGCAGAGACAGAAGTATGAGCCAGAAGAGCCATGCTGGACCCTGCTCTGTTGATTTACTACACCTCTGCAGCAGCAGTCACAGCTGAGATCAAGGTCCTGCTGAGTCCTTTACTCTCTTACTGCTCATCTCAAAAGCAGAAAATCCTTAGTGCACACAGACACCAATACAAACACAGGCATTCCCCCAGCTGCAGACTTCAATGTGATTTAGAGAGTAGACTGAAATCTAAAGGTATTGTGCACTGCTGCTGATTACACCAGTTCAGACTTTCAACAGCTACTTGAATCCCTCAGACAGTAGAATGTCTGTGCTCTACTAAAACCACATATCATCACGTCTAGCTATCATCTGTCTGATTCAGTTCAGCTCTCAGTTACATGGGTGTACCCTGCTCAGTTTAATGGATGTTCTGAATTTATAGTTGTGCAAACCAAGAGGGAATCAGCACCACTCCTCTCTGTTCTTTGCTCACATCTTCAGTTGTGCATTTGCCACCATCAACAGGAAAAGGTGAAAAAGAAATAAAAAGCTTAGATTTATACTTAATAACAAACAATAACATAGAGGAGAAGAACACATGCTGGTAGATGGTAGACCTAATATTTTTCCTGTCTCATAAATAAATAAGATGCGTTTCACAATGTCTTGTAGCACATCAGGCAGCAGCTGTCAGCCAAGGTAACATGCTACACACAAAGGCTTCCTGAAGCAAAGAAAGAGAAAGAGGTGTTGTTAAATAATTCAGTAATCAATGCACCGCTTACTCACCCTGTAACTTCAATACTGACAGGAGGAAAAAAAAACCTCCCACAAACATGGCACATGTCCCAACATTTTCCCATTTAGTGCTGTGGGACAGTCAAAGACTCTGGGAGCAAAAATGATGGATTTAATCGGATTTACTGGGGCACAATCCAGTGGTGTAACACAGCTCAGCTCCCAGTGATGCCTGACCTCTTCCCTGGCTTTTGGCAAGGAGCTTGTTGTTGACTGTTTGGGACCTCTTGGCTCAGGAGTGGATTTTAAGCATGCAGACAAACATGGAGATAGAAGATTTAATCTGTGACTCCTATGGCATTACTGTCACGGGTGAAGTGGAGAATCCGGCAATCCGTTGACGCTACAAGCAGATTAGGCTGTCCCTGGGTGTCACCCACCCAAATGCTGTGCCAGAGCCCTGCATGTCAAAAAGCTGATGGACCCTGCTTGGGATGTGACTGAAAAATCTGCTAAGATGCAGAAATGGAACAGGAAATGAAGACTGATCCTTTTAGCCCTATAGCTGGGTCCTGTCCTAAATGCAAATGGAAGAAATCCAAAGGAAGACGGCAGAGCAATCATAAGAAATACAAATCTGGAAAACCAGATTGAGGGAAAATAAAGCCAGGAGGAATTAGAGGGGTCGTGCTTTAGGATGGGAGTGTGTAATTCCGTACTGTTAGATCAAGACATACTCCTTCAGGCCCTAAGAGTAGAGATGTTGCCCTGGTACCAAACAGAACTTTCAGATACACTCTAAATCTGCCAGAAACAGTCACCTCTGTCCCTCCAGACAAACAAGAGTGCAGCTAAAGGCTCCCTAGTTTGCAATAGCAGGAACGATGGAAACTCCTTGCCCTTACACACCCAGAATTAAAGATTTTGGTCATTTTCCTATAAACGAATATTGCTCTGTATTTCAAGCTTCAGGAAGAGGGGACTCAGGGTCCCTCTCATTCTCCAGGCATTATTTGGGAGGGATGCTGACTCCAACAGGTCCCTATGGTTGGACAGTACAGCTCAGCTGCCTGTTCCCATCCCTTTGATGATACCAAACTCTATGGTGCAGTTGATACACCTTAAGGATGGAATGCTATCCAGAGAGACCTAGACAAGCTCAAAGGGTGGGCCCAAGGGAACCTCATGAGGGTCAAGAAAGCCAAGTGCAAGGTCCTGCACCTGGGTCAGGGTAAACTACAGTGCCCATGTATGCTGGGGGATAAGTGATTGAGAGCAACCCTGAGGAGAGGGATACAGTGGATGAAAAACTGGACACAAGCTGGAGATGGGCAATGGCAGTCCCGAAAGCAAACTGCATCCTGGGCTGCATCACCAGCAGTGTGGTCAGCAGGATGAGGGAGAGGATTCTGCCTCTGGGGCCCCCAGCATAAGAAGGACCTATTGGAGCAAGTTCAGATGAGGCCACAAAGATGCTCAGAGCACTGGAGCACATCTACTATGGAGACAGGCTAAGAAAGTTGGTGTTGTTCAGCCTGGAGAAGAGAAGGTTCTGGGAAGACCTTAGAATCCCTTCCAGTATCTACAGAGGATCCAAGAGAAAGCTAGAAAGGGACTTTTGACAATGGCATGTAGTGACAGGATGAGGGGGAATGGCTTCAAGATGAAGTAGGGTTGATTTTGGTTATAAGAAAGCTGGGGACAAATCTTTTAGCAGGAAAAAGGGGTAATGGTTTTAAACTAAAACGAGAGAGTTTTAGATTAAATGTTAGGAAAAAGTGTTTTTACAATGAGGGTGATGAAACACTGGCACATGTTGCCCAGAGAGATGATAGATGCTCCATCCCTGGAAACATTCAAGATCAGGTTCTGAGCAATCTGATTCAGTTGAAGACATCCCTGCTCATTGCAGGGGGATTGAACCAGATGGCCTTTAAAGGAACTGTGATTCTTTGATTTGATCCTCCAGTGAACCAGCTCAGCGAATTAACCCAGCAGTAACATTTTCACGTGTTTCTACAAAGTGTTTTACTGGTTTAGTCCCAGAACTGGCTCACAATGCAAACAGCAAAGCCCCGGTGCAGGAGCAGAGAGAGCAGCAAGAACACAGAGCTAGCAGCATGCCCATAGGAGTGAAGCTGCTGCCTGCACAGGTATCTGCTGCGGCATCACTGAGTGGAGCTGATGGAGGCTCTGCCTCACTCACAGATGAGCTTTATTCCCTGGATGAAGGCAAAGAACTGTTTGATTTGATTCACGAAAGCAGAATCCCAGCTGATGAGCATGGAAAGTACAGAACTATGTAACAGATGGAGGCAAATAGGTATGTCTACTCAACATTTTTCTGCCTCTGAGGCATACAGGCTTTTCAAGATCACAAGGGTTCACAGAAAGGACACAGTTTGAATTACACTGCACAGTACTGATGAAGGGGGAACGTGAAAAAAAAAAAAAGATGATACACAGAAATGTAAACTGGAAGGGATGTTTCTCATCCTGGCTCATGCAGGCTGTTCAAAGAAGCCTGAAAACCATGAATTTAATTGTTTTAGCTCATTTTGTTCCTTGGGAAACAAAAAGTATTTTTCCACCATCTGCAATAAAAATATCTTTTAGTTTTCACATGCAACCTGTCAAATTCTCTTTCAGTGTTTCAGCTTCATCTTCCATGCTCTGTGAAGATGCTTTCTACTTAATTTCTTTACTTCAAGCTCTTCTTTCCTCCTCTCTGACTTTTCAGCCTCACTGAGACCTAGGATACAATTAGTTCCTGTGTACCAAATAGACGTTGGACTATTGTAATCTGCACAGCTATTCTTGCATAAACAGAGAGGTAGACTTAGTGCAAAGAAGTGCTTAATCCTAGTACAAACATACTATTTTCCTATACAGTAGTAGTCTACCCTCATGTAAATGCAATTTCCCCAGCAGAAACGTGTCTGTGCTAAGAGTCTGCATTAGCCAAAGTCACGCTGGCATGTCTAGACTAGTCCTACTACTTAAATAGCATGTCTCATCTTTGGAAATATTGAATGAAAGGGGAGTAATTCTGCTTTTCCTTCACTGCCACGCTAGATTGGAGCAGATTTGCCCTTTTTACACACCATCTATGTGTATCCTGAGGGTTATGTTGGTTACTGAGGAGAGTGAGGGAGGTTAGTTTGCAGCTCAGTCAATAGCATCTTGAGAGAGTTTGTGATATGACTGCTGAAGGGAGAAATGGACTGCTCCAGGGGTGTTGTTTGAAAAGCCAGCCCCTGAGAGGACTGGATGGCAGGAGAAACCATAATTGAAAACAAACAAATCATACAGGCTACACTCGTGATGCAATTCAAAACATTTCAATACTGGTTTCTGTTCCTTAGGTACCAGCCACAAGGGTGCAGAGGTGCTGCAATTCAAGTAGCATCCTTCTGAAAGGAGAAAAGATACTACAACACATAAAAAAAAAATTGGATTTGAGATTGTTCAGCCTGGAGAAAGGTAAGCTCCAGGGTGACTTTATTGTGACCTTTCAGCACCTAAGGGGGCTACAAGATAGTTGGAAAGGGACCTTTGACAAGGGAATGTAGAACAAAGGGGGAAGGCTCCAAACTAACAGAGGGCAGGTTTGGATTAGATAGATGGCAGAAATTCTTGACTGTGAGGGTGATGAGGCACTGACACAGGTTGCACAGAGAAGTTGGGGCTGCCCCATCCCCAGAAGTGTTCAAGGTTGGATGGGTCTTTGAGCAACCTGGTCTAGTGGAAGGTGACCCTGCCCATGGCAGGGAGGTGGGAATGAGATGATCTTTGAAGTCTCTTCCAACCCAAACCGTTCTATGATACTATCATTCTATGAAAAAAATCTGAAGAAAACTAAGCACATGGATGTTTTTTCTTCATGAAATGGACAACAAAAAGAATCATACTAGTATTTATTAAAACCCAGAAAAATAACCCATACTTCATTGCTTGCTTCATGGTTTTGAAGATTTCCATTTCTGGCTCCATACAAGACCACCTTGAAATGGAAACTCAGATTAGGTTGCTAATTGCAACCACTTGCCTGGATTCTTCAAGCCCCTCTGCCTACAGTATTTGGAAAACTTCCCCAATTGCTGGTGGTAGGTCCTTCCGAGGGAGGAGGTGGACCAGCTGCAGAGCTGTGCAGCACAATACCAGCCCCATCTGCTGTAACTCTCTGGAACTACCAAATGCACCAGGAGATTTATTTCTGATGATTTCTTCATGGGTTTTAATTAAACTTTGATGCTAATAATATGTGAAATTCTAGAAAGCTCTGGAATAACATAGGGACCACAGAGGACAACCACATTAATTAAAGGTCTGAAGGAACCAGTTGGCAAGTCCAGCTAGACAAACTCTAACCTAGAGGTTGCAAACAGAGGTAGTGTGAAGATTTTAGGCTGGCACAAAATGACAGAGATTGAGACAACCATCACTGTCCAGATCATGGTGGCAGCTGGCAGATGCAGCCAAGGCAGTTGACATAAAAATGTGCACTGTGGATTCCTTTAAACTTGGGACAGCTTTACAGTCAATGGCTTATAGCTTGTTGGGCATGCATTGAAGAGACCTGGCTTTCAGAAAGTGATCATGAATCAGACCCTGAACATCAGTCCTTTTTACACACAAAACCCCAGAAACCTGCTTCAAAATCCAAGTCCCATCAAGTAATCAGCAGCCACAGCAAAAAAAGCAATAGTCACAGCTTGGTAAATTTGGTTCTGTTTTTTACATAAAATTATCAAGGAAAGGTAGTTGGTAAGGTTGTCACTGGGATAAGACTTTCATATGGACCCCCTGAACTCTAGTAGCCAGAAGAGTAAAACCATAAAAGAAATAATCTCTGCATGGTTTTGTCACAGTAAATAATTCCTGTATTATTTGTACTTCTTATATTCCTCATGGATTTTTTATTATATGGACAGTCCATTCTGCATATACTGCACAAGGGGGATATGGCCTCTAAAGGGGTTTGGTCATACATTTTACCCACTTTGAAAAGGATTGCATTACAAATACAATTAAAATTTTGGAGCCAAAATTTTGGTTTTCTGGGGGGTTTTCAGAGTGCCTAGTATGGCAGAGATACTGTTCAGCAGCAGCCAGCTAATTGGTGCTCATGTGCAAACCCAAATCATGTAAAAGAAAATTAATTCATGTGAAGAAAACTCATCAATTTTATAGCTGTTTTGAGAAATTCAATAATTGCCCTATAGCCTTAATTTTGAGACTGTAAGGGTATTATCATACAGATATATTAATTAAGCCTATGTTTCTGTAAGGAATGGGCTGACAGTAGCAGCATGGAAATACAGTTAATGCCCCTATTGCATTTTGCTGGATGCAAGTGTTGTTTAATTACAAGCATCTGCTTAATGGGAAAGGCTGCCTATCTGTCTTGCACTGAATCTAGGAATTTTATGGGGTTAAGGGGCAGTAAAATGCCCTCACGAAGTGACTGGCAGATCATGAAAACGCCGTGTGTGACCTTAAGAGTCATTTGCCAGCAATGGTGCTGACAATAAAACACATGGCTGGGTGGTAGGAGATGCACATGAACTGCTCATATTGCATTTGCACTGGCTGCACAAAAGGCTTCCAAGTCATGGTGGGCAAATCACTGTCCCAGATAGGTGTTCTTCCTAATCTTAAAAACAAGCAGCATTTGGTTCTCTGTTCCTCAGCATGCAAAATAAGCCAACCTCTTTTTCTCCTGGGTTCCGCTAAAGGGGCTCTGAGGAAACTATGGAGGACATCTGCTTCTTGCTTGAAGAGTTGAGAGGGAGCAATACTATCACAATGCAAGGGGAATTGCCTCAGGCAGAATATGAAAATAAGTGTGCAAGGTTAAGGCACACCACAGGACCATCTGTGGTAGCATCCTGCCTTCACCAGTGGCCCATGTGAATGCCTAGGGCAGAGGGGGACAAGGCTGTAGAGATACTTCTTTAAAATACATTTCCAATCCAAAAATAGGAGGGTATCAACCAAAGTCAGTGGGGACTAGGTTCAGCAAAAAGCCACAGGACATCTGGACAAGTAAGGAATCTGGACAGGTGCTTGGAAAGGATTCATTAGGGAATACTAACTAAATAAATTACTTCAGGGTTGGGAAATAACCAAGCCGAAAATTCATAGGTAGAGGCCAGGAAATTAGCAGGACAGGAACATATTTTGAGGAAATAACATTGTATGCTTTCTCATGCCTTGATGTTCACCAACAGTCATTTTGGATACAGACTTTCAGGTGGGACAGACCCAGGTCTGAACAAATCTGATGTACATTCCCAACCTCAGCCCACTGTAACTCTGTTCAGATCTGTATAGTAGTTTCTGTTCAGGAACAGAAGTCCTCATAACTCACAGCTGATAGTTTTCTCTTTTCACAAAATTGCCTAAAGGAGGATGAAATCGTAAAATTTAAGATTGACCTTTGGCAAGTGCACGAAAGCAGGTGCTTTCCTCTGCCAATGCCACCCCCCTTGCCCAGAAAGCAGCCAGAGCTGATGTGCAAAGCAGGGGAGAGTAGGACTGATCCACCATATCAACTTTACATGTTTTTAAACCTTAGATCCACGTGGATGAGGCCACCTGGGAAAAGGCAATTCCCTTACATTGCAACACTCCGATGCATAACCCCTGCACAAGCTAGTCAGTAGTGTTGACCACTAGAGCAACATCTGTCAATATATCCAGGACTGGCAAAATGAAAATGCTAAAGCATCACCATACAAATTTTCAAGTCCCAGTCCACACTTACTCATCTCATTTCCCCATCATTGTAAGCCCCAGTAGAAGTATCTAAAGTGGCTCACTGGCATAGCACAGGTTATTTCACTCCCAGTATTGAATTTTCTCTGCCCGTAAAGACATTTTTTTTCAGAAGAGTCTCCTTATGTACATTCAAGCAAGCATCAAAATCCTCCTCCTGTTTTGGTTACATTTATAAACCAACTAAAAATAGATTTACCCTTCAAAACTTCCAACAGTACATTTTCCTTAGAGAATGCCATTTTACCAAACTCTGAAATACAACAGGAAAAACATATAAACAAACTAAAGGCTGATATGTAGAGTAACATTTCGATGTTCTTATTGGATGTCTGCCTCCAAATTGGGCTTTTAATTCCAGTGAAACTGTTTTATTTATTGACCAGGCAATGACATCTCAACAGATATTCTCTGTACCCCCAGCTCAACTTTCTTCTGAGAAGAAGCGCCATTTTTCAATCTGTGCTATTGAAAAGGTCTGTTATTGCTTTTCTCCCCCTGGGCTCCAGGAGCTGCACTCAACCTTCTTCAATCTGATTGCAAAAAGCCAGAGCTAAGTGTGTTTCTTGAGGAAAATTGCTGTCAAATCTACACTATGCTAGCAAATGATGCTATGCCTTGAAAAGGAAATGAATTTTATACCATAACAGCCAAATCTTTCACTAGTGTACATCAGGGTCATTCCACAGGAGTGTCTGTAATGCCAAATCCATGACATATTGAGGGTTCCCTTTTTAATGCCTTGCTGTTGAATGCTTTCCAGTTTTGCAAGAGGAATTTGATGAAGATGAAGGTTGCCTCAAACAGGGAGAGCTGCCTGCCTGCTGCACAGCCATTTGTACAACGAGCAGGTGACAAGCTCGGTCCCACATTCGATTGAGGCTGTCATACCACAAACATTTCTTACAGCAGCCATGTTGGATTAAATGTCTACCTTTTACCCGAATTCCTCCAGTTATGAGTCCCTATATTCCATCTGAGGACTGACCTGAGTAAAAATAACAGTAAAAAATAAGAAATAATAAATTAGGTTCAAGTGTTTTTAAAGTACACATGATTCATATGATTTTGGCAAAATTATGGACAAGATGATCCAGTAAATAGGTGTATCACACATCTGGGAGAGAGTGGAGGGCAGATGGAGGCAGGTGGGTATGCAGGCATGGGGATGGGATAGGACAGGAGCTCCTTTGCTCTGCTCTTTTTGCACAGCTGGGATGAAGATGCTTGTTCCCATTAAGAACAGTAATCAGAGGCTCAGTGGCTGGGATAAAGACGAAGGGAAATCAACCCTTGTGTTGATCCCTTGTGGCAGGGTAAGAGGTGGGGTGCATGGGAATGAAAGATTTCTGATTTCCCTCCCCAAACATCTCTCCTGCAAAAAGGTGGCTAGATGGACCAACAGACCCCAGCTCGACCAGCTGGTGTAGAGTGGCCATGTGAGGTTCAAGATTCATTACAGGTTTTTCTTTTCTCTCTTTTTTTTTTTTTTTTTTTTTTTACAGAGGACATGTAAATAAAGCAAGACTTCTTCAGCATCATCTTACAGAAGCACATAATGACAGTCATTTAGGTTGGAAAGGACCCTTAAGATCATCAAATCCAACCATTAACCTAACACTCTAAATTGTGTCACCAAGTGCCACATGTACACATTTTTTAAATACCTTCAGGGCTGATGAGTCCACCACTGTCCTGGGCAGCCTATTCCAATGCCTGACCACCTTTTTGGTGAAGAAATTTTTCCTAATATCCAATCTAAACTCTGTTGGCACAACTTGAGGCCCTAAGTTGGAGGGTTAAAGAGAAAGTTTGAGGAGTTGAATTTCTCTCTCCTTGCTCTAGACATCGGGTCTCAGCAACCTAAATGCATCTTTAAGGGCTCTGACAGACAGCGAGAAGTTACTGTCAAGCAAGATAAGATGATATGTGAGCTGCCCTGCAAGAGCTGTCCATGGGGATGTAGATTTGTCCTTGGGGAAACATATGGCCCCAGGATTAAGTTGAGGTAAATTTTGTTATTGAGTCCTTTGAAGTTTCCTGTATCCTCAAATGAATGTCCTATTGGCTGGGTGTTTTGTTATTGCCTCTCAAAAAAGCAAAACTAAACTCAGCCACACATATAACAACTCTCACTCCAAGCCTTCTCTACCTTGAATCCAAATAGATTAAGGTTTCACTGCATACACTTCAGGGAAGATGGATCCTGGGAGCTTGTCTGAGGTATCAAAAAGCAGGAACTAGTGCATTTCAGGCAGACTGTCTAAGAGGGTATTTCCACACCAGAGCTGAGATTGCTCCCTCTACCTTTATTTGACATCACACAATTTATATTCCACAGCCACAGCACTGCAAGAAAATCTCCCTAGCCTGCAGCTTCATTTTCTGCATACAGCAACCCCAGCACTTTAATTGTCCCATAAACGTGATGGAAAGGATTTGATGCAAAGAGCTGTTAAAATGCCAAATGTCTTGAGCATGGCAACTAATGAATGGCTCCCAACGATTCATGTTTCAATCTATATGCAAATGTGCCCTTTGGTTGGCTTGTGCTGGACTTTTCATTGCTGCATTACAGCTATCCAGGGAAGCCTCAGACTCATAGATCAGAGAGATACAAGGCATAAATAGGAGAAGACTTAAATTATTCAGTGTTTATGAGAAAGAGAATCCAAACACTGGAGTTACACTTTGCTTTTTATAATAACATGATTACAATCAGCCCTGAGAAGACCAACAATAATGTTGTTTTTCTCTCCCTCTCCTTCCTCCTTGCTAACAAAATACATAGCACAGTGAATCACTTTGCAAAGCTGAATGTGCATTACCAATAACGCTGAAAATGGTGAGTTGTCAGCTGCAGGTAAAGCTGGTGCTCACAGAGCCCAGCTGGGAGATGTCTGTGAGTAGACTGAACGGTTTCAAAGTCTGGTCTCTGCTATTCTTAATCCCATCACAGGAAAACATCTGGGAGCATCAAATCGAGACTCTGTAAACACTGGCAGTCACAAAATCTATTCCTGCTCATTAACAAATTGCACAAATCCCCTTCAACTGCAGTGCAATGTGTAATTCTGGTCTTAACAAGAAGAAATTAAGCTGGAGTAGTGAAGAAAGGGCTGCCACCATCACAAGAGGGCTGCAGAGTTTGTTTTACAAGAGGGACAATAAAGTTGTATAGGATTTTGGTTAATTCCAAGGGGAGGAAGGAAAACCATAACTCTGTATACAAACACCAGAGAAATGGCAAGAAGGGGAAAGGACAATTTTAGCTAAAGGCCAGTATGGCATGAGAAAAGGAACCCACAAATACCCTCAGAAAACAGAGACATGAAGATATCAAGGGTAGTGTCATTTATGTGGGACTTGTTTTGTGGGGTTTAAAGCTAAAGTTGTACTGGGGACTTTTTGTTCAAACACGTGCCAGAGGTGTCACAGACTTTGCACAGTGAATGGCTGAAAGGAAACTGCGAGCTTTTGGCATTGCACCCAAGAATCACCTTCCTAGGAGCTCTGCTGAGCCAGGAGAGCAGAGCTCTGACCAAGCCTTGGCTCCTGCAAAGTTTCAGAATAGCTGGAGCACTTTCCCTGGTTTATTGCATGAGGTATCCATAGCGCTTGACTCCTCAGTACCTTAATTTCTGGTTGGGCATTGGTGTCCTTTATCTGCTTGGATTAGGTCTCCACTGTTTCTCTTAACTTCTAGTTGTATTTCTCTTCCCATAGCCCCAGGAGCAGGTTGGGGGGGCCACTAAGAAATGGGAGAAACCCTCAATGGCAGCAATGGTCCTCATGTGATCTGGACATGGTCAGGAGACCACAGTAACAGAAAAAATCTTCTGAAAAATCTCTTTTAGTGTATGAGATTTGTGGGATCATAGAATATCCTGAATTGGAAAGGACCTAGAAGGATCCTGGAGTCCCGTTCCTGATGTTGAACTTGGCCCTACATGAAATACTTAAATTCTGTGACCATGTTCTATTGCCCAGCAGATAAGCAGGTGTGATTTCTGTTAGACTAGCCCAGCAACTCAAATTTGTAGCACTGTGATACCTTGGACTTAAGACTGGTTTATATGACAGTAGTCTACATGAGCAAGAAGATGGAGTTGGCAAAAAGAGCCATGTGGCAAGCAGCAGGCATTTGCCATTTGCCACCGGGAAAGCCCTTTCCCTTGCCAGGCTGTGTGGTCATGTATGGCCAGGACCACCACACCCTGCTGGCCTCCACTCCGGCTCCAAAAACATCTCCTTTTTAAATAACAGACAGAACATGCACAAATGAACTGCTGCTTTGCTGCAGAGCCAAACAAACTTGTCAGGCTGCCAAGGCAGGAATTCAGGAAGCCCTCCTTTTCCATCTTCTCTTTCTTTGTGCACTGAAATGGACTTGCCATGAGTAATTTACTAGTGACTAAAGCTGATAAGTCTGGCTCCCTGCAGGCCCCTGCTGGGGAACAATATTGGCTTTTCTTCCAGATTACTGGGTGGAAGATGCAGGGCAGGAGCTTTGTGTGTTTTCCTCTCCTTTCTGGAGCCATGCGCTGCCCTTGGCACTCAGTTCTCCCGTAGGGAGATCCTGGTATGAACTGTTTTGATGGAAGAATGGAAGGAGAACAATGTCATGGGGTCCTCTTCAAAATTTCTGGATTTATAGCTAGGTAAGGACAGGGAAGCCAAGCTGCAAGGACCAAAAGCTCTGTGCTCATCTATGCCAGGTGATGATTTGGTGTTTTGTTTGATCTTGTAGGAGAAAGTTTTCAGCATAATAGGGGTGGGAGGGCAGAACCAAGAGCATGTTGTGCACATTCAAGAATAAGTAAAATAAAAAAGACAGAGGGAAAGCTCCTTAGAAAGTAATGAAGATCAGGAACAGCATAGATGCTCCTGAAAAAAATCTTACAGCAAAACTTAAGGAGGCAAAATACATTTTTGCTGCTACTTGCAATTAAACATCACATAAACAGCAGCCTTTTGGACTACGGAGAGCAAAGTGGTTCCAGTGTGACTCAGAATGGCCCTTTAGACAGGGAAAACTGGTATAAAATGACCTCGGAAAGGGCTTGTATCTGCCAACAACTGGATAACCTTATTTCCTTACAAAAGGGGTCCTTGCTTATCTTATCCACACTGCAGAAAAATGTTTGCAGTAAGCAACAAGTTCAACACAAACTTATTTCCCTGATATTTGTCAGCACCTGCTTGGAGTCTGAACCCACAGGGAGAGAGCCCAGAATGACTTTAGAAGCACGCTGTCTCCTTGCCTAGACAAGACACCTTGCTTTCAGATGATAAGGAAGATGATCTATTTGATTAAAACTCTGCAAGAATTCAGATCAATACAGAAGACTGTGAACCACAAAGGGGTACCCACCAGCAGAGAGACATGACAGCAAGCCTGGAGTGATGCCATCCTTTGACAGACCTGTTACAGGGTATTTATCAACTGCTATTCTGACCTTACAACCTACTTAGTTTTAATTTCCACACCCATTTTCCTTGGCATTGCAAACTCCATCAGTCAGTTTGTGCATGAGACCAATGCCCTGGAGTCTTTGGAAGGGGGATTGAGTTCCTACCCACCCCTACCAAAGCATGGCCTGTTTTTGTTGGGCTCAGGTCCTGGTAGGTCAGAGCAACGCTATAAAGAGCATTTCAGTTGCTCCAGGAGATCTCTGGCATTCCTTCCACTCAAAGCCATTCTCAGCACTTTGTGTCACTGGTATTAACTGAAACCATGGGAGTTCCTTCAAAGGTCCAGTGCTTTCTGGACAAAAGCAGGCAAAAGCATATTTATCAAGAGAGAGACACAGAGCTGAATAAAAATTGTTGGGCAGATTTGCTCCATTGCCTCAATGCCTGACTGTGCTGACAAATATTTTTGAATCTCAATCTGCAGCCCCAACTCAGGACACATCCTCTGGGACTGTCAGTCCTCCCCAGGTGAGACATGGCAATGAGACAACTCAGAAACTGAGAGTGAGAAAGACATGTTACACCTACACAAAGGAAAAACACTATAATTTGAAGCCCTAAGTTATTACAGAATCTGTGAGACCCGCCATGCAACTTCTTTCTTCAATTCATAGAATCATAGAATAGTTTGGGTTGAAAGGGACCTTCAAGATCATCCAGTTGCAACTCCCCTGCCATGGGTAGGGATACTTTCCACTAGACCAGGTTGCTCAAAGCCTCATTCAACCTGGCCTTGAACACTTCTTCCAGGGATGGGGCAGCAACAGTTTCTCTTGACAACCTGTGCCAGTGCCTCACCACTATCACATTAAGTAATTTCTTCCTAACATCTAATCTAAATCTCTCCTGTTTCAGTTTAAAACCATTTCCCCTTGTTCTATCACTGCATGCCCATGTAGAAGTTGCTCTGTTCTTTTTCACAAATTCTCTGTAGGTACTGGAAGGTGCTGTAAGGTCTCCCTGGAAACTTCTCCAGGTTGACTACCTTCACATCAGAGGTGCTCCATCCCTCAATTTGTTTTAAGTGTGGAAAAAGATTCCATTTTTACACAACCAAAGCAGCACTGTTTCTAGAAATTGAAAATCAATTTTTGTCCAGATCCTTTTTCAAGTAATGCAGTAAGTTGTTTTATTCTTCTGCATGTTCAAGACTCAGTGCAGCTTCTGGACCATCACATATAAGAAAATAGAAGTGGAACATTGCACGAGGTTAATCTGGACTACACACACAGAGCAATGATTTTCTCTAAGCCAATCAAGGATTAAGGCTAATGAGTATCTCTGCATCTTGTAACAGTCCCTTTAGGGAAATAAGATAGGGCAAAAATAACCTGACTTGACCCTTCCCCTCCAAAAAAAATATTTTTATTAGTGCCTCTGGTGACGGAATAAAACTAGAGGAACTGAAGACAGGAATGTTTCACTTACCTGTCGTAGAATGACCATGGTTCCTGTATAAACACATCAGCAATCTCCAGGAATGGACCTAAATCAAAAGAAATCAGCAATTAATGAACTGCCCCCTAACTCAGAGTCCCCAGTTTAGGGAGTCTTCCAAACCTATATGGTTTCCACAACCCTCAGTGTGAGGAGGGCTAGAAGCACTGAAACTCCCAGGGCTTTCATAATAGTAATTCCAGACAGTGCGAGACAATCCAGATTAATGCTGGCACCATGGTGAACAAGACTGGGACAGGAGGTTGCTTATGCAAGTAATATTTTGTAAACTGAGTCCTAGAAAGTTATCTGAGGATTAACCTAGCAAACACACTGATACGTGTGTCTTTGGATTTCATGGTACGAGTTAAAGCACAGGGAGAAGAGGAGTCCTCTCTTTAACAGCCCACAAGGCTGGATGGATTTTCATCTTTCCATCACAAGTACTTTCAGGACAGGAATAAAAATACCAAGTCCTCCAACACAGCCTGTAACTAAGACCTGGATTGGATGTAGCATCTCCCCCTCTGCTCCTGCTGTTGGGCACATTGTATCTTAGTGGGATTTACATGAGGAAGTCCCATGCTGCTCCTGAGTTTGTGCTTGCTGCTGTGTGATGTTATTTCAGGGCGCTCCCAGAATTAAATGGGTTCAGTGTGTATGTGCGAAAAACACTTTCAAACCACTGAATTTCTGAAGCTTTTAATTTCTGAGCCATCCTTGGTATGTGGTAATCAACAATAGTTGCATTTATGATGTGGAATGTTTTCCGGTATAGTAAAAATACTCATGCCTTAAAAAGCAGAGAAAAAGGCACTCAATCTCAGACACACAACTGAGGATGGGAAGGCTGATGAAGGATGATCTTGCAGGACACAAGACACTTCCCTTCACAGTGACAAAGTGGGCCAGACCCATCATAAAATCCTAAATACTTTGTTTCAGGTTTTAAAAATAATTTTCATTTTTATGTTTTCCCCACTAAAAGGCAAACATTTCTTGGGGAGATGGGAGGGAATAGTCTTTCCACTCTCCTCTTAGTCATTTCCAGGTGTGGTGTCCCAAAAGACAGTCTTGCAAAAAGGAATGCATTGATAGTTCCCTATGCCAATGTCCCTACACACTTTCCTCATGGCAAGGAGAGTAATCTCTCTTGCCCAATAGCAGCAACTGCTCACATCCCATTCAGCAACATAGGACTTAGTCTTTGGTGCTGATCCTACTGACTGAATTTTCTGTAGCTTTTCACCTGCAGTGGGAAACACAGATGTTCCCATCCTAGCTAGAAAGGCAGGATTTATCTCTAGCAGCTCCTGAAGAGATTATAAAGGCTCAACAGAATTTCCAATTATTCCATTTTTCCTCACCAGGCTGCTGCACCACCTCTGCATTTTTACCGATCACATATTTGAAGGCAGATAACTGTCCCTGGGTTTGTCTTCTGAATGCCTTCACTACCTTAATGAAAACATCCATCTGCTAAAACCATGTACATGATCCCTCTGCATTGCCCAGAAAAGGAACTGGTGTCCTAAGAGCAGCCAAGGCATCCGTATTCATTAGCAAATACTCACTAAACAAATTTTGGCCACAGGCCATATTTAATGAATTAATTTTACTTTTTCTAGAAAGTAGATGACTGATGCAAAATCACATGTCCACTTTAATAACTGAAAGGCTGTGAGGCAATTTTTCCAATTCTAAGTTTGAGCCTTTTCCATAGCACATTAAATCATTCCTCTTCTCCTTAATTCATATGGCTTGAAAATAGCTTTCTACCCCTGCCAAGCAGTGAGCCCTGAGGGAGACTGCGTAGGGATGCTTGAAGAGTCTACTCCACTGGGAATAGTCAATGAAATCCTGGCTTGGCTCAAAACAGGCACTGTAGGAGGTTCTCCAGAGGTCTGTAATGTGATGATCATAGGGGGAGTGTTGGTTACTGGACTGGGTAGCAGTTTGGGTTTCCTGGCTGAAGGACATCTGCTAGGGACAAGTCATCTTATAGTTCCTTCCCTCAGTTTCCTTCTCTGAAAAACAGAGACCTTGCCCACCAGGGCAGCTCCTAGGGTATCTCAGTCATTATTTTTATGCTAACTAGCTGAATTACCTAGGTAAGACCTGCTCCATCAGTGTCCATGTTGCAAAAGCCATGCATAGGACATCTATTTCCACAGGTTGGTCTAATGCCATGTGTTCAGGTCTCAAAGCGGTTCCTTCAGTTTTTTGTCCTTCTGCTGCTGAAGCACTGTCCCATGGTTACCCTGGTTCCCAGCATTAAAACTACCTGGTACATGAGACCCTGCTTAGCCCAGCCTGTGGTGATGCTGAATAGGTGTTGTGCCAGGTTTGGAAGGGTATTTACATACCCAGTCCACTCTGGTTTTAAACAGGACTTCGGTGCCCTGAGTCTTTTTGGTTTTATATTTTTACTTTTGTGAGTCTTTTATTTTTACTTTCTGAAGGTCTAGCCTTCAGCCCAAGCCACTAGGCTTGCTCTTGTTCTATACTTCATCAGTCTCCTCATGATGCCTTTGCAAGGGAGGTCGTACACAGCAGAGAGCCAGCCTTCCCCATGACTTGGTCTGTAGGGAACACCCCAAAAGCAAAGGGCAGTGGAAGGAGCCGACTCGCCTCCCTGTTCTTCCCACAGGGATCAGTAAGAAGGATTGGGCTTTTCTGAGCACCAGAGAGATCAGCTGCCTACTAATTCATGGGGCCCTGGTGGAACAGAACAGCCATCTGCACCCCCTGACCCTTGCTGGCAGGTGTGTAGGGCACTTCAATCCTACCTTCGCCTCCTCTGTGAAGCTCTGCAGATGACATGGGGCATGAGCTGGGCTAAACAAAATGTGCACAGCATCTTGCCCAAACCACTCACACATAACACAAGGGCACAAAGACAACCCTCTGGAAAATGTACTTTTTGTAAATTTGGTTCATTTTGCAGTTTTTCTGGCCATTGCTAGTTGAGCATCATCTGAACAGAGCATCTGAGGGAGGCAGTGGGGTGAGGCTGAAGGGGCTTTAAACTATTTCTGGATGCAGAGTGATGTGTGACATGGAACTATATATGTCACTTGCTTGCAAGCTGTGGGCAACAGTCAAACCAAGGAGTGCTTCAGTATGAGGTCACCACGGTGAACTTCACCATTGCTTTCCTGGTTCTGAAAAGGTCCTAAATACAAGAGGAACCTGAGACAGCTCAGCTCTGGAGGAGAAAGTCTGAGGAAATTGGACAAAGCCATTATCCTGCACTTGCAAAGAAGGGGGTTGGTACTCTAATCTCTTTAACTGGCACTTCTGTGCTCCTTGTTGGCACTTTGGGACTGGAGTCCAACCACATGACTGGCCATACTTCCGGGGGATCACTCCACAGTACTAATCCTCCAGAGCACATTCTCAGTAAGCACTGGTTAGAAGAAATTCAGGTATTTCATTCTAAATTTAAAATCTATTCCTTTCTCCTGAAGTTCCATGTCCCACATGATTTTCCTGGAGGCCAATACAGTGAAGATAATGAATAACTAATTTATGGGGTGCATGCATTCACATTCAATGCCTGTCTTCATCTGCACTGAGCCTGGTGTAGAGCCTGTCTTTTAGAGAACACCCTGTGAACTTAATACTGTGAAAAAACAGGAGAAGTTCATTCTCCTTATGTCTACTTGCCTTGACTGGCAGAAACGTGTCACCTTAGCTCAGCAAACAGACTTAACATGCAATGCTCTCTGCACACTACTGCTTTCACCTCCTACCCTCCAGCAAGGGAGCTGAGAAGGATTAAGGATTTTTCAATGTATTTTACTGTTCGTCTGAGAAACGGTGAATAAAAAGGTCAGACCTATGCCCTCAGAGACAAGTGCCTTTGTCTTTACCAAAAGCAGGATTCAGATCAGGAAGGAAAACAATGGCTTTTAAATGAGGTTATACTAACAACCCCCCAGTCTTTGGGGTGTCTAACCATTGACTGTGCATGACAGCGAGCAGAGAGGAAGAAGGCAAAGTCACTACATATCACTCCTCTTAGTCTCTGTCCATCTGGAAGTTGTCATGGTTGGGAAGC
>JAWWEV010000001.1:30033273-30054581 GCA_035583235.1 Hafferia zeledoni | reverse complement strand
TGGCTAGTTGGGGGGGGAAGGCACCCTTTTCACTCTGTCTCGGACAGTTGGCGTTTTGCCAGCTCAACCCAAGACAGAGGGCTTTTCCAACCTTAATGATTTTGTAATTCTATGATTCAGAGCAGGGGCTCTGTGCACAACTCCAGTTGCAGTGGCGTTTGGTGGGGTCTACCTGGGATTAGATGGACAGCATAAACATGGACACTGCTGGGGCAGTTCTGTCCTGTTATGGCTCTACCTCGCACTTTTCTGGGGAACCAGAAAGTCACAAACACATCAGATCATCCCGTATCAGGTTCTCCTTGCATGTTGCCTAGCAGAGAGGAGGGTTTCACAGTGAAAAGCTCCCTTAAATGCCGTCTCCATATCCTGCCAGACTCTTGGTACAGTGACACTTGTCCCAGTCTACTTTGGGAGCAAGAAAACTCTGGCTCTGCCCCAAGACAACAATAAAAGTCCCTGTTTCTTCTGTCACCCTCAAAAGGGATCAGCAGAGCTGATGTGGCAGTGAGTGGTGGCAGCAACTGCTATCTGACAGCATAGTCCTGGTGTGGACAACCAAAACTGTGCTCAGGACTGAGTGCCTGAAGCTGCCTCTCTGGTCAGCCCCTTTCTGACAGGCTTGGAAGCTGTTCTCTGCAGCTCCAGGATAGGCTTTGAAAAAAGCTATGAGCTGACAATGCCTTCATTAATCACAGCATAATCCTTTCCATGGCAACCCAAGGATTGCGAAGTCACAAGTTAGCAAGTGTAAGACAGAACACTGTACAGCAGCCCTTGGTCCATGAAAACCTTACAGTGAGCGAGATGAATTGGCTGCTCTGAGGAGGGGAAACGAGTTAGAAATAACATTGCCTTGTAAAAGAAATTAATCCCTGGGAGGAATTCAGACCTCATAGATGTTGCTGTCAGTGGGGAGATACTGTTACTTCATGAAGTTTCTCCCGTCCCACCCCAAAGCACCCAGGAAGAGACTTTAGCCCTACATCTTAGTTTTACAGAACTTCAAAGCTGGTTGTCACCAGGCCACCACAAAAACTTAAACATTAAACATGATTTACACACACATATTTGGAAATTGTCACAGTTCAAAACCACCTGCAAAACCACAGGTGAAAACAATTTTGGCCATCAACAAACAAAACGGGTGCACTGTCCTGGGTTTTGCCCTTGTATGTTTCTCTTTGGTTGTTCCTTGGACAGCTGAGGCACAGGATAGGTGGGAGACTTCACAGAGTCTCCCAGAGATGCAGGTTTTGACTGAAGTGTTGGGAAAGCTCAATCCAAAGCTGCAAAAACACCCCATATCTTCACGCTACCAGTGTTGGGACCTTGCAGTCCCTCACCTCATGGGAAGAGATATAGGACCCATAGCATCCTATAGTGGAGGGGGTGTCAATTAGTCAGCTTGCAACATTCTTGACATCTCAGTGTAATGCATAGGTTAACCCCACAGGGTTGGTTGTTGGACATCCTTTGCCCAGACTATGGAGCACTCTCATGGCAACAGTGTGGGACAATGAGAAGATCCTCTAACTCCTGCCAGTGCCATTTGCAGGGGGATTTAGCATCCCAGGGCAACCAGGCAATCTAAGACTCATTGGTCTGTTGCATTTCAAACTCTCCCTCCATGTTGCCTGCATAATAGGTCCTCCAACATACACTCCAGTCTTCCCAGAGATGCTAAGAGATGACAGTTCCGCTGTCCTTAGGATAATGTAATTGTAACTATCCTGGGAAAGCCTGTACCTTTCTTTGGTACAGTGCTCAGCTGGTCCAGCACAACCCACGTACAAAACACTATACTTCCAAAGCAGGCAGTAAAATGCAAACTCCTTTGTGAGAATTGGCTATCCCAAGTCAGGTCTCAGTCCCTGCCCAAGGATGGTCCTAGTAATTTGAACAGCCTGGGAAGGCCCTGGGATCTGCTTGTCAGCACTAGTGTGACCCAGAAGACAGCCCACCAAAATTAGCCTAGACACAAGCTGTGCTACACGGCAGCCAGGGAAAACTCCAGCTGCTCCCTGATGAGCAACACCTGCCCAAGAGCAGGCTATGTGTTATCCCCCTAAATGATGTGTTTGGTGCTGGGTGAGAGCAGGGAGAGGGTGAGGTGGATTAGGAGGACTCCTGGGGTATTGTGCCATCGTCAGTGCAGCAGGGATATCTCCCCAGCAGCCTCTCCCCATCCTCAAGCACTTCCAGAGGTATCCCTGAATACAGAAGAGCTGTGGAGCAAAGGCGTGGGGGTCTGCACAGCGCAGTGCAGACGGGCAATGCTCTCCACCCTTCACTCCAGCTCACTGCTAGGTGATCCCAGCCAAATTAAGCAGCAGCTAGAAATTACCGAGCAGTTAATCCGTGCTGCAGGAGCCAAGCTGGTTCGGGTCTGCTGGGCACTGCTGGGAGGTCTGCGATCGTGTCGCCTCCCCCCTCCCATCGAGCCTAGCCTCTCCCCCAGATTTGAGCCGACTCCCTGCCTGCAGCCCCGGCGGGCGCACCCCTGTCCATGCCACCCATCACACCTCACCGTGCCCCACCGCATCGCACCGCACCCCAGTCGCGTCCCCGCTGCACCCACTGCACCCCACCTGGAGCATCCCCAGCCTGGCTTCCCGGGTGCCGGCTGCTCCCCTCCTCCGCCTTACCTTAGCGGGGCATGGCCAGGGACGGCGGGGGCACGGAGCACTGGTGTCCGACTCGCAGCCGCGCTGCCTCCGGCACCGACCGAGGGCAGCGCCTGCCCTGGCTGAGCCTCTTAGTGGGGGAGGAGCCGGGATACAGCCAGCCCCCTGTGTGGGTGTGGGTGTGCGAATGTGTGTGCGTATGTGTGTGCTTACAGTCTGGTGGCATCGCAAGCACCGCGCTCCCTAAGTATCCCCACACCGATCCTCCTGCATCCCCGGGGTCTGCCCCAGACCATGATATCGTAGAATCATCGAATGGCTTGGGTTGGAAGAGATCTTAGAGATCATCTAGTTTCAAACTCCCTGCCATAAACGGATATACCTTCCACTAGACCTGGTTGCTCCAAGCCCCATCCAACCTGGCCTAGAACACTTCCAGAGATGGGTATCCACAGCTTTTCTGGGCAACCTGTTCCAGTGGCTCACCACCCTCACAGTAAAGAATTTCCCTCTCATATCTAATATAAATCTCCCTTATTTAAGTTTAAAACCATTTCCCCAGTCCTGTCAGCATTTGCCCATGTAAAATGTCTTAACGACACCTGAAGACCTTGCTACAAGTTAAGCTGCAGTTTCAAGTCCTCATTGTGCAGAGCTCTGATGGCTTCTTGGACAAAGGGGCGGCTGGAAGGATCCTCCTGCCTTGTGCAAAGAGATCTCTGGGTTGTGCAAGCAACTGTATTGAGATTCTGTGGGGTGAGGCCAGGACCTGATAGTTTAGGTTTGAATATACCAGCCTGCACTTGTAAATGTGAAAACTTGGACAGGAAAACACTTGAGGACCAGGAAACTCAGAGGTTTTGCCTAGAAGCTTAACTCTGACCTGATGACTCCTTGCCTGAATCTGGGCTAGTGTCTTTTTTCCTTCCTGCTAAAAAAGGTGGGGTTGGATTTTAATTGTGCTCCGAAACATTACCAGGGTTTCTTATTTAGGTATAAATCATGTAATTTTAGCTATTGAATGGTGCAAAACACACCTTTTTATTTGCAGTGTTATGACACAAGTTGTTTCTAAGCTCCAGTCTGGAATGAGGGGGCCTGAAATGCTCTGTGCACCTGGATGACTGAAATGTTTTGGTGATACTGTAGAAGCAGGGAGCAATCAGAGGGAGCCTCCTTCCTTCAAAGTCAACCAGGAACTGCTCAAAATGTAGAAGTGATGGTACAGTCACCTTCTAAGTGGTGTCTGTCCTTCCTGTCCTTTCCCAGCCTTTAGAAATTTCCTGCTGCTGCCCAGCCCTCAGCCACGAATGGACTCAGTTGACTTTAAGCTCAAGACACATGATTTGTGATCACCTGGGGCCATGCCTGGTTTCACTCAAGCCCTACTCACTGTCAATATGGTTGGTGTGGATGTGAGGGCAGATATTGCCTGTGCCTGGGCTTTGCCGTGGACTGCATCCAATTTGCCTGGATGCAGGGGCATCCAGGGGCAGGGACTAGGCTGTGGCAGCCTTTCCTTGTGTGCAACATGACCCATGGATGTGTGGAAAGGCAGCGAAGGAGGCTCTTCCAGGAACATAGGGCTGGACGTGCTCCTCTGCCTGCACCACTGGATTTGGAGGTGGGATTTGAAGTGCACAAGGAGCATTTGAACAACTGCTTAAAACAGACTTCCATGGCTGTGGGACATGGGCTAATCCCTGATATTCAACACCTGGGGTATTGGCCAAGGATGTGGTAGCACCTGAATAGCTCTGAGGGACAGGCATTCCCTTGTTGAAGGCCCTACTACAGCTGCAGCCCTTCTTGCTGGAAATCCCTCACCCTTTTGAGCAGCAGGAGGTTCATAGTCATGGAGGGGAGAATGTATAGGGGCATTAGGATGGGAAGATGCAGGCTATAGAGGATCCAGCTCCAACAAGAACTATTCCAGCAGCATCTTTCAACCATGGTACGATGTCTGTTTCTTCATGAAGAGGCTCTTTCAGGTGAAAAGGAGACTGAATTTCAAATTCATCATAGAATCACACAATCATAAAATGGTTTGGGTTGGAAGGGACTTTCAAGATAATCTAATTTCAAACCCTGTGCCATGGGCAAGGACACCTTCCCCTACACCTGGTTGCTCAAAGCCTCATTCAGCCTGGCCTTGAACACTTCCAGGGATGGGGCACCCACAGCTTCTCTGGGCAACTTGTGCCAGTGACTCACCACCCTCACAGTGAAGAATTTCTTCATAATACCTAATCCAACTCTGCTCTCTTTCAGTTTAAAGCTATTCCCCCTTGTTCTATCACCACATGCCCTTATAAAAAGTCCTAATTAAAAGTACCTTATAAAAAACTATACTTAACATTTGTGTGCAGAAATCCCTGGCGAATGGCAATGCTGGTGAGGTATGGAGATGCTGCAGGACCCTTGGTGTGCCTGGGCTGGATCCTGCCTGGAGCTGTGAACTACTTTAATGGTTGCTGCTGGTCTCCAAACACACACTACCTTCCCACATCTCCACACTGACGTGCTGGTGTCCCACACCAATTCAAACATCCCTGCTTGCCATGCTGGTGTGTACTACCAGCACAGGGATGGGCAGGGCTCCAAAGCAACCTCCACAGTACCAACTAAACTGAGATGTGGATGCCTGTGGGGAGGCATGACCTCCATGCCTACAGGATGATCTGTGGCTTTTCCAGTCTTCCATACAACTTTTTTAGAATGTGCACAAAGCAGAACTCATTAAAGCCACCTGATCTGTTCAGCAACAAGTATCACAGTTCCCATAGGTGCCCAGCCAGGTCTACTGCTTGGAACACTCTCCAGAGTATTAGGATGTTTAAGGGGTTGAGATGTTTGTGAGGTTTTTCCCTGAGGAAAGATCCTTGCAAGCCGTTTCAGTGGTGGAGGCAGAGGAGTGAGATGCTCCTTTCTCTGTGCAGCATTTGGTGACACACTTTGTCAGTGAGGATGATCCCAGGAGCTGGAGGATCTGGGAAAGTGTCCCCATCCCACAATAAAATGGCTTTTTCCATATGTCTGTTCCAGGCTCTTGAGGGTGGGCTGCAGAAGCACACAGCTCCTCCATGCTAAGGACCTTAAGCACAGGCAGCTGATGCAGGTGAGGGCTGGAAGCTGAGATGGAAGCAAGATCTCAGTGCCAACACTTTTGATCTGTGTGTTACCACAGCAAGACCAGAGACTTCTGTGGGCAGGGACACACTTTTCAAATGCTCCCCATGTGCAATATGCAGGCTTGTTCTCTGAGGGAAAGCCATCCGAAACACACTCCCTCCTCCTGCTTTGCCCATAAACTCTTTCCCCTTATTTTTTTAGCAATCTGGAGATATTTTTGCAAGTGAGGTGAGGCTCAAAACCCAAGTTCCTTGCACTATGGTGACTCTGGGGCATAAGATGGCAAGGTTTATAGTCAAAGGAGGTTACCCATCCCCTCTGTGGATTTTCTCAGTGAATGTGAGTGTAACCTTGTGTGAAAAACTCATGCAGATCACCTTGCTCAATCTCAAAGTTCACCAAAAAAAATAATTTGAATGGAGTTAAGTGAACCAAGCCAATACAAAAGGCTCTGCAGAGCCACCTTGTGCCCATCAAAAGCATTCTGGAAGAAGACAGCAGTTTGAAGACAGGGAGTCTGAATAAAATATACACAATTTATTTATTTATTTATTTATAGGAGGTTTACAGCTGTACAATGTTGGCTTTCTGTTTGGACCATTCTTTGATCTTGTGCAGCATGACATTTCAGTGCCTTTGTTGATGAAGACAAGTCACAGCCTGTTCTAACATACAGACGTCAAAAAGAAATGGATTTCACAGAGGGTAATGGCAGGCTGCTTGCAACCACTGAAATGATTAACAAAAGAAATGTAAAATAAATCAGAGACATGTCCTACACCACCTGGGAGGGACTGGAAAGTGCTTATTAGACCTGCACTCCTCTCAGACAAAAAAATCCTGAATATTTCTGTCTACTTCATTCAAAGAGAAAAGGCATCAACAGTAGGAATGGCATTTCCATCTGCTCTACAAACAAGACAAAAAAAAAGAGTAACAAAGGGGAAGGCTTCTGCTCTAACTTTTCTAAAGCTTTTGGAAAAAAGGATAAATATTACTGGTATTAAGACATTTTGGTCCTGATACAGTGTGAAGATTTTTTAAGAAGCTGTTTAAAAGCTGCCTTTCCTCTCTTTATGGCTTGATTCTCTGTAAGAAGAAAGGAGGCTGCCCATGGGTACCAGGGCACTCCTTGGTAAGCTTCAGCACCACTCCTTGGGGACCATGGTGTGATTTGGCACATGGCAGGGCACTGCTGGCCAAATGTCTCTCCTTTGCTGAACTATCCATAGCCTGATTTCCTGAGAAAACAAGGCTAATGCAGGCAGGTTGGATACCTGCATCTGCTGCTGATGGTGCAAAGCTCCTGTCATGTTCCTGTGATGCCAAACAGCTCATTTCCCTGCCAGGTGAGGTATCTTTGGGCATCACAGTCCCTCTCATGTATCAGTCTGAACATAAGCCTGTGAGATCTTCTCCTAAGACCCAAATGACACTGTCTAGCCCCACAATGCTGCTTCCATTTATGTTCAGTGATGAGTCCCAAAAACAAAACCAGAATAAAACAAAAATATCTTTGAATCAGTCTGCCCGAATTCAAGGATTTGCTTTCCCCATGGGATCAAAATGTCACTTTACCTAACTAGGAGCATTTAAGTCAATTCTGCAAGATGTTGGACTAATCTTGTTCCCTGTAATGGCACTTGGAGTTGAAGGGTTCTCAGTGCAAATTTGGAAAGATTTTATCAAAAACCCAATTCATAACCACAGGACGTAAACTCTGAAGATGAGGAAAGGAGAAAAACAGCCTGCAAAATTGATGCAGTTGTACTGTCTGCTTCTGGATGCACCTAGACCTGAGCTGGCAGGTGATGTGAATTTGGAGCACACTTTATTATGTTATAGACTTAGGAGATCTTTAGGGACTTTTAAAAGAAAAATATAGACTTGCAGCACAAACATGGACAAGCAGAAACCCTACTTGCTACGGCAAAAGGCGGCTTTCCTGATCACTTATTCTTGCAGGAAAAGGACTTTGCTCAGGCCAAAATTTGCCAAGATTAGAAGATTTTATGATCTGTATTAATTTCCACTTGCACGCAGGTGACTGAAAAAGATTGGCTTGTTAGAAAATCTGACGGAAAAATCCCTTAACTTGCACCATTTTAAAGGCACATGAATAAAAAACCCCAAACAACAGGAGGAAAAAATGGTTTGAAACCCGTCCTGATCAGCTGCTGAACGGCCAGACAATGGATTGTTGTTTGGCTTATCTGGGATGGTTTATAAGAAGCCGGATTCTGCCACCCAGTGGAATAAGGAAGATTAACCCAGTTTTCATGGAAATCAGGAGCAGACCGTGGCCGAGACATGCCCCCAAGGATGCATTTGGGTTGTGCTCATGAGACTGCCTCTAGCACTGTGCAACTCATCCTCCAAGCCAGGAGACCAGAAATTAAAGGTGAGAGATGGACACTGGCATGAATTACATATTCCTAGCATTTTCAGGCTGCACTGGGAGCAGTGCTCCTCTAGCACTAGCTAAAATCCCACTATTTTTTAAAAGAACTTGGGAAAGCGAGGCACTGAGAAATGATGCACTGTATGCAGCAGTAAAGATGGAGTCTGTGGAGCAAAGCTCCCCATCCCTTGGACCTGAAGTTTTGGCCTTCAGAGGAACCAATCTCCTTTTACCTAAGTACTGAATGGCTCCAGCAGACAACCCACCCCAGCTCCTGAGGTGAGCTCTTGGGATGGGGACGGCATGAAGACATGGAGACAGCAGGCACCACGGCAGTTCAAGAGGCACACACAGGAGCCGAGTCCAGACTGATTCAAAAACCTTATTCCAGAGAACAGATATCTCACCACAGCTGACACGTCTGTGTACTTCAGAGTTACATGGGGTTGAACAATGGGTGGAGACAGCTTGTCCCTAAATGACAGAGCCTTTGGTCTTGTTGCCCCTGTGAATTTGGGATTTGGGCTGCCTTGGTGCAGTTTTCTTCCAGTTGCAGTATACAAACCCAGACCCAAAAAACACCCAAAAGGCCTGTTCTTCCACTGTTTTTCTGCTTCTCCTTTGCTGTGGCACCTCCACAGATAAGTGATTAAATGGCAATTTCAAGGGAGACAACTCCATACACACTACTCTTAACCCAAGTAACACATTGAAGATGCATTGAAGCAGCTGGTGGGACCGCAGTGGCCACACGTGTGCATGGCGGCACGTGTGTGTGCCAGCCTGTGTAAACAAACAGCACCAGGGCATTGTGCTCTGGCTGTCAGGACACACAGCATGCTCACAGTGATCCCACGGGGCACATGGCAGAGAGGGAGGCTGCAGAAGATGCCAGCAGAAGGATCATTGTGGTTCCCCCGAAAAAAGGCACCATTTTTTAACACTGAAAACACAAGACTGGCTCCGTTGAGTGGAATGCATGCATGGTTCATATACACTTTGCAGATGGTAGGTAGGGTCTGTGTGTGTCTCTCTCTATATATATGTATGTATGTGTGCATGTTTATATTCACATATGTGGCACCAGAAGAGTCATCCTTGAGTACTCAAACGTTAGTGAGGACATCACTGCTGAGCAGCATCACAGCAATGGTTCCAGGGAGATCGTTTGACCTCCTGTTCCCCCTGTCCTGGAGGTGCAGCGTGTGCACTGACTGCCGGTCACTGGGATGCCCCGTGAGTGCCACCTGGCCCAAGAACTCATCACTTATTAAGTTGTGGTTCCAGATCTGTGGAAATAAAACAGAGATGAGGGCAGCTCCTTCACAAATGCCAACCTTCATGCACTGGAGGGAAGAAGGGGTTACTGGGGATCTGCTCTGAGCTGGAGCCAGGGAAGTGATCAGGTGTGAGGGTGTCACTCTGTAAGTGAGAGGGGTGGAGGACATGCCTTTAGCAGATGTCACTGCAGTGATAAGAGGTTGAGCTGCAACAATTAGTCATGCTCAACCTTGGGGAACAGATCTGCTGTGAACAGTGTGAGGAGAGGGCTGAGGTGGTCCAAATGAGAGAGGGTCTCCATCCCTTGGCTCACTGCTTGCCTCCCATGTACCTGAACAATGATGGGTTGTCCTGGCTTCTTCCGGTAGAAGAGCCCTTTCACATCAAATTCTGGTGATACTGTGTTCTTCTTCACTGGAGAGCGAACTTTTTGTCCTTCACACTTTATGATCACATAAGGATCAGCTCCTGGGGAGGGAAAAAAGAAATTTTTTGTTGTGAAGCCTAAAATTGACTCTTAAAAGAAACCCCTAAGACCCAATTTATGAGTTTTAGCAGGCAGCATTCTTCTATTTATGACGTCAGATATATGAGAGATTAGATTCTCCAAAAGGTGTGCATGCATGAGTTACAAAAACCTCATGCCTTTATTTAGTTACTCAATTAACAATTCAAGCATTACATAATCCTGTTCCACCCCTTTCCCAGAATTGTTTCTCCCCTTGACATGCCTCCTGTTTTGAGTTGGTGGTCCCTTTGGGTGGTAATTCGTCATCCTTTTTAGGTTGTTCTTTTCTTGAACTCCCACTTTTGGCATACCATCATGTCTTTTGGAACAGTGTCTATGCCCTTTGTACAACCATAAGGACAGTTTTCTCTAGTTTGTTAGCTTTATATTCTTTTATCAGTTCTGTTTGAGAACAAGGAGACCTCCTGTCTCCCAAGAAATTCCTTTCTGCTGAGACTGCTGACTTAATGATAAGCTATGTAAGTTCAGCTACATGGTTTTATGACATAGTTTTAAGCTACATCCATTACTCTATACAGCTGCAGATCCCTCTTTTACAGACTTTAGCTTCTGTAATTCCTTAGAGCTCTTTTCCAGAGGTATCATATAGGACTTTGCCTCCATATTCCACCAGAGGAGATGGGTATCTGCCAAAGACTTTGTCACAGTCCAGATGATGTCCACAAAGCTCAGCTGCTGGGCTCAGGCTTAATTCTATTAGGTGACATTGTCCCTGGGTAGCAGGTCATGATGGACTGCTAAGAAGCTGGTGAAAGGTCTGGAGCACAGGTCTGATAAGGAGCAGTTGAGGGAGCTGGGGTTGTTCAGCCTGGAGAAAAGGAGGGTCAGTAGAGACCTTATTGCTCCCTACAACTACCTGAAAGGAGGTTGTATCCAGGTCAGGGGTACTCTCTTTTCCCAGGAAACAAGTGACAGGACAAGAAGAAATGACCTCAAGTTGTGCCAGGGGAGGTTTAGACCAGATATTAGGAAAAACTAGTTCATCAAAAGGTTTGTCAAGCACTGGAAGAAGCTGCCCAGGACAGCAGTGGAGTCACCATCCCTGGAGGTATCTAAAAGACTCGTAGATGCAGCACCTGGGGACATAGTTTAGTGGTGGGCTTGCCAGTGCTGGGCTAATGGTTGGACTTGATGACCTTGGAGGGCTTTTCCAACCTAAACAATTCTATGATTCCATTAAATGGCCACCTGTTCTTTGTCCCTATAGTCTATATAAACACTCCTTCATCACTCCAAATCCTCCTGATCATTGTGAGAAATCTTCCATGTAAGACATTATCCTGCTCAACTCTCCTTTCAGGATTTGCGCTCCTGAAGGCAGGCAGGAGAAGACCACGGAGAAGAGAAAAAGGCTCACACAAGGAAATACCAGATGGAGAAAAAAGTTACCAAGTTCACAGACTACCAGCCTACAGCTGGGTGATACCTGAGCTTCCAGAAGGAGAGTCCTTCATTAGTGAATATTCTCCTTTTATGAAACAAGTGTTTGTTTTGGGAATTTCAGTAGAGAATGAGCTATTGCTATGGAAATTTAATTGCCAGAGTGCATTTTCTTACCATGAGCTTCAGTGGCTATGAAGGAAACACACACCAGTTTGGATGAGTTTTTTGTCCCATGGAAATGTGGAAATGAAGAGGAACAAACCAGCCCCTTATAAGGGCCAGAGATTTAGGAACCACATCTTTGACTGTCAGACCAGCTCCTTGCTTTCTGTTTCTAAGGACCTGGCTTCCCTGATGAGACACAGCTGTGGATTTCAGAGCTGTTTTTCCAAACCAATCTTGTCTTTTGGGATACCTTGTTAAATCCTCATATTTCATCAGCCAGAGCCAAATTCCTATCTGTAAATCACTATTTCCAATGTAGTGTGGAAGTCCTGGGCTGGCATGTACAAGAGATGCCGTTTGTGGTGGGAGCCGAACAGGTGGAAAACAGCTGGAAGAAAGCAATTCCTAAGGGCCACTTGTGGAAAAAAATGTGGAAAGATAAGTCTCCTTGTTTCTGTGAACATTCAAGAGACCTTTGGCTACAGATTTCCCTGCATTGCTCCAGATACACTGAGCTATTGCAAATCATCCAAGAAAAAACAACCTGCCTAGGGTAAAATTCCCTCCCCAAATACCAGATAGGGCAGAAGGACTTCCTTTGTGGCATATGATAAATAAGCACACTCGGCTAGTCCTTGCTTAGAAAAGATTCTGCTTGTTACTTTCAGGGTTCTAGTGATACACAGCCCTCTACTGATAGACATTTATCCAGACTCCAGTCATGAACACTACACATCAGCCTGTTCAATTGTTTATCTGTCCTTCCTACTAAAAAGCCCTCAAACGGAATTCCAGACTTTTACAGCTGCTCATACTCAGGAGGAAAGCCTGGGTTTTTATAGGACTACTGCAAAGAGCTTTGGGGAAATTTTGGGAGGATCTCAGACAACAGCCTAAATATAACACCTCCAAGATCATGTCCACAGCAAGAAGTGAGTTTGATTCTCCATGGACTTTCTCTTCCTGTGGTGTCACAATCAGGCATGTTCACTGAACAAAATATCTCAGGACATAAATCCCAGCAGCGTGACACTTCATAAAACCACATCCCCCTTTTTCCACTGAAGAAACCACCCCCCAAGTCTTCCAGGGTTAGACAACAGTCGGGGAGAGACCAGTACCTCCTTGGGAGTCCTGATTCTTGAGCCCAGCTGCAGCAATGACGTGGATCTGGGATACTACTTGCGGGTAACCACACATCCCACTCCAGCAGGTGTGTGGTGGTTCATCCAGTGTCAGCTCTCTGCAAAAAAAAACATGTGGCCTTTGAGAGGTGCCAGCCTTAACACAGAGAGTTTGCTCTGGTACAAGGGAAGGACTATGCACTGTCCACTGTCAGGCTCTGCTCCCCATTCCCATCTCCTCAACCTGGGTTTGGGATGCTCTCCCATGTCATGCTTAGAAGCAAACTGGGAGCTTCTCTGCATGTTTTGTGGTAAGACCTGTAAATACGCCCTGTCTCTTGACCACCCTTGAAAGGAAGCCAAACACCAGCTCCCCATAAGGCCATGACCACTCAGCAAAACAATTAGGCAAAAGCACAGGGTTGTCTCCAAATATCCAGCTCCTCCCTATCACTGCTCATGCTCCTTACCGGCAATCTGAAGGCACATCTGTGAAAATCCTGAGAAGGAACTCGCCTTCATGACCAGGGTCAAATGTGGTTGGGATGATGACATAGCGGCCTTCCTTCAGGTCTGTCCTCAGGAAGACGCTGCGGGAGTTGATGTAGATGGAGCTGGCCACCTTCTGCTGCAGGGTGTGCATCCGGTAGTTCCTATTCAACTCCACCTGGGCAGAGACCATAGCGGGATGGTCACCAGATTGCCACTGTCTGACAGTGTCCTGGTATCCACCATGGGGGACCAGACTGCAAGGACTGAGTCCACAGTGCTGGGAGACCTGGAGCTAAGAGAACCAGCAAAATGATCCCAATGGTGCTGGATGGGAAACAACTGTGGATGTGGCTTTCCCAACTCTGTTGACGTAGGGACTTGACTCTTGTAACACTGGGGGTCCAGCATGCAATACATAAGGATTAATCTAAGAGATTTCAACATTTGGAGAGAACAGACTAATCATTGCTTTTAGCATGGAGAACTACACAATCATAGAATGGTTTGGGTTGGAAGGGACGTTCAAGATCATCTTGTTCCAACCCCCCTGACATGGCCAGGGACACCTTCCACTAGAACAGGTTACTCAAAGCCCGTTGCATCCTGACCTTGACTATTTCTAGGGATGGAACATCCATAACTTCTCTGGGCCACCTGTTGTCCATGCTGTCACCGTACACCTCTGAAATCCCTCTTCATCTCTAGAGTGGGGCAGGTTGTTCAGAAGGCACTCCAGAAGCACCCAGATAATGCTTAAATGAACAACATGATCACGCAGGACTGATGTACCACTCCACTACTAACAAATCGGTGGTGACATTCGGGTCAACATGCAGGAAACTCCAGCCTACCTTATGGATATCAAAGCCTATGGCCAAGTTCTCTCCTTTACCCTCTTTGCGACTGGTCCTTTTTGGCTTCTGCTGGATGGAGATCAGCACTTCATCTTCTGCCTTCTTCACATCAAACACATACTAGAAGCAAAGGGAGTCATTAAGACAAGATCACTGGGCATGGGTGGTGGTGGAATCACAGCAGATTTAACCTCAGTTTCACGTCACCTGCCTCCTTGCAGGGACAGTACCCGCACTGAGAATGCACATTCCATGCTCTTGAGAACTGGCATCATCTTTCTGGTTCATCTTAGAGAAAGACTGAAATGCAGTCTTTGAATTGCTTGGCAGCATCCAAAGAGTCTAGATGCAGTCTCATACCAAGATTTTCACCCATGGAAAGAGGAACTGATGCTCACGGAAACCTAAGATGAAGGCTAATACAGAACTGGAAGCTGGAAACAACTCTACTATGTCCTTGATGACAACTCCTGAAATGGACCAGGCCCTCCTTCATCTGCTTATTAGATGAAGGACTCACAAGGACATGGGTTATGATACTGAGAATCCTCATAAAAAGCAAGGCAAGACAATCAGAATCACAGAGTCATTTAGGTTTGAAAAGACCTCTTAGATGACTGAGTTCTACCCTTAACCCAAGACTGCCACATCTACTGCTAAACAATGTTCCCAAGTGCCACATCCACATACCTTTTGAACACTCTCAGAAACGGTGATTCCACCACTGCTCTGGGCAGCCTCTTCCAATGTCTTCATCCTTCCAGTGAAGAAATTTTCCCTAATATCCAATCTAAACATCTCCTGTCCCAACTTAAAGCTGTTTCCTCTTGTCCTATCACTTGTTGCCTGGGAGAAGAGACCAACTCCCACCCGCCTACAACCTCCTTTCAGGTAGTTGTAAAGAGCAATAAGGTCCCCCTCAGTCTCCTTTCCTCGTGAAAAGTTTGTTACAGGAGATAAACTTCATGCTAGAAGGAAATGGCCCTACAGATTACACCTGTCCTGGTAAATTTAACAGTGCCAAAGGTTGGGCAAAATAACTAGAATTTGATTATTCAGACATCCAAATTGTTGGAAAGGATTCCTGACCCTATTTGACTGGAACCAGCCAACACTGCTACCACCCTGTGGTACAGTTTGCTTTTTGTTTGTGCCAAGATGGTCTACACCAGGCACTTGGATGCAGCCTCTCTGGTAAGAGGGAAAAGGTTAATAGAGTTGGCCTGGATGCTGGGCATGCTGTGCCAGCAGGCTCAGCCAGAGAATGGTCATAAGTACAATTAATCTATTAGAGGTCTGATAGTCATTTTGGTCTTCTAGGTCCTGTAGGAAATTTAATCATTTGGAAGCACATGCGAAGGCTTCAGAAGGCTCTCTGCTCCATTACTCACTTGGGGGTTCTGCAAAAAGGTGTCCTTGTGGTTGATACAGCCTCCAGAGCGGTTTTTCAAGGGGTCATTGCTTCTGGTCCATGCTCCATGTAGCACTGCCTCTTCCCAGGTCTTGTGAATGCTCAGGTAAGACGTGTTGATCAGACGGCACTTGATTATGTCCGTGAAGTATTTGCAGAAATCTTCGAAGGTCATCCTATGTCAGGAAAGGGCAGAGATGGGTTATGCTGCTTCATTCCCTCGAAAAGTACACTGCAGACATTTCCTTGATCACCTGTTAGAGAGTTTGGGTTGTTTCTGAAAGCTGATGAATAACAAGTTATGCATCAAATATCTCCAAAAGAGATGGAGATACCTTTCTCTATGCATGCAGTAAATAATTCTTCAGTTTAAACAACAGAGCTATGTGTTCCAGGGTGAGAGAAGCAGCATAGTGGCCCTCTCTCCATGCAAGAGTATATGTTGTACCGAAATGTATCCAGTGAGGCTGTTAAGTTCACCCCATTTATAACAGGTTCTCAGTATCCTGGTGAAATACTTTGGCCCTGGTACGATGCAGAGCAGTTTGCAACCCTAGGGTCATGGCCATTCAAAGCTAACCCCTCATGGGCTCAGAGAGGGAGCTTCACTAAAGATCCTAGGGCTTGTAAAGCTTTTTATTCTGGATAGCTGTATACATGGAAATGACGCTCCATGGGGTGAGAGGATGCTGGGGGCATGGCCCATGGTGACAACCTCAGAAGGGACTCACCAGAACTCTCCATCATCTTCCACTGTCATCCCCATCTTCTCTCTCTCACTTTTACTCACTTTCTGCCACTCCTCAGAGCTGTGGGAATAGAACAGGATCATTACTCAGAGGCAAGGGGACACACAAGAGTTCAAAAGGCATGAAGACTGTATAAAGCTCCAGCCATGCAACAAGTCCCCAGGCTGCTCTGGTTAGATCATCTTCCAAACACAGGGGAAATCCAGCATGGCTTGGAACTTCAACTTCCTACCTGACCAGTGGAGTTGAATCCAGCCTGGCAAGATTTTATTTGGCAAGTACAATCACAGCCCTAATAGTGAAGATAATAAAATTGACTCTGGCCAAAGGCTCTGGTTACACCAGCCATTGGTTCATCTCATCATCTCATCTCATCTCATCTCATCTCATCTCATCTCATCTCATCTCATCTCATCTCATCTCATCTCATCTCATCTCACCTCATCTCATCTCATCTCATCTCATCTCATCTCATCTCAATCTCATCCACAGACAAAAGAGCAGTCAGTGGTGGCACAGATGGATTCTGTTGGGTGCTGATTTTCCTGGAACAAGACTGGGAGTGAAAAAGTGAGCTATAAACAAGCTTCATTAGTGTGAATATACAATCATAGCATCACAGAATGGTTTTGGTTGGAAAGGACCTTAAATATCATCTCATTCCAACTCCTCTGCTATGAGCAGTGGGACACCACCCACTAGACCAGGTTGGTCAAAGCCCCATCCAACTTCACCTTAAATGCTTCCAGGGCTAGGACATCCACAGCTTCTCTGGGAAAACTGTGCCAGTGCCTCACCACTCTCTTAGTAAAGAATTTCTTCCTAATACCTAATCTAAACATGCTGGCAACTTTATCACAACATCCACCAGAGCCTTAATGGGAAGGTCTGCCAAGCTCAGACACCCTCCTATTGACCTTCAGGACCCTAGGGCAAGGAATGAAACTACCCCAAATAAAACAGTAGGTTTAGGATGTGGGTTGAAGCAGCATCCCACAGCTGCCCACACAGTGTTAACCTATGAGTATGGATGTAGTCAGATTGTCTCATGTCTCCAGGCTTGCTCCAACCAACCCAGCTTTTCCCACCTAAACAAGCTGTCCATCCCAACTCACGTGTCACTCCAAGGGCCGTTCCACTCCCGCTCGCCCCACGGGTTGCGCATGCGGATCATGTCCAGCTTCTCTGACTTGAAGAAGGACAGAAGGCCATGGCCCAGGCGGACCTTCCGCACATCCGTCACCGCATACGCGTGGCCCTTCACCAGGCCACAGGCCAGGCGAGCCTCCATGTCAGCTGCTGACGTGGCCTGGGCAGGGGACACAGACAGTGCTCAGACCAGGGGGATGGGACTGCCTTTGCAAGAACTGGGAAAAACAGGAGTTCAGATTTCCCTGTAGACTTCTTTAAACCAAAAAGAAGAGCATCAACGGTCAGAAAAAGAGCCAGCTGGCAGATGTCTCAGATGCCACTTTATGTGCTAGATCCCTTCTGTTCTTCATCTGTTCTACAAGGACTCTGAGCACCCATATAGACAAACAATAAAGCTCATTCTACTGGTTATACTCAGAGGTCTGGTCCCCAGCATTTGTAGAGGTTTCCACATGTAGACATCAAAATACCTTCCTCTGGAGTGAAAGCCCTTGAAACATTTAAAGGTGGGGGGATGAAACTGGGCTCTTGAACATAGGAGTTAGGAATAAAGAGGCTGGCACTCAGCGTTCATTCCTTTTGCCAGCCACAAGAAGTCAGAACCCTTGGCCACAATTTATCTCATCTAATTTAGAAGTTTACTATCATATAAGACAACTGCATCCTAAAATACCTATTCCCATGAGACTGTGACCATGCTGGTAAGGTTGCTTACTTTAATGGAGCAGCTGATGAGGCCTCCCCGGTTGTGCACCTTCAACACACGCTCAAAGAGGAGGTTTCGCTTGGCTTCATCAGTGGTGTAGTCCCCTTCAGTCAGGTCGATAGGTTCAGACACCCCACCAGTAAAATCTACTAGGGCATCGGCTGTGTTGCCTCCATCCAGGGCTTCATAACAGCCTGACAACCTGAAAGAGGGTGACAGGGATGACAACAATTTTGGCTTGGTATTTTAAGGGGTCTGGGACAATTCTTGGGGCAGCCTGGGGAATAGATATTTGTAATAAAACTTTAAGTGGATGAGGACAGCCAGCAGGGTGAAAAAATAGGACCTGCATTCCTTGCAGCATTCTTGTTGTCATAGGGCCAAAGTAAAAGAAACTTGAATTCTCTAGGATAGGTGTTGCTTAAAGAAATGTTAAAGGATATTTTGCATGGAGGATAAATTAAGGCTAGAGAAGGGGGGGGGGTTCTTAGTTTTTTTTCTGTTTGAGATATGTACTACTCCTCCCTAGGAAAGCTTTTGTTTCCACTGCTGCAAACCAACTGATGAATGAATAGAAAGGAAAAACAGAGTGCTCATGTCCCAGTTTGTCCTGCAGCTGCCTCGGTACCTACTTGGCATAAGCTTTCTCCACCAAAGCACACCAGAACTCATTCTTGGAGTTGGAGTGGCAATAGATGAGCTGATTGTGGAGTGTGGGTAGACGGTCATCGATCACCACGTCCAGCCACTGACCAAAACGCCAGAACTGGAAGTGGAAGATCCCCATGTAGCTCTCAGGTTTCTCAGGGTTCCACTCCTGCTCCTTCCAATCTGGGATGACCTGCGAGAAACGAGGCACATGCATTCACTTTTTTATTTTAAGTTATTCACTTTTTTCTGGGAATGATTCTCATCCTGGAACTAATGCAGACCATATTATAGAGAAGGAAGGATATGAGGGGAATGGACTTGCTTGCCATCTGCTGAGGCCAGATCTTGGACCTGGTTCCTCCCATGCAGGCTAGATTCACATGTCCTGGAGTAGCTTAGACTTCGCTGTCCCTTGGAAGATGGAGTTAGAGATCCTTGTCCTCTTTCTTATAACCCTGTCCTGGGCATCTTCTGCCATCTATTTATGTAGACAGGCTATTGGAGCAGAAGTCTGATCACAAATGATTATTTCTTTTACCACATTTTTGTTCCTTTTAGTGTCAGTAGGGCATCACTACAAGAGCATACCTTCTCCTTCTCCTACTTGATTCTGGTGTGACTTGACTGACCCAAGAGCAAGTGTTGTACTCATCTACCTGGTGCCAACGAACAGGGAGCAGGCACTCTGAATACACCTACTCTGTTAAATAAAACTGGGAAAAGCAAGATCCCCATCCCCTTAAGGTCTCCATTCTTCCCTGTCAAGAGCTACCATGTTCATCCAAGCAAGCATGGGAAGGTGAGTTGATGAAAGAAGGAAAAGAAAGTCTGGGTTGAAAGAAACCCAAGAACAGATGAGGGGGCACAGGTCTGGTGTCACTGCCAGCGGGACAGGCACAAGCAAAGGGCAACTGTCAGTGTCCATAGTTCTTCATGGCTGCAGGCACCACCAGCTTTGCTTTGGATGGAAAATTCACCTAACAACTGGGACAGAAATGAACATAGCCAGGCACAGATACTACATGTAGGAGGATCTGCATTTTGTTTTGAACCAGGATACAGAGGCACACAGTAAGGAACTACCCCACCACAGCTTAGCTTTTGTTGAGGCAGGGCAGGCTGGGAGGTCATGCATAGTTACTGCAGTTGATAGTTGACAAGTACTGATTGATTCAGCTGCAGTAATGTGACTGACTGTCCACACCTTTGCTCCTTTACTTACCTGCTCCCAAAGCATCATGAACTCAGTGAGGAAAAACCCCAAGGTGCCCATGGGAGCATGTTCTAATACACTGAACAATCATTGTCCTGTGGAGACAGCTGCAAGTTTTGGGATGGGATAGGAGAGGACACAGCTACATTGCATGGAAAGTGGCTCTCAAGAAGTCCAGGGACATTGTAAGACCATCTGTACTGTGCTTTGGCCCTTGTCCAGCTGCCAGAGCCTTCTGCCTTTTTTTTGGTCTGGTGTCACAAAACAGTAATTGTGCTGCTCTCTGAAGAGCACCCTGACATCTTAGCTACCAGCAATGGTTCAGACCAGACCTCTTATTGCTCCTACACTGAAATATTAATGATGCCATCAGCCCTGCAAGCTCACTGGCACTGTGAGTTGTCTGGATCAATAGAAGCACAGCTGACGAAGATATGAAAAAAAGCCACTTTTGGAGGCTTTGGTGTTTTCCAGGAGTGCTAGCAGCCATATCCCAGAGTCCTTTGTGGAGAGCGCCAGGAAAGATCAGACAGTCCTCCATCAGTGCCCATCAATTCCCTCCTGACTGGAGCTCATCCTAATGAATAGTCATAGAGGACCATCATGCTAATCAACTTGCTATTAATGTGGGCTTAGAAATGATCATGGCATTGATTAGAGGCAGCTTGCCAGCCAGAGTGGGTAGCAATAGCTTCCAGCTGGCTGGTTCTGAGACCTGCCATTACTGTCAGTGGTGGTAGGAGATCCCAGTCCCCACCATCCTCCTCCATCCCTTCATCTTGGGACAGTGCTGGGAACACTCTCCACCACGGAAGGTAGCAAAAGCTTTCACCTTTCATCCAGAGAAGGACCCAGGGGCAAGGACCAGTCATGTTTCTACACCGATCAAAGAGGAAACAAGAGGAGTCTGATCTCCAGAGATGCTCCATGCTCATTCACTCAACTGTGCTGCTTTTTGCTTAGGGGCTCCCAAAATCTGGAATTTCAACACCCTTTAGTGGGACAAATTTATAGTGACAGGGCTCAGAGGCAGGTAAATTGGGAACCCAGAAACACTAGATTCATTTCCTTAAGCTGATTTAGGGCTTTTCTCAACTTTCTTAAGAGTGGCTAATTAAGAGAAAAGGTACCTGTGACCCTGGAAAAGCATCCTGCTTAGAACAACGAATTCATAGATGCCAAATTCTCCAAGCCTTCTGCTGGAACTTGCCTGCTCAGGATGAGGAGACAGGGACTCAGCTGTACCAATCTGCTGAGCCATTGCACAAACTGGGACGAAATTCGCCTGGGAGATAGGACAGGGCAGCATTTCTGAAAGCCTTCATGGCATGCTTGTACCGTGTAGGGAGAGTTTCAATGACTGATAAAAAGAGGCTCATCTTCCTGTGAGAAAATAATGAGGGGGGGGTTCGTTGTGGGAGGTGGGAAAGGAAGGGGT
>JAWWEV010000001.1:29942767-30033173 GCA_035583235.1 Hafferia zeledoni | reverse complement strand
GTGGAGAAGTGAAGTGATGAAGTGACACCGAATCAGCACACAGAGGACCAAACATGGACTACGGAGGGACGGACTATCAGAGGGGAGGGAAGGGGCGTGGCGTGTAAGTCATAAATTGGGGTGATCTCCCCTCCTCGGTGTGCTTTCCCGGTGACTTAGCTGTGGTGAAGCACCCCGTGCGCACGGTCTTGGCCATTAAACCTCATTTTTGCTTTGCTCTTTTAACTCGTCTCTTTCTAAATTTTTTGAGCCAAGAATTTTTCTCACACTTCCCTGCAGCAGAGAGAGATCACAGTGCTCCCTTCACTTCCCCATCGCTGAAGAAAAGGAGGATCCACCTGTTCTCTGCCCAGCTTCAAACCCCTCCCCAAACCACATGAAACTGTTCCAACACTCCATGAAGCCTTTCACACAAAGTGGGACAGTAAATGCTCATTTTACATTTTACAGGAGATAAAAAGAGGCTCAAAAATACCAACAGTGAGTTGAAATTTGGTGAGTGCTGCTTTATTGCACGCAGGATTAGGGCAGCTTCCAAAGAAAGCATGAAGAAGACACACACAGCGTCAGTCCTTAAGGGGAAACTCGTTGGCTAGGCTTTTATTTACTGTGGTACATCAATACCCAGTGAGGTATCTGCAGCAGGAACCCTACCCCAGCAATATAGCAATGGCATATTGTGAGAGCTAACATCAAAAAAATGCTTTGGATGTTGGCAGTGGCACCTGTTATTTGGTCTAAAGCAGTTTATAGTCAGGAGCTCTGCTCTGGGATGCACAAGGAGAGGTCTCCTACAGGAAAGTCTGCCAGGACCCTAGAAGTGGGGTTGGCCAACAGTGGGTCCATGCAGTGGCCAAGCAGGGATGCATCCACTTATCTCTCTACTCATTGAGTCCAGCATTTTTTGGAGTCTAAACAAAGACATCAACTTCTCTGGCAATGTCCACAGTATGGCTGTATGATTTGGTGGTTGCTGAGATTCCATTGTGGGCAAGACTCAAAGCTCTCACCATCTCTCCAGCCAGTAGCTGATCTTCCTGCTTTCCTTCTCCCCTCTGCCTGGCATAGCTTGTGCAAGTCATTTTGTACACTATTGCTGGGCTGAGGATGGCATGGAGTCTGCATCTCTTAAGGCTTTGAAGAAGAGGCTGGACCCTTTTGGGGCTGGTGTGCACAAGTCAGCAGGTCACAGGTACAAAGTCCCCTTGTCCTGGCTTTCCCATCACTGCTCTCTCCTCACTTACCTTGGGAAGATCTCAGGCCACACCTTGAGGAGCACTCACCCACATTTGAGTGCAGTTTGAGTCAAGGATCAATTGTAATAATACTTAACTCTTTCAAGAGGCTTTTCTATCTGTGTGTATCAAGAAGCTTCATTGAAGTGCCCTCCACTCTTAGTTGGAGGAAAAGGAAACGCCCAAAGTTAGTAGTTTATTCGCAGTCATGGGACAAGCCAGGCACAAAACACCCTCCTGCCCCAATACTTACAAAGGTACCACTATCCTCTGTTCCCATGGCCACCCACACACCATTCCCTGTGTTGTAGAGGGTTAGGAGACACTGCTTTTCAGGGACAACAGCAGCAGGTCTTGCTCTGTGGTTTGCTAAGTGCTCTGCAGCCTCTCTACAGACACTTCAGAGCAAATATATTCATGGGTGCTTTAAGGACAGAACAATGTGCAAATTGGCTTTGCTGCAGGGGACTCACTGCTGGCTCAGACCCACAGCCTGCTCTGAGCTGCTGGCTCTGCACCGACAGACAGATAGACAAAGACACACACACTCACACACACCTGCTCTAACACATCTCAGGACCAACAAACTCCAGGCAGAACAAGGTGTGCTGGAATACCCCTCCGCACAGTGACCCCCAGCAAGAAATGGTGGCAATGGTCAAAAGGTTGGTCCAACCTCCCAGTTTGTCCCATAGGTTTGCAATTTGCAGAATACAGTGTGTCTAAATGTACTTCAGCTTCACAGCAACATGGATTCTCCATGGGACTGGTCTTCAGGGACACTAAGCAGCCACAGTCCACAGCAGAAGTCTCTGCAGCCTGCAAGCACTCTGCATCCTTATTAGAACTCCATTGCAAATAAGCCTTCTCTTTTTGATGGCTAGGATGGAAACTGAAAGGCAAGGCTCTCTCCATGGGTTTCTCCTGCTTCTAGTGCTGAAATGATTTATTTTATCACCAGGTTATTGGTATGCAGTTGCCACAGTCTGAGGGCTTAGGGTAGCCTCATATTTCCAAGCCAGCAAGACCCTGCACCAGTTAGACCTGGTGAATTCCTGATGAATTCAAAAGCATACAGTCTTATACTCCAGGCAATGCAGCAGCAAGCTCATGGCCCTCTCCTCCTCATCATTCAGACACAGGACATCATGTTTAGGGAACATTTCACAAGGCTGAACAGTTCCAGAATCACTGAACTGTTCTCTGCTTTATCACAATGCCATTCCTCATAGAAAAAAAAAACAACGATGCACAGCAAAACTGAACCAAGAACTGAACTGAGAGAAAGAAATATTAAGACAGAAGCAGAGCTGGAGCGAGGATAAGCGAGAGGGTATCAGGCTTTAAAAACGATGGAGCCCTTCAGCTGAGCTGGTTCGAGACCATCGGTGAAAGCGAGGAGGAAATACATCACCTTCCGGATCTGGGCTAATTCCGCTATTCGCTCCCCAAATTCCTGGGCATCTGCCTCATTGCACTCCACCTTCTTGGCCCCTGGATTCTTCCAGAAGATGCCTACCGGCTCCAGCAGCTGCCGGTTCATAAGGTGGGTGAGATCAGGAGTCCAGTGCTGGGAGGTGCCGGTCACCATGACCTTCCCAGGTCTCTCCAGCTGGATGTCCCAGCGGAGGAAGCGCAGTTTGTGCTGCCGGATGAAATCCACTCGGTAGATGCATTCATTGGGACGCAGCAGCTTCTCACCGTCCTGGGGCCTCATGTTTTTTTGTTGCAGGCTCTGGAATCGCAGCCGCATGCACTGGGTGAGCTGTTCATCGCAGACGAAGGGCAGCTCAAGCATCCTTGCCTCAGATGCCATCACCTTGGCTACTCTGCTATGTCTGGCTCTCAAACAAGACACACAGGGGGAAAAATATTACAGGCCCCCAGAGCTGGTGCCCGCTCTCCAGGGACCCAGCAGTGCTAGGCAACCCAGGCCAGTGACGTTAAACACCCTCCGGTGCTTCCTCTGGGGGCCCTTCTAACTTGTTTGCAGATTCCAACTGATGGTGCTGCTGTGCACGCTAATCTGTAGGGAAGGGATGTCTGATGTCACCCTCCTTGGCAACCTCCCTGACAACCACGGCTCGTTATCCCAAAACGAAGGCATGCAGACAGGGATGCCACCTTGACAGGTCTGAGTGGCAGTAGCTGTCTCTGGGTGTAGGTTCATGGTTTAACTCAGGATGGAATGAGACTCTGGAGGGGTCTGGTCCAACCTGCTACTCAAAACAGGAAATACTTCATGGTTGAATCATGTTGCCTGGGGCTCTGTCCAGTCCATCTTTGAGTATCTCCATGGAGAGAGTTCCCACAGCCTCTCTGTGCCCCTGTTCCAGAGCCTGACTGTGCTCATTCTGAAGATAACCTGCAGCTTGTGCTGTTGTCTTTTGTCTCCTGACTGTTCAACCCCAGCCAGAATCCAGCTCCATCTTGGCCACAGTCTCGTATCTATGGATGGGGCTCTGAGCAACCTGGTCTAGTGGAAGGTGTCCCTGCCCATGGCAGGGGGGTTGGAACTAGATGATTTTTAAGGTCCCTTTCAACCCAAACCTTTCTGTGAGTTTATGATTAAGTAGCTACACACAGCAATAAGTTCCTCCCTTCACTTTCCCTCCTCCTGGATGCACAATTCCACTTCCCTCCAGACTATTTTTGTGGCTTTTGCCAGGCTATGCCATCCAGAAAAGGGCACAACGGTCCCAAGGGACAAACTGACTATGAGTCAATGAGTACCAAAGTAATATGATTCTCGTGTCCCTTTCTGGATGGCACAGCTGGCAGGAGTCAGGCTCCACACTGCTCCTGCAGCAGCAAGTGGGCAGCAGCCTCCCAGTGTTGTTCTGCCTGCCCTTGAATGGACTGGCACAAAGTTGGAGAGGGTGCTCACATGTGCATATCCTCTTTGTGTGCCCAGGACAGGGGAACTCAGGCATAGTGTGTCTTAATGCTTGTCTCTGTGGGCCAGGTAGAAAAGTGCCTTCAAGATACAAGGAACTCAAACAACCTCTTTCCAAGCTCTGATGCTCTGAACCCACAAAAGCACCAGCAAGATCACTGTGCTCAACGTGGAACCACTTATCCCTCAGCAACTGCTGAGCATACCTGGACAGGATACTGTGCAACCTGCTCTGGGTGAACCTGCTTTGGCAGGGGGGTTGGACTTCCCACAGAAAACCATTCTGTGATTCTGGGAAATCCAGAGCACCAAGTACTGTGCTGGTGGGTTGTCCAGACAGTGGGTGGGATACAGGGGGATAGTGGTGAATGCATTCCCCTTTGCAGGGTGCAGCTTCATGAGGCTGTGCACTCTGGAGAGAGATGTCATGCCAAGCCAAATTCCCCTCTGCCAAGTGTCCCCATCAATGACTAAACCACAGACATGGTTTTGGGTGTACCATAGAAAAGACAGGACTCCTGCAAGCATGATGAAGTATCTTTGGAGTGTGGTGCCTGGTTTGGATTTGGAAGAGTGCAGAGTTTAAGCACAAAGCTTTAGACATGTTGTAGAGTCAGGTTGTTTGGGTTCTCTCTGTCCTATCTGTGATTCAGGTTGGCTCCTACCACATGCATTATTTTGCAGGCCAACTTGAGAGCTCAAAAAGGGTTCAATGAACTCCAGGAAATATTTTTCCTATAATATTTTTACAAAAGGCCGTGCCAGTATTTGCGTTGTCAGACTTGACTCATTACCACCCATTCCCACTCCTGGGAGCAATCACTTTGACTTCAAGAGGAAGTCCCAAAAAAGACCATCAGAAACTGGCCTTGGCCAGACAAACCACAGACACAGGGGCCCAAAGTGGGTAATTTCCTGGGAACTGTTCTTCAGTCACCATTCTGCTGTTATTCCTGAAGACCCTGAGGATAGAGTTCAGAAGGCTAAGAGCTACACAGCTCCATGTGAAAGGACAAATGACCCTTCTGGCTGTTCTCTGAGCTCTTGCCTCACTTGTTTACTGGCTTTAAAACATCTTTGGTAACAGCTGTTGATCCTTGGGTTTTAAAAGTTAAAAATGCCTTCAGGTAACCCTGGAGACCTTTTGGAGCTGAGTTACATGCAACAATGTCATATGTTTCTTGCTTGGAGGGACTTGTGTCTTTTACCCCCACATGTGGCAGCAGTAGAAGAAGCAATGACCTTGTACCTGGTCATGAACAGACTGCAGTGCGGGTCCAGCTCTTGAGCGCCATGTAATGTTCCTTCTCTGCCCTGCTGAGGTACAAGATCAGCCTTCAGGGTATCATTGGAGAGCAGTAACTAACCACAGGTTGTAGAGCACGTACACGAAATGGACTTTGGGAGGTCAGTGTCCTCAGAGCCATCTGCTTGTGGTGCTCCAACCAAGACCGCCCTGCACTCTGGAAGCCACTGAGGGGGAAGGAGACCAGGCTGGGTGATGGAAATGTAGGGGTGTCTGAACCACTTGGCTTCAAAGCCTGGCCCTTGTCCTCTGTCTGTTGAGCAATACCAATGCAACCTGTGGGAGCACAGGTAAAGTTCCAGACAACCCTTTTGACAAAGTGCTGCTGAAAATTAATTAAATCCGTTCATTTCAAGGTCTTAACTTCTTTTCATAAAAGCTGGACACTTCTGAGGGTTCATAGAAAGGGTGTCATGGAGTCAGATCTCACCTAAAACCATATAGGATCAGCTAGGACACAGGAATTCAGAAAACAGCTGTAAATTAAATTCTAGTACCCCATTCCCACTCAGTGACTCACACCACACAGGCATAATGGGAAGTAGGGACATGGAGAGAGCAAGATGGAAGAAAGCATGTGAATAAAATAATCTCCTGGAATACACAGGGATGTGCTGGTCTATCCTATTTTCTTGATTGTATCCCCCCTCCCCACACTTGAGACACTTTCATTGTGTGAAGTGGAGCAAGGAACACTCAGAGCCTACATTACATCCTAGTGTAAATCAGGAATACATTTCCTAGTAGTAGTGGGAGACCTGAGCCAAGATCCCTGAACTGATATTCACAGATACTAAAGCCTGCATCAGCAACTTTCATCTCTTCCCAGACCATGAATAAAGACATTTTGGTGTCCAGCAACAGTATCCCAAATTGCAAATGCAACCATACTGAGGACCAAGGGCCGCATTATTTTTATCTCCAAGATGTTTAGCAAGTAAGGGAGACACTGGCACAGGCTGCCCAGAGAAGTTACAGATGCCTCCTCCTTGGGAAGTACTCAAGTCCAGGCTGGACAGGGCTTTGAGCAACCTGATCTAGTGGAAGGTGTTCCTTCTTATAGAAGGGGGATTGGAACTAAATGAGTCTTAAGGTCTTTTCCAACCTAAATCATGCTATGATTCCATAAACCAAACCTTTCTGAAAGAAAAGAGAAGGTAGGTGAAAGAGAGCCTCTGAGAGTTAGGGGCATGGAAAATGAGAAGTCACAAACACCCACAGTCAAATTGCCAAGGGAAGAAAAGCAATGCCATTGGCAAACTGAAATAATGAGGTGTCTAAAGGGACTCAGCGTCTGTTTGGTTGGCATTTCCCAGGGCAGAGCTGGAACTGAATGGTGAGGAGGGAAGACAACTTCCCTGCTCACCCTTGGGAGACACTGATGCTGAGGAACAAGCTAAACAACCCCATGCACCACCCCTGTAATGAGAGCCACAATAGTCACCAAAAGCACCATGGGAGGAAGCCTTATCCAGAAGCCAAAAAGCTATTCTGTTTCTGTATAAAGAAAAACCTTGATTTTAACAGAAAATTGGGACACCGCAAGAAATTCCTGAGCTTGACATTCATGATCATCGCAGGAAGCAGAGACTGAAGTACCACAGCACACAGAGCAGATGCAAAGGTGTGGGGGGGAGGGAGCTCTCTCAGGTCTGTGGCAGTGGGAGGCTGTGGGTGAAGCAGGTGGTCCTGTCTGCACACACTGGCTGCCTTCTGTAGTAAAATCTAGGGAAAGGTGCTTGTGCCTTGCTGGTCTCTTGCCCTGCAATGATGCACACCTGTACCAGAGTCTGAAGACCTTCTGCTCTGGCTTGCACGGGGCTGACATCACCTGTATCTGAGAACATGGTGAAGATGAGCACAGGCTTTTGAAGGCTGTGGCACTGAGCACCTGTTTCACCCCCACACTTCTCTCTAGGTCTGCAGCCCCTCACTCTAGTGCAGCTCCTTAGTGGTGTTCCGACCCTTTGGATCTCACATGTGGAAGAACACTGCTATATAGTGCAGTCCAGTCATGGGACATTCCAGGGATGGATGCTTTGGGGAGACAGTGACTCAGAAGAGCTATTAACACCCTGAAATCAACCTCCTCAATCATGCTCCAGCATGAGGTGTCTTATTGCCAAGGTGGGCACCACAGGATCTAGAGAAATAGGGTCAAATGCTGCAACTGAGCATCCTCAGTTTTGTTCTTCTTGTTGTCTTTCAGGTTATTTTGAAATTGTAAGGGCCAGGTTTGGGATCCGGAAGACAGGATGGGATTTGATCCATTTGGTTAAAAAATAGGCCAAGGGTTTGGCTGGAGTGTGATGTGACTGCAGTCATGATGACTAATTCCCTTTGAAAGACAGTCCTTTAAGGGACATTTTCACACATGAACAGCTTTTCAGGACCTGAGACATCCCTGACAACCAGTTTTTGAGCTGGACAAACACAATGCAAAGCCAAGGTGTAGAGAACAGGCTGTCCCCTGGCATGGGGAACCACTTACCTTCTGCCACAGAGACTCCCGGGATGCCAGGGAGGAGCAGGCAGCCACGAACCAGCAGTTCCCAACCTGGCCCTGGTGTAAGTCATGGGAGCTGATCCCGTCCACAAAGAGACGTGGATCATTACAGATTTCCTGTGCAACAGAAGAAAACCAGACACAGTGGTTAAGTAATCAGATAGGGAAATCAAGAGCAGGGCTTCTTGGCAAAGGGAAATCACTCCCTCTCTTCCTCACACTCTATGTAAACCTGACCTGCAGCTTTCAGCTGGCCTTGCTAATCATGCTGGTGGCAGAAGGACACTATCCTGCCTCCTGCTCTCACCAGGGCATGGGCAGCATCACTGCCCAATTGGTGCCAGACCTTCTCCCTGCTCTGTACAAGCATCAGCAGAGCTTTGCTATAAATATCCCTGGTGATAATGGTGCATTTTCACACCATTTCAGCCCTATGCCCCATCCCCTCTTTTAAGTCTCCTCTCTCAGATGTCTGGACTCCTTGACTGCTTTACAAGTTTCTCCCCCTCTTATTTTGCTCTGGAGAGCATGAGAGCATGACCCAAAACCACTGTCTCCAATACTGAGACCTGTGGATCCATCCAAAAATAAACCCCTGCAGGAACAGGGCAGAGGCAGGCATTTAATGATGAATCGCACTGCCTAAATCAGACAGTTCCCCTAGGAAAGCTCAGCTCAGACTCGGGTCTCAGCCATGGTGGCAAAAAGACATGTGTCCTTACCCAGGTCTGTCCTTCCAGATCCCAGCACAGCAGATGAAAAAAATTTGGTGCCAAAAACTTTGCAGCCGGGCCAGGAGGATGAAACACTCATTTTGCCACCAAAACCAGGATGGTGGATTGTGCACAGGCACAATGAATTGAAAAACTTGGGTGTGAGGCAGGAGGAAGTGAGGTCATGCCTCCAAGCACTCAGGTACCAAGCACATCAGTTCTCCTCTGCCCAGCTCCTGCCAGGCTGCCCTCCCTGCTTCCCACTCCCACTTAAAGCCTGGCCAAGAAAGCACTTAAATAACAGAGTGTTGAACAAGCTTCAGGTGACACACTGCTTTTTTTTAAATGTATTTTCTCCTGATCAGTTCAGTTTGGAAGGTCATGTCCAGCTGGAGGCTGAGAGCAGATGGGACAGACAAATAGCTGAAAGAATCATTTCCCCTTTGTTACTATGTTTAATTTGAAGAGAAAAAAGAAAAAGGAGATTATCCTTCTTCCCTCACATCTCCCAGTTTTTCAGGTTGGTTGCACCCAAAAAAAATTATTCCCCCTCAGACTTTGTATGTGAAGACTTTTATTGCTTCTGCCCATAGAAGCATAGAATAATTTGGGTTGGAAGGACTCTTAAAGATCATCTAGTCCCAATCCCCTGGCTGTGGGCAGACACCTTTCATTACACCAGGTTGCCCAAGGCCCCAACAGGGGGAGGAAAAGGAATCATAAGCACGTCTGGATATTCCTACCTAGTCCAGCCAGCACCGCACAACTCAAAAACAACCTGAGCTCCAACCAGACACAAACTGACCAGGATCAAACCCAAGGGAGAGGTCTAACCCCCTAATGTTGGCATTGCAGGAAGCTGGGATAAGCGCTAGGGGGAGGCAAGCTGACACCATCAAAGGCAGGAGCCACCTGAGCTTCTCAGCATCGCTGAGCGCAGACAGGGGTGGGAGAGGAGCAGTGGGGTTTAGCTGCTGTTTCATACCACTGGAGAAGCACACAACAGCGAGGGATGTGTCTTTTCTGTTTGTTGGTAATGAGCATGTCTGCAAGATCAGCTCTTCATGATCCTGCTCTGGGGGGCAGAGGCACAGTGTTTGCCCCATTTGAGGACCACAGATGACCCTTCTGCCCTTGGGTGAATCTGCAGATTCCAATAAAGAAGTCACTTGATATTATACAGACAGGAGAGGACATGAAAGCATGAGAAACACAGAATCACAGAACAATTTGGGTTGGAAGTGACCTTTAAAAGGCCATCTAGTATAACCCCCTGCAATGAGAGGAGGCATCTTCAACTGAATCAGGTTGCTCAGAGCCACATCCAACCTAATCTTGAATGTTTCTTTGGGATGGGGCATCGACCAACTCTCTGGGCAACCAGTGCCAGTGTTTTACTACCCTCACTGTAAATGCATTCTTCTTTAGATCTGGTCTAAATCAACCCTCCTTCAGTTTAAAACCATTAGTCCTTGTCCTGTCACTACTGCTAAAAAGTCTACTGCCATCTTTCTTATAAGCCCCCTTCAAGTGCTGAAAGGCTGCAGTAAGATCTGTCCTGAAGGGCAGAGAGGGGCTGCCACACTTCCCTGCAGAAGGACCACATAGCACACTCAACACCTAGGACCAAGCTTGGTCCCAGCAGACTCCCAGTGATCCTACACACAGAATCACCAAATCAAGGTGGCTATAAGGAACTTTTGGATGTCATCCAGTCTACCTTCCCCATTCAAAGCAGGGTCAGCTCCAGCAGGTTGCTCAGGACCGTGTTTTCAGTTGGATTTTGAATGTTTCTAGGAATGGAGACTTCACAACCTCTCTGGGCAGCCTGTGCCAGTTTTCAAACTGTCCTCATAGTAAAAAAGTGTTTTCTCATGTTTAGATGGAATTTCCTGATTTACAGTTTGTGCTCTCTGTCTCTTGTACTGTTATTAGGCCCCACTGAGAAGTCTGGATCTGTCTTCTTCACTCTCTGCTATCTGGTATTTATGGACATTTTTAAAATCCCCCTGAACCTTCTTTCCTCCAAAGTGAAGAATCATAGAATCATTAACATTGGGAAAGACCTCTAAGATCATGGAATCCAGCCATTAACCCAGCACTGCCAAGTCTACCACTAAACCATGTCTCTGAGCACCACAGCTAGAGTTTTTCTGAACACTTCCACGGATGGTGATTCCACAGCTTCCCTGGACAGCCTGTTCCAATGCTTGACCATCCTTTCAATGGAGAAATTTTACTTAATATCCAATCCTTGCACAGGGGAAGGAAGCATTCCCTCCTCGTTCTAACAGTGAAGAGCTGATTCCATCAGGGTAAGTCTCACGTATAGGTCAGTCTCCCCAGCAAAACCTCCTGAGAAGGTTTGCCATATTCCTAAGACTGGAGCTTCCCAATGTTAAATTACTCAGACTCTTCAGTTCCCACTGAGGCTGCTAGGCTTCCACTCACACGTTTTGGCTCTGGTCTACACTGTGTGGCCCTCAATCCACAGAGATGACATTGTCTGTGTTCTCTCTCTGTACTGAGGTGGGAGCAAAGGACCAAAGCACTGTTTCAGCAAGGCTTGCAAGGCTCCTTGGATTGCATGGAGCACGCCAGGGTCCTGGGTATGTGACACAAAGCCCGTTCAGAGATATGGAGCACTATGCCCACATGCAGAGGTGGGTGATGAAGAGGAGACCAGTGAGAACTAGGTCAAAAAGCCAAGAAAAGCTTTGGAACACTTGGTGTTCTTCTTTCTGTGAAAAGAGTTGGAAGGGATAAGGAGCTTGTTCTGCAGCTGAATGGAATTACAGGGCCTGGGGTTTGTATGTGCAAAGGGAGGAGAGAAGCAGAGATGCTCTGATCAAGGAAGGTCATGACCTTGGTTTCCTCCCCTCCCTCCCATGCAACAGACAGAAAACAGGTGAGCAATAACATTTACCCAGGCAGGCACTTCAAAAAGCAAACACCACGTCACCCTCCCAGCACCACGACTGTGAGAGGAGAAGCAGCACACCAACATACACACCCCCCCTCAGTGGGCCTCTTGGGTTCAGGCATCAGCTACCACAGAACCAGCTCAAACTGCCTTGTGGCACTTGAGATTTCACCAAACTGTTAGTCTGCCCTGTCCTTCATCTCATTACAGCCAGATTCTGTGTCCTGGCTGCTCCTAGTCTGGACAGATGGAGAACAGCAAGAAACAGTGTGGGGAAAAGCCAAAAGCTGTGGCTGCAGGGAAACTGTGACTTTGCTGTGTTGCTCTTAATTCTACCTTGGCCATGGGAGTAATTCATTTTTCTTTATCTTCAAGCAGAACCTGTCTTGGAGGATCCCAAAAATAATAGAATCATTTAGACTGGAAAAGACCTCTAAGATCATCTAGTTCAACCATTAACCAGCACTTCAATGTTCACCGCTAAACCCCAAGTGCCACATCCACATGTTTTTTGAGTGCTTCCAGGGATGGTTATTCCAAGGATCGTAAGCACTATCAGAGATGATCTGCCCTCCCTAAAAGGATCTGCTGAAATGGCTGCTGAGCTGCAGGCAACAAAACACAACTTAGAGAAAGCCTGTGTGGATGGTTCTATGTAAATATACAGCCTGGTAACATAGGGAGGGCCAAAATAGTAATTCAAAGTTCTGGTGATTCATATCCTTCCTTCTGCAAGGGATGTGGGACAGAAGCGGAAATCAGGGCTGGGAGAGGACTTTGTGGTCACTGCTGCCGAGAGGCTGATTGCAAAGGTCTTGGCTTATGGTAGCCCAGATCAGGCCAGTCTGTTCCCTCTGGCTTTAGGTTACTGAAGTCAATTAAGGGAAAAAAAAGACTCAATCAGTGCAGTTATCTTGCACTTGGTGGTGTAATTTTGCTTCCCACCAAAACGCATGTGGGATTTCTTGAAAACCCATTTAAACCAGAAAATATCTTCCTTCTCTTCTCCAGCTAGTCCAATTCCACACAGGTTAGTAAGGAGAAAATCACCCTCCAATTGGCTTTATAATTGGTGAATGTCTCATCATAAATGTTTCCCAGTTCAGGTTTCTGGGAATTCACTGGGGATCTGGATCACTTCAAGGTAGCTGTGGGGAGGGAAAAACCTATGGAGGATGAATAACCACGGGAGATACAACATCTGCTGCATGCCAGGACCACTTTTTGCTAACGAGATTTTGCAAGGAGCAGACTAGTCTAATTGCATTGCAGAGCCTGGCTGTTTCAGAACAATGCCTTCACTCAGACTTGCAAAATCAGCAAAATAATCTATTAGCATGGCTGTGCTTTCTCCCTCTCTCCCAGGACACGGGGAACTGAAAGGATCCTTTCTTAAATATCACTCACACAGACAGGAGCCCAAGAAGTGTCCAAGCATGGCAAGTAAGGGTGACACAGCTGACACAAAGGTCCCTGCTGCCCTACTGCAGGTATCTGAACTGGGATGTGATTTTGCAAAAAGGGAAATTAAAAAAAATTGCACTAGGGTGACAGAGGGAAGGGAAATTGGGTGAGTTTACAGTACCAGGGCAGTCTATATTTTCAGAGGGATTATGATAGAATCACAGAATCATGGAATGGCTTAGGTTGAAAGGAAGCTCCAAGATCACCTAGTTCCAATCCCTCTGCCACAGGCAGGAAACCACCTACCAGACCAGGTTGCTCAGAGCCCCATCAAACATGGCCTCAAACACTTCAGGGATGCTGCAGCCACAATTTCTCTGGACAACCTGTGACAGTGTCTCACCACCTTTATTGTAAAAAAATTGTGTCCTTATATCTATTATGAATTCATCCTTTTTCAGCTTGAAGCCATTATCCCTTGTCCTGTTACTACAGACTCTACTAAAAATTATATCCTTGGTGGCTCAGCTTCACACACATTGAAGAGTAGGTTTGGTTGGGAATATCTACTCTGCAGAACTGCTTGTGGTGGTTTGTATTGCCTCAGTCAGGCATCCCTAATGCTAATCCACCCATAGTATCTCACTTCTGTATTGTTGTCAGCTTCCACATCATGCAAAGGGCATTGGACACTCCACCCACAGCAAACAGGACTTGCCTGTAGAGGAAGGCACAAAAACCCCAAACTTCCCATGAACTCCTTGACTCAGCTTGTGCACCACAGCACCATGCTGTGCCATGTTTTGGCACCAGGAGGAGCAGAGACGGTGGCAAACAGGATCTAAAGGTCAACTTGCAGGACCTTGACAGGTCCCTCTGCAGTCCTGTCTTCTGGGTATCCAAAGTACAAAGAGGTCTCAGATAAAGCAATGAGAGGAAAGACACAACGTGCTGTGAAGAGTACTGCACTTCTCCAGGAGCTGTTGGAGAGGGATGGGAAGGAGACTGACACAAGTGCAGAGACCCCAGGACCCACCATTCCTATTCCTCCCACATGTGCTCTCCAGGGATACCTTCACCATTGCTCAGCCTAGGACTTCTTCAGTCTCTACCCAGCCAAGACTGATGCAGAGGCTCACACAGCCTGGCTTTTAGCATCACCACACAACCAGATACAGCTGTTCCCAGATCACCTCTCCCACAGTGAATGGTTTTTATGTTTCTGATTGCAGGGCCCCTGAGAAAAAAAATACTCCTTGGGTCCCAACAGCCCTGAGATCTGCAGATTGCAGTGCCAAAGCAGGAAAGTCTTCACATGCCTCACTGACAAACTGGAGGGTGGGATGCCCAGAGCAGTGAGATGACATGCCACAGGTTACCCCACCCAGAAGCAGAAATGTTCCCTCTTCATTTCAAGTCCAGTGCAGCCTGGTCATCACAGGAGCCATCCTTCCTGTATAGAAATGATGTCACCTGGCTCCTTTTCATGCTGCATGTGCTGAGGCAGCCTGACCCCTGGGAGTGTACACAACTACAGTCATGAGAAGTGGAGAGGACACTGAGCAAATGCAGCTCCCACAGATGGCTCCACCTGGATCTCCTTCCCTTAAATCTTGGTACATGTAGGCATGGGCTCTAGGGAGCTACACCAGAGAGGTGGAACAGGAAAAATAAGCTCCCATGGCCGTTTTAACTTTAACCCCCTATGACAGATATACCTCTCTGACTTGCCACAGTGCTGCTGGCTACCTTCTCCTAAGTCTCCCCTGCCTCCACCATATTCCAGTTGTGAGTTCTCCTACAGATCTCCTTTGACCAGCCTCCCTTAGGATGGTGCTAAGGACTTGAGGGTGAAGAACAATCCTAGTTTGGGAGCATTATGGGTTTAAAATGCACCCATGCTCCAAAGCCCATCCTCTCACCGTGGCACACTGTGCTCTTACTTGCTGCATGGCTTCTAGTTGTGGGGTTTAACCTCAACTAGAGGAACAGCTGTGGCTTGTAACTGTACGCATCAGGCCCCAAACTTGGAGGTTCAGTCACGCTGGTACAAGTGAGGGACCATGAACTACAGGCATGAGCCATGAGGATGCTCCCCATCTTTTACTATTTTTGATCCATCTGTCCCCACCCTGGAGGACACACTGGTGAGGATGTGCTGGTGGAAAGGGAGGAACCTATTCCAGTAAGCCCTGCTGTGAGAAACCACAGTATTTTGGAAGCAATGGTCCAAACCCACCTGTTCACCACAGAGCTAATGTGAAATCCACAAGCTCAGCTGCACTGCTTCTGTCTCCAAGCAATATAGTTCAGCAGCTGAATGCTGCCCTGCCTGAATTGCAAATCCTGTGTCTCACTGAAAGACAATCTTCTAAAACAGGATTTAGGAATCTAAATTGGGCAGGGTTTTTTTGCTGTTTTTGTTTGTTTGTTTTTAATTATCCTAAGAGTCAAGTTATTGATGGGAAAAGAAAGAATACAAAGCTGCAAAGGAAAAGTACCTCCATACTCTACAGTGCATATCTCGGATCAAAACCTCGTAACTACCTTTCCACGGGGACACCTCCCACACCACCTTGAGGAATACTGTCCTAGGGTGAGGAACTACCCTTTGGTTTGTGATTGTGCCACATTCAAAGCACAGCAGCACCTCCCTCCAAGAACAGGATTTGACCCCACCACAATCTAAATTAATCCCTGACTATGCAATGATGATGAAGAATGAGGTTATCATAAGTTTAAGACATTTAAAGAAAAGCCTTCCAGCCCACGCCTATTCTGGTTATTCATACACTGGGTGTAGCCTTACAAATAGAAACCCGCCTTATGAGAAAACCACCCTCTAGAAATGTGGACTCATGATCTTCTGTCAAATGGGAGAAGGGACATTAATTCCTGTGTAACTCTGTCAGTGGCATTTGCATCAGACCACAGTCAATATTTAACAATCCATGACCACTCTCTGTTAAGGTGATTTGTTCACCTTTATCCATGTTGGAAGGGAACTGGGAGGAATGTATCACTAAGCAGTGGTTTCTTCCCAAAGACTCAGAAGTATCAAAGATGTGGGATGCCTTGTTTTATCTCTCCATGAACACACAGTTCATCCCCCCTAAGCTGCAGCTTCCTGTCTTGTTGGTCAACACAGTTCCTGCTTGGCCCCAGCTATTTCGGCTCTTCACTAGGAGACAGACATTGAGGTGCTGGAGTGTACCCAGAGAAAGGCAACAGAGCTGGTGATGGGTCTGGAGCACAAGTCTTATGAGAAGTGGCTGAGGCAGCTGGGAGTGTTCAGCCTGGAGAAAAGCAGGCTTGGAGGGACCTTCTTGCTCTCTACAACTACCTGAAAGGAGGTTGTTGCCAAGTTGGTGTCTTCTCCAAGAAAAGAGGAAAACGCCTCAGGATACACTAGGGGAGGTTTAGATTGACTACTATGAAAAATGTTTCCCCTAAAGGATGCCCAGAGAAGTGGTGGAGTCACCATCCCTGGAAGCATTCACAAGACATACAGACAGGGCACTTGGAGACATAGTTTAATGGTGGACCTGGCAGTGTTAAGTTAATGGCTGAACTTGATGATCTTAGAGGACTTTTCCAACCAAAATGATTCTATGATTCTATCACCCAAAGGGGACAGATGCTTCAGCTCAGCCTTGCTGACCTGATTTCCTTTTCTGAAATCTAAGCAAGCCACCAGCAGCCTCAAAAAGTGGAGAAGTGGTGCTGGCTTGTCCCTGTTCCACAGGGCCTGGGAACAGTGGCTGAAGCACCAGTCTCCTCTAGGACACCTGAGAATCCAGGACCAAAAAGAATGAAGCCACAGCACTTGGCAAACTCCTGTGAGAGCACCACCCTGGGGTACTTCTTTTGGCTGCACTTTCTATGCCAAAGGACAGTCTAAAAGGGACCTGTTTTCATAGAGATGAACATCCAGATGAGGATGTGAAGGGGTCAACAGATCACACAGCTTGGCACTGTGCTGTGCAGGTTTGGTCCTGGTGGGCTCAACTACCAAGCACCTGTGTTGTGTGCCAGGGCAGTGCCAACATCCCAAAGCTCTGCCCTTTCTCAAGGATGCTCTGCATTCCCCTCCACTTCTCCAAGGGCCCCAGCTCAAGACTGTCTTGTCCATAGGGGTGCTTGGGGCATAGCAGGGAGCTGAGTGCTGGGTTCCTACAACCGCACATGGCAGCGAGACAGGATGCCAGGCTGGGGATAGATGGCCATGAGCACAGGTAGTATGGCCGAGCCTGGCAGCGCTATCCCACAGAATTAATTTCCCCATCACACAATGTTTCAGCTCACACAGGTCTAAATGATTGCATTGGATTAAGTACCTTCACTTAGGACAAAAATCCCACCTTACCATGCTTCCTTGCTTGGCACATTTCATTCTGCCTCATAAACAGGTTTTTAATCTTTGCAGGGTTTTGGGGCAGTATTTGCACAGTCTCTTTGTTAAATTATATATATCAGAGGAGAAATGGTGCCATTCCACTCACTGCCAAATTGTGCTGGGGATTTTATTTTAAAAAGGGACAACTTGGGGAATTTTAATGTTTTGTACAAATAATTCAAATGGTGTCAAGTTGTTTGGCAGCAAGAGAAGGACAAGCCCTTGCCCTGGGGTGTTTGCAAAAACAGACACTCACTGCATTTATTCATCCACAGTCAACCCACTGACACTCCTGGACTGGACAGGAGTCCAGGCTGAGCCGAGCAAGGCAAGAAGGAAATGTGATGGAGAGAGGGGTGGTGCCTCTTTCTGTACAGATATAGGTATCCCTCTGCCCCAACCACACGTGCACTGCAGGGTTACTATAGAGAATAACAGAATCACAGAAAAAATCTGAGATGTGAAGGACCCTTAAAGATTATCTAGTTCAACCCTCCCTGAAATGAGCAGGGACATCTTCAACTAGATGTATGTCAAGAGATGGGAAATATAGAAGCAAGTGAGCATGCATACAAGATTCAAGGGGTGTATGTTGAAGCCAAACAATTCAATGCCCCCTTTAAAAAACTGCAAATCCTAAGGTAGGGACTGGCCTTTAGAGCAAGTGATCCAGAGCCATGGTGGATTTTCCTCTCCTAGAAAAACAAAACTGGATAATGCTTAGAGGAAGGAGGTCAAATTTAGTTCAATGGGGAATTAATTCAAGGAAATACCATGACCTCTTATTACACAGAAATCAGACAATGCATGGAGAAGTGTTCCTTCTGGCTTCAAATTTGACAGACCAAGGAAATGGCTCCTTTTTTGCTCCACAGGCAGGGTCAGTGTGGCTCTGGCTGTTGTTCTCTTACCAACACTTCCTCCTATTTGTTTTTTTCTTTAACCACTTCTTCTAGCAGCTGGACTCAGCCCTCTGCACTTATGCTTTATTTTCCTTCTGCAAGAGGCAGCACCATGCCTGATTGAGTCTTTGCAATGGGTTTGGCAAAGGACAATTGCTCCAGCACGACTGAGCTTGCCCTTAACACAGGCAAATCATACCAAAATACCATCTTCTCTGAGAGCTCAAAAATTGGAGCTCAGAGGTGGTGCCAAAACTTCTAGGTTGCACCAAGATTAAAAGCCTTGGCTTATACAGGGCATGGGTTTAGCTCTGGGGCCCCTAACACAGAGGGACATGGACTTGCTGGAGCAAGTCCAGAGGAGACTACGAAAATGATCAGAGGGCTGCAGCACCTCTGCTACAGAGACAGGCCAAGAGAGTTGGGGTTGTTCAGCTTGAAGAGAAGGCTCTGAGAAGACCTTAGAGCTCCTTCCAGTGCCTAAAAATGATTCAAGAGAGATGGAGACGGACTCATGACAAGGGTGTGGAGTGTCAGGACAAGGGGGAATGGCTTTAAACTGAAAGAGATACGGTTTAGGTTAGATGATAGAAAGAAATTCTTTCCTGTGAGCGTGGTGATGCACTGGCACAGATTACCCAGAGAAACTGTGGATGCCCCATCCCCAGGCCAGGCTGGACAGGGCTTTGATTGTTGAGGAACACATTCAGTGCAGGGAGCTCGGGGAGCAGCTGCAGCACCAGCTGCAGGTTGAGCTCTGGGGTACAAGAGTCAAGTCCAAGGCAAGAGGCCCTGAATTGCAAACTCTGTGCATCACAAAAGGCCTGGGGACCTGTGGCCCAGGGGACCAGATACTCAGAGACACGGCAGGAGCCAAGGACTCCAGACTTTCAACCCCTTAGACTGTGAGGGGATTAAAAACCCAGGGTTTCCTTTGTTTGGGGACCCTCCTCAGAGGCACCCAGCTCAAGGTGTTGTTCTATTACTGCACCATGATTAAATTATTTTACAGATCCAGATGTCTGAGACTGCTATGGAAAACGTGGGATCGAGCCAGTAAGGAAACCTGGTCTGATCATATGAGTGTGGTGAAAGTAGGGAGTCACTGGAACCACCTGCTACGGAGTTTTCAGTACCAGCTCAGGTGGTGAAAGTGTGACTGACAGAGTGGTTCCTGAATGGTCAGACAGGAAAGTTTCCTTAACACTGAGCAGCCAGGTCTAGTGGAAGGTGTCCCTGCCTATGGCAGGGAGGTTGGACCTAGGTGATCTTGAAAGCAAACCATTCTGTGACACTATGACAACTAGCCCTGCACCTGCTCTGCAGGTTGAATGTGCCCCTCCTGCATCCCAGAGTCCATTCTGGGAGGATTTGTACCATTCCTTCTCAAGATGCTCAGAAAGCAGTGGATGGATGTTCGGACTCCGTTCTGCGACACCCTCTGCTGTTGTTCTGTTCTTCTCCATTACTAATACAGTAATTTCTAGACACTAACATGCTGTTGCACCTTAGAAGCATGAAATTAATCTAATCCATGGATTTTACTGTTGTTTTTGCTTTTAAAGCCATGTCCTTCTGATGCTGAGGACAGAGCAGACTGGCTGGCAATTTCTTATCAGAGGCTGAAATAAGCTCCACTCACACTGGGAAGCTTATCAACCCCTGTCCTCACTGGGACTAAGGGGGAGAGTGTGTTTCCCTTGCACTATAGGGCCATGGCCCTGAGAGGATCCGGCAAGACCTGCTGGAAGGCAGCCAGGGTCAGCATCACATTTAACGAGAGCAGAGACCTTTTAAAACATGCAAAAAAATAACAATAAATCTCTTGATCATCCTTGAAGGATGGGAGGAGTCTATGAATGACTTAAAAACGGAAAAACAAGGTCAATTCAAAGATTGCAGTAAATGATGACCAAATCCCTTCCTGGCAAGGAGCAACCAGATTGGCAATCAGCTCTAGTTTTACTGAAAACAGCAGCTAAATTAACAGGCAAATGGCTCATAAATTCTTAAGCTGAGAAATGCAAAGGCCTAGAAGGATTTCAACATCTGTGATGGACTGCAGACAGAAGAAAGACTGTTCAGAGGAGATGATCCTTCAGTCAATTCAGCAGCACAGAGGAGCCCCAGCATCAGTGTTAACCCCAAGCATTCTTTGGGCAGGACCAAAACTGAGTGAGACCAAAACTGAGACAGGCTAAGATGCTGCAAAAAGCTGAACAAAGACATCCTGCAGTGCAGAGGTTAAGATTTTAGGTTTTTTGGTGGAAAACCTCCAAGTGGGACACCAGAAGGTTTCTGTACCTAATGACCATAGCCAGTTTAATTGCCTCCAAGCTAAGCTCTTGGTGAGCTTCAAGTGAGCTCTCACAGCAAAGAACGGCAAGAAGTTAACCTCTGTCTTCCCTGTTATCTTCACTCTCATGTTTTTGCCAGCTTCCCAGCCTACACTATCTCTGGGGAAAAGACCTTTTAATGCAGAAACTTGCGGGCAGGGAAGTGCTGGTCCTGCTTTTAGTGAATTAGTTCATTGACTTCTTTCCTCTTTCAGGAAACCCCCATGGGGATTGATTGTATAATTGCCATTTAGCAAGTGAAAAGAGCTAAGTGCTTAATAATGTAAAGAAAAGTGCACCTAGGAGATGCTCTGCCACCCTGCAACCCTCCTCCAAGCATCGAATTCAGGAGACAATGGAAATAATGCATCTTGCAGGATAGGACAAGGGGAATGGCTTTAAGCTCAAAGAGGGTAGATTTAGACTGGATGTTAGGAAGAAATTCTTCCCTGTGAGGGTGGTGAGGCACTGGAACAGGTTGCCCTGAGAAACTGTGGCTGTCCCATCCCTGGAAGTGTTCAAGGCCAGGTTAGATGGGGCTCTGAGCAACCTGGTCTAGTGGAAGGTGTCCCTGCCCATGGCAGTGGGGTTGGAACTAAAGGGTATTTAAGATCCCTTCCAACCTAAACCATTCTGTGATTCTATGAATGAACAAACCCTCTATACACAAGTCAGGATAGATCCATGCCAGGACAGTAGGGGAAGTGGCTATTGAGAAATCCCATTTTCTTGGCTTCTAAAACAAGATTTATCTTGTCTGTCTGGTAAAAACCCTAGAGCTGTGACTGAGAGCATCTCTCTCCAGTGCCACAGTAGGGCTGAAAATGTCATGGCCCTACTGCCCTGAGCCCTCTTGCTTCCCACAACCATCTCCAAAATACCCGGCCTGTCTGTCTCCCTGAAAACTACACTGACTTATTTTCGGGCTTTCCCCTCCAAATGTCACTGCCTTCATCCACATAAAACAATATTACCATTAAGCAAGAATCTACCTTTATGCTCTTTAATCAGTGACAACCTCCTTCGACAATTAATTCTTGCAGAGATAGTTTGGTGCTTGAAAGCAAATACCGGAGAGAGATAAAAATACTGAGAAACAGGGATGAAGGGAAAACTCTTCCCCTGAAGATGGGAGGGTGTAGACTTCATCCAAGAGTTTCTCTGGTGGTTCCAATCAGCCAGGCTTGAACTCAGAGATGCAGCTCAGGTTTAACCATCACTGCACCTTACCTTGAACCACCCAGTCATTGTGATAACAGACTGCTTGGAAACCCTCATGCTTCGTCACAGCTTTTCTTTACAGCACCTTTGGCACTGCTTGGCACTGAGTTCCCACCTGGTCCCCATTAAGTGTCTGTGGGATCTCATGTTCCAACCACTCAGCATCTTAGGGATGACCATGAGGTGCTCCTGCAAGGTCCTGCAGCACACTGCTGTGGACAGGAATACACTCAGCATACAGCAGCCCACCTGCCTCCCAAAACACGGAGGGAAAAATCTTCTCCAGACTCAACCTTGCTCCCTGGGAAGCACTGAAGGACCAGAGCATGCAGCTTATGTGGTTCAACATCACACCTGTGCATGGCATAAGCCTCCCACCAGGCTTCAGTTGCTTCCAACAGGTGCAAAGCGATGCTGAAATTTGTCCAGGCTGGTGACAAGTCCCAGCAGCAGGTCATAGCTTGATGGGTTGAACCTGAACTGAACAGCCCCCTTGCTGCAGAGAGAAAACAAGCTCTAGATAAAGCTCAGGGCTACTAACGACCCTAACTGAACCTTGTACCAATCCCATGGCATCACTGGAAGCACCCTGTACCCAAATAGAGAGCTTGGGACAGTGATGATTACAAGACACAGGGTAGATGAGTCTCTTCCTCTAAGTGACCTTAGACTGTCACTATTTTTTTTTTGCAGGGGATCAGTAGACACAGCGAGTGCTCCAGATCTCCCCTTATTTCTGCCTCCCATTCTGCATCTTGTCTGTCCCTTCTCCTCATCTCCATGCCACTCCTCCCCGTTTACCCACTTCCCTAACACCCAGACCAGCTCATTCAATACACAGAACAAATCTTTTCCTCCCAAGGTGCAGTGCCAGCATTCCTGTCCCAAACGGGGAGGACAAAACTCAGAGCTTGAGGATCAGACTGAGATTTCCACTTGGGAGTGGTACTACTTGCCTGAATACAGATCTCCCTCTTCTTCACATGGCGGTAGGCAGAGCATGAGGGAAAGGAGTTTCAACCAAGGTGTTGGGATTTGGGCTTAGCCCAAAAAGCTCTGTTTAATTTCTAATGCAATAGCTGAGTGCTGCTGCCCAAAGAAACCACTGATGCTGTCTTTTGAGCCCCAAAATCTGCTTTGGCTCAGCAAAAAGCAGCCATTCTTGTTTTTAAGTGGATTCACTAAAACAAGGCTCTTCAGGACCCCTTTCCCAGCTCAGGCTAATGCTGTGGCTTCCCTCCCTCCAAAACACCCCAGTAATTAGCTTTCTGGCTTTGCTGTGCTGCATCACGAAGACATCCAGCAAACAACCACTGAAGCCAAAACCCGATTAGAGGGCTCAAACAGCTGCTCCCTCTGCAAAGATCTGGCATCCAAAGCAGGGCTGGAGGCCAAGGGAAAGCAGGGAGGGAGGGAGGACACCACACTGGAAAGAATAAGGCTGAGCCTGTTCCAGGAAAGGTTGCAGTGCCGGATGCAGGAAGAAGTTGAAGAAAAACAGCCTGATCAGGGAAGGGACCAGAGCTGTTCCTCATGCTCTCTTTTTCCCCTCTGCCCAGAAAAACCTCAAGCAAAAGGGCACTGAAGAGATGGCTTTTTTTTTTTTACCTTTTTCTTTCCAAAGCAGCCTCAGGCTTTGGGAGTGCATGGAGGAGCAGAAAGGATGAGGGAAGGATGGTTGGGAAGGAAGTGATACACACACAAGGGATGGGCTGTTGAGATCCGTACTAGTGCCATGTAAGTATACGGAAATGAGATCCTGCCTTTGCCAAAGTGAATTCCCAGCACTCCAGTGAGTTTGCTACAATTACTTTCATGTGCAAGCCTGAAAAATCATAGAATGGGTTTGGTTGGAAAGGACCTTAAAGATTACCAACACCCCTGCTGTAGGCAGGGACGCTTTCCACTCCACCAGGTTGCTCCAAGCCCTGTCCAACCTAGCCTCAAACACTTCCAGGGATGGGGCAGAATCAGATTCTCTGGACAAAACTTATCTCCTATGTCTCACTTCTTTCCATAGATCACAAATGAAAACTTTTCTGACAAAGCATGCAGTTGTTGTCAATAGCTGATAATTTTTATTTCCACTCTCTACCCACTCTGTTCTCACAGGAAAGCTAGAGACACAATGAGCTCTCACGTTTTAGCTGACAGTTTCAGCTGAAACTCTCCAAAACAACCCACAGCTGTGGCCTTGAGAGATAGAACTGTATACACACCATACCCTCCCAGCAGACAGTATCCCTGGGACTAGAGACTCCATTTCTGGGTCAGGAAATCCCCCAAACAGCATGTGCCAAATGCAGAGTATCACTGATTGTTTTTTTCTAAACAAGAATTAACTGTGATTTGCTGGTTGTAATAGAAGAAGATGTTGTAGGGACTTAGTGCAGTTTAGTAACTGCATCGTGCCATTAGCACACAAGCAGAACAGTTGATTTGAACTTCATGGACATTTTGGACCCTACTGAATACTGCATTAAATTGGAAAAGCTGATGGTGCTTCCCAACTCTCTTGCAGACAGAAAACTGGTGAGATATATGTCAAGATTCCTGACACTCAGAGATACTCCATTTTCTTTCCTGCAGAAGATGCTGGGACTTATTTCTGGGCCTTCTGCCTTAGAGACCCAGCATGAATTCAGGCAGAATTGGGTCCAGCAACTAAAAATGTCACTGTGCTGTCTGGCTGGCATAAAGCAGTTCTCCCTGTGAAATTCAGTTACTTTTGATGAAATGAACAACTGAGAGAAAGAACCTGGAGAAATGGTTTCGAGGAAGAGGCTTCTGGAAGCTCCAGCAGTAAGCTGGGCAGGTGTGAGCTCGAATTTTTTTTTTTAATGGTGATTTTGTGGTCAAGGCAGCTGGACAGGTCTGATCAAATAATCCTACCAGACAGTGGCATCAATTAGTTTGCTACTGCTCAGCATGTACTCCTTCTGGTGCTGAAATTGCTCGCAAAGTTCTCTTTGTCTGGTGCCGAACAGCAAAACAGGGACTACCTCCATGTCTAGTTATGTGCACAGGACCTGTGCTGGCACGTGGGACCCACTTCCAGCCTCCGTTTCCACTGCCAGCCCATGCCAGAAAGAGTCCAAGACACCTTGCAGGTGAAGAGCAGGAGGTCCAGAAAGCTTTCTTGGAAAGACCTCATGCTCTATGGACAGAAAGCTTTTCTTGGAAAGATCTCATGCTCTATGAAGCAATGCAGCAAGAGGATAATACCTGCCTGAAGACCAAGGGCTACAAGTGAGATGAAAGCCAGAGAAGCAGATGGAAAAAAGCTCTGAGATACTCAGGAGACAACAAGCAAAGTTTGACCCTCTACAACTGGATCCAATCTCCTGTCATTAGACATAGGGGTGAATTAATGTATGTCCCTGAATGCAAACCAGCAAGGGGGTCACAAATACATCCCCACCGTTTTTTTAGAAAGCCTCAGGCATCACCTCTCTGCTGTGTAAATGGGATGTGCAAGCTGTGTTCATGTTGTTCGCCACAGTGAGACCAAACCACAGTGTGCACTATCAACAAAAGGCAGTTGTGCACAGAGCACTTTTCCCCTCCAGCAGACAAGGCAAATAAACTAAAACTCACAAAAAGTTTTGCACAGCCCAAAGACCAGGCAGAGCTGGCGTGGAAGAGCCAAAGGCAGAGCAGAGGGAAGTAAGACCTCCACCCACCAGGAGCCTGGGGCAATGCTGGGGGTGGTTATCCCCTCTGGCCACACAGAAAGAATCAGTTCAGCTCCATCCCTCCCTTCACACAAAGCCTTTTTGTCCACACCACCCCCAGACTGCCCTTGCCCAGACAGATGCAGCACTGTCTCGCTGAAGGCCAGCTCATTTTCTGGGCTGTCAGCGGGGGCGAAGATGATGACGGCAGCTCAGGCAACCCTACAATGCTGAAATGCCACCAAGCTGTGAGTGGAACAGCACAGGCTGGGCAGAGAGGGCTGCTTCTCCCCACAGGCAAGGAAGGAAATCCAGATGTGTTAGATGCTGGGATACTGCTACTCCCCAGCCACAATTATTGTTGCTCCCTGGGACTCCTCGTACTTCATGGCAGTCAGAGCACTGCTCTCATGGTCAACTCCAAGGAGAACGCCATACCAGGACATACAAATGCCCCACAGTGCCCCTGATATGCATCCTTTGGGCAGGCACTGAGGATAGCAGAAGAGGGACTGGCAACATTACACCCAGACTCCCACAGCCTGCCTCCAGGACAGATACAGCAGTGTGGAGGAGATGCAGAGCGGTTTTTCCAGACACATGGGGTTTGCACATGACCAGAAGGATGGGTATGAACACCCACTTCCCCAAAGACCCCAAACCCACATCACCTACCCAAAGCTTATCTTCTTTTTCCTTTCTAAATGGACAACCAAGAGTATTCTAGTGGAAGGTACCCCTGCCCATGGCAGGAGAGTTGGAACTAGATGATCTTTAAGGTACCTTCCATCCCAAACCACTCTGTGATTCAGAGTAACACTTTGTCTTGCTGGATCACCAGCCTTCACCAGCCTTTGTCTTGCTGGATACCACCAGCCAGGTTGGTATCCAATACAAACTTGGTTGCAAACCATCTCTGGTTTAGGCATGTGGAAATCTGAGTCACAGAGAAGCCTCCTTTCTTCTTGGATCTCACTGGGAGCAGAAAAGCCTGGACCTGAGTGCCACAGGCCTCCCTGGCACACCCAGAGGCTCACCATATCAGGTCTGGACAAATAAGTCATGCTGGGGAGAGGAGATGTTGACTGGGGCTTGACAGCCCTGCTGAAGGATGCACAGTGCATTTTTAGGAAAGCCTGAGAGCAGAGATGGTAGAAAACAATGCTGAGGGGCAAGGGGATGGGTGCACTTACTTTCGGTCGCTTCCACTGGATGCCCTGAATCCTTGACTTGTAGAAGAGCGAGTCATCATTGGCAGGGAAAAGTGGGTCCTCAAAGAGCTGCTTCCGCCGCTGACACTCTTTCTTCAGGGAGGCGTAGCGCTGGTTCTCGTATGGCTTCACTGAGGAAAACATCCTTCCCCACCGGCTCTGGGAGGACAGGCAGAGCGGGAATGAGATGGGGCAGGGTCTGGCCAGGCACGCTCTATTCTTCACTGCAGCATCTGAGTGGCAGGACCAAGACATCATGGGTGAAGATAATCACCTCTAAGCCCAAGTGTACCTTCCTGATCCCCTGGACATGGGATTACCATTTCTCACAGGATCACAGAATATTCTGAGTTGGAAGGGACTCACAAAGATCATCGAGTCCAACTGTTAAGGGAATGGCCCATATGGGGATCAAACCCATGACCTTGGTGTTATCAGCACTATGTTCTAACCAACTGAGCTAATCTCCCCCAAGTTGGCCAAATATCACCAAAACAGGCACAGTAGTAGATGACAACTGGTGTCCTGCTTCTTAGTGAATTTGTAACTCATTTGCAAAAAACGGAGCCCTCAGAGGCCAAGGAGGAAAAGACAGCCCCTGCAAGATGGGTGTGCACAGACTTATGGGGGCTGAGCCCTACCCAGAGCTTCCCCACCACATAGCCTCAAATCACAGGCATTCATTTCACCATTTTGTCAGAGACATAAATTTCTCAGTAGACTTTATCAGATCTGGTTTTAATTAAAAAAAGGCCTCCTGGCAGAGCACCACGTGTTTCTGGATTAATTACTCTTTCTTGACAAGCGTCTTGCTTCCAGGGCAGAGACATGAATTTAGCAATCCAGATGACAGTAGGAAACCATTGCCCAAATGACTCCTGGAGAGAGAGCAGCACCTCTCCATCACTGCTCCATCACCCATGCTGTTTGGGCACTAGGTACTAGCCCCTTTGCTCAGGTCCTCATCCCTCCACCCTGCAATGCAAGCCACCTTGTCCCCACAGCAGGCACAAGGAAACAGGGAGCTCTGTGTTATTACTCTACTTAATCACAGACCTTTTACAAAGCTCCTTCCCTGAAGTTTCTCTGTATCTATTTATAACCACCATGTACAATCCTGATTTATCCCCAAAATGGGATGTCTCTTTTCAAGTGTTGACAACTAATGACCTTAGTCTAGAAACGCCTAGTATGGTTTCCTAAAGAAATGCAAATTTGTGTGCCACGTAACCACAGAATCATGGAATCATTTAGGTTGGAAGAGACCTCTAAGGTACCTAGTCCAGTTGTTAACCCAGCACTGCCAAGTCCACCACTAAACCATGTCCCTAAGGGACATAATCCCAACTGTAGTCTCCAACATGGTCAAACTAAGGGTGTCCTATCCAATGGGTGGATGCACCTAGCAAGCTGATCTCTCCTAGTGAGACATGTGGTATTATCATCTGTGGTGGGATAATGAAGTTGTGATACTGGCTAATTGGAAGCAGCTAATTTGTAAAGAGCCAAAATCCCAGGGATTATATGATCACATACAGTTGGGCATCAATTTAGGATTCCAACATCCCTAAATTGATCCCTTGTAATGAATCACTACGATTAGCTGAAGGAAAGTAGGTGTTTGAGAGCTAAACTAATGCTCCCTCTATCACAGTGCTCCAATAGCATCACCCACCCAGCAAGGCTTCTCTCCTTTGGGAGAGACAAAAACACTTCACTGCTGCAAAGCCAAAGAGCAAAGCACAGGTTTTAATTGACAGCATTTATCAGACTGATTAGCAGTCCAAGTGCTTATCACTCAGAGCTTAAGTGAACCCAAAATAATCCCCTTGCTGACTGCTCCACAGGTCTCTGCTATTGAGGATCAGCTGCTAAAGCTGCTTGTGGGGTGCTCTGTACCAGCCAGACACCGTGTCCCACCTGCACGCCCTGAGATGCAGCCACTGCAAGTAACTGTAAAAAGGGAAAATTAGGCCTTTAATCAAAAAACATTCTGAACTGCAAGAGAGGCACCACTGCATAGGATGGGCTGGGGCAACAAGGTAGATGCATGTCCCATGAGGAGACCATAGACACTGGACAGCCAGCAACCCACCTACCCTGAGAACACAGTGAACATTTAGTGATGATCCTCCAGGACTGCTGATTTGAGATTTTATAGTGTATAACACCTTAGCTTGTGGGCCAGAGACAGGGAGAGCAGCTCTGCCTCCACTGCAGTGGACGACTTGCTCTCTTTGGAAACCAAAGCTGGGATCTGACCTGCATAAGGCCAGTTATGCAGGTACTAATTCACACAGGAGCCTTTGAAGGTAGTCCAGTGATGCACTGAGGTGCTGTGGTATAAAAGGCTTATAGAGATGCTCATGGGATTTTCTCCCTGGCATCAGCACCAGATGCTTTGTAGCACCTCAGATGCTACAAAGAGGCCCCTACGCATCACCTACCCTCAGAAAAGCCTTAAAAATAAACAGCCTGATATCAACACCTGAATAATAAACCAGATTTACACCTTGTAGAAAAGCTCACAGCCTCACTGAGCAGTCAGAGAATGCAGCCAGTGGTTCAATCCAAACTGCTAAGAGGGCCAGGGAAGGAGCTGGCCTTCAGATCTCCGGCAGAGGAAGGGGTGAAGGACAAGGGAGATATACCCAGGGAGGTCATGGGGACATCTTGGTACTGAATGAGTTCCTTATGAGTGATAATTAGGCAGGACTTTCACAGTGACAGCAATCACTGCTACAGAGAGACACAGGGAAAGCAGCAGTGCTGGGAAAGGATGGTTTGGCAACTGCCTTCTGCAGGAATACAACAGGCTGAGAGAGAAGGCAGATGCTGTTATCTGACATGCAAGATGAATTGCTAGGTCTGGTGCATGAGCTGGGCTGACAGACAGGAAAGGATATTCCATGGCAGGTTGTGCAGAAAGAACCAGTGAGATTTAGGAAGGGAGCCTGGAAAGGAGGGGAAGAGAGAGGTCTGGTGACTTTCTAAAAGCCCTGCTCAAGTTAAGGCAGGAGGTTTGGGTTTGATGTAGGAGAGATGCTGGATGCTGCTGTGCAGGCTGTACTGTGGCCAAGGGCTGGCACTTGGCTGCTCATTCATAAAATTACTGCTACACCCTGCAGCTTGGAGCTGTGCTTTCCAATGATCCCTGCAACACTGACTTTCACAAGACACCCTGAGCAAAGTCCATCCCTACAGAATAAGACTGCAGTCATCTCAGTCAAGGAGTTCCAGCCCTTCCGGTACCCAAATTTGCCTGAATTTTGCCCTCATATCCCACCCCACAGCGACTGTCACCTCACCAGCCATCTGTCCTCACTGCAGGACTGCTCTTACATGATGGCCTGTAGATGGATTTAAGTTGCAAAGGAAACACCAAGCAGAAGGAGAAAGGATACTGTTCAGGATCATTTAAAAAAAGAAAAGCAAAAACCACCTTGCAAAATAATTAAAAGGAAGGGGTGGGGGGAATGTTCTTAGGGCAGTGTTAAAATTCATTACTTTCCTGATTTGCAGCATTTCATGCTTACCAGGCTGAACTTCAGCTCCGCCACATTAAAAGGCCCAAGGGCTGTCTAATTACTCTTTGCCTTCTTGCACCAAGCTCAGACACTCCAGGGGCACAGGAACTGAGCATTTTCATGCCTGGTTTGAATTAATAACCCTACACTTGCACATGCATGTAGTTATATGACAGCAGGAAGGGGAATCTGCACTCACCACTTTTAGCAGTGCTGAATTTTTGAAACAGTGATCTGATTCCTCAGTCCTGCCACAAAGGAGTTAAACGGGAAAATATTTTGTTAGAGGACTGAGCCAGAATTATGACTCAGGGGTGTTGTGGGCTTCCCTTTTCACCTCCAGCATCATCCAGGTGTTCCAGCTCCTGCCAGCTAGTAACAAGCACTGCAATAGTGAGAAGAAGGATTGAAAGTGTTTGGCCAGGACCAAATACTTGCTGAAAGGCTCCTCCTTCCTCCCCCACAAAACTCTTCCCCTTCTTCCCTTCCAGCTGAGGGGCTGCTGCACCATGGGCAGCTGGCATGGGCTGCACCCCAGCCAGGAGTAAATGGCTCCTTGCTTGTAGATCCTACAGTTGTCTGCCTCTAGGTCACACAAAACACTTCATTCTTAGAGGACAGGATCTGCTGCCCTTGTTCTCCAGCTTGGTTCTCACTAAACAGGAGATAGCTTCAGTATCACATTGGAAAGGCAGAGGATCAGCTAAGGAGAAGATGAAGCAAGAACCAGGCATGTGGCTGTCCCATCCTCAACCACGTGAAGGGTTGGGACAACCTACAACCCTGCAGCTCAACAGTGAGTTGCTCAGAGGAGCAAGGCTTTTTCTAAAAAATATTATTTAAATAATCTTTTCCTGCCTCCTTGAGTATTTCTTATTGACAGACATGGGGTAACACCAGGGTTATCCTTCCATCTACCGACACAAAATTCTAGCTCAGCAGAGAAAATCCTGTCAATGCAAGGAGAGCTTTGCGCACCTTTTCTCCAGGACCCAGGGAAGAAGCAGTTGAACAATCACTCACTGTCTACACTGAACACAAGCACACCTCTTAACCAACAATTCTATGCCAAACAGGAACAAAAAAAGTCTCAAGTCACCTTTGAATCACAGAATGGTTTGGGTTGGAAGGGACCTTCAAGATCATCTAGTTCCAACTGCCCTGCCACAGCTTCTCTGGGCAACCTGTGCCAGTGCCTCATCACCCTCAGGAGCTACAAAGTGACAGTCCCATGGAAAGGCCATCAGGACCAGCAGCTGGTCTGAGCTGCTTTCCCAAAGCCGTTTCCCCACTCCCAGCTGTGCATGTACCGTAGCTTTGCTTTGGACTCTAAGTGATGTGGCCCAGAGCCAGCAGCACAGTGCAGTATCCTGCATTAGTAATGCCCACAAGGAGTGGAAGCTGAAGCCACACTGATGGAAACAAGAAAACAAAACATCATTTCTTCTCAAACTGACTGCGGTTAACCAGGGAAGCTAATTCCTATGGGAAATCATAGGTAGCTCATCTCCAGATGTTTCTGAGCGCAGTTGGACATATTTCCAGAAGAGATGCTTTATGTGAAATGCAAATTACTGAACATATGCAATGGTTACTTGCTGAAACAAAACTGTTGAAGAACAGAAGACTGAATGTCCCCTTCTGGCCTTTATCTCTTCTGTTCATCAGGTCATATCTCTGTTCTCATTTAGGAGCTAAAAACTCCACTAAGCTAAAGGTGAGATGATCATTTTTGCTCTTATTCAAGTATTGATTTTGATCAGTGATTTGCTGCAGCACAGCATCCAAATCGGGACACCTGAACATGGCACCTTTCAGCCAGAGGGTTAGTCTTGCATGAGCACACATGGGAACAAGCCATCCCCACTCAGAAACTGGAACCTCAGTGCAGTGGAATTAGCCCCAAAATATCCTCATGGGGTTAGGGGCTGTTTGTTCTGAGTGAATAAGCCCTCTGCATCGACATGGCTTTTTAGAAGCACCTAAGTACAGCAAAAGCTCCTTGATGAATCTTTCTGTACAGAACAGGAGAAAGCATCACCCTCCCTTTGCAGTGCCCCTGGTCCCTTCTGCAAAGAACTCCAAGGCCTACAAGGGCAAGTGCTGTCTAACAACTGGCTATTACAGGGAAAAAAAATACAACAAAACCTCAAAAAAAAAATCTTTTGACAAGGGCTTGTAGTGATAGGACAAGATGGAATGGCTTTAAGCTAAAAGAGAGTAGGTTTAGATTAGGTATCAGGAAGAAATTCTTCCCTGTGAGGGCACTGGCACAAGTTGCCCAGAGAAACTGTGGATGCCCCATCCCTGGAAGTGTGCCAGGCCAGGCTGGATGGGGCTTTGAGAAACCTGGTCTACTTACTGGAAGGTGTCCCTTCCCATGGCAGGGTGGTTGGAACTAAATGGTCTTTAAGTTACTTCCAACCCAAACCATTCTATGGCTCTATGAAAAAAAGCAATCTTTCACTAAAAAGTGCATTAGCAGCATGGCCAGGGAAAGGGCAGGGTGATGCATCCTAGCAGAGACCTACTGCAAGTGACTTCGTATCACCAAAACAAGCCTGGCTGGTGACATCTGCACAAAATCAGCTGAAGATAAGATGTCACATTTGGAGGCTGTTTCCAGCAATGCACAGTGATTTTTACCACACTTGCTCAATTTCCTCTGGTTTTTTTCCCTCCAGAACATCGCTGCTTTGTTGCTTAACAGCAAGATGACAGCACATGGAGAGACACAGCCAGCCAGCTGGTTTACATGTAGGTGCAGCATTTGGATACGTTTTTTCCTGGGAAGGCCAGAATTAACGGGAGGGTCTGGGCATCCCTGAATACCCATTTCCTGCTGGAGCCAGCTGGGTGTGATGGCCAGGAGCTACATTTCTGCTTGGATAACTCACAGTGGGACAGAGGCCTTTGGCTCGGGAGTTCCTCATTCCATGCAGATATGAGTCACTGTTTGCAAACAGAGTCAGATGTTGGATCTGCCAGAAGAAAAGGCAGCCCCACACTGTGAACACCCTCATAATCCTTTGTTGGTGGTGAGCTTTGCCTGGCGAGAGCTTTGCACACAATCTGGGCTTGTGGCACCAGTCAGACTGGCCCTTTAGCTCAGCACAGACATTAAGGTCAGAGAGGACCCAGACAGATCTCAGAAGGCATCCTGGCACAGGGAGGAGTAATGAACTCAAAGCAAAGCTGGCAGCAGCATCTCCCACTGGACTGGCAGATGCAGGAGGCTGGAGGGACACAGGAATCACAGTGAGGGGTGCAACAATAGCACAACATGGTGGCAAAAAGACATACCCAAACCCCGTGGAACAAGGAAGGCAGTAACCTCACTACGCAGCCAGCCGTGGTTGAGGAAAAGCAGAGAGATGCTGAAAATATTCACCACTCTGGGTCCAGCTCATCCCTATCCGCTCATGGAACAGAGAAGCTCAGTTTGGGGCACTCCCCATGTCCTGTTTGATCCCTGAGCCAGCCTTACTTGTTCTGTTACATTAGGCTTGTCCCTCAAGCCACAGCAGAGTTAAAATCCTTGGAGATCAGTAGGAGCTGCAGGTCAAGCAAGAAAAGGTGAATTAATGGGCTGTGCCAATGCCCAGTCCCTGGAGACAGCCACAACGTAAAAACCCCTCATACCCCAGCACACCGTGACCCTGGTTAATAATTGTTAGGAGCAGCACCACACCGTGACCCTGGTTAATAATTGTTAGGAGCAGCACAGAACACCAGCAACAACAAAGCACTCCCAAGCTCACTTAGGAGCCATGGGACCTCCAAAAAAACCCCTTTGTGCTGGAGAGGGCAGGAACCTTCTCCAGCACATGACATTGCTCACACAGAGCACGTTCTCAGGCACAGGACAAATACCGCCTAGGAAAAGCAGACTCACACATGCAAAATCAAGACACCTCCACCTACTGTCATCTAGCCACAGGGCTCTTGCTTATCCCACGAGGGCTGTCATCCCACATGAGGATCACGTTGAACACAGGCCACCCATACCATGAGGTTATAGAGGTGCTGTGTCCTTCTCAGCATCCATTTTTGATTGCCATTGGGAAAGGGGGGAATGAGGGGGAAGGAGAAAGAGGGGAAATGGGGGTAAAGGGGAAAGGAGAAAGGGGAAGGGGAAGAGGAGGGGGAAAGGGAAAAGGGGGAAAACAGAAAGGGGAAAAAGGGATATATATTTGCAGGAGTGGACTGAGCATGTATTTTTATTATTTATTCAGTGTTTCTGATTGAACATCTAGACCAGCTACTTTTGAATCTGGTTACACTGACCCCATTGGAAGTCCTGTACTACATCAATATACTCAGACTGGTTTTCTTGCCAGGTGGGTAAAAAAATTACAGTCTAAAGGCAGACCTGTACCTTGACAAGGTGAATAGAAGGAAGGACAGAAGACACAGGGCATTACTTGAGGGAGCAAGGAGAGCATTTTTCTTGGGCATTATGGGTCACAGAAGTGCTTATTTAAGAGGTAACTGGAAAATTCATTCAGAAAACTCATCAGTAGTGCAGATAAAATCCAGCATGTCTCCATGCAAATGCTCTGCCTTCAATAGCTTCCGCCGCTGCTGAGATGATTAAAGCAATTGAACTTCAAAAGATGCACAGAAGACTTGTGCAGGAGGAGCAGCAGAGATAACAGGGCTGCAGCTTCTTTGTAGGCAAGTACATCGAGGCAGGTGGATCCTGCAAGATCATCCCTCACAGACTAGCTGTGATATTGGTCCCTCTGGCTGATCCAGAGCATCCCTCCTGCAGTTTCAGCCCTGTCCACATCATAACATGCCCCGTCCCTGAAAGTGTTCATGGTGAGGTTTTGAGCAAGCTGGTCTTGTGGATGGTGTGCTTGACCACAGCAGGGGGGTTAGAATCAGACGGTCTTCAAAGAGCCTTCCAACCCAAACCATTCTGTGATTCTTTGATTAATCTGTTTTACAAGTGACCTCCAGAAAGCACACAAAATCTCCATGTACCAACACAACATGACCTTAGATGGGGGACACACACACTCTGGTGGAGCACCCACATTTGTTCACTTTCGCTTCCCAGAGCTTCTGTAACAGCATAAGCCAACAGGATGCGATGCATCCCCATGTCATCCTGTTCCATGCAGTCCAGAGGGCAAGGCTGGACCTCTGTACCCATGGAACTCTACATGGTTCTCTGAGGCCCTTCCAGTGATAACCCAGGAGATGACCCTGATCTTCACCAGCCAAACTGTGCCCTCAGGCAGGTTCCCCAGGTCAAACTAACCCATCACCAAATCACAACTATGAACGGTGAGACCAAACTCCTGACCCTCATGCTGCAACACCAACCTCATGTTTGGGGGCAAAACCCAAAAATCCCTACTCCTCTGAGAGCATCCACTGCTCTGTGGTAGTCACTCTCCTGGGGCTGCCCAGGGACATGCCCATAAGGGACATCCCCCAGAGGCTGGGAATACAGAAACCACCATCAGAGATAAAAAGCAGCCATCCACCCAGGTCAGATTTCTTCCAGATCATAGAATCATGGAATGCTTTGGGTTAAAAGGGATCTTAAATATCATCTGGCCCAATCCCGCTCTTCCATGGCCTTCCACCTTTCAGATGAGAATCCTCCTCTTTTGAAGACCCACTGATTTGTTGCAGCCCAGCGTGACTGGTGCTTGCTCCTGCTATTGTGGCTGCCAGTCAGATCCACCACTCCTGCTCTCATCTGAACAAAAATGCCCAGCCTTGCTGTGATTCTCTGCACCAAGCTTGAGTGGGGACCATCTTGTCGGCAGGAGGTGGCTCTGGCCATGTAACTACTGCATGGTGAAGTGCATGCAAGAGAACGTGGCTCAGCACAGGGCTCTGGGATGGGGATTAAGCTCCTGCCTCCTCTCCCAGATGTTATCCTGCAGGAAGCCCTTGCTTTGTATCTCTTTAGATACCCTCATGCTGCAGTAGCTCTGAGCTGGAGCAGCAAGTCGCAGGCAATGTATGAGATGTACCCTGTGACATAGGGAAGGGCTTCACTTCCCTGCACAGGACAGGAACCTGACACAGCTCCGTGTTAGATGCAATAAGTCACTGTGCTCCTGCTCCCGCATGAAGACTTGCCAGGAAGCCCAAGGCAACACTTGCTGGGCAAGCAGCCAGCGGCCACCATTCCCATTCCCAACCTGAGCTCATGCAGCAGTGCTGGCCTGGCTCTGAAAAAGCAGTTTGCAGCTGCAGTTTTTATCATTTCAAGGCTCTCCTTTGCTCAGCAGAGAAATCACCTCCCTTAATCACCCCTAAGCTATTCTCACAATATTTACATATTCTCAGACAACTGGTAGGACCAGCTCTTCAAGGCTTTGGGAGCAGCAAGCCTGCAAACACTTTATAGGAAGCTCTTGATTACCAGGGTGTGCCTTGGAAAAAATAAAACAAACCAACTCCAAACCCTGAGCACAAACAGATGTACATCCTTCTTCTTTACTTGGGACTGGACTTCTTTATTTGGCAAGGGTGGAACAGCTCTGGATTGGCTGTGAAGAGATGGATTCAACGAGAACCACCCGAGTCCTGCACCACGGAAGCTCAGATAAGGGAAGCTCAGATAAGGCAAAATGTGATGTAAGCTGGGACGGAGGGTGCTCACTGCAGGGGAGGGATGTGTTTTATCACCCAGGGAAATCACTGCATGGATTATTTGGAGATGTAAAAACAATCCAGCAACAACCACAAAAACAGAGTGAGGGAAGAGCATCATGGCTTAAGGGAAGGCCAGGCAGCAGCAGAGTTTGAGCCTTGCCCTTTTCAGTAGGAGATCAGAGTGACTTACTGCCTGTCATGTTGTATCTACATAGAAAGCAATATTCTGTGTCCCTTTCCCTGATGGTAAAAGCATAGCCCTGCCCTGGCCAGATTAAGGATAAACCTTGGAGGAATCAACCACAGCCGCAGCCTTCCCCACCTGAGGATGAGCTGCAGCCAGCCAAGGAGACAATTTCATAGAATCACAGAATGGTTTGGGTTGGAAGGGACCTAAAAGATCATCTGTTTTCACCCTCTCTGCCATGAGACACCTTCCACTAGACCAGGCTGCTCAAATCCCCATCCAGCCTGGCCTAACACTTGCAAAGATTAGGTAGCCACAGCTTCTCTGGGCAGTCTGTTCCAATGCCTCACCACTCTCACGGGGAAGAATTTCTTCCTAACATCTAGTCTAAACCTGCCCTCTTGTCAGTTCGAAGCCATTTCCCCTTGTCCTATCTCTCCCTGCCCTTGAAAAAGTTTCAGCTCTCTTATAGTCCCTCTGTGTACTGGAAGGGGCTCTAACATCTCCTTGGAGCCTTCTCTTCTCCAAGCTGAACAACCCCAACTCTCTCAGCATGTCTCCACAGCAGAGGTGCTCCAGGCCCCTGAGCATCTTCATGCCCTCTTTTGGTGTCAGTCCAACATGTCCACATCTGTCTTCTGTACGGGGACCCAGCTAAGCTGAGAAAGTCTCTGCATAGTGGGGAGAAGGAGCCCTCTCCCATTTATCATTCCAGAGGTCCCCATTAAGGTTTCCAGCCTTCCAGCATGGGGCAGAGTTAAGGTGATGGGGATGCTTTATAGTCCCCTCTGCTTTTAACCTTGATTCCCAATAGACTGAAGTCACAGGACAGGAGAGAACAGAGATGATGCTCAGATAGATGGTGGGTGGACTAAAACTGGACATTTTTTCACAAGGGCAAAACAAGGGGCAGGGAGCGCTTTTCTCTGCAAGAAGAGTATTTTAAGGTAAAATGCATCAAAGTGTTATTGATCTGGGACACAGAAGCTGCAGGCAGGGGCTGAGGAGCTTGGTCCAGCCCCTCTGAAGGGCTGGATCAGGCCCAAAGGAGCCAGTCTCTGACCTAGATGCTGCAAACCCTGCAGGTTCCCAGCACGGCTTTGCAGGGGTATCATCTGTCACATCTCCAGTCCAGGAGGATCCCCAAAGCACGAGGATTTACAATATTGGCTGAAAACTAATGCATCATGCAGAAAAGCAAAGCTGTAAAGTCTCCCTGGCCACAGAATGTAGAGCAAAAAGGACTTTTTCCCAGAGAAGGTGAAAAACTCAATGGCAACCATTCCTATTTCCCACATGACCTCAAGAAGTTACTCCCATATCGAGTCACTAGAATGGGTTTGCCTTCTACAGTGTAAGCCAATTTAGCAGGAATAAGCTATGGATGAAAAGACTCCACAGTCCAAAGTGGAAAGCTCACGGCAGGTTAAGGGTTAATGCTGCAGCCAGACAGATGCTTGACTGGTGAAAAATGTAGCTTCCATGAAGCCACTGGGTCTATCCATTTTCTGCAGTGCCCAGAGCCTGGCCCTTTCTCCCTGGGTAATCAGCTGGAAGTGAACAGAGCTGGAGTAATCACCGCATCTCATTCCCTATCCGCGACACCGCCCGCGGGGCCAGGAGATGGAGCAGCACCGTCTGGCCTGAAGCAGGTCAGTGCAAGCCTGTTGTTGAGTCTTTGTGCTCCACAGCTGCTCAGAAGAACAGGTGAAGGTGACGGCATGAAGACACAAGTAAATAAATGGTACCCCGGTGTTCCCCCTACATCACAGCACACGCCAAGGATGACAGACACCTTTCTATGGGCTGAGAAGGCTTCTCTATGGAAAGGGCTTCACCTCTGGACATCTGCTGAGAAAGGAGTTGACACCTCTAGAGAATAGTGAGGAGGAGACAGTGCCTGATTCCAACCCTCAAGGCACAGTTGCATCCTTCTCCTTCCCTGTATTAACCTGCTGCTGCCCTGCTTGGAGAAAGCACTAGGAGAGGAATTCTTCGCGTTTCTGGACCAGCCAAAAATATCCAATAATTAATGCACAAGTGTGAGCAGATTTAGAGGATGCACCCGTTCTTCATATCATCATATCCTGGAATGAACACTGTCTAAATCTCCTCTTGGGATCAGAGCCAAAGCTTTCTTTAAAGCACGGATGCTTTGTTATTAATCCATGCAGCAACCATGGAAGGGGGAGATTGATGATGCCTCAAAAAGAAAAAAAATTAAAATCTAAGACAAAAAATTATCTCTGTGACATAGCTGGGCTTCATCTGCTTCATGCCTGGTCTGGTCCCACATCAAGATGCTTAACTAACCCAGCCCTTCCCAAAGGAGACATCCGGACAGGGCGATTTGACTAGAGAGTCCTGACCTCCTATATTAACAAACCTTAAATCCTCCTTATATCACAGTCAAGCACCTTAGAAGAGAAGTGATGTGCCATAATTCACGCCCTCCTACCATCGTCTGATGTGACACAGTTGCAGATCCTCTAGATAAGCTTCCCAATTTAAACTGAATGAATTCACAACCCAACACCAAGACTGTCCCCCCACCAGCGCAAATTGCTCTTCTGCCTCCCTGAAGTTCACCCCTTGGCCATACTTACTGGCATGAAGTACATCCCCTCTGCCTTTTTTTTTTGCTAGGCTTTTATAGCCTCCTATAATAGCTCTCCATCCCCCTGAGCAGCCTCAGAGCTCTTCTCCCTGCACCTGCTCCAGGCTGAGTTAATCCCTCTCAAGCAGTAGATCTCAGAGCCTGCTCCTTCCACGTTAACTCTTCCTTGTCCCACAGACACTCTTTGCCTGTTTCCCATTGCCTTTCTGTAAAGCTTCCAGGGGCATCCAGGACCAAAACAGCCCTGAACCACCAGACCCGACTATCCCAATATGATTCAGTTTCCAAACGTAGCACAAAGCCCAGGCATACAGTGCCCCACTGTAAGGGCTGATATATGTCCTAGGGGACACCCCCACACTCTGCAACTCATCCTTGAGGTCCGCTGTTTCCCTCTGGCTGAGCATCTCGTCTGCCTTGTATGTATGGTGCCTCTCAGCTTGGTTTCGCAGGCGAATCTCGGCATGAATAATGAGAATGAGCTCAGATCTTCACTTAAAGGCTTTAAGCAGATTTAAGTTCTGCTGTGTGGGCTTAATCTGTCCAGCAGTACCCTTTGTCACCTCCTCCAGTCACCCCCCCACCGGCAGAAGTCTTCTCTACTGACATACTCCCACATGCACTGTGTAAAGCCCTGGCATGTCCAGATAAAGGAGGCCTGGCGCATCTCCTTTCCCTAAAAATGAGAGCAAAGCTACAGGTCAGTCCTCTTTGGTAAGAGTCCTGGGTTTCCATCTCTCTCCACCCCAGGGGCTTAAGGATGCTCACAGCAGATTCTCTTCACCAGCTGAAAGAGCTCTATTGAACAGACAATGCTGTGGAGAACACAGCAGCCCAGCAGGGATTTTCCTGGGCTTGTGGCCATGTCAAAGCCTCACTTGAAGTCAGTTCATGCAAGGATGGGGGTGCTGGTGGCAGAAAGGAGGGTGGACTTGACTCTGTCACAAACCTCCTGAGTGCCTTGGTCATGTCACTTTGCCCCTGTTTTATGTGTCATGGCTTTGCAGATGGGATTATTCCTTCTGCGTGTCATCCACCATGTCCTTAGCATATGACTAAGAGGCTTGATTTCTACCCTGAGCAAGGCCTGCTACAGCAAGTCCTGCTGCCTTCCTCAAAATGTGATTTTCCTTTCACTTGTGCCCTGATCCTTAACTCTGCTGGCAACAAGAAAGTTTGTCCCAACCAATTCTGGTACATGGGTGCTGGCAAGCACCAGCCCCTGAGCGAGCCAGCCCCCATGCATGCAGCAGCATCTGTACACATGCATTCATTGAAGGGGGAGTTTGGACCTCACATCCTGCTCCCAGGGGTGGAGAGTCTCTCAAAAAGAGAATCCATCAGTGCATCTTGGGTTTTACACCTTGCTGCCTGGCTCATGCCCTGGAGCTCAGCCACATTAAAGAATTACTTAAATAAGTAGGAGACAGCTGACATTCCCAGGAAGGGCAGGGGGAATAGATTGCACCAGAACAGATGTGCCTGTAGCAAGATGTTGTACTGAGCAGGAGCTAAGTGGTGAGCAGCCAGATCAGGCTCTGCACCTCCATCTATGCCTGACTCTGCTGCTTTTCACCCTCCTTGGTCCTTGCTGCCCCAAGGATGCTCCCAACAGCTAATACCTGCTTTCACCTGTATCTGTAAGTTTGTCCCTTCTCAATTCACTGCTATCTCGAGCACCACACCCAGTCAGGCTCTCTGCACCGGCCTTGAGCTACCCACCACCTACATGCAGGGCATGAGGTGGGAGATGCAGCTGCAGGAACCTCGTGTTGCCTTCACTCCAGTATAACACCAGTTCAGCACACTTGGAATATTGGCTGACCCTAGCAGGAGGATAGAGATTCTTTAAGGTGTGAGATGGGATGGAATTGAAAGTCGCCCCAGGGAAAGCCTGCAGCGTGGTCCTTGCTGGCCGCAGCAACAGAAGCAGCTGAGGATTTAAGAACATCCTCTGTGACTTGCTGAGCTTGCTGCTCTGCTTCCAGCTCCACTGGCCATGGCTGCACTCCCCACCAAGCTCAGAGTGAATGCAGCATCCAGGTAGAAATGTAATGGTAATTGGTAATAAACCCAAGCATCACACCAGGGTGGATCTGCAGAGCTGGGCTAGCAGCCTATGCTCACCTGGCAGCTGCCAGAGTGGGAGGCAAGGGACAGATCAGAGCTATGTCTGATGGGACACACTCCACCAGAAAGCATCAGCATTCAGTGTCTCAGGTCTACAAAAACTTTTTCAGGGCAGGGAGAAAGGGATGATGCCTCCCACCCCTGGGATGTCAGAAATCCAGACTCATATCTCTGCTTGGAAACCTGAAAAGCTATCAGTTTCCTGAACCCCAGCAACGAGCTCTCTCTCGCCTTAACTTTCCCTGAGACTTTCTAAAAGCCTTTGGGTTTGTCCCAAAAAAATGGAACAAAGAACAATATGAAACCTCAGGATTTTTTCCCAATGCAGAAATTCTGCTCTCCAGCCAGCCCTCAGGCCTTACTGCTCAAAGTTTCTGTCCAGCTTGGCTCCACCAGCTGAAACGAGAGTGATTGGGAGCAGCTGTGGCGTTTTAACCATCCGGGGTGCAACTTTCAGACACACCGGTCCCGAGCACCCTGACTTTCTGCATCCCTCTCACACCAGCGCTTGCTGAACGCAAGGGCAGCACCGTGCTCCGCACAGTGGAGGAGGGGGCTTGCTTTACGCCTTTCCCCCTCCCTAAAATCATATACACACACATGCACGCAGACACACACTCCCCGCCGCTCTCCCCTCCCTGGAATGCAGCTGCCCCTCGGTTCCCAAAGCCACAGGTGCTCCGAGCATCCCCCGAGGACGCGGCGGGACCCCCGGGCGAGGCGCGGGGCCGCCCCCGCGGACGGAGAAGCAGCGGGGGGTGGCGCAGGGACGAGCTGCTCCCTCCCGGGGCCAGGGGTCGCCTTACCTGCCCGGGGCTGGTGCCTTTGCCCGATGCCGGTGCCCGATACCGGTGCCGCCGCTCCGGGCGCGCCGCTCCCGCAGCGCTTCGCCTCCCGCAAGCACCGCCCCGACGGGGCGGGCAGGCAGTGCCGCCGCGCCTGCGCCTGGGACCGCGCCGGGCAGGGAACGGGAATGGGAATGGGAATGGGAACGGGAATGGGAATGGGAACGGGAACCGGGCGCATCGAACAGGGAGCAGGACCAGGAAGCGGTGTCGGGAATGGGACCAGGAATGAGAACCGGGAACGGGATCGGGAACCGGCACTCCCCCCTGCTGGAAACTAAAGTCACTGCTGGGAATGGGGAGTGTGAAATGGGAACGGCACTGGCTGGCGCTGGTCCAGGAGTTGTGGACCAGTCTGGTGAACTGAGAAGCCTGCTGGAAACTGGGATCTGGGTCCAATATTGTCCAAGCACCAAAACCTGGGATCATCCAGTAAATGGGCCCATCGGTGGGAACAGGGGCTGGCACCACCTGGATAGAGAATGGGAATGAGTAAGAGGGGCTAAGCTGGCACCAGCACCACCAGCTGGGAACTGAAACTGGGACCAGCACCTACATACTGGGGCACTGGCACTAGCCACTGCACCCTCCAGGGACTGGCAGGTGGACCAGCATTGCCCTGGCACTGGTTAATAGAACAAAGTCCCATTGGCTCTACCTGCAACCTTGCTTGGAGTTGGAACTGGGCAAGCTGACGCACCATGGAGTGCCACCAGCCGGGCCACCTAAACAGCTGACAACTCGGGAACGCTGGAACATAACCCATGGAAGGTGCAGGGAAGAGTCATCAGGGGTTGCAGGATTTGAGTGGAAAGGGAACATCCCCCAGTGAGGAATGATGTGGGGCATGATCACAGGTGTTGAAGGAGATGTGTTTTCCAGCCCAAGACCAAAGTTAATCCCCATTTTCTCTTTTGTAAAAGAGAAAGTGAGGCACTGGGAAAAGGGTAGTCAAAGGCTGGGCATGTGCTTGGCCCAGCTGCACATCCACAGAGATTGATGTGCAATGGGCATTGTGGGGCTGGTAATGGGGATGAGGTGGCCAAACTGGTGGAAAACATGCTTTCCCAGCTCACAAATACACATTCTGGAGGGGAAAACCAAACATGACCCCCCCCAAAAATGCATCCCCCTTGGCAGAAAGGAGCTAATGACGTTTTGCAGACCTCTGTCAGGGGCAGGTCTAATCTGATGCACTGACTTGACACACAAGTTTTATTAGTACTATTCATGGTTTATCATAAATTAAGCCAAAAATAGATGGCGAGGGATGAACAATTAAAACATTCAGAAATTACAGGAATAAACTGTTCACATTCAAAATCATGGGTGCTCAGACTCTTTTAGACAACAGAAAAAAGAGATCTAAGGGTTAGCTGCTGCCTGGAGTGACAGAGTGAATGCTAAAGGACATCTGCTTGTCATATTTGTGGTAATGCAGTGAAATTTTGGTGATAAAATTAGAAAGGAGGCTGTGCCCAGAGCAGCACTGGCCTGGCACAGGCTCTTGTTCCAATCAAGGTGTCACCTGCAGCTGTACATGGTCACCAAGAATCACGTGAGTGCTTCACCTCCTCTAGGACCAGCCTTTTCCTCTAGTTTCTCATTATCTGAAACCCTCCTGGACTTTTCATATTAAGGTTCTTAGTATTTTCCTGTTATTTTTACAATTTAATTACTTATTCCATTCATGCAAAATTTGCATTACAATTATTTTAATTCATTTATTAGTTAAAGGAATAGGAAAGCCAAAACTCTAGTTCCACGAAGGCTTCCTTTGGCAGCAAAAGCTGTTTTCTAATGTTTTCCTTCTCTTTGCTCTTTTTCTCTTCTCCCCCACAGATCTTGGGGCTGCTCAAAAGCAGGTGTTTCACACACCCCTTTTCTCTCCCCTCATCAAAAATCATCTAGGAAAATAACCCTAACCCACTCATATTTAGGTCCTGAGCCTGGCTATGTGCAGTGCTGAACCATCACCCTCTCCACAGTGGGGAAACTGCAGCAGCAAAAGGCAAAGACAAAAATAAAAGACAAACCCTCAGACTCTGAAGATTTGGAAGGGGGAAGAGCAGACCCTAAACACATCTCCAGTTCCAAAATCATATTAAACCTGCTGCCAGGAAGACTAGGGCAGGGATGCTGCTTCTGTTCCCTGGGAGGGCAGGGAAAGCATAGAGTCTGTTTTGATTTGAGATGTGTTTAAATTAAGAGACACTCCATCAGTGTTGATTAATTAATATGATCATCCGTCATTCCTCTCACCAGTACAGATACCTCCTGCCCCGTTAGCCACAGCGATGGAGGTAAATACAGAATTTCCTATTGAACTGTTTCACCTATTTTACTCTGAAACTACAAAAAGGGAACATCTCAGTGCTGGAGACATGGGGACAGATGGGCACAGGGGGGAGTTTGTCACCCACAGGGGTGATGGGAGATGCTGTGCAGCGCCAGATGAGCAGATTAACAAGAGGAAAAGGGAAAACAAGGGAAAATGGACTCACCCTTGAGACAAATCAGCAGCAAGAGTCTGGCTTTTGTTTTCCTGACAGGCTGGAAAGCATTAGGGAAAAGCTGGAAAACATTAGGGAAAAGCTCCTCTGCTGAGTTAAGGCAGCGAGTGGGTCCCCAGACATTCCTATTGCCCCTTGGGGATGTGGAGCCCCAGCCTGTGCTCGTGGCAGGCCCAAATCTTGCTGATTAACTTAGTTGCATTTTCGATTTCAGCCTCAGCAGGGGAAGGAAAATTATGTAAATACAATTTATAACGACGCTTCCTTGCTCCTCAGCGTGATGCAAATGAGGCCACTGTGGCAGGGGCTGACACAAGGGCTGTGCAGGGGGAAGGAAGAAATAGTGACACTTTAACACCAGACCCCACGAATAAGTAGGAATAAGGTAAAAGGCAAAGTGGAGGAGAGCAATTGCAGCCAGTGATTCCTCTCACAAATAGAATTTCATTATTTGTTCTGGGATTTCAAAGCAGATGACTTGTTGAAGTTTTCCTCCATCCCCGTAATATTTCTTGTTCTTACTCATACAGGGGACCCTCTAGGTGAGGTGGGGTGGTTCAAGGTGATTGTCTGCCTGCCCAAAGCACTGGGAGTTGAAGAAACACTCAATCCTGCCATTCCTGCTCCTACAAGGCCAGCTCTCCCCTCCTGAGGGCATTTTTGGGAGAGAAAAGTGAGACAATGAGTGCAAGTGGGTGGCTGGTGCCCGTACCCTCACTTTCATGGCATGGAGATGCAGGGAACAACCTGCAACAGCTCCATCCCCAAGGCAGGAGCTGCTGGGTGGGAGTTCTAAGCACTAGTGATCCCAGCAATGTGCAGTCTTCTGTTCTTCTTTGAAGATGTCACAAAATGGGCCTCTGGTCGTGCGTCTGCACTTGAATTAAACCTCATTGTTCTGAATTCTGCAAAGTTGTTCGCCCTGGAGTTACAGCCTCTGGAATACCAGTAATGTATTCTCTCCTTTCCCTCTCCACATGATTGCAGCATAATCTCCTACTCACTTGATTTATTTAAGCAGGCCTTCAGATGCTCCAGTAATGGGAGTCATTTAGGTCCCTCTGCAGATATGTATTTATTTATTGCTGTTCATTTAAACTGCAGAGCCAGTTGGCAGGAGAGACGCAAGACTGGGGTCACAAGGATGTTAAATTATTCGCTGTCAAAAATAGCTGGTTGAGAAAGTTAAATTAAGCAAGGTCATTCAAGGTCATAGACAATCACTGGTGGCAGGAGAAGGGTGTTAATTAGCTCTTTTATTTATGGGGGTCATCATGACCAAAGGACCAGCAGTTGTAACAAAAAGGCAAACTATGGCAACTCCTCTTGTTTCTTGGCAGAGGCAGCTCTTGGATGAGAAGCCAAATTGCTGTCCTTGACCATGATGGAGAAATTGAGGCTATTGAAAGGCAATGTTGTGATGTTCAGCAAGACCCTGTGGAGCCCCACAAAGCATGGGCCAGAGACTTCTCGCTTCCAAAATCTGCCTCAGGGCTGAAATCAGCAATGCTATGTCCACAAAAACCCTTGGGCAGAGGCTGGGGAGATGCTTAGCCAGGTGGGGAGGCATCAGAGGGCAGCTGAGATACTTTAGTCATTCATGCAGACAGGTCCTTGCCTGAGATTTTGCCACCTCTCTTGGCAGACAGTTCAGGAGCTGCATATCGCTTCTGTTAATAATTATATTTCATTTCCCCTTTGAACTTCCTCAGCATTCTCTTGCAGCTATTAGACCTTGTAATATCCTTTTCCTCCCACTATACGAGCTTCCTAAGATCAGGTCTCTATTACCTTTCCACCTCTACCATGCACTGTCAGGAACATGGGTTAGTGGTGGGTTGGCAGTGCTGTGTTAAGGGGTGGGCTCAATGACATTAGAGGACTTTTCCAACCTAAGCAATTCTATGACCAGCTAAGGTAAGAAATCCAGTTCGTGAACTGAGTAGGTGTAGCCTGGGGACACTGGGAGCTAACAGATCCACACCTTGCAGCATATTGCATGCCCATCCCAAGTAGAACAGCATGACCATGGCAGGCAGCTATTTAGTGACAGCAGTGCCTGGCCAGAAGAGACATCTCTACCAAAAGATCCATATCCTAGCTGTTCATCATGGAAGGACCCATTTTTTCCCTGTTTCTGCATAAAATGCAAGGTAGAAACCATAAGCCCTGATGAAACCCACCCTCCCATCTAGCTGAATGCGCTGGCCATGGTTCGGGATGCACCCGCACTATGATCTGCACCACGTCCGGCTGGCAAACAGCTCGCGCTAATGGATAGCTCTGCTGGGAAATCCATACCATTAAATTCTCCCCTTAATTGTCTGTATCAGCGCTTACTTCTGCACAGTCACAAATCAAGCAGCTTTTTTAATGTGCTGTCTGCTATTAAGCAACACAAAAGTCAAACAGCAGGAAGCTTACTTGAAGAGGAATGAAATCATGGCATCGGGGCTTGTCCTGGAGGAGTGATTTTGTGTTGCAGCTGAGATCAGGGTGGGGGCTGTGGCCCTGAGAGATGCAAAGATTGGCCTTTCCCTGAAAATCTAGTGAGGTAAATCAGCAGAGGAAAGGTTATCTGTGATTATATCTGTAGGAAGTAACTTCTTTGGCAGGAATACCCCTCTGCTTAGGAGCAGATAGGGTTGTGGAAGTTCAGTCAATGACCTTGATTTTTCCACAGGATTCCACAGTGAGAAGCAAGACTGTTTGGACAACAAGTAGATTGCCAGCAATTCCCCATTCCCTATAGCAGAGAGGAATGAAAGGAGTAAATGCTGCCGCTGTCTGCTCAGCTGCTTTTTATTTATGACAGGTCAGAAGCCATCCTAACAAATGCTGACTCCAAACAGTCCTGACAAGCACTTTTTAGACAATTCTCCTTCTGATCTCTTCTTTACAAAAAAAAAAAAAAAAAAGGAAAAAAAACCCGTGTTTTTTTTTCCCTTCTGTGACCATCAATGTCTTTAGCTCCCAGCAGAGCTCTCATTTCAAGCTCCCATTTCTAGCACCTGCCAAGAGCTGGGCAAGACAGAGCTGTGCATCAAGGCTCTTCCACACAACTTTCCTTGCAGATGAGTAGTTTGTTGTGATACTAGGATAAATGCTGATCTCGGTTTCACAAGCCTAAATCAATACTGGATCAGTGGAATTACTCTGGATTTACACTGGTGTAATGGTGACTGAGTTATGCTTGACAAAAGGCTCCCCCTCCTTCCAGTCATGCTTGCTATGCAAAAGAGGTGGCCTATTTTTGAAGGACTCACAGAAAGGCCGGATTTGCTTTTCCTAAGCAAATTTTTGAAAATTCTGCTGTGTTTTGAGTTTTTCCTTGTTTCCCAGTTGCCTAACAATATTGCCCATTTATAACATTTTTGTTAAATTTTGGTACATCAAAGCACTGTTTCCTGTAGCAGAAGAGACTTTGACTTTCCAGGCAGTGATCCTCAAATATGACTTTTGCATTGCCCTCCTTGGCTTTTGGAGTGCCATATGTGGGAAGGAGGAACAGGCACACACTGGACCTCATAGGAACCCTTGACCAAATCTTTGCTACCACATATGCAGAGCAAAGCTCCCAGAAGAGAAAGGTGACTCAGGTGATTCTCTACAGATGAGAAAGATGAGCAGCCAGTGGATCTGAAAGGACCAATCTCCCCAGGGATTTATTAATTTTGTGCAATGTATTTCTTACTCAGTTACCTCGAATATCCACCAGGACCCATGGGTTGGCCATTCACATCTGTCGCAGTTCAAGAAAATGGAGGTTTTGGAGTGGCTAAAGATAACTTGCCACTGGTATCCAGGTGTCCCAACAGTCCCTTCTTTCCCTTGCACCAGGGACCATACACCCATGTTTTCATCCCTATCACCCCATGAGAACCTGACATCTGTAATTTCCCCACCATTGCCAGGGCAGATATTTTCACTCTACAATTCTCTCTCCTTCAGCAAGGAACGTCTCTAGGACATGTCCTGTAGGCTTCTAGGGTACTTCCTTCTATGTATTGCTTATCAGCCTAACCTTGACCTAACATCATTGTGCAGCAACTGCAGCACTTGTGCTGACTCCTGCATTTGGTGAGGAAACCAACTCCAACTCTGCTCCCAGATGTCTCCGATTACAGAACTCAGGGGAAGTTGCTTGGGTAATAATTAGAGAGGTCACCTTTAACTCTCAGCTTCATCCAGGCTTAACTTCAAACACTAAGCAAGCATAAAACCATCAGTACAATCAAGATTTATTTGCTGCAGTACAGTTCGGCTGGAAAGGTAGAGCCGAAGGTGGGGGAAAAAAATAATAACAATGCAATTCTTTGTGTAAACCCCAGGAGTAAGGCACTTCTCAACATCCCTGACTAACCTCTGAACTGTAACTCAGATGCTGTGTTTAGTGAGCCTTGACTTGGGCACAGCCCCTCAATGCATACTCAGAAATCATCTTCGCTTCTTGCAGTGTCTAGTGATTGTTTTCTGCCTCTTCCTCCTTTCAAGTTTTATATTAAAGGGGAAAATTACTGTACTCTAGCCAAAAAGAGTGTGTAGGAGAAGATGTTCCCAAATGTACTTTTTTCAAAGAGATCTTTGACACCAGTAGTTTTTCATTGCTGCCAGTTTGTGAAACGAACTCAAGCATCATTTTAAAAGCTCTGGATACAATTTTTTATCATATACTGGGAAAAGTAGCAATCCTCCAGCACTGCTGCTGAGACTGGTGGTTACCAGCAGATACTTTGCTCACACAGCAGTAATCTAGATGATAATGAAACCAATGAAATCTCATATACCTTGATTCCCCTCTTTGTCAAAGTTTTAGAGAATGGGAATGTCTCAGGGGAGAACATGACATGAACATTTGCCCAGAGAAGCTGTGGCTGCCCACCCCCTGAAATTGTTCAAGGCTGGGTTGGACAGGGCTTTGAGTAACCTGGTCTAGTGGAAGGTGTCCCTGCCCATGGCAGGGAGGTTGGAACTCGATGATCTTGAAGGACCCTTCCACCCAAACAGTTCTATGATTCTGATTTTAAATGCTCTGTATCACCAGTACAGGATCAGGCATTGCAGACATGGTGATAAGGCCCCCTAAATCTTCAGAGGGTTCCTGGAAATGCTTCTGCACAAACCCCAAAACTATGATATGTCCAAGGCCTGCCTAAGCTTCAGCAAACCCTGCTGAATAGTTGTTTTTTTATTTCAAATCTCATTTACTTGGCCCTCCAAATAGCTTTTCCCCATTTTTTTTGCACAACACAACTGCATCAGTCCAGTAAACAAATAATGACACCATTTCTGAGCAGAGCTGTGGTGCTGCCAAGAAGCTGTTGCCTCATTAAATCTGTGTCATATCCACTTTCACTCACACAAGGATGCATGTCTTGGCTGCTGGACAGTGCTCAGCAGTTGAGAATTTGGGCTTTTCTTTGTGTTACAGATTCTCAGTAGGATTTTTTAAAGGTGACAGTGTGGCACAGCCTGTAGGAAGAGCAATGGTGAAGGAACCGAGAACCCTCTGATCCTGCAAAAAAGTACAAATCAATCTGTCTTCCAGAGAAAAATATACCCAGCTCACAGTTAGCATTTTCTACTACCTAAAGTGGAAGAAAGCAGAATTACTCCAATTCTCTCCTGACTCTGAACCACACCTGCTCGTGCTGCAATTACTGATCTCATTAACAAAGTGCTGCGAGACCTGGTTGGGATTTGGAGTGGAGATCTAGGGAAAAGAGAGGTATTGCAAGATGAGGCAGGGCTGATTCACAGCTTGGCTATCTTCCCTCTGAATCAGCAGGAAAATAATTAATATCCAGGCTAGCAATCAGGGGCAGCAGCCAGCAGTCCTCCTTATAATCTGAGGTCCTCCTTATTTTTTAGTAACTCAAATCACCTCTCTTCTTTACCAGTTGTGAAGAAAAGGCTGAAGCATTTGGTAAGGAATAGCAAAAGCAAAATTATTAGCTTTGCCTTAAACTCTCTGTGGAGCTTCTTGTTTCACCTGGGTGAGTGTTTGCAGCCTAAATCCAGCCCCAGGACTTGCTGTGGTGCCTTCCGAGGACCTCAGGTAGCCTGGGCTGTGGAAGGAGATTCTTGCTGCTGCATGGGGCCAGTGGGATGAGTCTGGGAGGCCTGACCCAATGGCTGCATCCTTTGGGATCCTCTGATCTTGATGGAAGGGTTGCCAGGGGCATGGCACTGCCTCATATGTGCATCCCCGTGTTTTAAAGGGGAAAAAGAGAAAACCCAGATCCAGCAGTAGTCATATAGCACAAAAAGACCAATCATCATGTATGAGGCTGGGAAATCTTATTGGTCAATGGCATAAATCCCTCCCAAAGCATCCAGATTGCTTCATCTTTGCATATGGTGTTTTAATGGCTGATGATACACACAGCCAGTGAAATGTCTTTTTGGTTCTACATGTCTTTGCCAAAAGGAAGGCATTGAAGCCAAAAAGGGACAGCGGTAAAAGGGTTTCAGAAGTTTCTATTTGAACACTATAGACTGAAAAAAATAATAAATTAAAAAGTCCAGTTAAGTGACATCAATAATTTAGAGAAAAAAGGAAGATGAAATTCCCCTTCACATTCAGCTTCCTATAAGGTGAAAAGCCCAGATGAGGGAATAGGTTTCTATCTAATCAAGATAGTAGGGAAAACTTTCTAAGCCTGGCTTTGGAGTGGGCAGGCAGGGGAGGCTGTAGCATCCCTGTTGCCAGAGGTTTCAAACAGGCTGTGTTGTGCTAGAGCATGGCAGCTGTAGGGGTGGAGCATCATGTTGGCCCTAACGGGCTCATCCCATTCCTCCTATTAGAGAGGGGAAACAGAGTAACCCCCAGGCACAAAGACTCCTGTGCTTTTGGGTACAGCTCCCACTGCCACAGCATGGCTGTGGGCGTTTTCATCTGGGGGGGAATAAATCAGTGAAACAGTTCAGCCAGGGACATGAGACATTTTCCCTTCTTTCAGATACCTTAATAGAGGATGTGTTGCTCCAGGTGTACCCACAGACGAATGTCATCAGCCTGAGGTCTCTGTCGGGTGAAACACCACAACCTCATGTCTGGGTCAGTACAAGCAATTGCAGAAATCACATCAGTTACTGCTGTAGGACCAAGTGGGCTATTTCTCATTAGCCAAGCCAAGAAAAAAGGGGAATGAAACCTTTAATGCACGTACAGTAGAGTTTTAGTCTTCACACTGCCATGGGCCATACTTTCACAGCTCTTAAGTTCCTTTCCAGGACCAATGCATGAAACTTATAACTATTGTCACACCTTAATAAGTAAGACTGCAGACTCTCTCTGCCCTCACTAATTTGCTGACTTCAAGATGCAGGAGCCATGTCTGGTCTTATCAGATGATTATATTGATAGATATCTATAAAAAAACTTGAACTATAGCTCTCTAAGCAGAACCAACCAAGCTGGGCATGGATTTCATCAGGATTTCATTTGGAATTGGAGGCTGTAAAGAGATGTTCTCCTCTACCTCCAGCCTTCTCACCTGAGGTTGTTTCTGCTCCAGATACTCATCACCACTCTTGCTGAAGGTAATGGCCTACAGCACTCTGTTAAGCACTGTTGAAACTAATTAAGAAAAGAATGGCCAGTTCTTACTTTGATTTGGGGATCTGTCCTTAAACCAATATGTTTTAAGCACTTGTAGTTGCATAGAGCAATGAATACAGCTTAAAAATTAAAACTATGAAGCAAAATCATATAACTTAACCTACATAGCTTATCATTAAAGGTCAGGCAGTCTCGGCAGAAAGTAATTTCTTGAGACAGAAAGTCTCTTTATTTTGAAGCAAAGCTGATAAAGCTGATGAACTAGACAAAAATGCCCTCATGGTTGTGCAAAGTGCACAGACACTAATGTCCAGATCTTGAACATGTGCCAGGAGTAATAATTCAAGAAAAGGACAATGCAAGGAAGACTATGCCATGTCTGACCAATCTGAAGGACCACTGACTCAAAACAGGAGGCGTGGCTAGGAGTGGAACAATTCTGGGAAAGGGATGGAAGAGTATTAGGTAATGCTTTGAATTGTTAATTAGGTAACTAAATAAAAGCAAGAGGCTTTTGCAACCCATGCATGCACATTTTTTGGAGAATCTAATTTCTTGTGCATCTGATATTGTAAATAAAGGAATGCTGCCTGCTAAAACTCACAGATTGAGTCTTAGGGATTTTCTTTTAAGAGCTGATTTTAGGCATCACACTGATTTCCCCTAAAACCTGATCATCATAAGTTTGCTCTGGGGTTGTTGCTGCCATGGTTGTACAAACCTGGCATGAGGCTGCTGATGTGCTCTGTGATGCTTACTGGAGAGGATGGGGTTTCCGTGGGATGTAACATGGATCATAGCATGGGAAAAAGGCTTTTTATTCCATCCTGAACATGAACAATATGTGATGTGAGCATATGGACAAAGCCACTTAGTATCAGATGTCCTGGGCGTTACTGAAGAGCCACAACTACTCCAGAGGGATGTGCATGAATGCATCAGCTGCAAAGCAAATTGATAGCCAACTCTCAAATCCAGGGGGATGCGGCAGAGATTTTCAGCGGAAACAAGTCCACAATGTTAATCAGCCCTCCTGCTTCAATTAATGTCAGCAGCAAGAAAACAGCTGGAGTTTGTTTACTTTTCAGATAACCTGTATAAAAATATCCCTTCTGTAACAGCTCTGTTTTCATGCTGTGCCTTGCAGGTTCATTGCTGGTTTTCATCTTGCAACTAGCAATAAATCTTGCTTTCATTCCAGCTGAGGTGGGATGTTAAAAATTAGATGATTAAAGAAAAAAACCCCAAATGAATAGAAGAGAAAAAGAAAAACCACAACAAACCAACCCCCAGAGGACTCCAAATGAACAAAACCCTGTTAAGCAATAAAATCCTGTTAAGCAATGACTCACAAGTGCCTGGACAGGTTTGCCTGGCTGCAGAGTGGATTTGGCTGTTCTGTTCATCACTTCTCTTTACCTGAGAAGTTGGATTTGTCCCCAGGCTTCTACAATACTGCAATATTTTAACAAATGTACTTCGTTCCGCTGTTCAGCACTGAGTCAACACACCAGCTATGAGCAGTGCTAAGGTTAGACATCCACATAAATCACTGCAGCTCTGATGCTGAGCCAGCCTATAAATATTAAGGGTTTGACATCAGTGTACATCAGCAGAGTAACTTAATTAATTCAATTTCTGTAGGATCATGCGAGCTGCTGTTCATTAGCATTCACCTCCCTGATCTCAGCAGTGAGGGATCAGAGAACCCTCAATGTCCCAAGGTACCACTGGGTGATGTGGGCACACAGTCCACAGGAGCTCCACACCCCAAGCTCCAGCTGGTCCCAATGATGGCTCTACATGCATGTCAGTGCCATTAATTACTACTAATTTCATTAAGTTGGCCTGTGCCTCTTGCATGCTAATTACGAAGCCAGTCTCAGAGAAGGTGATTAATGAATTTGGATGTTTTTCAGTGGCTATTTGTATTGCTGTAGCAGCTGGAAAGCATCATGCACTGAGACCCTTGCATGTTGCATGTGCACAAGGTGAGATACCCAGCATAGGGGTGTCTCTCCTTGGTACTGAATTTAAGAGCCAGGATGCTGAATTAACCATAGTGATTGCAAAATCAGTCTAAAGTCAGTCCGCAAAGTTTCTGCTTGTAGGTTGGGATGTCTGATCCATTATATGCAGTGCTCCACATATCAGTTCTGTCTTGGCAAATACAGAGTCCCTCATACATAAAAGGTGAATGAGGACATCATCCTAGCTCTGTTCCTGGTCAGGGTGCAGGGGACCTCTCCTTGAGATCACCACATTATTCCATCTTGGGTGACCGAGTCTGAATCCAGGTATTTGTCCTTTTCCCACCTCCATTGATCTTCCCTCCCATGCCAGCCCGATCGTGTTGGAGTTGTCCATTTGTCCTGTTCCCATGGGGACCCACCAGAGGAGCCCTTCTGAGCCCCAAACTAGTGTTGGGCCTGCCTCTGCAGGAAACCCAAGTTTGTCCTGTCTTAGCTGTTGGAGAAGGGGTTGTCTGGGAAGGCAGAGACAGGGCAGATAGCCCTGAAGATACTCTCTGAGGACACAGAGATCTTCTGGTTAGTGCCAAATCACCAATATTGCCTTCAGCCAGTTCAAGTCTTGTTTTCCACAAGCATGTCAACAGAATCATGTTGAGTGTTTGGTCCCTCTGGGTAAGAGCCAAGCCAAGGTCACTTGAACTGCTCAAGGTACATTCACAGCAAAAATGAATCACCCATTGACCCACAAAGGAGACAGACCCATCACTGCTCCATTAGTGACTCCATTATCTCCTCCATCTCCATGCACTTAGCAACAAAGATCCAGACTGGATAGCCAGTTCCTCTGCCAACTGACAGCAACTGCCTCCATAGAGCACCATGAACAGCCAGATCTCTGATTAGAACCGCTGGGATTTAAGCGTTCCAAATCTAGAGCTTCGCTTTTAGCCTTTGAGCAGGCTGAATAAAGAAAAAACAAGGGGGAAGTTGGGAGGTGGGGGAAAAGAGAAACTAATAAAGCTGCAAGTAAATGGGCAATCTTGAAAGGGAATTGTCAGGCTCAAAATTGAATTTTCTGATGAAACAACCATGTTTTTATCCCCAGGGAAATTTCAAAGTATAACTCAGTTCTAGGCCAGCTGTAAGCCCAATATGCAAAGCTGTATTTCACCCAGCCCAGAATTCTGGCAGTGCTTGTCTGCAATTTGGATGTGCTTTTGCGTGCAGCACTGCTGAGGGGAGGTGGCATTCCTTCCTCTAGCCATTTACACCACTGGCTCTAAGGTTTTGTGCCCTGTAGCTTGGTCCTGAATAGTTAATTCAGGGCTGCCCCTGCAGAGACACACCTTTGAGAGATGAGCGGGAGTACACAGGGTCTCTGGGGACTGTGGTGTGCAGCCGGAAGTGGAGAAAACAGCTGATGGTCACTACCAGGCCCTGGCTGCTGGGGTGTGATAAGACTTGCTGGGTTAATGCCTAGTGGTCCACGATTTCTGCCTGGATAAGTTCTGCTCTGCAATGATTATCCTCCCCTCACTGAAAGAAACAGGTAAAGGGTGCAGCAGAGGATGTGCAATCTGCATGCTCTGCATTGGCTGTACATTCACCTGACTCCTGCCTTTTCCTTTCCCACCCACACCATGTACCTGAATTCCCTTCTAACTTGCACATGCTAAGGAATGGCCTTTGGAAGTGAGATGATCCTGCACTATTTGCAGTCAACACTACACCTCTGAGCAAGGTCCAGTGCTCAAAGGGCCCTAACACAAGGCAGAAAGACTGGGGAACCTACTGCCATGGAGGCACAGCCAATTGTAGCTGCAGGCAGGCAGCTTCTCCATCAGTGCAGGACACACAAATCCTGCTGTTCTACTTGCGCACCACTGGCCAACACATACAACCACCCTTGTGCTAAACACCATCGAGATAAACCATCCAGCCCTGTGCAAAGCCAAGAAACATCTGGGAAAAGTTGTATTTAAAACAAAATTCTTTAATAATTTGTACTATAAAGACACAAATTAGTGCTTGACTGCAGCATGAATAACAAACGAAATACATTAAATATTTCAAAGCTACTGTGCTTTGCAAAACAAGATACACTGATACATACATATAAACCTAATGTTAGTCACTAGCTGGTTTGGTATGAAGAGTCAGTTCAGTGTCTCAAAATTGTCAGTAAGCATTACTCAACACAGCTGTGTTTTACATGTCAACTGCTACTCATCTGTCACAGTGTTATCTATCTGCAACAGTATACTGAGTTTCCGGAAGAAAAACCACACGTTAGAACTGATAGTGTCAATGTTAGAAAATTTGGTCACTTAACACTTGGGGGACTTCGTGTCCACTACAGGTGAACAGCTATGTTATTGATCAGACAGTGACATCATTGGTGTATTAAGCCGAGATCAACAGTCAACATGAAACAGTCAACATGAATTTGGAAAATCAAGAGAAAAATTAGTTCCTGTTGAGTCCGAGTAACTACTGCTTATGCTGCTTGAAACTCTCTTCCAAAATCCAGGGAACAATACTATATGAAACCACAGTTCTTCCACAGCGACTGACCAAGGCTCAAATGTATAAAGTATTTTGGTACATAGTCTTCTATGAGCATGTGTGAAAGCCCATTCTACTCAACACTGTCTTTGGAGAAACATATGTATCTGTTCCAGAGTTTTGAGGAAAGAAAGATGAATCTGAGATTGTGCTTACAGTTATTCCTGTGGACAAATAAGCAAAAGACCCTTTATCTTTGCATTTTTAAAAACCGTAGCAATCTACTCTTAAACATCAGGCAGATTCAACTTGTGTGAAATATGTGCAAAAAAAAATTGCAGGCACTGGTTTAGAGTTTCTCATCAACTGGACTCTGAACTTGATTCTTCTTAAATTAACAATTACACACTTCATCAAACCTAAACACTTTCAACAAGTAATATGGGAGAGTTCTAAAGTAAAGTAAGAGGTTCAAGCATCAAACCTGTCCCCAAATTTGTACATATTAATCCCTCTATCCCCAGTCCTGTTTGAAGCATCTGCCAGGGAGCTCCAGTAACAGGGCTCTGCATAAAGTGCTTGCTTGACTGCTGTGCCCTCATACTGCCTGACACTGAAGTACACAACCTGAAATAAACAGCAGCTGTAGGGCTAAATCCCTCAAACAGTTTTCAAAACCTGGAAAGATGTAACAGCATCAGGGATGTGGGGTTGTCAGGCTCACATTTGAGCCGAACAGAGGCAGCCACATCCTGGATAACTAACTAGATATCCACTACAAATAGTGCTGTGATTCCTGTAGAAGGAGAATTTTTAACAAAAATTGACCCCACTTATCAAAGACTTTGTCTTACAGACCCCAGTAGAAAACACAGCCCCAGCTTTCAGCAAAGCCTTGTGACAGAGATCAGGCACTTGGCAGATGTAGGCAGTTGTGTGTGAGAAATTGAACAAAGAAACCCAAACCCAATCTTAATAAGTTATACAGGACGTTTTTTGTAGTTAGATTACAGACTCTCAAACAAAGCTGGCAGAGGACGTTATAGATGGATAAGAAAAGTATTCATTCATGTACGAAACAATCCGTGTCATGTTTCATCCTCATAAAACAGCTGCTAAGTAATCTACAATGAACTGAATGTAACAGAGACTATATCACTTCTTTGGTGAAGACTGTAGAGTTAACTCAGAAAATTAGATGTATAAATAGCAAAACATTCAAATATCTAAAGTGCAGATACCAAGAGGATGGCTGACGTAATACTACCAGATTCTGTGCTTAAGCCTTTGTTATTCTCTTTTTATGTAAGATTTCTTAATCTCCTTCTGGCTTTGCTCTGCTCATGGGTAATAAAGATGCCATCATTTATCCCTTTTCATGATAAAGTCTCACAGTCAAACAGCACTTTGCAGTTAAAGCCTCCCACTGCCTACTTAGAAAGTGCAGATGGGGTTTAAAGCAAACCAAAAGTTTTACCTGAATATGTTCATTTAAATTAAGGGGTGCACATTCCACCAAAATTAAAGTGTGTTCCTGAATTCTGATGTCTGCTAAAGAAAAGAGCAGTTCTGCTTCAGACAGCTCATCTTTGACTGAGAAGTGATGTATTGAATTATTTCACCACATGCTATCAAATGTTATAATATATCCACAGGGAGAAATAGATTTTTTTAAAAAGTGGTATTGATTGCAGATTAAACAAGGGGATAGGGATTGTGAGAAACACTGGTGGCATTGGGAAGATTTTCTGTTGCTCAGAGTTTCATGTGGAAAAAAAGACATTCAGCTGCTCAAAATCAAGTGTTGGGAGCAAATCCACTACAGCCAAAAGAATCAACTGCATTTCAGATCACATAATTTAGCTTCAGCCAAACAAGACAGCCCTAGGGATGAACACAGCACAAAACTAGATTAAAAGAGAACTAAACTTAATTATAAAACAATATTTTCCATCACATCCCTCCCAAAAGATTTCACTACACCTGTCTGAATTAAAGTCCTACTCAAATCTCTTTCTAAAGCGGCCAGACTTACACACACAGATGAACAGCACACTGAGCACAAGCTGGAAGTGACAGACACCAATCAAGTCAGGGTGTTTACAGGGAGGGAATGTTGTCAGTCACGAATCAATATAATACTGTTGCCACTCTCAGGGGCTGAATGGTCCAAGTCAGGCTGCTCCACACATTCAGGCAAATATAATTAAGGACGCAGGTATTGTACAATACAGGACAGAGGTAGTTCAGGAGTGATAGACTGCATATTCCAACCCTGGCTATGGGTAGTCTTCTAAACACTCGTGGGTAGCACATCATCCCTGTGCTAATAGAAAAAAGCATTAGGATGAAGTCTGGAGATGACTAATACTGCTAGCCAACCACATCGCCTTCAAAACATGGATGAGATTCCTCATGTGTTATCTTCAGTTCTGGATAATGCATGTCTTGAGCTGTATCCAGAAAATCTAGATTCACAGAAGAAAGTATAGTTTTGATCTGTACTGGGAGAGTAATTTTGAAGTTTTTCTCTTGTTTTCAAGAAAGAATTTTTCAGGTCACATTCTGCAGAAATACTCGCGGCTCATCTGTCTCAAACTGACGGTGGTAAGGTGGCAGATTTCCTGGTTCTTCACAGATGTTAAAAGATAGAAGAGTTCATTGCTATCAAGTCTGTCCAACACATCTTGTAGATTCATATTAAATAATACCTGTTACTTCCATAATTCTCTTTAAAGTAGCTGCTGTCTGAATCCTACTCAAAAAAAGGATCAAATATGACCTTATAAGATGTAGTGCAAGAAAAGCTTGGGATATGCTGCTCTAAGATCTGTAGGAAAAAAAATCAGCATTGTCATACAAGTGATATAAATGAAAAGCAATTTAACAGACATTTAACACATTACAGGAGCTAGGACATATGTCTTTCCAGGCACTAGAGAAGGCAGTCTGAAGTGGCTTGTCATTTTCAATATCACTCACAAGATCAGTAAGGCAGTCCAACCAAAGCACCCATGATTTTAGATTATTTATGCTTAAAAGGACACACAGGTCAATTACATTCTTCAGGGTCTAATACAACCTGTTGAAAGAAAGGTTGCTGGCAGGGTGGTAGAGCCGTGCATGGTTTTGGTCATTTTCAATGAAGGAAGAAGCCAATTTGCGTAATTTTTTAAAAGATAAAAACATCAATGACAAATGATACATGAACAAAAAAAATATCAGCAGCATAAAATTAAAATAAGAGCTTTTACAACTTTTTTTTTCTAAATCCAGACAGTTCAACTCAACACAATCTGAAAAAAACCTCCACTACACTTCCTAGTAGCAAATGTGCAGGAGATTCAGCAAATATCTTTAAAATACACCATTATAGAGATGCCCGATGAATAAGAATGTGGTTTTTCAGGACACTCTGGTTCTTAGGGAAACTAAACAGAGACCCCAGATCCTTCAGTAACAAAAAAAAGGCCACAAAAATAAAAGTTTTTTTTCATTTTCATAAAAATAATACCATGCCTAGCAGATGTCACAAGTGACTGTTGATATGTCTTGTTGCTGAACTGCTCCTCTTATGGGACTCTCTTCCTAACTTACAAAAACATGCAAACACACTATATAAGAAAATGAGATACAGTGTGCAGAAAAATGCTTGAGAGAGCCTGGAGGTGAACAGGCAGGCACTTATTTTCAAGCTACATTTTTAAAACAGTTCTCAAATCTCTTTACAAGAAATATGCCTTCTGGATAATTAAAGACACTTTACCCATTACAGGATTTTCCTACCTCTATGCTAATTGTTCTTTCAGTCTGAAAAGCACGTATTTCCCAACACAGATGCTGAGTTTGTCTATGGAACTAGATCCTACTGAAACCAAATCTGTTCTGAAATGAACCCTCTGGTGTCTTTATAGTGGCTTACAGGTTGAGATGCACTGCTACCACCATGTGCTTAAACGTCACTGAACTCACTCAAGGTTAAGTATCTTTTTCCAGCCTCAAGTTTGGGTCTGTTTGATCCCAAGAGTCCAGGGTCAGTCATATAACAAAAGCCACAGTTTTATCTGGAGATTCATATCAGTACGAGTGTTACTGATGGACACAGAAGATGCAAATAAACTGCAAACGGAGAAAAAGACATTAAAGGAAGGAGACTGTTTTAGCCAGCACTGTTTGTACAATAGTCAGGACTTTGAGATCTGGGAGACAGTTTTACAGCTACATTACCACGCCTTGCTGCTGTGGGCATGTTTAAAATCAACACAGAATAGGATTTCCAATCAGTCTGAGCATTTCCCTTTTTTTCTTCATGTCAAGAAGAATAAATCTCTCAGAGCATCAAAAACAGAAAAAAATTGCATAGCATGGCAGCAGGTAGGCACAGAGACAGACTATGAGAATTGCTCCAAAATCAAGACAGTCAAAACCACAGCCTTCATATGAGGTATATTTTGCAAAACTGTGTTAGTTTAATGTTTTCTTTACATTTACTTATCAACTTTCACCAGCTGGGTAGATAAAAATTTCAGAGAACAGAAGGTTTGTCCCTGCCATTAATCCCCTAAATTTGGTGGTCAGATTTCCACAGAGTAACTGTGACAAACAAATTAAGAGCAAGCAAAGTGCTGGCATTTATATTTGGGGGTACCCTCAACCTCTATCTTGTTCTTTACTCCTTCAACATTTCTGAATAAGAAAATGCTTCTGAAAGTCAGACCAACATTTAAGACTTGTAAAATAAGGGAAAGATGAATTCAAAGCTGAACTAGCAAGCATCTAAGGTGTTTGTCTATCTGTATGAATGGGAAATAGGAAGTAAAAAAGCAGGGATAGAAAAGGGAGGTATGTAAGTAACAATTACAAAAAATAATAAAGAGTGTTTCTTATGTTTCTGCAGTCACTCTACAGTTTCCTGATGAATCACACAAAATTAGGAATTCAGTTTCCAGATATAAAAAAGAACCCCGATAAGGCTTCACCATTTCAGTGTCTTCTGTTGGTCACACCTTGGAACATCCTCCATGATGACCCTCTCAGTTTGACTAAAGAGAAGATAAAAGCTTGGTACGAAATGAACTAAATGGCACAAGTATCACAACCATTTTGCTTAAAATATAAATTGCAAAGGAGGCTGTGATAAAGCAAAACAGAATAAAGCCCTAAATCAACCATTATATACTTCATTAATTGTATAAAAGTGCAAGATTAAAGTAGTTTGGGTTAAGCATTCAGTTCACTATAGGCCACACAAATGCTTAGCTTGGCCATCAATGGCCTAGTTTTGTCATTCAGTTACTAATATTAGTTTAGACCACAGAAAGAAAAAAAACTGAATGAAAAAACGTATGCAATTCACTTTGAAAATGGTTAGTTTTCTGTGACCAGCACGAAATATTACCTCAATATCATAAGCTATACAATATATACATAAAAATATTGTGTCTTAATCTTTGTTTTAACAACTTAGAATAAAGCTGTACTGAACGCTATTTCCTTAGTGTGCCAACTCTTTGCTCTGCTCTGGCCAACTGGGCCAGTGACACAGAGAAGTCCTTTTATAGCAATGGTACTCGGATCGATCCACAAGTTTGACACTTCAGCCACAGAAACTGTTGAAATGCTTTATTCAGGCAGGCTGGGTGATCTCATGCGACTGCCCATGTCTCAGTCAAAGCTTCTTGGGTGGCTCCACAAGAAGAACAGGCCATATTCCAAAAACAAACTGTTAAAAGAAAAAATAGGAAGAGGGGAAAGATTTCTTGGAATATTATGTTTCTTGGATCAGAAAACAAACACTTTACATATAATGATTGATAGGACAAAGGGGTAATGGCTTTAAAGTGTAAGAGAGTAGATTTAGATTCGATATTAGGAAGAAATTCTTCCCTGTGAGGCTGGTGAGGCACAGAAACAAGTTGCCCAAAGAAGCTGTGGATGCCCCAGCCCTGAAGTGTTCATGGCCAGGTTGGATGGAACTCTGAGTAATGTGATCTAGTGGAAGATGTCCCTGCCTCTGGCAGAGAGGCTGAAACTAGATGATCATAAGGTCCTTTCCAACCCAAACCATTCTGTAATTCAATGAAAATTGCAACTGCATTTCCTAACAGGCATAATTATTGATCCCCAACAAAGTTCAAAGCACAAGATCTCCACATGCACATTAATGCACACAAAATATTGCTTGCTTACCTTCACCTTTGGCCTGTGTTTCAGGAAAAGTGTCCTTGTGTATAAACTGTGGAGAAGGAAAAAAGCATGCTTAAAATTTCATGTATAAAACAACATATAAAATAATGATATAATAATCCCAGTTTTATTTTCCAACTAGAAAGCAATTGTTTCTGTGATCGTAGAGCTACTCATTCTAGATTTAGTCAGAATACAAGACATTACCTTACAGTAAATCCCTCTAAAGACCCTGCAAACTAATTTACCCTATAACTTATAGGGGAAGAAAGAATGACATCCAGAGGGGGGAAAAAAAAATCAAACAGGGACTAGAGCCTCTCATTTTAGAAGGATGAAATTTAATCACTTTACCACAAAATATAGCAGAGGTACAAGGGAGGAAAAGCAACATAGCTTGATTCTCTCTCTCATTTTTATTTTTAGACACATTCTTCTCTCAGAAGATCTTTTTCTGTTTATGAACTCACTTTTTTAAAGGGGACTAGATGATGCCACTGTGTGCCTAAGAAAATGCTCAGGAAACTACTTCAGGGAAAGCATACAGTTCACTGGGTAACACAGAGAAATCAGGCATCTGCACATTGCCCAAGAGCTAAAGGATGCAACCCAAAGTATTTTTTATGTGCTGCACGTTGGAAAAACCTTGCCTCTGCTTGATTCCTGTAAGGAATTCTCTTAAAAATAATATTTCAAGGTCTATAGGGCAGCAGACAACATGTCAGGCATAACAAAGCAACTGTTTTCCATATACCTTGACATATTTAATATATACATACATATCTAAAGGTACATATGTATATATACATCTACATATGTATACATATAGGTACATATATACATATATATAAAACAAAAGCTATCAGATCAACTGTTGGAACTGTACTTATTTTTCTGTGCATTTTCCTTTTACCAGCTTTTTAAATATCTGACTAAAAAGGAGAATATCATGCTAGATGTAAAAAAAATTTTATGTAATCAGGTTACATGGTAAAATATTACTTCATTATAAGATGAATCAACTGCAGAAATTCTTCAGAGACTTTAGCTTAAATTCTCTTCTTGTACCTGGTTCCACTAGATGGTGGTATAGAGCAAAAATGAGATAAAAATCTGCTGGCTCCAGACTTGCTAACTTACATTATTATTCAAGTCTCCTCCTAAAACTAATATCCTGCTCTTCTGGGAACAGCTCTACTACAACTACTTCAGCCATCACCCTTCTGCACTACAGCATGATGATGTCTAGGTATTAGGAGTGACGGTGTCTATCAAAAAGATTAGTTATGCTGCTAAATTTAAACACATTTAAATACTTTAGGATTGCTGCTCAAGAACAGACAGGTATTAATGGCTTACATTCTGAAATTATTATAATGTCAAATAGTTTTCCATTTTAACTGCCAAAGGGTTCCCATTTCTAAATTACATTTTCTTGAAGAACTGTGACTATTTAAAGATTAGTGATTACATTTTGAAGAATATAAAATGATCTTCTGGAGTTTTAATATCAGTTGCAAAGAGGAAAGGAAATCTCGCACCAGTTTAACAAGTCATTTCCCTGCTCTTCTGGACAATACAATATTCTGAAGTACATCTGAACATGTGAAGACTCCTAAGATCTCTTTAAGAATATCCAGTTTATGAACATCTTCTACCTTAGCAGGATATGAAGGTAAGAACCCAGTCCTGTGAGAATATGCCACCATGCATGAAACTGTGTCACAGCTCCCACCACAGGAGGCATCCTCTCTCGTAGTGCTCTGAAAGAAAGAAATCACATGCAACAGAATTTTTTTCAAGCTAAGCAATCTCAAATCAGTGTTTGATTCTCAGCTCACACATTATTGTTTCCGTATCTCAGGCATGTGCTTGAAGGGTGAGGCTTCACGTGATCAGGCTTTCAGCAGGTCAGCAGCAGTTATACCTTATACTGCCAGTACAGAAAGATATCAGCTCACTGACTTCCTTATACATTTAAAGAAAGAACACACTTCTTCATACAATGAGTAATCAGTTACTTCTGGACTCAAATTTCAGGGAATACATTTATCGCATCCCACAGATTACCATTCTACCATGAGTTCTACCATTCTGCTCCCCCAGACCCCTGTGAACTACTGTCCATAGGATGAAACACTGACTTTAAGGTCTGAGAGAGGAAATGGGATCTATCAGACATCAGCACTTCACCTGTGGCAATCACACCACCAATTCCCCTGGTCCACTGGGCCTTAACTTGCCTTTTCCTGTTGGACTCTATAACAGGGACAAAATAGGTGTTTAGTGAGGAATCAGTGTAGGTAGAGGGGCTGAAATACTCTGACAAGATGCTTTGTATTTTGTAGTTAGGGGAGTGAGCAACTTGTGAAGGGGCTAAGGGATGAAGCTAAAGATATAAAGGGAAGGAATTACATTGCTCTGATTTCTCCCACTCACTAGGCTTCTGCAGTTATCACCTATTTTGGTTGACGGTGGAGCAAATGTTTGCTGCACCTGCTTGTCTTTTTGGACTTTCATTTCACATTCAGTCAAACAAAAAAGGGAAAACAGTGATTGCATATGTTAAGGAAGAAAAATCTGCAGCTTCTGTAACACTTTAATGTTTGATGTTATAGTGCTCAGCCCCCTGACTAAATCCTCAACTATTGCTTAGTTTCCAGAGCTGTTCAGTCACAAGTATTAGCACAGAGCTTCAATTCAGTGAGCCCAGCAATGACAGTGGAACACACTGGTTGTGTTGTCAGCCTGGCACAACCTCCAAGCCTTTGGATGGCAGGAAATTTCAAAGCCCAAATTCCAACCAGAGAAAGCAGGTGCTACAGATTTTGTTTTGCTATTTTTATTTTTTTGGCTTTTTTAAAAAATAAACTCCAGATTTAATGAAATATGGGAAAAAAACCCTGAACCAAAAACCAATTTTAAAATTTAAAACCAACCAGAGCAGATAGGTGGATGATTCACAACTTACATCTTTAGAGAACAAAAAATTTCAAGGAATTGAAATGCATTTTTTCCAAAGGTTCAAATTATAACCACTGGGAGAAATCCAAGGCTCTGCAAATGTCTGATTACAGCTAGTAAACAAGCATATTTATTTTTTTTCAGCACCATAACCTAGCAAATATTACAGGAATTAGGCTAGCATTTATTCTCTTTACAAAATGAGGCTGGAAAATAGTACCTCGGCAGCTGGTGTAATTTTTGGGCCTAGGAACCAGTTCAAAAGCCCCAAGGACCCACAGCAGTTCAGCAGGCTTGGTGAATTGTGGGTTATGAGCTCACCAGTGATGTGAGGCAGCTGCAAAAATCAACCTGGATGCCAATATTTGCAAAGTAACTGCATACTCAGCCACTTGTGTTGCAAATAACTCTTCTATCCCATCACTATCAAGTGCTTCTAGGGATGAGGCACCATGTATTACATTAATTTAAAAAAATTCAAGAATACTCTATTGGAATTAACTTTCAGTTGGACTAATCTAGTGCAGGAGCTACAGAGCCAAAAGGAACAGATGGAAAACTCTAGACTTCTTTACAGCATACTATTATTTGGCCCTGAGAAAGCAACCTACTAGGACAATTAGGTACACCACAGATTCAGTGGTCTAACAGTATTTCAAATTGCCAGCAATGTATTTTTCTGGATGCTGGAATCAACCTTTCCATCTCCTCCAGTTTGTGGCAGAACACATGCATCATAACTTGGTGCTGTTTATTGGTAACATATACATTGTAATAGGTATTTCTTTAATGTGAAGAACTAGTGCTTTTGATATTTTCCTGGGAAATGGCAAGAGTAGAAACCAAAAAAAAAAACCAAACTAGCAAGATAAAAACATATTCAGATGAGATCAAGTGTAAATAGAAGGCTTTAGTAAGCCACAGATTCTCAAAATTACTTCAGTGACATTACTTCTCACAGTTTACTTTGAAGTTAGACAGAAATATCAGAAAATAAATCTACTAATGGATAAAAACATTAAAATAAAAAACCTGTTGAGTGCTGAATCTAATTATGAGCAAACTGGATAAAATCCTCATGGATGTTTTGTAGGCAGCATACCATACACAACATGAGTTAAACTTGAACATACACCACAAAATCAAATTTTTATACTAAAAGATTATTAAGAGCTATCCAGACAAAGTGAAAAAATACTCACCTCAATTTATCACAGAAAATATTGTCCACATTCCAGAGGAAAAAACCCATTAAAAACACAGTTAAAGATGTATAGCCTAGGCCTCTCAGCCATGGGTATACCCTAGAGAGAGAGACATAATGCAAAGTTTAGTTCAGAATGCTTTAAAGGCAGTGTGTAACATACATAAATACTACTATATGTAAATAAAATGCTTTATCAATTTGTTTTTTCCCCAAAAGAAAAAATAACAACTTCAAATTTCATCTATTTAAATATGGTATTTTACTTCTCCTCTCTCCTGACTTCAAATTCTCTGAAACTGTTCTTTTAAATGCTTTATGTCTAATTGTTTCCCTAAATACTATTCTTCTAATGAAACAATTAAGTGGGAAAACTGATGTTGGCTAAAAGGCACTAATTCTTCAGTTCCATGTATAATCTTTCAATTAAAAAAAAAGAAAATAAAAAGAAGCCATGTGACAAAGTAGGATTTTCCCCAAAGAGGAGGCTCTTTTCCAGTAGATAATATCCTTACACTGGTGGACTTGTTTAAATACAGTCTTTCAAAATGACTCTTGTGAACACAGACCACCATGACCAACAACTAACCAAACTTACGGTATTAGGAAACAGTAATTGTATGTGTATTTTAGAGTTGAGTGCTACTGGGGATAGAAATTTAATTTAATTTTGGAAGAAAAAAATCCTGTTTAAGATATGGGAAACACACTGAAGAATCAGATGCAAGGAACTGCACCACTTATTAACTTACTCTCCGTGTCTACATTCAGGCTGGACCATGGAATTGTAAACTTCTACATGGAAAGCTCCTTTCCCACTAATAAGGCAAGTCCAAAAGCAACCCAAAATCTAACCCTAAAAGGTTGCCATGAAATACTGTTCAAATTGTTTTTTAACTGTTACAAATACACAGTTGAAATTCTGGGTGAAAATGCATTTCTGAGCTGCTTTTTCCTACACTGTGTCCTACACACAGCACACGCTTCAGAGCTGTGAGCACTGGGAACCAAAATGTGCAAAACACAACAGGTAGAGCTAACCAGATACGAGCTGTACATGTTCAGGAATGCACTGCCAATATAAACTAGCAAAACTATTACTTGTTTATCTAATAAATGTGTGGAGCACTATGCACTACATGACACTGTAATATTCCCAACTCAGTGCTCCAGAGACATAAGCAAGACCAAAACATAAAAGAGCACTCTACAGTATGTTAGACATGCTGCTAAAGAGGTAATTAGCTGGAACTGTTCAGGGAATAAACGGTGGTGTTTTGTGAAGGAATGAGAAAGAGACTGGCATCACTTATTAATGGGGAACATGCTTTGTGAACGGAGAATAATGTGTGCCCAGCTGTAATCTTGGGAAGGAAGCAGACCAAGAAAGAGATGAAAAGTGTGGGGGGAACAGGCAGGACAAAAAATAAATGGTGAGGACAGGATGCAGTAGTAGCCCGGAAGGAATAACATGCCGTTCTTTGGGATTTTCACTCTAAACTCTGAGACTTCAAGCCCTGCAATAAGAAATATGAGTGATAGGAAGTGAAGTAAGAAACCAAATAAACAGAAATCAGGATCAATATTTAAGCTGAAACAGGTGGACAAGTGCTAGCACTACTGATGGACATACAGGAATATGTTCTAGCAATGCAGAGAAAGTGAATCCAAAAGTGTGCTTGGAGAAGAATTTTAGAGAAAAGAAAGGGTACCTTCAGGTTGGCACAGCTTCACTAGCAGAACTGATTTAAAATTAGTAGTAGTTTAATTAAAATTTAAAAGTAGTTTAAACCAACTTCTCTCCCCATCCCAACTTTCTGATCAGTTTGCATAATATAACCAAATGGGGGAAGCAAGTCTTTGTAGGGCCCTCTTGCAATGAAGTGATCAAGCTAATTAAGAGTATACACTCTAAATGCCTAAAGTTGAAGCAAAAAGCAGGTGGAACTTCAGAGACAGACTTTGCTGGAGACAAAAAATGAATGCTACTCTGGGAGGGAGGATGGTGATGTTATTGATAAAGACAGAAGACTATGAAATGCTTTGGAAATAATGAGAATGCACAACTGTGTGGAATTTGCAGAACTAGAAAAATAGCAGGCCCAAGTGTTTTTCTACACACACAGAAAGAAATTTAATCTAAGTGACTAGAACTATGCTCAATCCTTGAATAAGAACAAAATTAAAATGACGAACATGATTCAATTTTGTTCCCCTTGGAAGTGAATTAATGTAATATCACTTAAGATCTCTAGGTTAGGATTCAAACTTCCAGTTCATGGGTTTTAAAAGTGCCTTTAATCTGATGATTGTTTCTACCACTGCAACTCAGTATCAGTTTTAAGTTCTTTTTGCTTAATAAAAGTCTGTGAACGTTTGCACTTGGTCTGTGGGAATTTCTTGGGAAAAGCACAATCAAATGAATTGAAATTTCAAATGGAAGACAATTCAATGAATGTACTTGATCCTTGTGGTCTCTTCCACTCAGGATATTTGGTGATTCTATGATACTTTAATTTACATATTTTGTTAAATTTTCGCTTGTGTTCCAGAACAGATACATGTGGAACTCAAAACAAAGTTTAACAAAAAACACATTTCGAATGATGACAATAGAAGGAAAGGAGTAATTTTCAGGAGCAATCTCCAAATACACAAGAAAACCAACAATTCACAGGGCATAGACAGAAATGGACAACAAACTGAGCCCCTGAGAGCCAGGAGTAAGTGTTTACTCCAATACTCATTCAATTCTTCTTCCCTTTTACCTACCAAGTCTGTGCTCTGATGATTCTAATGCTTCTCATGTCTCGTAACACTTCTAATACCTTTTGTTTGTTACAGTTTTTATTTTAATTTCTATAATGCATACCCAGACAAAACTGTAAGAAAAACTATCATTTAACCTTCTGTGTTATTATCTTTTACACTTGAATTTCAACTACTTGAGCAGGGAAGAGAAACAGAAATTGCTAAGTGATGGTTCCGCTCTGCAGTCTTACCACTCCCCAGGTATCATCATTAGAGAGTTTGGATACTAGCAAGAGATTTCACATTACCCAGCACTATGAACACAGAAACTCCATTGCCCTTGAAGCCCCAGGATAACAGCTGAAGCCACCAGCAGGACAGCTGGCAGCGAACAATTAAATGTTATTCCAGTGGCTTCAAAAAGTGCAATGTGATGAGCCATTCTGTATGAACTAAGCAGAGCTCATGAGCTAGCAGTGTGTACCCAGTTAAAGAAATTTTGCCATCGCCAATTTCTAATTCTTTTTTTTCCTAATTTCTTTTTTTTAAGCCCACAAAAAAAAAAAAAAAAGTAAATACTATGTTATAATGCTGAATGGTTACTTACCATAATACTATATAAACAGATCGTAGAACTATAATGGAAACTAGCGTTCCATACATGACCTGGAAATAAAAAACGAGATAAAATTCAGCAGCTGGATTCAAGAGACCTTATAAAATACTACAGAAGTAAAAAAAAACAACAACCAAACTTGAAGCCTCTGCTGCTTTTTTTTTTGCTTTCTTAATCTCAAGAAAGCAGTATTCCTTCTGACTTCCTCTCCAGAAAGCCTTCCATTAAAGTTTCAAATAAAAGTATGATTATAAACCATGGCCTTTATGCAATTAGAGGAAAAATCAGCTGTGTAAAACCACTGTTTCACTGTTTTGAATCAGAAAGCTAACACTAGATGGCACTCGTAAAGCATCCTGAAGTCAAGAATGGTAACTAACTCCTGTCATCTCTTCTCTGTCTGCGTATTTTAGCCCAGGATTCTGTAAGCATCACCTAAACCCATTTTTGAAAGCGGTACTTCTTTTATTGATATCTGATTAATATTGTTTCCTGAACGCAAACACTTGACTAGAATATGCATTATGCCCATACTGAGCTTCAATATGCAAGAAACTTTTCAGAAAGCATTTCAAAGAACTATTACAGATTGTTGGGATTCAATCTCATTATACAGTGAGAAGGCTGCATGCTCTGAAGATCCATGAGCAGAATCTGGTTCACTGTAGGCTTGATGAATTTGAGTACAATTGCCTGACATATATAAAGAGTGAAAGTAATCATTTATTTTCTCTCTCATGATCTTTAAATCACTCTCCTTTTTTAATCACAAACTTAGGATCCATGTAACAATCTCCAATATGTAAAGACTAAAGGAAAATGTAGTCAGTCATGCCTTAGAAGTGATGCAGAAGCCCGTGCAGCAGGAAGGATTTTTAGACATTGCTGACATTCAATTACTCTCTACACTTTTTACTCTGAACACTAGTTTCCTCCTGCCAAAAGGCAGTTTGTTCCAAGCAGCTGTGCCTTGCTCTTTGCCTCTCTTCAGTGGTCCACAAGCCCCTTGCTATTTTTTTCTTCTTTGTTCACTGCCTTAACCTTTCTCATTTTGCTTCCGCTTAACTCTTATGTAATGCTGCATGAAAAAGAAAAATTATAAACCTTTGCTATTTTTAAAAGCCACTAAACCTCACAGAAGCATGTTTACAAACTAGTGTCCTTACCATGTTCAACTGACCTCCTTATACCCTTCCTTCTTTTAGACTGTGTTGCCTTTGAGACAAGGACTGCCTCTTACTCTGCTGTAACTGGGGCAGTCAGGTGCTACTATCCTGTAAGCACATGCGTATGTCTCGTCATCTGACATAAAACAGGTAGCTGTAATAATGCAAAGTGAAACCTGCCTTTCAAAAGTCCATAAAGGAAAATTTGCAAGCTTCTTTTAGCTTGAAGGATGAGGTTAGTACCACACACCATATTATCAGTGCATCTACAAAGAACAAGACAGACAACAGAGCCCTTAAGTTTGCCAACAGGTAAAATAAGCTCCAATATTGACTATTCAAAGTCTTTCAGCACAGCAGGTCTTTATATGCATTCAGAGTGAGATTAAAGAACTCCAGTAAATAAATTACTACTACTTTGTGTTCTGCTCTACAGAGCTAAACAAAGCAAAACTATTTGAAAGGCTAATTGGTTCTGGCTTGTACTTTATACAAATCTGTTGGTTAATTCTAGTCCCCTTGTTGGGGTACAGCACATAAATCAGTAAAAAAAGAAAACCAGCAAAACCTGCTAAACACAGCCTTAGTAGCAAATGCTTATCAGTGCCAAGCCAAATGCAGAAAGAGAAACGCTGAGGTGTGGTAGATGCTGTATGCTGGTGCAATTCTTCATTCCTGACGTTTTGCCAAAAAAGACCCTACCATATAACAAATACAGACTAAATGCTAAACTTGAACACCATTTAATTCACCAGCCTCATTTAAAAGAGCCTGTTTAATTTTTTTCTAATCAAATCCAGTAATTTATTCTAAGAAAGAGATGGCACATAGGAAGACACTCACAGAAAGGCTCCTCTAGAATCCGAATTGCAGTGTGATGCCCTTTTTTTGCTATCTCCTCCTTCTTACAATTTTCATTGCTAAAATACTCCTCTGCAGCAGAGATTTGTGAAAAACCTATCCATGAAGAGAAACTGCTGTCATACACATTAGGGGGGTGACCACCTTTATGCTTGTACCCAAATTACTCTTGGGTTCTTTATACAAGGAGTAAAATAGTGTCAGATTATGGCTAGAGACACAGATCTTACAGGCAGCCCAAAGCCCAGGTAAAACTCTATTGTTTTCAGCAGTTGCTAAAAGCAGGAAAGAGCAAAAGCTAAGAAACTTTCTTTGTAGAGCTTGTGGCTTGGTATTTCCTAGTGAGTTGCTTAATAGCTTGCAGAAGAGGACAGTCTTAACGGACAGAGGAAGGAAAAAACCCAAAAAGAACCTTGCAGTGACTGCAGAAAAACATGCCCACAGCTGACACTTCAATTTCTTGCCTTTTCTGCTCCCCCAACCAACCAGGTTGTTAGCAATGAAACATGTTTGTGTTTAAAAGCCTGTGAAAGACTGGAACAACAAACTGTTCTACTCTGCATGCTCCAATCCTCCACGCTGAAGGTGAGTACCAAGGAGGTGTTTCAGTGATATGCTGAGACTGTTTGCTGCACGTTTCGCTACACTTGTTTCTTACTAGAGGGCTATACACCAAGCTGCATAATTTAGTTCATACTCCAGGGAGCAGGGCTTACTTTATCTCCTCTGCCAACCATGGATTTACTATTTTCATCATGGTAAAAATTTGGTAGACATTATCCATCCGCCCAAAAAAGGAAAAAGTACAATATTGCCAAAAAAAAAAAAGAAAAAAAAAAGAAAAACCCCCACCCCCGCCCCCCCCCCCCCCCCCGCCTTATTCAAGTTAATTCAAATTTTTCCATTCCCTTAGCTCCTTTTGTTCTTCTTTAACTAACACATCATTAAGTGACAGATGAAAACTCAGGCAAGTTTTCTGCTCTTTTCTCTCACAGTGCCTTTAAATTGTAACTCAAAGAACATCCTTGCACTTCAACTGAAACTAAAGGAAACAGCAGAATCCCATAATCCTTTGTTATCACTAGACAGTTCCCTCTTTGCTGTTTGAGATGCAAATAAAGCTGCACAAATTCCAGCTTTGAAGCCCTTACCTTTGCAACTGGGGAAAAACCCAAAGTCAGATGACTACACACTGGATTACCTCATAAGCAGGCCAAATACAAAGAACATCCTTCTAATTCACAAATGGAAAGTACACACTTCAGGGCTCAATGTCTGGCAGCACTTTTGATGTGGAGGCAATTAAGCAAATCATACAGATTCACTTATGGAAGTCAGAGCTTGGTACTCCACATTAAGGGGCAGAGCATACAACACTGGTTCTTCATCTACCCTTCTAGTACAGAAAGCAGCAACAGTCTGCTATTTCCACTGTTCCTGGCCTTCTGCTCCTTCTGGGTTAATAAACTGAATTTATCAGCCTCAGATATTAGTATACACATTGGAAACCACAGAGACTTCGGGTTCTTGGCAACCATTGCTTATCTATTAATACACCAACCAACTATCACAGGATAGCCTAAGTACTTGAAGTTGGAAACTGTTTTTGCAATTTGCAACAAAGAAAAGTGATTTCTACATGTTTTTGGATTTCTGGAAAAGAAATCTGAGCTGAGAGAAAAAGGAAGGACCATCCCCAAGATGATATTGAAACACCAAGTGTATCAGGAATTACAACTGTTGACATTTTGGTCTGAGTTTTTGCCATTGCCACCTGTGAAAAGATTTATCCTTTTCCTGCCAAGTTCTAGGGAACAAAAGCTGATACAGTGAAAGTTTTATCCTTGAAGACAGACTTTGCATAAACTAAAGTTACTTGAGTCTCTCCTATTTGTTGGACTGCCTTGGGAGGAGAGCTGTTGGCGAGGGAAGCAAGGGGGAAGAGGGAAAAAGAAAGAAAGAGTGAGCGAGAGTGAGCAGCAGGGTCTGTGACCTCTTCCCAGGGGGGTGGAGGCCTCATCCCCCCAGGCAGATGTCTCCAGGAGGCTCAATAAAAAAGGTGAGAGGGCTTGTGCTCTTGGTGTTGGTGGTTCTTTCCCCAAAAAGACAGCAGGGATGCCTGCTGTCTGCCAATGCTTAGAAGATGTAGCTCCTGACTTTGGGGGAATGTCCTGAGTTGGTAAAACAACCTTACATGAGTAACTCTTTGGTGACTGGGGTGCTTACACGTTTGGGCTTATTGCTTCAGTCTCCCTCTTTCTCTCTCCCTTTTCTTTGGGTTCTTGCTATTTGGTCACTCTTGTTAATAAAAATACTGGTTTTTTTCCTGAACTCTATGGTGCTCAGCCTCATTTTTCCAGCAACTGTAGAACCCACCCTATTACACCAAGTAACTCAGCAGTTACGACTGTGAGGTACTACATGATGCCTGAATGAACGAATTCAGATTCACTTGCTTTGGCCCTGTTCAGATGCATGTACATGACAGCAAAATAACACACAAGTCACTGCTGCTGTAGAGCTTCAGTGACAGTCTGTCACAGTAAACCAAGGTTCCCCTTCAATGACTTGTAGAGCTGAATCCTTGGAGAGTCAGAATATCGTTTCTCATTCCTGAAGTTACTGTGCAGGTAGAAACACACTAGCCAGAATAAACGATGTACTTGCTCTCTGCAAGACATACCCAAACCAACTATGCAACAGTGAAATGTCACTCATTAGATTTATATATGACCTTCAGCAGGACAATGACAAAACAGAAAAAGCTCTATAGTGAAGCTATGCCTGAAAAGGTCATTTTTAACAGACTGCTTAGCAACCTGAGCATATAGAAAGTAAGAACACATTCCACTAAAAGGCACAATATATTTAGCCACAAGTCTACAACTAACTGTTGCTTTAGCAGCAGGAGGGACTCCGGAGGGCTTGAAGCGGCTCAACACAGATTCCCCAAAAAGGGGAGCCCTGTGAGTCTGAACAAGTTGTGCCCTAATATAACCTATTCTTCATGCAGTTTCAAGCTCTCCTATGTACTTCTACATACACATTTCATCGTGATTTCACTTTCTTCTTTGCACCTTTATATTTAAAACACACATAGAAAAAAATGTTACTAGTTTTTTTATCAAGTCAAGTGAAATACCTTTTCCCGCCATGTTTACTCTCTTCCTTTTACTCAAAGTTACCTTAATTGGTAAATTCAATACTTGTATTTTACTTCTACCAAAAGTAAAACAAAAAAATCACTGGTCATATTACTGTGCTGTGATCAGTGAACATCCAGGAATTGCCCCCCTCCTCTGCTGATCTATTGAGCAGTTTAGAAGAATAGTTGGTATTTGTTCAACAGTGCATCTCTTCTATTTGAATCAGTTGTCATCCTAGTCCTCAGTTCTCCCAGTTATCTCTTCATCTCCTCCCCTGCACTCAGCAATGCCTCTGAACTTTATATCATCACAAATACCATCAGTACACTACTCTTTTTCCTGCTACAGGTTTTTAAAAAACCTCCTGAAACAGTCCCACTACTTATCCCAAGAAAACCCAGGCTTTACATCAACTCCTTTAATTATTTTTCACTAGTCACTCCCTTACCCTATTTGCAATTCTCATACTGATCTAGTACTCCAACTTGCTTAGTTTCTCATGGGACCTCAAGAACAACATACTGGAATGTCTGTTTTTTACATCACATTTCTAATGTAGAAGATACAACTATTTAATCTAAATTTCCATTTACCTTTAAATTATTTGTTTGCTAAAATTTGCTTCAAACTCTTGCAGCAGATGACTATGCAAATAAAATAGGGTTTTAGATCTATTTCATTATTCACAGAATGTGGCTCACTAGCTGAATGAGGTTTTTGATTGCTACAAGCACAAGTGCATAGTCAGCATATGGTATGCAGCAAGCAAACAAATCAGGATAGAAAACAATGCTTTGTAGGTGACAGCTTTCTAGACCTCATCATATTAGAAAGAAGGCTACTGTAACACTTGAGTTGAAAAAATTAACTGCCAGGGTTATTTTTGCTACTTCCAGGGCTGTCTTATATTTGAGTGTCTGTGGATCACTCCACACCAGCAGCTGGTCTTCCCCTACCCCTTTACTTGTATAAGCACAATATATAAGTGGTAAACAGGGATGAACAACTAATCTGATTTAAAACTAATTCTGAGGAGAATTAGTTGTTGAGTTGAACCTGTTGAGCTCTCCAGTCAAATTCATATCAGAGTAAATTTTTGTGCCAGATTGAAAAAAGAGGGGAGAGGTACACCTGTTCTCTGTGACAGTGATGCTGGCTTAAAAACAACTGAGCAACAGGGATGTAGGGTTATATTTAGCACCTTAAAAATTAGGAAATAATAGTGCTCTTGTCTGAAAGATTTGAACATAAACAAAACACTATATGCCTGTAAAAGCCACTGATATCTTTTATTTAATTGATGAGGTGGCAAAAAATAGTAGAGCAGTTGTCAGACAGGGAAATGCTTTTTTCCTTCTAATGATGTGATGCCTCCAGCTGCCCAAAGTGTGCATCTCATCACTCCTACAGTTAAAGCACTTAGAGATCTCCAATATGTGGATGGAGAAAAAAGAAGTTGGTCTATGTTGTCACGTGCCATGGAAAACAACCTGAAATCACCATTGTGCGTTGCTGGCAGTCAGAAATTCAAGAGCCTAAGTTAGAAAGACAAAGTAATTTGTGGAAAAATGAGGATAAATATAATAGGTCACTTTTCCATTCTTACTGCTTTCCTTTCAGGGAAAAAAAGCACTCATAATAAAACAATGAACAATATTAAGTTGTCCATGTAGTTATTCCCCTTTTTGCAAGTCTGACAAATTATAATGATCATAGACACACATAGAGGAATCAAATGCTGCTTTATCTCCTGATGTTGCTTTCTAATACAGTCAGGGACCAAGACTGTGATTTAAACTATGATTGCATGAGCGTATTTAACTTTACTTGAAGTCCATGTGATCCATTCAGATGGAAAATGATTACTGAAATGATTTTACTTTTTTTTAATGCACTCTAAAATAATGGACAAGAATTAAGAAAATAACCTTGCTTTAGCTGTGCAGTCAGAGCAACATTTCCTTAGGATTTACAACATATTTGGCAAAGACTGTGAAAAAATGAGTACAGCACTTGAGCATTTGGAATTTGGCCATAACTGTATGTTCTCTACAAAAATCAATTTGCAAAGAGTTGCTGTAAAAAGTCTAGCACTTTTATGGGCTCAAATATTCCCTACATTGATTCCATGTGTATAGGTTATAACAGGGAATTCATATTCTGAACCTAACAAAAAAGAGATGCAAAAAATTAAAGGTTTGGTCTCGAGCAACAATTTAGAGTTCCCCTATTTTTTCCCAACAATTTTCCTATCTTTCGTCTTAGTACTTGTGACACAGGACAGTATCTATGCCAACGCATCAAACTGGAATATACTGAGGCTGTGACGTATTTATTGCAATAAACATAGGTTGGGTAAATAAATTATTAAAGAAGTAAAAGTAAGTAAAAAATAGTAAATTCTGCCACTGTTGTTAACAAAATTACTCTCTTTTCATTCAAGACAGTTATGACCAGCTCAGTAAAAGCACCAGAAGTTGCCACTTTCACCGCAGCCAGAATCTTCCTGCTGGAAATGTTAGTAGGGGAGAAAAAAGGGAAGGATTTAATTAACAGTATAAAACACTCCCAATCCTACAAGTTTCCTTTTTATCTACAGGTAGAGCAAAAATTCATGTTTCTAGGAGAGATTATTTAGAGTAGTTGAGAATGTATTCTGTTGATCAGCGTATCACTAATACACCAACAGGAGCCACATATCCTTTTTACAATTGCTGATGCAGCAGGCACATTTTGACAAGCAATGGCACTACCAATTTCACAAATTAAGGCTTTAAAGCTCTGTCCTGCAAAGAGCTCAGTGCTTTTTGCTTGGAAATTTTTCAGCTGTTATCCCTAATCAAAAAATCATAAGTGAGGGAAAACTACCTATTGCATTCAGAAACGAGTACCATTTCTAACCTCCTGTGAAGAGGAAAGTGATATGAGCCCAATCCCCAGAGGCAGGGAATGCATATTAATACTCCTGGGCTGCTACAAAAGGAGCCTGTACCAAACACGCCATTCAGCCTGTAGCAACCGGCCTGCTGTATAACTCTAGAAGGCATTTTGTGTGCAAATTCACCTTGAAATTACACAAAGTAAAATCGAGTAGTTAAAAAACCAAATCAACTAATATGTTAAAGCAGAGAGGATAACATGGTGCTGAGTCACACAGGCCATGTTATGATGCAAGGTCATAGTTTCAAAGCAGTTGCTAATGTAAAGAAGCAGAAAAGGATTTATTAAGCCCTCCCTCTCACATACACCTTAGGGACACCTTGTTATGTTTGCCACTGATGAAAACAATGGGAAATATTGGGTCATATACTAAACCAGAACACACACTCAACCATTCTAGTTTTTCAGGTCTCTAAGTAAGAGGATGACAATGTGACAGGCAGCAATACGCTCAGAGAAAAAGCAAAAGACAAACTGTTCTTCCCATTCATCTTCCTTCCTGCTATAAAATACTGTAAAACATCCCACTAAAACAGCATACTTAAAAAACAAGATTAGTTGCTCCAACAGAGCAAGATTTACCTGATGGAATACAGGCTCTTTCAAATTTAAGTAAACCTGGAAAGATTAAAAAAAGAGAAATAATTTGCAACACAGAACGATGGTAACATTATTCATCTAAATATTGCCAAGACTTGTTCTGTTAGAAACACGCAATGAGTGCCTATCCATGCACCATTAAAGTTGATTAAACATTTGAAGCTTCCTCTACAAACACCTGAGGTTTTAACTGTGGAATTATTTTCAATTAAGAAGCACAAATAGAGACATTAACATCTAACATTAGGCTTCTCATTTAATAGAGTTGCAGCACATAGAAAAACAATTAAGATGCTGAAATTGCCAGACACATTCTCAATATGCATTGCAAGAAGAAAATGTACTCTACTTTGATTTGCTATTACTAATGTTTTTGACAAGAAGTTAACATTTCCATTCATTTTACAAAAAGCTAGTAGTTCTTTCAATTGTTAATTAAGTTCATTTAATTTATGCTCTTGAAGAGAGAAGGGCACTAGACCTTAGGCATAACATGCCACAAGTGTACAAAAATGTAGGAGAAACAGAAGAGAACAGGCTAGGATTTTAACAGCTGGAGATGACTTACAATGATACTTTTTTAAAAAGAAATGGCTGTCAACAAAAATTATGAAGGAAATTCCATCTTCAGTTGACAGCACAAAACAAAATTTATTCATAAAGGGAGAACACTGCACTGAGAAAGGGAGACACGTTTAGCCATGACACAAAAAATTCAAAAGAATTTTAACTAACAGCTAGATTACTTTTTTATTCTGGCTGTTTCAAAAAACCAGTCAACATCCTAGACTGGGTATGACAGTTCACTTTTTGCAGTCTGTCAATTCTTATTTCTGTAGATGAATTCCAGTGAGAGAGGGTGAGGAATGCAGCCTGTCCAAGGTCTCATAACAAACCAATAGTGACTGTTTTTCTCACATTCCTTCTCCAGCAACTCGATTATTGCTTTTCTTCTTCATTTGTTCTATACAGTGGTTTAGGTAGAAAGGTTTCATGTTTCTCTAGCCAGCACATCATTTTCCCAACAAAAGAATAATTTGTCTTTCTTGACTAGAAGTGACAAAGATTCAGTATTGCCTCTATAACATTCCTTCCCTGGCAGGAAAACTGTCAACCTACAGGTGAAAATGTCGTATTAGAAAAAGTTACTTACTATGCTGACTACGAAGCTGTATGTTACTAACAAGAAAAGAAGCGGATAATTGACTGTGTTCTTGTCCTTGAAACATTCATATCTGGAAGAGAACATAAAGGAGAGTGGTAACACTCATAACTTACCACATAAAACATGCATTTTCCAGGTATATTATCACAAAATTTGGGAGAAAATTGATCCTAACGGGTCATAGGCACTTCAGGAAATTGTAACTATAATTACTTTAATAGAAAAATTCATACTTGTACCAATAAATTTTTTTTTTTTAATCTAGTGCAAAAAACCCCCCAACACCAATAAGCTCAAGCATATACAAAAAAGTAACTCACTCTAAGAAAAGACTTTGTGAACCAGAAGTGTTTTCAGAAGGTGCTAAAGGGCTGATAATGGATGGCAAATTAGAAATTAGTTTAAAATGCAATACAGCCATCAAAAAACATTTCATCTGTGGGCTAAAGGCAGTGTGGGAAAAAGACTGCCTTACAAAACAGGGAATGCCAGAAGTATGTTAAAATGCAGATTGTTTATGGCTTCACTACAGTCAGAGTGCAGTAAATTTGCTAGATGGGGTACTGGGAGCAGTGAACGGTAACACCAGCTCCCTGTATGTAAAACAACCAACTAAAATCAGCTTCACAATCTCTGCATTATGCCTCAGTCTCAGTTCTGATGGAAATACACACACATTCCAGAACATATCTCCATCAGAAAAAAGGTCCAAAAACCCCAACAAAATGAACTTTGAGGAGCCCATCATCACTAGGGCTAGAAGAAGCTGACTGTGTAACTCCATGTTACATCTTTCTAGTTTATTTGTTTATAAACTTTGAGGAACAGACACACTTATGAATGAATAAAAGGAAACAAAGGAAAACCATATCTGGGAAAAAATCTGAAGGCAGCACAATGTGCTACATTGCAAAATGGCCTGCTGAAGTAAATACACAGCCTGAGAGCCAGCAGGACTGAATGACGTATAAGGGAATGTCCTGTGCAGAACCACCTGCAACCTGCCTTCAAGGAAACCAAAACAGTCAGTAAAGGCCTCCTAAACTACACATTAGCGCATTCTTTTGAAGATTTTAATTGCCACCAAGCATATATACACAGAATCTTATTAGAGCTATAAATGCAGTAACAGACTTCAGTGTTTTTGAAGATAATATATATTGCAAGTACTGCAAAAAGAAAGACTTTTTCAGGCAGATTTTTATAGCCACTTCCCATTCTCTTTCCCAATCACATTCAAATCAGGCAAAATAAATGCAAAGGCAATTTCAAGGAGATAAGGAGCTACAATGGAAATATTCCTGCAAAGAGAGGCATTATGATTCTGGTCCTGACTTTGTACAAATCATACTAATGTATGAATCACAAACTGAGGGTTATTTCCACAGACAGAGGTTTAGTCCTTGAGCACTCCAACTCCATTGGAAGCTGCCAGTAATCTTTACCAAAAGCATTACAATTTTCAACAGCTGAATATTTGATATGTTCAAAAGCAAAAAGTCTTTTTTTTCCTCTTTTTGTGTGCAACAAGTTGATTTATCATTTAGATTTTCCCAGTGACAGAACAAATCATATTAAATCCAGGCCTTGCAGACACAGGGAAGAAAAAGCCAACTTAGGGTATCTTTACAGTCATCAAATGTTATGTTGCTCCCCAAATTAAATGGGTGAAAGCATTCTGGCATTGCATTAAGCTGTCACCCATGTTCCAAGACACTCTACACAAAATATGAATTAAACTCTTCATAAAATCTTTCTTTCATTTTCTAGTTGAATGGAAAGCATGTTTAGCCAGAAACCTGAAATTTGCATTTGGAGTCAGACTACATCACAGAAATCCAGCTCCAATAAATTATAATGTTGCTATTTTTGTAGGCATTACTGAAGTTGATTTTATTATGTCCACTTTTTTATACCAAGTAGCACTGAGTTCTGCTTGTATACTACACTAAGTCTTCAATATAAGTGGTGTTTTTTCCTGCTAAAAAACACTGGTAAAATATATCTAAATTAGCAAAAACTAGGACCAACTAATGCCAGCCTGGTCCTCCAGTGTTGCAATACTGTACAAAACCAGATGTCACTGAAAGCAATAGAAGTTTCATCTCACTATACACTAAATTCAGCTCCAGACACTCTACATTTCAAAAGTTAACATTTCATAAATATTCAAGGAAAAAGAAATTAGCAAATACTTACAGGCAGTAGACAAAGACACAACAACTGTATATCATTGGCAATTCATCCAACAGCTATAAAAAGCAAAGACATCAAACCATGAAAACTATTTTTAAATCACAAGCTTGTGTAAGTTAACTAAGGAGACATAAGTCTTAAGTAAACAGGAATGTTTAAGTCACTTGGATATCCACCTTCCTGATGGCACTTTAACATGTAGCAGTGTCAAAAGCTGCTGCACAAATAAGCTTATTACTCTGAATCTTTTGACATTTCATAAAAGCCCACACCTTCAAAGATGCTTGCCTTATGCTGTTCATACCTCTTCAAACATTTGTAAGAATTAATTTTGTAAAGTCAGACTGAATAAGAGCATCCCACCTATAGCCCGACAGTCAGTCGTATCTTCTTACTTCACAGAGAAACTGAAACAAATTCTTACTATACTATAAAATACAACTTCAGCCATTACGATGGGACATTGTGCTTGCTTGTTTACTTCCTAATTTTAGCAATTTCTTACATTGCTTAATTCAGAGACAGGAATTTTTGGGTTTTGATGTGGGGTTATTGTTTGGGGTTTTTTTTTGTTGTGGAGTTCATGTGTTTTATTGGGTTTCCTACCCTCCAGATTATGACTGCATATAAAGTTTCATTGTCTCAAATAATTTTTATACTTTGGGAGAAGACTAGTGTGTTACAGCTAAAACAGTTGTCTTTCCGGGAACTTGCCACCTTAATACCTTGGAACTAAAATAGCAATCACAAGATAGTTGATTTCTCAAGAACAGGTACACTCAAAATTGCCATTTATCATTAGAAGAAAAAAAAAAATCATAATACCATTTTCTTCTAAAACTTTTCTCATCAAAGAACTTTAATGAATTTCTGCTTATAAATACATAGTTAAACTTACCCCCTCTTATGAAGGACTGAAAATCATGAAAAAGCACACAAATGGATCAGTGAAGATCCACAGCCTTTGCTTTCTAATATGTAAAGCAAACATCAATAGTTAGGCTTTTTAGAACTTGACTCGTTCCTAAGAAAAACAAGAACTAGATGCAAAAAAGATTTTGATCTTTTTCCATCATCACTCTGAAAGTTCTTGATGGCCGTGCCTGTACAGAAATTGCTTTCCTACTGCTAGCACAGGGTACTTAATAAGCACACAACCATGCTTTTCTGAATAATGAGATGCATTAGGAGCAATGGCAGCTTACTCAAACCCTTTTATAAAATCGGACTGATTCTGCTTGGTTTGGGATAATTTTTCTAACTGCACAGTCAGAAACTTCATTTTAGTTTTGAAATTTCACATTGGGTTAAAAAGAAAGGGATCCAATTCTTTACAGAAGGAGTATTGTCCTGGGTATGAAGTATTAGCTCGTTGTGGTTTTGGTCACGGAAAGTTCAGGAAATGTTTCATAATGCTGCTAAACATCTCTGCTAACCAGTTGCCAGTGAAAGGGGAAGTGTTGCTTCTTCACCCACGCTCCCACTGCTCCTCTCCAGGGAGGCAAGTTGGACTCCTCTGACCCACAGTGTGGCAGGTCCAGCAGTTCAGCCACCACACTACTAACCTTGCAGATCTCTGCACCAGCACATTACAGGGTCAGGGACCACAACATGTAGCACGAAGACTATCAGGAACACTGATAGCAGCTGAAGCTAACAGGTGTGTTAGGCGGCACCCTGCCATCACATTAGTTTATCTTAGAGGGGAAAAATAGAAGCAATAGCTGAATTCAGCTTTATAGTAATAACATTTTATAAAATCAGTGTTGTGCTTTTCCAAGTCTGACAGGAATTAGCAGCAGGATTAATTCATGTGGCTGTTAAAGACTGTGAGTCATTTAACATCTCATTAAAGAAAAAGGGGGGGGAAGAACAAGAAATACAATATGGAAAAATTTTTCAAATTTGGACAGCTGATTGCACTCTTAAGTTCATATTCAATTCATATGCTGTCAGCACCTCGGGAACATTACAGTAACAACAAAGAGCCTCTCCATATATAGAATTTGCATGCAGAAGACAATGGCTTCTGTATCCAAAGGAATTGATTCTTCTAGAACTAATGTCAAAGGCATGCCTGGACAATGAAGAACCATGGAAAGAAGGAAACTCTGTGAGCTGATTTCACTGATTAAATAAGCATTTCAGACTCTTGAGGAATGCACAATTATGCAGATTCACATAAGAATAAGAGAAAAAGGGGTGAATGCTTCAGAATTATTCTAAACAATTGCTTTCAAGAACAGAAGCTTTCATGTTTCTCTTACTTAAGCAAACTGAATTGACCCTTTACAGTATTAAGATTGCAAAACAAATGTAAAATATCCCAGAATCTCTTTGAGCAGCTATCAATGCTGATTTTTAATCATAACAGGAGTAAGAGTGAATGAGAAAAGGTTATTTACTGGTTGAACTCTTTCCTGCATGGTGATCCATGAGGCAGCAATTGGAGTTATTATGGGTGACTTGTGGATTTCATTTGGCTGCCAAAAAAAGTGTACTTTCTGTGCCTCACACAAAGCCTTTTACACCAGTTGGAAAAATGATGCAAGACATTCCCGCTTCTCTCTCATCTGCCTCTGCCCACACTTTACTTACCACAGTTCATAGGCCCCTTAGCTGCTCTGATGCAACATCAGAACTACATGGCAAGTAGCAGCAAAGTGGCTTGGATTAAAACAGCCTCTTCACACACACAACTCCCCCCAAAAAACCCTATATAAGACTGTTTTAAGTCTGCATCATTTTAATGATCTGGGTTTGACAGTGCCCTTGCTCATCTCTGCATCAGTGCAAAAAAGAGGATTTGAAATACTGGCCGTGTTAGGAATAAGCAGTTCAGGGAAGACATTTGAAAAAGGTGGAGATTCAAGGCAGTTTCATCAGAGAAGAGAATACAGGTAAATCATACCTTAATTCAGGAGGACGTGGTGAAATGGCTCTACAAACCACCTTTTTCATGCTAAGAAAAGCACCAAATGTTCTTACATGGTGGCAACTATATGTTCTGTAGAGGCTGGCAGTCTCCAGCATATGCCAGAGATGTCAAACAGAGCATTATGGAGGCAAATTTTAATCAATCAGCAATATGCAGGTCCCATTGTGATCAGCAGAAATCCAGGACTCTATTTTGTTGCCACAGCATAGCTGCCTAATGCCATCTGAGATGCTCTGTCACCTCCAATACAACCGCCCAAGACCAGCAGATTTGACAGGAGAAGCTAAGAAACCTGCAGCTGGAGGCCTGACAGAACACTCACAGGCTCTAAGGGGTCCAAGATAACACTGTGTCCTAGTTCAGCAACTGGGACCACTGTGTGGGTGTGACCAGAGCTGTGTATTCTAAACCCTGTATGTCATTTCTCATGAACTGTTAACAATGGACCATTTACAGCAGCTGCCCAGGGCACACCTGATCCCTCAGGGTGTAAGATGGGTGTTAAAGAAGCCTGTGAGATAAGAGCTGTGATGACTCCCCTCCAGGAAGTTGTTGGCACCTTCACACCGAGCCTGAGGGGTCATGCCTGCTAATGGGCCAGCAACGATTCCAAAAATATCCCATGACTCAGAGAGTCAGATCACCCATTGTGGAACTCCCTGCCCTGGGGGAGGTACTGGGTGTTCCCACCCGAACCTGAGGGGATATAATCTTGGGGTTTGGGGACTTCTGGGGCCATTCGTGGGATCCAGAGGAGGACCAGAACCTCGACAGGACTGCGACCGTCAGCTGCACCAACAGGTTTTTTCTCTTTTACTTTGGACTCAGGGGAACCTTGTGGGGCTCAGCACAGGGGCTAATGAACACCATTCTGTTTGTGCCTGAGGGTGCTGGGTTATACTTCTGGGTTTTGGGGGTTAAAACCAATTTCTCTTTGTGTCATTGCACTTATTGTAATATTTTTATTAAACGGTAACCCTGACTTACAATCTGTTTTGTGTTGGGTTCATTTCTCCTGCTGGTTTACCTTTAAGCCAGCACACACCGAACACCTATATTCAGACAAATGAATCTTTTCCGAGTGAAGGCTGCCAGTGGAGTCTGGAGAATGACTCGGCCCAGCAGACTGACTCACTAAATTCCACTGACTTAACTGTATTTCCACTGACTACGGTGAGAGAGCACAGATTTCCAGCAGACTTTTAAATGTAGGTTTCTCAATTTTAAACTGAATCCTACTGCATCCTGACTTTCATTCAAAGAGCAATTTCATTAATCTTCGAAGATCTAAAAGAGGACAATAGGACACAACTTCCTGTGTCTGTTTAGAAAACAGGAAATACCAGGACTAAATCCCTGTGCCCTGTGGTTTGTTATTGAATGCCTTCTACTTGAAAATAAGAGAGAAGACAACTCAACTACTGCTACGCAAAACATACTGAATTCACTATTAACACTACAAGTATGTCTAGATAAATAGAAAACATAATAGAAAATTTAAAGATGAAAAAGATAAAATAAATAACAATAACTCTAGTCTATATTGTTTGTTATTAAGTCAAAGCTGTAGGAATTTTAAAACAACAACTTGTATAAAAAGATAACATGATTTTCCAAAGCATAAAGTGTCCTCTACCAACAAAAACAATTGAGTATAGCTCTTATTTTACATGAAAGTATTTATTTCTGTATAGCTATCAGTGGAAAATACCTAATGAAATAAGACCTACATTACTGTCTTGTTGAGAGCAGGAGTCATGTACAATGATACTTAAGGTAGATTAACTCATTTTATGTGAGTTTCATCTAGTCAAGAAATGGCAATATGACTGTAGAGCGAGATCCACACGTAAAATGATTTACAGCTACATGTCAGTACTCACCTGCATTTCATACTTCAGGGTCATGTGGAAGCACCAGGATCCCAATCCCACAGCTGAAAAAGAATCAAAACTATGGTCAACATAAAAGTCTACATGTAAAATTTTCAGGTATATTAACTTAAGTGCATGAACTTCACAGTGAAAAAAAATTATAACATCAGCATATTCCACTACAGGGAATCCTAATTTTCTACAGCGTTCTACTTTATACATAAATCACTGATGATGTCCCTGAATTTCTGGGGGTTTGCGGGCAAGTGTCCTCTTTCCATCCTCTCAATACTGTCTCCTATGAACTGGTGTAATCTCAAAGAGGGAACCCAGAATTAATGCAGTATTGTAATTCAATATATCTTTTTTTTCCCTTTTTTTTGTGTTTTAATTTTAAGTACATTAATATTTATCGGTTTCAATTTTTCTATAATGCAAAACATCATTCAATGGCTAGTACTTCTGAAAGCCTCTGATATTTCTGCTTATTGTCCAGTTTTAAAACATAAATTTTACAAAGAGCTTTTTATTGTCTCTCTAAGCAGAAATTAATTGCTACTAGAACTCAGAACTCGAAATTCAAGGTAAAGAAACACCACACAATATGGATTCATTTTTTGAAATGAGATCACCATTTCCTGGCCTTCTACATAGAAAGATGAGCTTCCAAGCAATGATTTATATTTATCTGAAATACCCTCTTTGCAAACTCTGAATTTACTTCTGAAATTACTTTATGAGATACATACTTTGCCTATACACAGTCTTTGCAGTTAGACATGGACAATGTTTCTTGAAAGTTAGATTTCACTTTTTAGAGCAAAACTGGTATTTAATGCATCATTCATTACTTTGAAATGTTATCAGTGAAACACTTTGATCAAGCACCAGCTCATTTCTATTTTGCACAAACAAATACATTAATGTAACATCAAGAAATTTTCTTTCCCCTCAGACTCTTGTTTCAGAGAAAGCCAAGTAATTTGCACTCAAGCCTTGATCACCAGGCAGTGCTGCCATGTTTTGCTGCAAGAGCATCACCTTGTCTCCACATAACAGTCAGGTTTCATTGATGCATAAACAAAACCTCTATCTCTGTGCATTCTGTAAAGGATTCCCAAGACAGTTGACAGACATGTCTGGAGATGCTTCTTTGGATGCTATTAGACTAGAATTGTAATTATTACATGTGCTCAATGAAATTAAATACCTAAGCATGTAACTTTAATGAAATTTGAAACTGTAACACAGCTACATTTAAAAACATTGCCAAACAGTTTTAATGTCATTAATTCTCCGGGAAAATTGAGCACAGCTCTCTACCAGAACATAAACAACCATATGCACTTCTGTAAACTCTGATTACATTCATCTGCTTCTGAAAAATCTTTTCAAACAATAAGCAACAGCTGCTTTCCCCTTCATTGAGATTCTAATGAGAAATTCTCATAACCATTTTTCTGTGTATACACAATATATGAGAACTACTATCATTCTGGAGAAAAAAAAACATTAAGATCATAATTAAACCATACAATCCATTATCCTGGCTGTCACAGGATACAAACTCTTACAATTTGTAACAAATGTAATTTTCAAATACAGGCAAAATAATTGCATAAGAAATTTCAACGGATTTTAAATTAACAAAATATGTTGTTGGGTTGTGGTTTTTTTGTTTTTCTAAATGTTATTTGGGTTAAAAATTTCAACAATCAGCCATAGAACTCCTCTCCTTCCTCCTGTAAGATTAGAAGGAGTTACTTCTAGATTAAATTTTTCTTTCGAGTCTTTCTAAAAATCAAGAATGCCACAGATATTAGTGTTTCGAGGTTATTAATCCTATGACTACAATTAATTTCTAAACTTAATTAAACACCACTTGTTTCTGTGTAATGATCACACTTGGATTTTCTCTGATTATGAAATTTTACTATGCATTGCAGAACGATGTGTTAGCTGTATTATGTAGCAATAAAAGAGATATCTGAAACAAGAAAAGTTTACAGGGACTGATCATATGGTCCTTCCTAAAATAAAAATCTGTAATGGAAACGGCTGCAAATACTTCTTGGTGCAATCATGAGAGAGCTCATGAGCATGGTCAAGTCTGTCTGCTATACATGCATTCAGCAGATAACACAGAATATTACATGACTTAAATTATATGACCTTTCTGCCACACTTCAACTTACAAACTTAGGTGTATATGTCACCAGTAAGCAGTGGTTTAAAACTTAAGCTCAAATGCCTTCACACATAGCTTATACCTGCAGTTCTACAGGAATGCAGCTCTCTTGAGATATACTTCTCATCATCTAACTTCAGGCTGAACCTAAAAGCTGCATATTGGCTGGGAAGCTTTAAAGCCTCTGAAGCAATACCATTTCCTCCCTAACTACTGTAACTCACCTTTCACAGGTACTGTAAGTCACTTGGCAGTTTTACATCAATGAACCTCTCAAGTTACAGGAGATATATAAATATTATGTCTTAAGCATGTATATATATATATGTATGGCCAGACTTGGCGAACGCAGATTTGGGCAGGGCTCTCCCCACGTGCCCTTCCAGCCTGCACAGTGGATGTT
>JAWWEV010000001.1:29925557-29942667 GCA_035583235.1 Hafferia zeledoni | reverse complement strand
GGGGCTGACCCTGCTGAGCATCCGAGATGTGACGGGATGGGATGGCAGGGAGGCTTGAACTGCCACGGGACGGTCCCACTGAGACTGGAACTCAGGTCCTTGGGATTCAGAGTCCAGAGTGCTCTCCTTTACTCCACGGGACCACCCCATCAATAAGCATAAAATAGACAATAAGTTACAATATTATGAGATCACAATAGCACTTAAAAAGACTAGAAATGCCCAGTCAGGTTAGCTGCTATATGTAGACTAACACAGTCTTCTTTTGTCCTGCAGCAAACACAACGTGTGGTTATTGCCAGGTGATTAAACAGTTGGGGTAGCGATGATGTAAAAGCAATGCATCTGCAAACTTTTACTTTGTACAGTTATTTCACTGTCAAAAAACTTAAGGGCAATAACCCTTAATGCTAGAAATAATCTAACATTATAGAAAAGATCAAGCTCTATACTTGTATCATATAAATTTCCAGGATTTGAACCGTAGAGGGATTTTTTTTCAATAGTTTTAAGAAGCATCAGAAGTATCACATAATCAGTGATAGTTATATCAAACTGAATTATTCACCAGCATTCAAAATTCTCATCAAAAGCCTAAATCCTTTACAAAAAAGGTAGTTTATTAGCATTTCACAGAAATGTTTTGAATTTAAACTGTACATGCACTGTATTAAAATATCCTGAAATACCTTTATTTAGGCATCTACACATGAACTAGGTGTCAAAGCTTCCACTAAGAGAATGGCATTACTAGGAGTAATTCAGCTGGCCAAAGAGGTATTTTAGAATGAGTCAAATGATCCTCTTGGCTTTACTGACTGCAATGGCAGACAGAGCGCTCGGCACAGGCAGACACATATGTTTAAGTGTTTAAATGTGGAGGTGACTTCCACATTTCTTTTTTTACAATGATAGAGCTGAATTAAAGATAAAAACCAACATGCTGTATCATAAACAGCCTATGAACGAAACAATAAAAAAGTAGAATTAAATTAATTATTTTTAACGAATTATTTTGTTTTGTAATGGTATCCCTCTACAGCATAAGAGACAGGAGAGACCTTGGATACTCCAAGGTTACGGCTCTACAAGCAAACTGCTGCTGGTACTATTCCCAGACATTGTAATACAACTGTCTGCACTAGTGAGTTGTTAGAACAGTCTTTGGCGTGAATCTGGACTGTTCCAAATGGCACTTTCCCTAGGCAGCTTCCAGCAGCCAGAAGAATCTGGGCCCTGTGCTCAGCAGGGAATTTGTATGCAGTCACCTTGTTTTGGAGGCTAAGATGAACAGACATGGGCTGTTCCACAACACTTGGCTTCAGCACTCAGGAATGTTCCCAACCACATTTGATTTACTAACATTGGCACAGCCCTGGGAGCTTCTCTACGGGTATTAGGTAAGAATAGGGGAATTAACTTTGACTGAAGAGCTGCTAACAAGTATTTTCACAGATACAGTTGCACTGAAAATGAAGTTTAGTGACTTGCTTACAAGTTCCTATGACTATGCCTAATGTAGAAAACTTTTTGCATCCTTTTTTTCCCTCCACTTTGGCACAGCTTGAATGACTGAGCCCTAATAAACAGGGCAAAGAAATACAAACCAGAACAATTCTTCCAAATGTCAAGTGAAGTATCTAATAAAGTACATTACTCTACTGACCGCTTTTTCGTATCTTCCTCAGTCTAGAAGAATTACACTTTCCTTTTATATATTTTTTTTTTTAATTTTTTTTTTATTAACTGACAACCTTCTAAAATATGAACCATTTCAGAATCAGTTTCCCAGGATGCATGAGGAGAGGACATATGATAGAGCCAGATACAATACCCTAGAGTTGTAAGGAACCACTCAAAACAAACTGCTTATTCTTTGAGGTAGTGACAGTCTGATGATTTGTTCCACATACTTCAGGAGATGCACCATGCTAAAGTCATGGCTTAAGATTATTCTTCATAATTTATAGGTTGATTAAATGGTTCTCTAAAACTTAGAAACCATATCCAGTTCCTACAGAGTTAATCAACAACGTGCCCTTTGCACTGAAAGGTGGCAGAAAAAAAGTCTGAGAACAGTGTATCTCACAGAACTTGCTAAGAAGTGCAACTTAGTCTCAGCACCAGTATGAACAAGAAATTTATTTGAACAATTATTTAGAAACACCCCTTATGGTCCTGCCAAGATCTTAGCATGTATGTGAAACAAATAGTGCTTCCATAATTCAAAATGCATGTGCTTCTAAAAGGAAATAAATGTCATCCAAAGAAATTTTGTGTATAAAAGTGAAACACTGAACATGGTGTGGTAAAACACAAAGGAACTGGCAATCAGCTAAATGCCTGGAAGCATCCAAAAAACCCAGCTGATTTGGATCAAAATAGTGTCTAGAAACAACAGTTCTTATGTTCTCAAATGCTAACAGATTTAATTTTAACGTCCGCTTTGACAGCTGTCTTTTCATACCTTGTAAAGTCTCAGCAACTATTCAAAGTCATTAAAATCTAACAAAAGTGCCTTCCCTTCCACCCCCATCTTCACAGCAGAATTGTTAAAGATTCTACTTCGACATTACAATCCTCAGACACTACCAGCTAGTTAGAAGTACTACTATATGGTCTTTAATGAAGAAGAGTACCTGAAGTGGAATCAGAAGTTTGCATTAAATTCACTATCCCTTCACTATCCCTTGTTTGTTACAAATTAAATGAGTAAATCTGTTAATAAATCAAAATCCTGTGGGGGAAAAACTCACTTGTACTTACAAAAAGGTATTTCTGTGCACTTACTATCTCTAGTTCAGCATGCTGCTCATTCAGTCACACATACAGAAAGAATGCCAGTGTTCCTGGCACATTTCAGCTATTTTTAAAATTCTGTTTATGTCCTCATTTGCTCCTTTTATTCTGTAATATAGCAAATGTTAAGAGGTTTGCGATTCCAAATCATCCTGTTCCTGTTTTTCACAGAGAAACTATAAAATCTTCTACATTCTTTTACATCCTTCAACTGCTGTAAAATAGTGGAGCATTACAAATACAGAAGCAGAGACAAAACAGAAGGGAAATGCTTTTGGGAGTGACCTTTAATGTCCAACATATGAGATAAAAATCAAGTCATGCAAGCATTTATCACTTCAGCTGGGAGTCAAAGCCATCCCAGTCACAGATGAGCCAGGGCCCAGCTGGAACTTAGGACAGCCCTCCAGCACTGCTGTCAAATATGCAGCCTGAGCAACCCTCCATCAACATCACAAAGAGTATAAAACTGAAGTTCATGGTATTTACTGTGATCAAACACAGATGACTTTTAAAAAACCTCAAAACATTAAAAAAATTAAATGGGATATGGGAAATGCCCAGTTGGTGTGCCAGTCTGACATTCTGGTCAGATAGTGGCACACTTTGTTCACCATAAGGTGTCACTGACAGAGGTAGCCACAAATTACTGTGAAGACACTCTGAGTTTTAATTTTTATTTTTTTATTTTTTTTTTTATTTGAAAAGAATGGAATTATAGGATACTTTGATTCAAGAACCGACAACTTCAGCAAATGCTTACACACAATTTCTTTCCCAGTCCTTTTAAAAGTAAACCTTGACCTTCAAGAATTCTGTTTCACACTGAGACAAAAATTAATAATTACTCAAAACCATAAAAAGCCTACAAGTGGCTATTTGGAGAGTGTTCAGACAATATACAAAGCTGTGCATTGCTGCTGCCTATCTTCCATATAGATCAACAAAGCTGATGTAACTGCAAACTCACCAAGTGGCACAGGGTCTATGTTACAGTTAAACCTGCATCAAGGATACATTTAGCATATGGATATGTGTTTTTCAACAATGTTTGCCTAAACACAGAATATGCCAATCCTGGAAGTAACATTTACCAATCCCTTACCACTGCAAAGGCTGGGAAAGATCTCCACAGAAGACACAGAAATCCTGCAGAACACAGAAATTCTATGAAATCTAGTTTAAGACCCAACAGCCAAATCTGAACCACCTTCAGGCATCTTCTCTCATAAGGAACACGATTTCTAGTTGAGTGATTAACATTTCCAAGGAAGTTGGTTCTTTTTCTGGATTTTGTTATTACTGAGAAAGCAGACTGCCCTTAAGTTGATCTAAATATGAATATCACAATGTTCTTGCATCCTTACAAAGCTTCCCACTTACTCTGGCAGTTACGTTGTTGGGTGATGTATGTTAAAGAGGAACTGAAAACAAATTCCAGCTCCTGAAAGAATACTTCCAGTTCCCTCAAGATCTTGGCCATTTCTTTTATTACTGTTCTATACAAACATCACAAAACTATTAATATAGTGTAAAACTAAGTAGAACACACAAGGCACCTTCTGTAAATCATCATAAAAGTACACAGCAAGCTAAGATGCACTGAGTAGGACTTAAAGCCAGAAAGGAATCACTTTAAAAACTCATTTAGTTATTTGCTGAATTCTCTTCATGTCCTTTCAACAAACACCAATTTTCTGTAAACATTAACAAGTATAACAAACTGAGGTTTACTTTTCATGCACATAGTACTTAGATTTAACTACTTGGTTAATTAATATTTAGATACATTGTTCATTGCACATCTGAGCTCGCTTTATAATGAAAGAGCAAACTAAGTTTTACACATACCTGTAAGACACAAATATGCAGCTAAATACCGTTTTTCAAGGCCATCTTTATAGGTCTGAATCGCACCATAGATTGGAGGTAGAATGAAAATCAGGTTACTCACTGTGTTCCCTGTAGGACAGAAACCAAAAGCAGAGATTTAGAATTTGGTAGCATGCACTTTTAACTAAACAGAACTAAATTTAACCAAATAAAACTGAATTTGGTCATTAAAGACAGGTTCACCAGTTTCCATCCAAAAGGTTGTCTTCTGCTTTCTCAAATAATAAAAAGTTAAATTTTTGTAACACACAGTTAACTACATGAAGGCAAAGAACTTTTTAACTCTTTTGCCTTTTTTTTTTAACATACATAGATAGTAATAAAATACTAACATAACTAAACATTGTGACTAACGGTGCTTACTTTCTTGTCAGGAGGCAACAGAAAAGGGCTACCTTGACAGCACGGATCATGAATTAAAACCTGATTCCTTGAAGAGATATAAGCCCCAAATAGTTCAAGCCTGGTATTTTAAAAGACTGTTTGTTTGTTTTTTCTTTTCTTAAGCCAATTCTCAGAACTCATCAAGTGACTCATTCCCAAGTGAAACCAATTCATTTTTACTCTCAGAGTGCTTGTCCAAACAAGCCAGATGAGATGCTACATATCACAGACCATAATTTAAGGCAGTACAATAAGGATCGATAAAAAGTCAGAAGTCTCTACTGATCAGCATGATGGGCAACTGTCAGAGCTTATCAAGAGCTTGAACTCCAGCAAGACACCACTGCTCTCCATCCCTCCTGCTGCATCTGGGATGCTACAAGGTCTCCAAGAAGACCTTACAGCAGTTTTCCAATACCTAAGCAGGGCCTACAAGGCGGCTGTAGAGGAACTTTTCACAAGGGCATGTAGCCATGAGGGAAGGAGGGCAGGTTAGGATTAAATACTGGGAGGAAGTTCCTTATTGTGAGAGTGATGAGACATTGGAACAGGTTGCCCAGAGAAGCTGTGGCTGCCCCACCCCTGGAAGTGTTCAAAGTCAGGTTGGACACGGCTTGTGAAAGATGTCCTACCTGGGGTCAGAATGAGATGATCTTTGTGGTTCCTCCCAACCCAACCCATTCTGTGATTCTATGACACATGCCACACAACCCAAAGAAATCACCCGTGTTGCAGAGACCAGACAAAGCAGTTACAAGCAAAGAGCACAGCTCTTGTACCGGGGGCAATCTGATTAAGATGTTTTTGGGTTTAGTTTTTTTCAAACTGTGCTGTCCTATGCAAAAGTATGATGAAATACTGCAAAGTTTAAGTGAACCATAAGGAAATGGCCTATCTCTCAGCAGAAGGGATGCAAATTCAGCTTTTTAGCTTAACCACAAATCGTAATTTTGAGAATAAAGGTTATGTGATGGGAATTAAATGCCATGCAATTTGGGGAAATGGGCAAATCTGTTATAAAAGGCAGAATGTTGCTTATGTAAAACTGCACACTTTCACACATCATCAGTTAAATATATATAAAACTGAAATTCTAATTTCCTAATATCCTAATGAAAAATACAATGTATGAGGCTATGAAGACATCAACCCTCCCTCCATTTCTGTCTTTTTGATTCAGCAGAAAATATCAGAAGCATTTTATGCTCTAAAACAAAGAAGAGCAGGTCCTATCTGAACTATGCTCCTAATTCAAGAACCTATTTTTCAAAAGTACTACTTGCCAAGGTCCACCCCAAAGAAAAGCAAAAATTACCGAACTATGTTCACATAACCCCAAAATATTATGGCCCATCTGGGAACAGAAATTCATACTTTGCAGTTTTAAAGAAAATTTAGACCCAAATGGAAAATAGGTTTATTACAGAACACATGTAGTAGAAATACCTAATTACCTTTAACAAGATAGCTCTTCTAAATTCTCACAAAGTAGGTACAAATCTCACTTTGAGACAGTCTTCTCAAAGTAAAAAGCAAAAATCACATCTGACTTTTATCAGATCTTCAGTAAATCACCTCCTCATTGATTTAACACCATTTCCTGCACAACCATGAATTTCACCAAGTTACAACAGGTAAAACAGAGATGTGGCACAGATTTTACTCTTCTAGCCAACTCTGTAGTAAGTTCCTCCACAGAAAAGAAGTACAGTTGAAATCAAAACAGATTCTGCAAAGACATACAAGTTTATACCAATATAAACGACCTTTTACACGTTTGAATTCTTTGGGGAATCATTAACCTTTCACCATATTCCCTTTGTGTTGCAATGGGTAGTGATTCACTTTCAGTGGAGACCAGGTTTGGAAGAGATTCACTAAAACTCTATTATGAGGCACATGGACCATTACCACGTACTCCGATAAACCACGCAAAGATGTCACTGAGCCTTGAAAAGTAGTCTGGATAGTAAATCTTCTGTTTTCAAAAGTAGTCCTCAACTATGCTCATTTCCAATAGAAGTTCTTAGCTGTTATATAAATGTCACTGTTCAAGGTCACTTAGTTATGAAACTGTCAAAAATCTGGCAAAAATTCAAATATGAAAATGCCAAACAAAAGAAATACCATGATGTTTATTCACAACTGGGAAGGCACATGACTGTAGAAGAGAGTTGCAGTAGGATAACAAACCTCAGATGGATGTAAGAATGCAGAAAACAGAATCTTCAGTAGGAAAGGGAAGGTTTCAACACTTCCTGTAAAGCTGTAATTACGTAAAATCAGCAAAAATTTATGAGCATTTAATCTAGGACCATCTTGCTGAGAGAGGAAATGCCGAAGAACTAATCTAGTTGCAAATTCCTGCCACTCCTTCTCCATACTTTTTGGCCCATATTATTCAGAGCATTTGCAGGATGGATTAGGAAGCCTATCTGCAAATATACTTATTGAAAGTTGCACAAATATTTTTAAAAGGGGAAATAGGGGCAGGGGAACAATACAGTCCTCTGGCATGCTGCTAGCAAAATTACTTCTTCCAAGAACAAAAACTGCAAGGCCTCTTGCAAACCCAAAGTCCCAAGGAGTGTATTATTTCATAAAAGTCTAGCTAATCTTTACGGGATTATCCTCACACAGAATAGCTTATAAATTCATCAAAAGAGATTTTTACTAAGTCCAACAAAAACGGCAGTAGGATATGCACAGATATTAGCAAAGAATACCAAGAAAGAAGAAAAAAGTGACACAGGTACAGACCCATAGCCCTATAGTTAATTAACAAACAAGGGAGGGAAACAAGCTTTGAAGGAAATAGGTATGGAAGTTGAAAATGGGAAAATAGTTGAAACTGTCAAAAAAATCTAATCTTCTTCTTAATATTCTAAATTGCCTTACTGAGAAAATTGGGGGGGGGGGGGGGGAAATAATGCAGCAGAGCTCCATGGGAAAATCAGAGATTGGAGAAATTCCAACTAAGGCATCAGGCAGAAGATATGCAAAATAATTAAAGAAGAGATTATTGGTTATGCCTATAGGAAATACAATATATCAGAAATTTGATGAATGTGCATGGATGGACCTGGGCTTAACTCTGTACAGCATTCTTATATTTCAGTATTGGATTTCTGGAATACTGGTCCAGGGAGTGACCTAATTTCAATTTAGTGACCAAAAACTGCTTCTCAGCATTTTACCTTCAGTGCACCTGTCAATAGAAAGGAAGCCCCCATTATTATTGGGGTCCCCTCGTCCTGAGTAAGGGGGCAGCGTGAATGACGGTCAGAAGAGCTCAGGCACAGCAGGGATCAGAAGGCTTACAAGAGTTTATTCAAGATAGTTTCACAGACAGTTTCCTCATAGCTCATAGATCATAGTAGTAGTAGTTCATAGTAGTCATAGTAGTTAGTTCTATTCTCAGTAACATCCACACCTTTTATATCCTCTCACATCCAACATGTCATGACATTATTGGCTAGCCCATTCACCTCATATTCATCAAGCACCTCATTGGTCACAAGACACCACACACACTCCAGGTAGCTCTCTTCTCTTAAAGGGAGAACTCTAAACTGCTCTCGGTCTGCACTCACAGTCACCTCTACACATTACCTGAGAAAGGAATGAATGAACCTGCAGACTGAAAAGACAGGAACAGGATTAAATATGATAGTGAAGAACACACCTTTCAGTGTGAATATGAATCCTTATTCCAAATGTAGGATTAATCTATTTGAAGAGGCAGGAAAGTGAATTTAGATTGCATGGTGACTGACCATAAGCCATCATTCTAGGCACCAAACACCCTAAGTTTATTTCCAGTAGAGGCAGGGAAAATAGTGATGTCTTCATGCAAGCCAACAGTAGAATACACTGTTCTCTAGTCATCGATAAAAGAAAAGAGAAAGCACATTGTGTGCAGAGAAGCACCACTCAGATGGGAGTGATGAACAGGAGCTCACAGTTTTAGAAGGGACAAAAATTGCTCATCTCAGCTACTGAACAAAACAGCTGTGTCGATTAAAACTGCACTCTCTAAATACATCATGAGTCAATGCCAAAGACAAGAGGGAGCTATTTGAATGAGAGGATAACATTGATGTTATGGTTTAGCTTGGCAAAATGCCAACTGCCCAATACAAAGTCATAGGATGATCCTCAAAGACATTTAACCTTGAGAAGACAAAATAACTTGCATTTTGAGTTGTGTGTTGCAGGACAAGAACCACTGGGTGAAGAAGACCTGAGCTGAACCAGTGTTGGTGTCCAAATAATGAACTCCTTTTCCTGCCTGAAGTATCTACTCCATCCTAACGGACTAATGCCTACAATATGAAGGGGTGAAAAACAGCTCTGAAAAGAACAAAGATTGTTTAAGTGTGGGAAATTGATAGATATAGAATATGAGTTTGACGTCATTTGGTATGAAATAAAGAGTGGAGATTGTGGTAGTTTTAGCTAGGCCTCAATTTAGAAGGCTCAGAGAATCTACATAGATTAGGAGAGACAGGTATCGCCTCACTTAAGTAACCAAAGAAATATTTCATACCAGATGACACAAACCTGAGATAGGTAGGAGGAGTTTCTCAGTTCCATCATGTCTGCAGTGGAGGCAGGACACGCTGCTGCTGCTGCCCTGCTGTCCTGGGCCTTGCTCCTGCCACCACTACATCGTATTTTGTTTTAGTTTCAGGGAAGGAAAAACATTTTATTGTTATGCTCTCTCTTTTGCCTTGCTGTGTGTCTTTTAGAGTATTTTATGCATCTAGGGTAATGAAATCTGTTTTCGGTGGGAGGTAGAAAATTGTTGTTACATCTAACTTGTGTAGGTGTATGTTATATTGTAGTTTTCTTTTAATTTTCTCTTTTCTGTATAAATACATACAATTAGTTTGAGTTTAAACCTGTTCCGAGTTTCCAGGTTTTTTCCTTTCTCCCTTTCTTCGGCAGGGGGAAGGGAGGCTCTAACACTCTGTGTTGGGCAGTTGGCATTTTGCCAGCTCAACCCAAGACAACTGACAAAGACTAAATAGATATAAACTAACCCTGAATAAGGCGGTCCCGTGGTGTAATGAAGAGCACTCTGGACTCCGAATCCCAGGGCCCTGAGTTCCAGTCTCAGTGGGACCGTCCCCTGGCAGTTCAAGCCTCCCTGCCATCCCATCCCGTCACATCTTGGATGCTCAGCAGGGTCAGCCCCGCTCAGTACCGGGTGCTGTGACAGTCCCGAGGACTTCCCTGTCACTGTCCAAGCTCGCTCAGCCGTGGCAAATGGACCTCAGGACTGAAACGGTGGGGCCAGTTCTGTGCTTGCTGTGCCTCACCTAAAAAATCCACTGTGCAGGCTGGAAGGGCACGTGGGGAGAGAGAGCCCTGCCCAAATCTGCATTCGCAAGGTCTGGCCATACAACCCTGAATAGATGCAGGCTACAATAAAGAGGAAAACTTCCCACTAAAGAGGAAATATTTACAACTGCTTCCCAACAGAAATGGGCAGCATGATGAACCTACTTTCAGGGTGAAGCTCAGTAATCTCCACATCAGACTGCATGTTGTGGTGGCCTATCACAGTACTAAAACAGATCATGTCCACAAAGATTGTACATGGTACTGGGTACAGGGCTAAATTAATGTCTAAGCATGATAAATGCAGACTGCATGACTGACTGCACAAATTTTCATAGAAGTCTTGCAAGTCTGTTTGAATGCAAACCACTGTTTCAAAGTAGTTTTATTCACTTAGTGAATGCCATATGATACCAGAACAAAATCAAATTTATGCAAAACATCATTCCAACAAGCCTCTGTCTGTAAGAAGGAGAACAGTGTAACTGTTAAACCACATCTGCACCGTGTTCTACAAATACAGCAGCAAAACCTGACAAGTCTTTTTTATGATGGATGTACATTCAGAGTCATCTTCAAGCCCTAAAAAGTATATATACTATCATAAATGCACAAAGATCTGAACAAAAACTGACCCCAAATACAAAGAATATTAACTTAAAAGAGGAAATAGTATCTCCAGGCAAATACAGGCACAATATACAGCTTATTGTCATACAGACATTATACAGGCAGTCAGGAAGGACACAAATTTTAAGTACCTTACTTACACAAAGTTTCCATTTTTCCAAATATGTAGTTAATTCCACACTAGAAAGTAATTTCTACAATAAATTTGGATGAGGAGTCAAAAGCTAAAAATAAAAAGTAAAGTTGTAAATAGCTTGTAACAGAACATGGTCGTAAAGAAATAATAAACAGGATGTAAAAACATCAGGAACAACATTGGGAGTTAGAATACAGATGCTTGTTTTGGTGAGGGAAGAAAAGTGCTTTTATAAAAAAGAAGCAGAAATTATCATCTTCAGCTTTTGACAAGGTGTTCAATGTGATTTACCCTGTGTTAAGAGATGCTTTCTCTTATGTTTGTACACAGAACGACTGCAAGATTTACCAACCAACCACAAAGATCTTCTCAAATTTTAAAATGCTCTTCCTTTCTCTGTCAAATGAAGACTTTTCACACACTTATGGTTTCTACAACTCAAAACCAATAGAAACAAATGTTACCCTCAGAGAGCAAAGAAGAAAATGTTTTCAGTTTAAAACATTGACTTTACATAAAAAGCTCATTTAACTCAGGTCTAACAAACACAACATTCATTACAGGAACAGTTTTCAGCCTCTCATTAAGAACAGCCACATCTCACTGTGAAACAGGAGAAAGGAAAGTGGCTCCTATTGTCTCAAATAGATACTTAAGTTGCAATAAAGTCAAAATATCCCTGTAAGTAAAACACACAACTAAACAAGATTTTAAGGCTGGAAACATGCATTTCATTGTCTGGATATTGTGGTGCTCTGCCCTGTCAATTTTAGTGCACTTCCTGGATCACGTAGCTTTATCTTTTTCCAACGCTGCAGGAAGAAATTAAAAATAATTATAAAAAACAAAGTCTGTCAGATGGCATCATGCAGAACTTGACTCATCCTTCTATCTGCTTTCAGATATAAGGAATTCTATTTCACGGATTTTGTTTCTGGAATAATCTCATGCACTTCTGGTACAAACTACAGCTCATTATTAAAGAGCTTACCAAATTTAAAGAAATTGAAAAACAATGCAAATTAAGGCACATTGAGAGCATAACCATCTACTGTTAGGTACCCTCTCTTTTAAAGGAGACTCTTTCTTTCCCCTGGAAGGACCTCTAAGAATATGTAACCAAATACACAGAGAATGATAGTGAAAGAAAGGTGAGTCCTGTGGCCCAGCAGCACCACATAAGATGAAACAATGAGAGACAGAAAACATATTCGGAAATTAGATATGAACTGAAAGAGTAAGTAGTCTAACAGCTTAAAGACTGAGGAAGAATCTGAGTATTTCCTTACAAGAATAAAAAACTCATTCAAATCTAATAGAGGAGTTTTTGCAAAGAAACAAGTATTTCATAGCTGGCCTACCAGAGCATTCAAAGTGCCAACAGAGGAATTAATTTGAATAAAAGCCATCAAGTTTCCATATAGTATATGCTAAATATTATCAGTCAATAATAACTAATTCAGAGGCCAGAGGAGGTTTACGATGTCACTGATTTTTGAAAATAAGAGCATTTCAGGATTGTTCAGAAGAACCAACTACACAGAATTGGCTGGTTTGGCCACTAACTTCAATCTCACACTGTTTTTGCTTACAGCTTATCACCAGGAGGGCAGTGCAGCAATTAGATTTTCACTTCCACCAGCCAGTTTTAATATCTTCCACTTCAAAGTCTACAATAACTGCACTTCTGAGTGTCAGGAAATGAAAACTTCTGTTTCCATTTGATATTTCAGAAGGACCTCAAGGGGAGAAAACCAAGTCATCCTGACAGGAATTTTGCCAATACGTAATTACTGAACTCCCTACTTGCTAATGTGTATGAAGGAGCAATATAAACTTCCTGTTACCCAGTGAAATACAACACAGTGTTACTGCAGGCTGAAGCTCACAACCAACACTGGCTTAAAATATAAAATTATGAAATAAAAAATGGGAGTGAAGGGTGTTTAGAGTGTGTATTTTTAAGTGACTAGTTCCATCTTTTACCTTTTGTAATTTTCCTTTCCAAATACTGGGCAAGCCTTGATTTTGTTTACCAGGGAATTAACTGAAGTTACAACTTGAGCAATTCAGCTGCAACTGGTATTAGTCACCACGTAGCAAAATGGGAAAAATACCAAAGGAAAACAAATACTGAAGGAATTGCTGAAGTGTATAAGCTATGTATGAAATCTTCCTTAAGATCGATAAAAATGGGTAAAGATAATCAACAACTCAAACTAATGTATTTCTGGAGAGACTATTAGATCTCCGAATTTAAAATAAAATCATAAATCTAGAGAGCAAGGTCATAGAGATCATAGGAATCATAACATTAAAAGGTAAATAAAACAGTAGAAAAATGTGATGAAGTGAGTGCATTACAAAGCAATATGCATTAATCTAGCTCTGTGTAGATGTTGTCATCCTATTATGAGAAAAACTGTAAGGGACAAATGTGAGAGAGGGGGCAGATACAGCAACCAGGAGTACTACAAAGGAAAAGAACGATTTACAAAGGAAAAGAACAGCTTCCTAAATCTTGGCCAGGCAGTAGCTACAGGAAAGCAACATGGAATCCAACAGACTTACGTGGGGCAAGGACTGAAAAATTATTTGCAATGCTAACGAAGAGCATTCTGATCAGCACTAACAGACAAAGAAAAGGGAAGCTGCAGTAGAACATCTAGAAACCAAGCTTATTTGGCAGCAGAAACATCTCCCAAAAGAAGCCACGAATTCTGGAAGAGTTTCAAACAGAATGGACAATACACTGCATGATAATACAGAGAAACCAATCCCCTGTGTGCAAAGAAAGGCAGCAAGTGAGGCAGGAACACAGGCTCCTTTCTCCATGCTAGCACCGACACAGCCACATGCCACTGGTGTGAGCACACGGCATTCCAGGCACACACATCTCAGCCCCAGCAAAGCACTGCTCCCAGTAAGTCCAAGTGCTGGGATAGGGCCAAAAAAACTGAAGGCAGCATTGATGCTGCAGAGCTGATGGTCAGCTGGAAGGTTTTAGAGATTAAATTCAGCGTGCAGGGCAGTCCTTCTATATGTTCTAGGCTGCTTCTGCCTTGCGGGGCCTCCATTACTCCAGGATATGTAAATGTACACTGATACCCTTCTGAAGAGATTTCAGTGATTTATTGGGTTGGGGAGGGGCAATGAGGTAATTTTAGGAAAGAAAAAAATTATTAACAATGCAATTTGATTTTTATTCTCAGTGCACATTTAAGCAGTTCCAACATACTGGGTCAAGTGATACATTCTGATTTACGACCTTACACTTTATATTCCAGCTGCAGAATTCATTCTCTTGACATTCATCATACTAGTTCAGCTAATATTTTTGTACACGGTTTTACTCTGATTACAGTATTTCATGTTACATTTGTGCTCTTTGAAAGAATCAAAAGGTAATTAGACAAAGCTCTCGACACTGCTGACTAACAAAACGCACACAAGAAAGCTCAGTTCAAACCTGCAAAGTGTGGGTGTATTTTCTTATGCACAAGCCTCTTTGGTATGCATGTCTAACAAAAGCACTTATAATAAACTGCTTCTTCCTTGCCCTAGGTTACAATTAAGCTGTCCTTTCCCTTACCCTCATCCCTGCAAAGTGCTTCGGACTGTGTAGTAAAGACACTCGAAAATTAGAACCCAAGAGGAGACTTTACCAATACTGACCTTACTTCTTGTGTATGTTACACTAAAGATAAATGAGTGAAAACTAATACTACACAAACCCACATTTTAAAGCTCTACTTGTTTTTTCATAACAAGTGGATACCCTTGCAATCCCAAAAATACAACATTTGAGTTTATTAATTCAAGTTAGATGGGGAAACATTAATTGATGAAATAAGAAAGTTTTTACTCTTTCTCCTCAAATCCAAACCACATTGGTTACCTATTTGGCTTCCTATTCACTGCAGGGCCTAAGCAACCCCAGTCTCCTGTGTACTTACTCTCAATATCCTTGCAAGGAGAGGACAGACTAGATGAGGGTGCCCAAGTCACACAAAAATCTTCATATAACTGAGAGCAGGACTTGCAAACATCCAAGTGCTTCTCTAGCCACGAGACCATCCTCACCCTCCACAATAAAAATGAATGAGTTCACCACACCACCTCTCATAAATAAAGCTTTAAAGTAGAAAGTGTGTCAGAGTCAGAGTTGGGTACTTTCCAGAAACAATGTTTTTGTTACCAATTCTCATTTTGAGCATAGTGGAGTCCTCCTTGTCCTTCTCCTGGAGTTCTTAAAGGCTATTGCAAATAAAAAAGCATTCAAAGACCCAGAACTTGTATTGATGTTTTTGTTTTTTTAAGAAGAATAACTGCCAATTTTTCTCAGAGGGATCTGTCCTAAAGCCTTTCGTGAGTGAAGTCTGAGATCAGCATGAGCTGCTGTTCTCCAAAAGTTCATTAAAAGGGCAGATTAAAAATGGAGGACCAACTGTGAAATTTAACAGGTAATTATAAAAGCAATTGCAAAGAAAATATTGAGGTGACAGGCCAGAATAAAGGTAGCTACAACACCTAAGTTAAAAGCCATGTTCCTCCCTTTTGAAGCCAATTATCTTGCTGCAGCTCTAACTGTGACTATGACACCTTTGCCTGGCACCAGTGCAGGGCATTAATAACTGGGGTTTGCATTTTGAACTGAGCATTATATGCAAAATAACGTATTTAAGGATGTAACACAAAAGCTACCAACCACCATTTTTTTGAGACTGCAGGAAGCAGCCTGGGCAAATATGACAGAACACAGCTTCTTTACAGGACATTTTATTCTCAGTTTGGGATATCCAAAATTAACTTGACTACAAGGAATAATCTTGCATTACAACTAGCTGTTATGTCATCCTGTAATATTTTAATATTACTTTCCTAGAATATGGGAAGCCACATGAAAAGAGAGCACCATTTCCCTAATTAACATACATCTAAGAAGATAGTAAGCAGACCAATTACTTTGAAGTACACCTGGAAGGATTTTGAAAGCAAATCTAAAAAACAGTTGACATAGGCAGATCATTTGAAATACCAATCTAGAAAGCTCGCTAAAAGCAAGTGCTTACAGCCGGAAAATGCAATCAAAGTCTAAAGAGATTAGGCTGAGATGATGTAAAGTTAGAATATTACATGCAATAAGCTTGTTGCTGAAGGGCAGATTTGCTTCTATTACAGGCTTTACTGGAAAACAAAATAAAATGTATTCTAAATGTTATTTTAAGGCAGACTGATGATGTCAGACTGGAAGGAAACTTACTCTTCAGCCCCTGCTAAAACTAAGCAGTGACCAATATGATGTTACAGTGATCATCCATTTAATTTTCATCATCCTTAACCCTTCCAACCTTTCTTCTTCTCTGCTGATGTCAGTATCCTGGCTTCATGTTCAGTGTCTGCACAAAGTCCTCTAAGTCCAAGGGTCTGTCCAGAGCAGAATGCACAGCTATTGGCAGCTGACAGCTGTACAGCAAGTACATCCAGCCCAACATGTGTCAGCCCTGCCTAGAGAGACACCAGCTTGAGGCACAGAAGCTGTGGGTGTCAGCTCAGAGCCTCTGGTAGGGCTCTTACAGGCAAGATGCAGTGATATATGAGCTGAGCCTATGGGTGAGCCCAATATGCTTACTGGATGGTGAACAGCAGAGAATCACAGAACTGACTGGGTTGGAAAAGACCTCTGAGATCATCAAGTCCAACCCTTGGTCCAACTCCAGTCTCTTTACCAGATCATGGCACTCAGTGCCACGCCCAATCTCAGGTTAAAAACCTCCAGGGATGGGGAATCCACCACCTCCCTGGGCAGGCCATTCCAATGCCTGATTACTCTCTCTGCAAAGAATTTTTTCTGGTCTCCAACTTCAATTTCCCCTGGCAGAGCTTGAGCCCGTGCCCCCTTGTCCTATTGCTGAGTGCCTG
>JAWWEV010000001.1:29897706-29911033 GCA_035583235.1 Hafferia zeledoni | reverse complement strand
CGGGGCTGACCCTGCTGAGCATCCGAGATGTGACGGGATGGGATGGCAGGGAGGCTTGAACTTCCAGGGGATGGTCCCACTGAGACTGGAACTCAGGTCCTTGGGATTTGGAGTCCGGAGTGCTCTCCTTTAGACCACGGGACTGCCAGAAAAATTCAGAGCTACCCCTTATTTTAGTCATTGGAGAATTTTTATTTATTTGGCACATTTCTGTGCTATTCCCCTTCATGATATGCTTTTACTTCTGACTTATTCTGCATTTTGGTTCTTTGCTACTGAACTCTGATGAAACTTTCAGTCATTGTCCTCAGAAGGATAGTATTGAAGAGGCAGCCTGAAAATGTTTTAAAGAGGTAAATTCATCTTCCACCAAATCGGTTCTGACTGTCTCAGCTGTTACAATAATACATATTAAAAGGGTTACTTTTCCTCTGTAGCCTTGAGCTATGCATTGTTATGTCCATTACTGCACTGGATATAATGTGACAGCCTGAAGTTATTTGCATCTAAATGTGGTCTGTCTGATTAAAGTGTCAAACCTACCTCTGTCCAGGTGTTGGATTTTTTTTTTGTCTGATCTATACATCCTATGGAGCGAATGTCTTGTTTTGAAATAAGAAAACAAACAAACAAACAAAAAAACAAACAAAAAGCTCCTGAAACAAACAAAAAGCTCCTGAAATGCTTATTTTCAGCAATGCTAAAAATGTAGTTGTCATGCTGATTGAGTGGCTTCCTGTGGCCTCAGGTTGCCTGTGGCAAAGGATCCTCTTTCCATACAGTTTTATGTTGCCCTAAGACATGGCTTAACCGATCAGTGTTTATTGAGTCATGTCACTTTACACCACTAGAGGGATATGTCCTTTTAATTTAGTATGTGAATCCAGTAGTATTTTGCTTGGGAATGGGAAAGGGCTGCTATTCAAAAATGGCACATATTCAACTTATTTTTGTGATCAGTGAAATTCAGGGAATTACATCTGAAGAAGAACATTTTTATCTCTCTCTGCTCTATTCAAACACTTTATCATGGCTTATCGTTTCATTTCTGCATAAAATGAGACCTAATAAGCGGATTGATTAGAACTCATTATGGTGATATATGTTGGAAAAGATTGTACTTACTTCCTCTCATCAGTGTATATGTACAAAGGGGAAGATTAAATTGACATAAAATCTTGAAGATGCTTTCACTCCTTGGTTCTAATAAGTTTATAAAAATATGTCAGTCAAAAAAATAAATCTGAATTTTGTACTACAAATTGCCTGTTCAAATTTTACAGTAATTATTTCACAATGGTTTGAGTTGGAAGGGACCTTAAAGGCCATCTAGTTCCAATCCCTCTGCCGTGGGCAGGGACACCTTCCACTAGACCAGGTTGCTCAAAGCCCCATCCAACCTGCCTTGAACACTTCCAGAGGTGGGGCATCCACAGCTTCTCTGGGCAACCTGTGCCAGTGCCTCACCATCCTCACAGTGAAGAATTCATTCCTGATATCTAATCTAATATCAAATGAAGTAATTCCCCTTTGTCCTGTCACTCCATGCCCTTGTACAAAGTCCCTCTCCAGCTCTCTTGTAGCCCCTTTAGGTACTGGAAGTGGCTCTAAGGTCTCCATGGACCCTTTTGTTCTCTGGTCTGAACAGACCCAGCTCTATCAGCCTGTGTCCATAGCAGAGGTGGTCCAGTGCTCTGACCATCTTATGAACCTGTCCCTCTTCTAGGATTGTTTTTAATGGGGTCATAGCATTCACATCATCTTAGGTGTGAAATCCCTAGTTGTGGCTCTCAGCTTTGAAATTTCACTTCCAATGAAAATGCTGGTTTCTAAAAATGTTGCAGCTCAAAACATCATTACTGTCAGCTTTCTGAATTTTCTAGTCCATACTGGTTAAGAAAAGGGTCATTAACACCTCTAGATTCTTCAAGCCCAATCCTGTGTAACATCTAATTTATCCCATTGATTTATATGGAGACAGCACGAGTAATATCTTACAAACAGGATTCTAATGGGCTGAATCAGACACTTTGTAATGTGCCTTGAAGTTTGAGGGTTCTTTATGAGCACTGGGGCTGGGATAAAAATAATTATGCCTGAAGAGATATCACAGAAACTTAGTGGCATCTGAATGAGAGAAAAAGAGAAGTTGTTTACTGATATGGAGAAGGATCTGATCAAAGAAACTTCAGTGGGCTTTAGCAGATCCAATTTCCTGTTCATTTCTAGGTAAAACAGAAATGTCTGTGCCAGAGTTAGAGTCAGGCATTTGTGAATCATCATCAGAGGGACTCATGTCCTAGAGCCATACAAATTTTCATAATTTCCCCAGTGTAATATGACTGTTCTTAGTCATACTCTCGAGGCTATTGTATGCATTTTGGCAACTGATTGTGGCAGTGAATGACAGCATCACAGATTGCAGCTCTTTGGGTGCTGTGAGCATCCAGCACTGATAGGCTCAGATATGAATGCAATCACCTGAATAGTGTTGATGGAAACGGGGCTACTGAGAGCAGGTGTTTAGGGAAGGAGGTGTGACCTGACAGGGACAGGACACTCCCTCATGCAGAGAATGGTTCAGTCGTATATCCAATCCTCAAAGCAGATTTTAGGGCAGTATTTTTTTTTCTCCAGCTTTTTTTTTTTTTTGCACAAGTTTATTTGCTCAAGTCTATCAAGTTGTATCTCAGAATCTTTAAAATTAAAAGCTGAGGCAGTTGATACCATCCACAGCATGTTTCATATTACCAAAATGAGGATATTTGTTTTTTGGTTTTTTTTTTCAGCAGTGGATTAGTCTGAAGTTTTTTTGCACCTGGTGGTTACTATGCTGTAAGCACACAGCCTGCATAGGTGTCTCTAAGCACCTGCAGCTTTGTATTATAGGAAGTAAAATTCTTGTCAATTTGCACTAAATTGCAGGGTTGAAATAGGTCAGAGCAGAGGTAAACCTGCTGTTTAGCCATTCTCAATGGAGAAGCAGTTGACACTGGGAGGAGTGTGGAAAGAGAGCTCAGTCTCATAACTTCTTCAGTTATCTGAGCTTAATTATATGTGAAAAAGAGCCCTTATCATCTTCAAGATGTCTGTAGTAAATGTACACTGGTTTAAGCTGAAACATCACATGAAAATCTGTCATGGGAGGGAGACTGCAGAAGCACAAATGGCATGTGCCTAAATCTCATTGACTTTCAAGGAAATCTGGGAGTCCGTCTGCCTTTGTGCTTTGGAATTGTAGTGCTTTAAAATAGCAAAAGCAAATGCTATAAGAATTCATTGCTTACACTTATAAACAGCTTTCTCTTTAGGAAAAACATAGCAAGCTGTCTTTTTCTGCCTGCTAGTTCACATACAGAGCTCAATATGATAAGTCTCTCACAAACTCTGTAGCAGTATTTGTGGTGTTAGTCTCAATTTGAATCTTGCCTTAAAGGCTCAGTTCACATCCTTAAATGCTGGCACCTTGTGTCATTGGAGCTTCTTTCAGCTGAAGGCCAGACAGGATTCCCTGGAATCACTGGAAGATCCCTAAATCCAGTGTCATATCCCATATGGTGCTCAGCTGCTTTGTGTCCAAGAGCACTAAATGTTTATGATTCTATGATTTGAATTGAGCTTAAGTGTCTGGCTTTTTTGCCTGGATCAGATTGGGTAAGGTCATGAATCCTAAGTCTTTACTCTCTTCTGAAAAGCACTCTGCTGTGGTTTGGAGTCAATGAAGCTCCTGTTATGTTTTCCGTACTCACAGCATCCATGGAAGGTACATAGCTAATTGACTCTGTGAGTTGCTTTGGCCTCAACTGGCTTGAATTGAGGCATTTATGGGAAGCAGCCTTACTTAGGATTATAGAATCATGGAATCATTAAGGTTGCAAAAGACCTCTAAGATCATTGTGTCCAACTGTTAATCCAGCACCACCATGTTCATCAGTAAACCATATTCCCAAGTGCCATATCTACATGTTTTGTTGAACACTTCCACAGATGGTAATTCCACCAATTTCCTGGGCATTCTGTTCCTTCTGAATATTATACCACTCATTGGAGTCATGTGTTCTTAGGGCAAATTAAAAGCTCCCTATATGAAATCTAGGAGGAGAGATGTACTGAAGGTTGAAAGCCATGAAACACTGGCTCTCTCCAGTGCTTGAACAGGCAGCTCTAAGTCCATTTGGGTTCCCAAAAAATGACAATAGCATTTTTTTGGATAGTGAGAACAGGAGCAGTGCTCCTCTCTTTTTGTTCCAGTCCTAACTTCCTCCTCATGAATGGATCTAAGAATGAAACTGGAGGAGAACACGTCACTGGTTCTCTCTTACAACCAGCTCCTCTTGCGAAACAGAAGGGAGGGGGCACTGGCAGCTTGCAGTTAAAATAGGAATCTATACAGAGTATCACGATATTGCTGTGGCACAGAGGAAAGACATTTGTTGTACAACAAACATATTATCAACCCTCCAGGAAATATTTTGAAGTTTACACATTTTATGTGGCTTGAGAGAGTGTTTGAAGCCATTGGGTGGATTAGGTAGGACTCTCCTGACAGCAGCAATCTTGTGCAGGCATGGGGCCATGAGTAGCAAGATTTTTGGTGCCAGTGTCAGTATGATAACCTGTCCAGCCAATGTTCTTCAAGCCGGGACATCCCATCTACGTTCATGGCATCACTGATTTCAAGGACCCAGCTCCTGGTGTGTATTCATCCTTCCCACTCATACTGTTTTGGGTGTGTGACCATGGAATCATGGAATCATAAAATGTTGGGTTGGAAGGACCTTGAAGATTGTCTGGTTCCAACCCTCCTGCCATGGAAAGGAACACCTTCCACCAGACCAGGTTGCTCAAAGCCCTGTCCAGCCTGGCCTTGAACACTTCCAAGGTTGAGGCTGCCACAACATCTCTGGGCAACCTATTCCAGTGCCTCACCACACTCACAGTAAAGAATTTCTTCCTAATACACATCTAAACCTGCCCTCTGTCAGTTTAAAGCCATTACCCCATGTCCTGTCACTACATGCCCCTGTAAAAAGTCCCTCTCCTGCTCTCTTGTGATCAGCTGGGGACTGGTCCAGGACTGTTCAGTGACCGCCAACTGCAGGAATGGAATTCCCAATGACATGAGGGTTACTTAAGGCAAATTTTGAAATAAAAATATTGTCAAGAAGCAAGAAACTGGCTGGAAGACTGGACAGTCTGATCTGTGAGGGAGAAGAGCTGAAGCTTTTTTTTATCCCCAAACTGCAGTAGGCATGGATTTATAGTAATTGACTCTTGCCAATGTTTCCCCCTTTTCTTATAACTCTAGTTTAGGGAAGGAAGCACCCACAAACCATTTGTCAACTGAATTTTGTATAATGAATCAATTAGTGTCTGAACCTGGAAGGTGAAGTATCCGCTCTATAAAACCCTGTCCATCCAATTATGCACAGCTTGGCACTTGGTCTCATGGATAGGAAAAGCAATTTCATCATAATGCTGCTGTTGAAAACCTCTGGACTAAAGGGGGAAAACCACCTGGGAGCAAGCAAACAGTCTCAGTGGTAAGCAGATGCAGATATATTAAAATGTCAAATGTTAAAAGAATTTTTTAAAAATTGAAATATCGTCAGTTGCACTGCTCTGACAGTGGGGAAGGCAGCTGCTATTGTCTTCCTTGATCTCTGGGAAAGTGGCATATTTACCCCAAGAATATGCAAATTTTTCTACTTAGTCTGGAAATGAAGCACATTCTGCTCGTGTGATGTTATATTTCTCTCATTACTGCAGGAAGGAGGAGGAAAGGAAAGATCAAGTCATTATTTACCTGACAAAATCTTTTGTTACTTTCCTGGATATCAGTTAATTACCAGTGAGCTAATCAACTTACACCTCAGCCAAACTCTTTTCTTTAACAAAAGGGGCTGCTCAGACAATTCAAATTTACTTTATTAGCATAGCTTGGATATTCAGACCTACGAACTAAAACAGAGATAACAAGAAATACAACGAAATGCAATAATATATTTCCACTTCCAACTTTCCTCTGGTGAGATTAGTGTCCCCCTATTTCCACACAAAATGACTGATGATTGGCCTCAGTAGTAGAGGTCATTACTAGACAGGGAAAGAGATGTTTTCTGGAGCTTTTGTACCATGGACTGTAATTTCTTGTGGCATCAGCACTGAGAAGTGGAGCTGATGTTATAGAAGTGAGTCATAGAATCACAGAATCATTTAGGTTGGAAAAGATCAAGTCCAACCATCAACACAGCACTGCCAAGCCCACCACTAAACCATGTCACTAAGTGCCACACCTACATATCTTTTAAGTCATTCCAGGGATGGTGACACCACCATTTCCGTGGGTAGCCTGTTCCAAAGCTTGATGATTCTTTTGGTGAAGAAATTTTTCCTGATATCCAATCTAAACTGGATAAGAAGACTGGCCTGGCTGAACAGTTAGCTTTCATTGGAACTCAGGGTAAAAAAAGAGAGTTTATGACCCTATGATCTTTGGAAAAAGGAATAGGCAGCTCAGGAAGAGTACAAGGATGTCATTAGGTCATTTAGAGAGAAAATTAGAAAGGCAAAAGCTCAGCTAGAACTCAATCTAGCCACCACTGTGAAAGACAATGAAAAGTGTTTTTGTAAATACTTTAACAATAGAAGGAGGGCCAAGCAAAATCTCCATCCTTTATTGGATGCAAGGAGGAATATTGTCACCAAGAATGAGGATAAGGCTGAGGTACTTAATAGCTTCTTTGCTTCAATCTTCAACAGTAGGACCAGTTATCCTCAGGGCAACCTGGTGGACAGGGATGGGGAGCAGAACAGACCCACTGCAATCCAGGAGGAATAGTTAGTGACCTGCTATGACACTTAGTCACTCATAACTTTATAGGGCTGGATGGGATTCATCCAAGGGTACTAAGTAAGCTGGCAGAGGAGCTCACCAAGCCACTGTCCATCATTTATTATCAATCCTGGTTAACCAGGGAGGTCCCAGATGACTGGAAGTTGGCCAATGTGATGCCCATCTACAAGAGGGGTCAGAAGGTAGATCCATGGAACTACAAACCTGTCAGCCTGATCTTGGTGCCTGAGAATGTTAGGGAACAGATTATCTTGAGAGCCATCACATGGCACATACAGAACAGCTAGGGGATCAGGCCCAGCCAACATGGGTTTGGGAAAGGCAGGTTCTGCTTGATCAACCTGGTCTCCTTTTATTATCAGGTGACTTGCCTAGTGGATGAGGAAAAGCCTGTGGATATGGTCTGCCTGTTTTCCACAGCATTCTTCCAGAGAAGCTGGCAGCCCATGACTCGGACAGGTGGACTGTCCACTGGGTTAAAATCTGGCTGGATGGCTGAGCCTAGAGTGGTGGTGAATGGGGCTATATCCAGTTGGAAGCTGGTCACTACTGGGATTCCCCAAGGCTCAGGGTTGGGGCAAGTCCTATTTAATATCTTTATTGATGTTCTGGATGAGGGGGATCAGGGGCCCCCTCAGTAAGTTCACAATCCACACTAAGTTTGGCAGGAGTGTTGATCTTCTGGAGGATTGGAAGGCTCTACAGAGGGATCTAGACAGGTTGGATCAATGAGACCAATTGTATAGAGTGGAATAAGGCCAAATGCTGGGTCCTGAACTTTGGTCACAACAACCCCATGCAGTGCTACAGGCTGGGGGCAGAGTGGCTGGAAAGCTGCCCAGTAGAAAAGTACCTGGAGGTGCTGATAAACAGCAGCTGAACATGAGCCACCAGTGTGCCCAGGTGGCCAAGAAGGCCAATGCTATCCTTGCCCGTATCAAAAATAGTGTGAGCAGCAGGACTAGGGAAGTGATTGTCCCTTTGTACTCGGCAGGCACTGGTGAGGCTGCACCTCGAATCCTATGTCCAATTTTGGGCCCCTCACTACAAGAAAGACATTGAGGTGGTGGAGCGTGTCAAGGGGAGGGCAGCAAAGTTGGTGAAGGATCTAGAGAGTGAGTAATATGAGGAGTGGCTGAGAGAGTTGAGGATGTTCAGTCTGGAGAAAAGGAGGCTCAGGGAAGACTTTATGCTTGTCTACAGCTACGTGAAAGGAGGTTGTAGCAAGGTGGGGGTTGGCCTCTTCTCCCAGGCAACAAGTGACAGGACAAGAGGAAATGGCCTTATCTGTGCCAGGGGAGGTTCAGATTGGACACCAGGAAGAATTTCTTCACTGAAAGGGTTGTCAAACATTGGAATGGGCTGTCCGGGGAAATGGTGGAGTCACCAGTCCTGGAAGTGTTCAAGAAATACCTCAATGTGGCACATAGTTTAGTCGATAGGGTGGTGTTTGGTCAAAGGACTCAGTGATCTTGAAGGTCTTTTTCAACCTAAATGATTCTATGGTTCTAGGACATACCAGTATTCATAGCTATGTCGTATCAAAACAGTAGGTGAGAGTGTGTCCATTATAATTTTCTGAAAGGTTTCATCCAGATGTGTGATATAATTATTCAATTACAATGTGAACTACCTAATTGCAACAAATGAAGTTCCATCATAAGCATCTGTCATATGCTAAATTTTGCCTGTGTTAAAGCATTATGGCTGCAATTTTAAGTTGATATGATATAATACTGAATTACTGCACTGAGCATGGCAGCCATGGACAGTCTGAATCACTCAGTGATTGTCTGAGTTCAAATGCTGCAGTAGATGTGATTTCAAAGTTAGGCAGCACTTACGTATGGTTTAACTTGACCCAATATGCTTAACATAAACCCTAAAACACCCTCTATGAACACTGTGTTATTTCTGTGATCTGTATTAATAGCTTTGTAGCTTTCTGTTGGAACCTGGAGTGTGACTGTCTCAGGGAAATGGATACAATGACTCTCCTGTAGGCTAGACTTCAAAAGCCAATTCTAGGTTTCTCACCTGTAAAATAAGAAAAGGGCTCATAGAATAAGCCCTCCTGGTCCCACGACTGGCTTTAACTAGGATCATCTCCGAATGAGGCTGGGGAACTATACTTTTATATGACTGAATTGTCTGCATCAGTTTTGTTACCCAAAACCTGTGCCTTGTTCACAAACAGGTACAACTGATGTAGGTTAGAGTATTGCTGAGGCTTGAATGAAACAAGAATAAAATTCAGTGAGGCTCCAGTGCAGATTTGCTACTCTTTTGTGGGAATATGCTGTGAAATGAACCCCAAAGAGGGATGGTGCTGGTGGGCAGCGCAAGTTCTGTGGGCTGTGTACTTGTTGCTGGAATTTATAATTAATGTGTGACCTCTGTATGGGTTTCAGTTAGGAGAAGTTCTGTATCCCCTCCCTGCCCTGCATGATTCCTACACCCCCCCGTGTTCATTCCCCGCCGTGTGGTTTCTCGTAATGAGCCACAGAGTCACGGAGGCACTGGTGCCATCTCTCCCAGGCCAGATCGGTCCAGCCCAGGCACATCCCCTGCCATGGGGCTGACCAATTCTGGCTGCTGCCACAACAGGCTGCTGCTGCCACCACCACTCAGTGGCAGCACCGTGGCCCCCCCACTGCCGGCGGGGAACGTCGCCGTGTTCAGCAGGTCTGAGCTGGGGCGGTACCTCCCGGGCATGCGGGATGCTATCCCTGCCCGCACTGCTGGCAGTCTAGCGGAACTGCACCTGTCTCTTCTGCCCATCCTGCCCCAATCCCTAAGCTCCTATTGGTCAGTTCTCCTGTCACTTGATGGATGTTTTCTCATTAGTTATTCAGGTTGTCAGTTAACCACTTTGTCGTCCCCCCTTCACCCTATTGCATCCAATTCCGAAACCCTCCCCTCAGACCTCCCCCAACCAGACTCTTACAAGTCAGCTTCTTCGTTTAGTAAAGGCTTTTTGGTTTCACCCCCATGCTGCATGTGGTGTGTTCTCTGAGGAGCTGTTCCCCACAGCTGATTTCTCTTTCATGCCAAGTCTTCCCAAAGAAAGCTGCAGTGCACTCAGAGGTCAGTGTCACATATCAGCCCATTTGATCAAGGACTAAGCAGTGCTTCTGGATGAATTAAATTGGGTTTTTTTGATGCTGTCAAATACAAGATGCTCTCTACTACTCAGTGCTCCTTATATACCAGAGCCAATCAAAAATAGTTTAACACCTTCCTTCTTATAGTCCTTACTCCCATATTTAAAAGGAGCATTTCTACCCACAGCTTTCATTGCCAGGGACTGTGCTATTCACATGACTGTCTCCATTTTTGAAGCCAACAGTCTCTGAAGGCTTTGGAGGCCAGTCTGCTAATCTCTTGACAAGTGAGTGTATTTCTTGACAGTGTGATTGGTGTTGGCCCATCGCCCTTAATGGCTTGGCCCTCTGACAGCTGGCAGTGATTTTCTGACGGCTGGAGCCCTGTCACATGCCCCCTGACAGCAGCAGAATAATATTCTTATGCCTGCAATAATGGCAAATGCATTTGGAAAGCTCATGAATAAAATTCCCTTCTCTGTCTCTTTTTATAACTCTGATGTGCAATTCTGTTGCCCAGTTTCTCCTCAATATTTTTTAACCCTCTCTTCACACTTATTTCTCCCACTCTATTATTATTCCTTGTGTTATCAGAGTGGCATAGACAGACCCTTCGAATTTCTTCCCTTCCTGAAAGTCTGTGCTCTTTCTTTTGGTCTTTGATAAATATTCCCCAGATATTGTTGGCAGGAGGCTGAGTCCGGGGTGAAACTGCCATGTAGAGTCCCTCTTAGTTTACTCCTACCAGCTTCTAACAATGCCATTTCCGTCTTTCATCACCATTGCTTGCCAGCTTTGATATTTATTTTCAAAACATGCCTTTGACTCTTGCGTGTTTTCTCAGGAAAGTCTGGGCTTTGTTCCACAAGTCTGACATACCTTCTGACTGAACGCGCAGATAGAAACCTCGGATACAGGGAGGCAGGGGAAAGAGGGAACCATGGTGTAAAACTTGGTTTTAATTTGTGCCTTACTTCTTTGACAGTATAGTTTGCCCTCAGCTGAGCAGAAGGAGGTAGCTGGGACTTAGAGCTCATCTAGATGATAGAGCAGGACTCAAGAATACAGAGTCTGGGGATCTTCTTAATAGGACTTACTTATTATCCTAGAGAGACTGGTTTTGAGAGAGAGAGGAGGGGAGGGAGGGGATTGCTGCCAGCAGGCAAGAAACTTCCTGTTTCAGTAATATGGGATGCAGGAGTAATGTCTAATTCTCTAGAGGTTCTGAGAAGACAGAAAAATAGATTATCTATTTATCTCTCAATACTCTTTTCAAAAAGATAGTGTGTGCTTAAATCATGGGATTGCAGAATGATTTGCATTGGAAGGGGCTTTAAAGACCATTTAGTTCCAACCTGACTGCCATGGGTTTGGGATACCTTTCACTAGACCAGGTTGGTCTGAGCCTCAGATGAACAGTCCTACTTCTTTTTCAAAGGTGGGACACCACTGCACAAACCAAAGAGGTACTGTTGTGCATAACACCCCAACTTGGCCACCCTCCTATTTAATACCTATTTTATCATTGTGTTAGTTTGGTGGTAGTGAGTGGTGCTCAATGAGTCTGGCTCCAAGTCTGAAGCAGTTTCTGAGCTGTGGTTGCTGTCTGAAAAGAGGACTCAAATCACAGAATCATAGAATCTTTTAGATTGTAAGACCTTTAAGGTCATGGATTCTAACAACAGTTGGAACCCAGCACTGCCAAGTCCATCTGCCCACCTGTGATTTCTTCTTTATGCTTCTTAGTAGGGACACTAGTACCTACTGGCTTGTGTGGGTGAGGGAGGAAAGTAGGACAGCTCTATGTCTAACCTGAGTCTAGGTTAGCCCTGGGAGACCTTCCATGCACAGCAGGACTGCTTTTCCTGGGGTTCCCAAGAAAAACCTTCAAGCTGTAGCCTGAGCTCTCCCAAATGCAAGGAAATGGTTTTTGGAAGTGTTTGGCGAACTCCAGAAGTACTTTTTGAAGATTCTTTTGGAGGCAAATAGTTGCTACAGCTACCTGTTCAGCCATGTGGACAAGATAAAACAAGTGGCTCCCTTGGAGCCCCCATCACTGCTCTTGGAAACTTCTTATTAGGATAAGCTTCTGTTCTGTGCCAGATGGGTGTCTAAAATTAAGAAAAATACCCCACAATTTCCTGCCATTGCTGCACTGTGCTGTTGCTAACAAGTGGCTGTTAGACCTCTGTCCTGCAGGTCTGGTGGAATAGATGAGATCCATGACTGGGAACAAGATGCGATCCAGCATCCAAGAATCCCTCATCTAGACTTGTCCTATCTGATCTTCCCCACAGTAGACTATTTCAGGGATGAAGAGCCAAGTTGTTGTTGAAAGCCACTAAGGCCTGTGGGATTGTGATGTTAAAAATAGGATACAAATGCATGGAAAGGCAGCAAAGGAGATAAAAGATGGTTGAGGAAATGACTGAGACAGCCCTATGGAGAATGAGCTGCTTTGAAGCACCGAAAGGCCAACATAGCACATGTAGACACCTAAGTTAGATATCTAAATTGTGGAACAGGAAAGTCTTGGAAGAGGAAAGCCAACACAAATGCTAAGGAACGCACAAGAGGGGTCAGATGTCAGCTTCTCTTGGCCAAGTGGGGAAACCCACGTCCTTGTGCAGTGGGAGGGCAACCAGTTGGGGACCACTGAGCCAAGCAGCAGGGCAAAATCCTCTGATCCCTGGGATGGATGTGCCACACTGAGGCCTGCCTCACATGGTACATAGAGCTTGGGTCCTCTCTCAAATTAAAGCAGGCAGGCAGATGGTTGCTGTCTTTCCACCCTTCATTTGCTTCCCTAGAGGTCAGAAACACCTCAGAAGGTCAGGGGTTCAACTTATTACCCTTCCAGCAAAGACTTCTACCCAGACCTAGGATATTTACCTACCAACAGCCTGCTGGTTCCCAGGATGGGGTGGAAGCATTCTATCCTCCTTCTATTGATGCCCAGCAAGTGAACAACAATGTTGTATTGAAACAATTCAAAATCCTTGTTGGGATAGTGGGCTCACCCAAGCAAACCTGGTTTGCTGCTCTCTGCCATGTGGCAGGAACTACTGTCTCCTTCTCTGTCCCTTGCTCTCTCTGCTGGGTAGTTGACACTTCAGGGGAAGGTGCCAGCAGATGGTGCTCTAGGACACTGAATTAAGCTTTTCTGCCCCATATCTCAGGGCAGGGGCACTTTGCACAAGTGCCCTATTTGCTCAGGGCTTCCCCACTCTGAGCACTGCACCTTGAAGCTTCTGTAGACCCAAATGCTCAAGTGGAAGTTTCAAAGTTAGATGTACTTTAGCATGTTTCAACTCCATCCATCCATCCATCCATCCATCCATCCATCCATCCATCCATCCATCCATCC
>JAWWEV010000001.1:29882839-29897606 GCA_035583235.1 Hafferia zeledoni | reverse complement strand
ATGTACTTTAGCATGTTTCAACTCCATCCATCCATCCATCCATCCATCCATCCATCCATCCATCCATCCATCCATCCCCCAGGGTGTTTTTTGCCAGTAGAATTTTTCCTTTGCAGGGGGCATTTCCAGGCTAAGACAATCATATTAACTTCTTATGTCAGAGTTGATGTCTTCTGGAGAAGCTCAACTAGTTCTTCCGTGGAACTTAGTCATAAAAAGCTGTTATATCACATCAGCAGCATATATATTCTTGTACTGCCTTGACTTGGGCACAGTACTTTGATGAGACTCTGTTCCAGCTCAGAGACGTACCCAGCAGTCCTGATGATGAATAAAGCAAATTTCTGTTAAAAAGACAAATTTCAAGGGAAAAAAACCAAAACAGTTTAGCTGATTATGAAATACCCTGGACTCAGGAAAAAAACAGCAGTGCTGGGGAGAGTGAGTTATAGCTGTACTCTGTAGTTTATGGGAGACGTAAGGTCTATGTTTACCAAGCAAGAAGAAGAGTGTAAGATGGTGCTTTTAAGCTGTCAGCTATTTATGTCCCTTGCTTGTTTAATTATGGACTAAATATAAAGGTGGTAGAAACCAGAGCATGCAAGTACTTGGTGACTTGGGACAAAAGCAATGTAGAAACTTTAAATTTGTGCTGCACTACTATTTTCTTCATGGTAATGGTTTGTGGGGAAGTGATAGCAAGAGGTGAAGGTTTGCCTGTAGTACCTAGTGCATGGTTGCTTGGGTATTTGGGCTGGGGCGGGGGGGGGTCAGACAGTAAGTTTTGTGACCTTGAAGCTTAGAATCATGGAGTGGTTTGGTCTGGAAGAGTCTTTAAAGATCATCCAGTTTCAGTGCCTCTGCCATAGGCAGGGACATCTTCCACTAGACCAGGTTGCTCAGAGCCCCATCCTACCTGGCCTTGAACACTTCCAGGGATGGGCAGCCTCTCTTGGCAACCTGTTCCAATTCCTCACTACCCTCACAACAAAGAATTTCTTTCTAACATCCAGTCTAAATCTACTCTCTTTTAGCTTCTGAGTCCTGTTCAATAGCTACTATGAATACCTGCATTATTTGATGCTTCAAGCCCTCATTTCAGTAACAACTCTTCCTTGCTGGAAACCAGGCTGTTGATGCTCACCCAGCATTATGGTGTTTGCTCCAAAACCCACAACTGATTTTCATGGCCAAATCTACAGAAATCACTTTTCTCCACCAAAATGTACCTGCCTCAGAGATAAACTATAGCAAAGGATTAGCAAGAAGATTCAAGTGTCCTGCTGAAACTGTAACAAGGCATTTGGGTTAACAAGAGTTAGCAGTTTACCAGAGCTGGAGTTTGGCTGTGTAAATAGATATGATTCCTTTCACTCTAGAAAATTGCTGTGGGGAATTTCAGGTGAATGTGAGTCTTGCTCCTGAGCCTCATTATGGAGATGACAGCTCCCATGCTGGCTGTGGCATCCATCGTGGGAGGAAGAAGATGCTGGAACTGATGGTTAAGAAACTGCAATCCTGCACCTTTGCTTTTGGGAAGAGGCTGGAGAAAGAAACAAGCACTTCACTAGGAAGTGGAGAACTATGCCAGTAATGAGATAGTTGTCAACACTCCCTGTGGATAACCTCATGGCAGCAGAATTATTTATACACAGAAGTGTCTGAGAACTTATTTTATTTGACACTGTGGCCATGGCTCTATGGAGAAGGATAGCTCTATGGGGTGGGTTTTCAAAACCACTCAATTAGGAGCAATGAGGTGCAAAATTGCATGTGCAAAGAGATGGAAACTTAGAGGTCTGAGATGACAAGGGCCTTGCTGGCCTGCCAGCACCAGCTGGTTCCCAGTGGGTCAGAAATAGAGCTCTTTTCTAAGCTCTCTGATGGAAAATTGTTCTTTTTTATGGATGTCTTTGAACACATGACTATTATATGTGGAGCCTGAAAACTAGAGATGCTTGTGTTAATGTTTGCTGCTTTGGATACACTGTGTGTGTATAAATCACTGCCTAAACAGAGAATTTGGTTTTCTTTCTCTCCAGAGGAGGAAAGAAAGAACTTGATTTAAAGTGGAGTTTTTATTTTTATTTGTTCCTTGGGATAAGAGAAAGAATACATTTTTCCAAAAGGGCATATCCATCTGAGGAGGCCATCAGACAGAAAGCTGATCAGAAACTGCTCATTTATAAGTGCAGCCACCTGTGTCACCTTATTTTTATTCTTTGCCATGACACACAACCCCTACCCCCCCAAAAAATGCCACTAGACTGAAAATGAGTAGTTCTTTGCTCGGATATGGAAACATTTTGCTCAGGAAAGATTTTATTTTACTGCTAAAGATTTCCTTGTCAGACTGGACTAGCATTTACTGACCCTTGGGATTTTGAAGGATCCAGTCTTTCAGATCACATTCTGTCCCTGAAAAAATTGTCCCTGCAGTTTTGCTTTTTCTGAGTATGGATGAACTTTGGTCCTGAGAGAAGAGTTAAACTCACTGCTTATTTCAGCTGTTCTCAAGGCTTATGCTGGTCTTTATTCAGGATGTGTCTTACTGAATTAAATTCAGAAGAAAGAAGGAAGGAAAACTGGTACCCAGTAAACCACTTGGCAGTAGAGACATTTCCCATGCTGTGCTGCAGCAGAAGGTGATGCTATTTTATAGAATAGAGGAGTAGCAACTGGTTAAGGGTCATAAAGATGCCATGGTTGTTACCAAGACAGAATTTCAGATGCAATGATTTGAATGGCTAAGGGCTGCAAACATGATCCATTGGCTCACTGGGTCACCCTGAGCATAGTTCCTCTCTTCTTTCCTGCTTCTCCCTCTACTTTTTAAATACAATGTCCATCTTCTTCTGTGATGTATGCTTACAATACAAGACCCTCCTTTTCCTGTATCCTTGTGTTGCTATGTGTAAGACACATCCATCACCAGGTGGAATTTCCATTATACATCTAAATGCAAACATCTCCACTCCATTTGTTTGAGTCCCCCACAGCTGCCATTTTTAGTCACAGAAGAGAAATGGCCACTGCTAGAGTAATTCTCCAATCCATTTTATGTGCCTGCCTTGGGATAAATCAGATGATGTATTGTGGCTTTAAAATAAAATGAGGCAACCCCTCACTGACTTGGATCGCCCATGCCAGTTCCAAAGTATTGAGATTGCCCCACTAAAACTTCACCTGACCTTGTGCAGCATCAGCAAAACGATTTGCCCCCAAGTGTTTAAGAATTTAAACAAAAAATAATTTTTTAACATGACAATTAACCCCTGAGGTGTTGGGCAGTGTTTTGGTTCTCTTTGAAGGTCACACTCCCATGTGGTGTACCAGAAGAATGGTTTAATCCTCTGGGCTACTGATGCTTGAGTCCATAAGACCTTCCCAAAGGGCTGGTGGAGAGTTGAAACAACAGGCTCAGCCATCTCAGCTGTTGTACATGAGTCTGTAGCTCCACGAAGTAATTTGTCTGGTACAGGTTGGACACCTCTGTCAGAGGACATGTCATCTTCTGGGCTGTCCTGACATATGCATTACAGTCCACTGATGATGTCAAAGCCAGTCCTCATCATGATTCAGACTCCATGGTGTTGGTTCTCCCTGTCATTGCAGGTGTATACCCAGGGCACACTGATTTATCCTTTTGGAAGAAGCATGTGTGGCGTGATGTTGTGTCCTTCCCTGTGTGACCTGTGTGACTTGTGTCTGATGCTGAAAGGTGCTGTGGACGATGTGCCATCCCTGAACCTTGGGCCAAGACTCACAGAGCGATCAGAAACTCCTGGTTTGGAGAAATTTTGTATCTGAGGCCAGTGGTAATAAAAGGGCAGCCAAGACCTCAGGGGAGACAATTCCCAATTTTAATACAAAATTTTTGCCTTTTCTTAATTTGCCACCCTTGCCTGATCCCCAGAGCAGAATCCAGAATGGGCTTGGGGGCTGTGAGTAGGAAGAGCCATCCCCTCATGGATGGCCCAATCTCCAGTCTCTAGGATGCCACACAGGTGTTGGTAACACTACTGTGTTGGTCAATGCTTAGGCTCTGTGCCCTTGGTCCTGCCTCCTCTCCACACCGTTGCACCCATAAAATGAGCCATGTGCAGCCATTGGGATGCAGAGCATGTTGGCATTGAGGGAGTGCCATTCATCAAGGGACTCCAGTCTCTACTCACTATGTGCTGGTTACAGTGAATCAACATTAATTAGGAAATTTTTGGTCATTTCCACATTGTATGCAGAATAATTATTTTCCGCCCTTGGAAAATATTTCCTAATTAAACTGATGTATTTCAGCAAGGTCTTATGAGAGCAAATGATGTTCCTCTTTTTTTAGGGGCAGTGTGGTCTGTGAAATCCATTGCAACAGAGCTCTGCAAAGCACAAGAGGATTTTCAAATGCCTCCCTTTACTGGGTTTAATCAGTTGAAGAAATGGAAACCTTTGATGAAGTCAAAGATAAAGAAAAATAGAGAAAATCTTATGGATTAGAAAAAACCAAACCAATTTAGTTTGTTAAAATGCCCTAGGACAGTGTAATATCAAATATGCAGAAGAGCACGATGAAACTAGGGATGACATTTTCATGTGTTACCTCCTGCTTTGTAAACATCCCTGTTGCAAAGGGACCCTCTTGAATGCAGCATCTCCAAGCCATTGTGCTGCATTAGAGTCCTATTTCTTTTCATCGATAACTGTTGAAGCAAATGAAGGTCAAGAGCCTTTTGGTTCCAGCCTTAAAGACAGCAGTGCTCCTTGACAAGCCTTTGTTCTAAAGCTAAATGGTCTCACTGTCAAGCTGTGACTGCTGTCCTTGGAGCAAGCTGTTACCACAGCTTTGGAAATGGTTGGTGCTTGTTGCGTGAGCAGATTACAACAAATCAACTGACCACAGCAATTTCTTGGATGTAAACTCATCACCAGGTAAAAGCACTATTACTCGTCTGAGTTCAGCTCAGGAGTGGAGAGGATGAGCCTAAACTAGATTACCCTCGTTATCTGCAGGCTGCTGATGAGCATTATCTCAAGACAGAGTAATGTGACCTTGTGCTCGTGTCTTCAGGCATTAGCGACATTACATCCATGGTTGCTGGTTTATCTGGGGGTTGAAAGCAAAAGCAGAGGAGGAGTCTAAATCCTTATGTATCCTAGCCCATGTGTTCTGAGACTCATAATTTCGTGGGGAACCTTCATGGAAGACAGATGCAGTACCAAACTGGGGAAACCTCTGCACACCATGTAGGAGCTCATCCCCTTATGCCTTGACACTTCCCAGGGTAAGCAAAATTCATGCAAGCACTGATAAGACAGAAGAACTCAAAGCTGAAATGTGCAGAGCTCAATCAATGGCATCAATAATGACTTAAAAAGCATGTTCACCCCAAGGGCAGAGTTGTGGCAGGTTGAGACATGAAACACAGGAGCAGGACTGGGATAGGAGGTAAGTGCAGTGACTATGAAATTCTCACACTGTCAAACCAATGCCACTTGCAAACAACTGCTGCTTCTCCCTCAACCCATCTGCAGGGACCATGCCCTGTACCTTACCTTCTCTACATCTCCACATCTTACATCCCACCTTGCAGCCTGATTTTCCTTTTTCTCCTGTTTAAGTCGTGTGCAATGACCTAAGAAAATACAAAACAGAGAGAAAGATGAGTGAGGACTTAAGAAACATGCTGGTAAAATTGTGCTCAGAGCAGAAGTTCATCCGTTTGGATATGGAGCATTGTTTTTTCTTTTTATCACCCTGTGTATTAACTACACCAGATTTGCTCTTGAGAAAGAAATATATCAAAACAAACCTAGAAGAACTATGAGAGATAAGGGGAAGGATGTTTGCTTAAGTTATTTCTCATCATGGAATGCTTTTAGCTCCAGATGTTAGGTAGGGAGCCAGCTCCCCATCTTCCTTTCCAGTCATTTGAAAAAAAACCCAAAAAACAAAACCAAAGAAACCTGGCAGTTTACCAGATATTATTTATACATAGAATTAATATCTTAATATCTTTCTGTCTTTCAGAGATAATACATTGATCTGAAAGAGTCAGATCAGAATATGAATTTCTTTGTTGTAATTCCAACTCAAAGAAGCCTTTTTTTTTCTTTTCCTTTTTTTTTTTTTTTTTTTTGATAAAAGTTAACAGTATTAAGTGGCCTTGATTTTCCACTCCAGTTATGTGGTTTGGTGCCCTGAGTAGCATTGTATGGCTGCATCTGCAGATGGGGTAAGGTGATTGATTTACTGGTAAGGTAAAAGCTAAAGCTATTGATTTAACTGGGATTAGTGGTCTGATTACAAAGAATGTAGCCCATTGTTTTTGGTAAAGTTACATTGAGGTGATGCAGGAGATCATCAGTGTTAGAATCAAATTGCCTGACACAGGAGACAATTACTGCAACAAACAATACAAAGGTAATGGGAAAAAAATGTAACCTAAGGAAAAAGAACCATATTCCTCAGATGTGGAGATTCAGGGAGACAAACAGAAATTCAGTGGGGTTACCAGAAAAAGTGGTATTGAACAGAGTCCTTGCACTAAAAATATAGCACTCCTGAATCTCCTGCCTGAGACCAATTCCTAGTCTGAAAGAGACAAAGCAACCCCCTGCCTACCTCACAAATTCCTTCCTTTGATTATTTACTTGTTTTCATATCAAACACTCTGTTTGGGTGTCTTCCATCTTGACTATCATGATCACCAAGGAAGGAGCTTCAAATCAACCTTCTTGGAAGCTGGCTTCTCAGGACACCTTCTTTAATAACAGGTTTTTCATGTCTTCTTAAAAGGTCTTTCAGAAGCATCAAAGCACCCACTAATTGTTCTTCCCTACCTCACAAATACCTGGATATGTATGGATGCATAAGGATCATCTCAGACTGGTTGACTCTAAAATATTGCATTATTTCACTCTCAGGTCAATCAGGAGACAGAAAAATGTTCCTATAGTCAAGTGACTTTGACTGAGCTGAGCAAATGAGTATTGCTCCCCACCTTGTGGTTTCCTTGTTTTTCCAAGGTCTTAGTGTTTTTTATTTCATTCTGGTCTTGATGCAATTCCTGAGAGATTCCTAGAGCTCTCATCTTCCTGTACCACCTTAGATGAGCTCAAGGAATCGCTTCCATCCCAGGTGTGGGGAACCCCACAGTTTGATGCTTGTGTCTTGATGAGATCAGTTGTTGCTTCATCAGATACAACCTGGATTCTAAGACCAGTCTGATTTGAGTGTCTATTTGAAAGAAAAGGAAAAGCCCCTCATGTTATCTCCATGGATTCTAGAGTCCAAGACTAGATATCTGTAATGACCCCATATGCAGTAACATAAAATTGTTTCCATCAGCAATGAGAGCACAGACTAACACAAAGAAGAAATGAACAAATTTAATCAAATTTCAGTTCCAGTTTTTCATACTGAAGGTTGTGCTAGAAATCCCCCGGCCAAGGGTGTTGCACAAATCACTTGAGTGCCCACTGGCAGGATGCTTGGAGGTGTAGCTCCTGCCTGTACATAGTGTATGAGCCAGGAGAGCAGCTCGTTGTCCAGGTGCCCAGCCCTTTCATAAATGGGACCTTACAAGCAGAGAAGAAACAGAGGAGGTGAAATATTCGCTGTACAAAAGGCACCTGTTAAATTAATTGCAGTGAGATGAGTGCTAATTAACTGATCTCACTAATGAGAATGTTGGGGTTTGACAAAGCATTTATTTTTTGATTGGAGAAAGTTGTGAATTCTGGTGTGGAGGATGAGACAATGTGATCCTGAGAGATTTACAGGGGCTTCACATTGTGACTACAAGAAAATTATTTTAAAATCTTTTATATTAAGAAAGGAAATTAGGTTCTAACAAGAGAATAACACGCTGAGATCTTGGGCTGTTAGGTGCTCTTAGAAGTTTTCAGTTTTGATCTTGCTGTCACATAAAACAATGCTTATTTTGAGTGGGTGTTCCTGGTTATTTACCTGGGATTTACAACAGTTTTAAATCCATCACACTAATTCAACATCAGATGCACTACAGATCTATCAAATTCCCAGAGGTCATCCAGGCCCATGTTTGCCACCAGATGCAAACAGCAGTTCTTTGATGTTCCTAAGGGGTATATAAGCCTTCAGAGGGATTATATAAATGCTACTAATAAGAGCCATTGATTAACTAGATTTCTGTCTCATTCTTGCAAGCCTCATTCCTTCAGGGAACTTATGAAGGACAATTTGATCAAAAATCTGCTCCCATTTTTCATGTTAATCAATTAATTAGTGCCAGGGCTTTCTCTGGGGCCTGGAGCATCCATTCAATTATCTCTTGCTATGTTGCCAGATTGGGCTGTGTCTTGGCTCATATCTCTGCTGAATTTCTGAGCAGGTTTCAAGCAATAACATGGGGCAGAAACCATTCCCAATAGGCAGCTGAGGGCAGTGATAATAATCTCTTTATCTCTCTGCCATGCCATACAGCTTCTCCTAGACCAACCTTTTCCTGTTTCTGCTGTGCTCCAAGCTGTCTGCAGACACCAGGTTAGCACAGCGCTTAGCCCTGACACAACTCTGTGCAGGGATAGGTACAGGAATACAGCTACACTCCTTGTGGCCATGGAACATGCCTCAGTATCCTTTCTTGAGGCTGGTAGGGAGATAGAAACATCCGCTCAGTGATTATTGGCAAAGTGTAGGTAATAACTTTAGATTTTGTTCTGCATCCAAGTAGATTTACCATTTAATAATAACCACCTCCTCTCTGAAAGATTGCAGCAAGTAGAGATGAATGACAGTGTTTCTAGAAGAGGGTTGTTGATGCTATTGTGTAGAGGAGACATAGTTTTCCAGCCATTTCTCCCTCCTCTGCTCTGCCAGCCTGCTGTCTCACCAATGTGGCAGCAGGCAGCATCCTCGGGACATCGGGATGTAAGACAGGGTTGCCAGGCCCTCCTTGCCTCCTGCACCTTCAGAGCTCTGGCTATTTTGTCCGTCTCTTGGCTGATGTCAAGTCCCATGTAGGGACTTGGCCCTGATGCAATGATTGTTGTCAGATAAAATTAACAGAGGCCATCTCATTCACACAGAGGCAGGTCAGCAGAGCAGAGCTGTGTGACAAGCTTTAATTAGGTCCATAATGATTGTTCTCCCTGGAAGAGTTGTTTGGTGGCTTGCTCAACAAATTCACTGTAAGTGGCTGGTTGCCACAGCACTGAAGGGCAGCTCCCTTCTAACAAGACTAGAAAGAAATTGGTGTGAAACAAAGTGGGATGGGACTTGGGGATGGCTTTCCTTCAAACAGATGTTTCTTTGCTGTTCCCCTCCACAACTATGTGTTTGCTCTCACTTTTTCTTCCCACATACACCTTTCACACCTACCATACACAAATGACACCTGTGCACACCCTATTTCTGCTGGTTTCACATGCTCTTCACACATTCTCCATTTGTTGCTCGTAGGTCCCTTCAGTTCATCTCCATCATGTTTGAGCTCTTTTTCTCTCTGTTAGGATAAAGACTGATAACAAAAATGCTTGCAAACAAGGAGGTTTATGGGGGAAATTCCTCTTGTGTCAAGCTGTGATGCAAGAGACCAATGTGGGGGGCAGGCTGGTGTCACCACCCAGATACCGCAGTAGGTAGGTGGAGAAGATGGGTGCAAGAGACAGCCATAGGACCATAAAGGGAGACCAAAAAATGCCTTCTGCTATCAGTTGCCATTAAGGTAACAGTCAATTAAATTACTTTGCACCATGGCCAGGTTCAGCAAAGCCATTCTTTAGAGTAAGACCAACCCAAAGTAAGAAGGAAACCATACAGTATGAACGAGCTGGTTATGTGCTTACAGTTCTTTCTGCTTTGGGCTCCTGCACTTTAGCTAATCACACTTTTCCTGTCCCCTCATTCTTCTTTACACTTGTCACAGATCATATTTTGGGCAAAGACCTGAGCACAGTCTTACTGGGTCTTCACTGATCAATATTTTGACATCTGGCAGCAGGAGTCTTCTCAGTGCAAGATCTCTGAGCTTTGATTGGTGTGAATGAAAAGGAAACAAGAAAGTTGGCAAGCTCACATTCCCACGGGGCCAAGTTCTCTCCTCCACCCACATTGCAGAACAGCATCTCCTTACGCCATCAAACCCACAATATCCTTCACAAGCTTCAAATGACTTAGTTTTGTTTAATCTTCCCTTCTCAGTTCATAACAAACTTCCTTTGGGCTTTATTTAGACCCAGCAGTGGTTCCCACTGGGATGTTGCCAGGCAAGGAATTAATTTGTTTGGATGGAGATAAGAGGGGTCAGCACAGCAAATTTAGACAAAGCTCAAATGTTGGGTGATCAATCATAGTATCTGTGTTCACCAGACTGAACTGGATTTTTCTTAAAGAAGTTTCTGGCATAAATGGGGCAACCTGGGAAAAGATAAATGGCAGAAGAGCAAGGATCTACCTGTTCTCACATACCTTTAACAGCAGACTTTCTTATATCTCAAGTGTATCTGGTATTCAAGCTTGTGAATGACCCTGCTCTATATTCTTGTAGCATATACTGCTTCCATCAGAGCCTCAGCCTTTTACCATGCCACCTTACTGCTGCCCAACTATTCTAACTAATTTGGATGATATTTTAATGAGCAGAGGTGACAGATGCTGCTGACATCTGTCTCCTTTTCCAGGTGATATGAGAAAGAGTAAAACTTCAGTGTGACAGGATGTAAAGCAGCTCTTCTGGAGGACTTCAGTCCTAACCTTTAAGACACGTCTGATTGCATCTGTCCAAAGCATCAGTCTCTGAAAGAGTCAATCATACAGTGATACTCCAAGATTTCCTTTCAGTTCTTAAATTGTTCTTTTTCCACTCTCACACCTTTGGTGTCTATTGGCAAAAAGAGGAATGAGGAGAAGAGAGCTGGTCTTGGTTGATAGCTTTATTCCCATTTCCATCTTTGCCTGCACCTTTGATTCACAGGGAAAACTAAGTTGAACTGTGAAAGATCTGGAAATTATATGTAATCAGAAGGAAAATGGGAGTAATTTCCTGTTACACTTGCTCTGAAATTTTCAGTTTGGGGGCAGAGATGAAAGAAACTGTTTCTCTGAACAGTCCCATGGTGGCTCTGGATCATCATGGAGCTGGTCACTGTGGGTTTCCTTAATAGTCAATAGAGGGAAATAAATGCTTCTCTGGTCTGATATTCCTGCTTCACATCTTCACCCCTGGATGAACTGATTCCCACACAGCAGTCTGTGGTCCCCTCCCTTGAGTCTTGTCTGCCAGTTTGAATGAAGATACCTACATGGGATAAAACAAATCTCTACCTTCTGCACCATCCCTTGTTTTGGTTCCCAAGGGGTCTCTGTTTTTGGTCCAACATCTCAGCTCTCCCATGGTATAGAGACCCTCAGTAGTCATAGCAGTGTGTCTTCTCAAATAACTCAGAGTGGCTCTAAATCAGAAAGACCCTTGCTCAGTGTAACACTGATTTAGAATTATATAATGGCATTGGAACAGACTCAGAAATGAACCTTCAGGACTTCTCTACTTTGCTCCATGGGGAAAATACAGAAGGTTGCTTTCTAGGAGCATATCGATTTGGGGATGTAATTTCTGTGGTTCACCAAAGCCTATTGGCTTCTGGATAAAATTCTGGGTGCAAAGACAACCCATAACCTTATCACCAGTCCATTGCATTTGCCTCCACAACAAAGGATGGTAATCAAACCCAAGGGCCCTAACCTGTCCAAAAAATAAAAGACAAGGAAAACCAGACACAAGAACAAACACTTTCCTGCCAGAGTTCAAGAAGCATTTAGACAATTCTGTCAAGCCCATGGTGGGATTCTTGGGCGCATCCTGTGCAGGACCAGGAGTTGGACTTGATCCTTGTGGGTCCCTTTCAACACAGAGTATTTTATAATTCTGTGTTTCACTTAGAAGGTAGCAAATGAGTTAGACAACATAGCAAATGCCTCATTTGGCTGTTATTAAATAACTGTTTAGCTATTTACTGTGTCAGTCTTCAATAACTTCACCCCTTGCTTAGCAAGTACTAAGGCATCCTTCATATTTTCTTTCCTCTGGCCCAATGTGATCTTCAAGGTCAAAGTAATTACCTACTCCTTCCCATTAAAAGCATTGCCAAAGTATCCATTTAAAATCATTATCCTACCTGCCCCTTTCATTGTAAATGATTTATGGAGAAGTTTGTTATTCCCTCCTATTTTCTCCTGAACACCTTCCTAGTTAGGAGTGGCACATTGAGATCCCCTGTGCCAGAGCAAAAATCAGCTGAATAGAGAAGGCTTTAATAGATACTGGCTCAATTCTTGGACATGTAGGTGAGAGGATGACAGAGTGAGTTCCTTAACCTGTTAGTTTCCCACCCACCAAAAAGTCATTAATTTTGGCTCATTTAATCTGCCTGGAGCTATGTGGCTGTCTTCCCACTTGTAAGGCTGCATGTCTTCCCTGGCAACACAAAACAGCAAATCACACTTGGCCCCTAGCTATTTCGAGCCAGCAGAACAGTCATGCTTGGCCAGGTTATGGAAAACACTCCATAGAGCCCTATTAAATGGGAAAATTTGGAAATTTCAGCCCTGCATAATGATGCTGAGAGCTGCCAGAAGTGACAATAGCCTTTTGTTCTAAGTGTTTGGAAACTACAGTGCTAATGTTGTGACAGTGCAATTAGCTGTAATTTTTTCACACAGTTTTAATGGTCTTTCCTAAGACCACAGCTACACATCATCTGAGATCAGCTGCCAGCACTCAACAGACCCTGTAGGCAACAATGTTATTAATTTAGACCTAATACAGTGTGCATCTTGTTACTCCAAGCCCCCTGTTAACCAGCTGTAGGAAACCAACTCATTTCTTTCCTTTGTATCCCAAGAAAATCCTTGTGGGAAGAGTGATAAAGAAATGGCTTCTGGGTTCCATGGATTTTGTTTGGTGCCACGATCATGGTGTGAGGATCTCAAGGGCTGCACATGAAGCTAAGTAGCATAATTTGTGCAGTGATTACCTTGACAAGCTGTTAACAAATATGTCCAGGTGATGGAAGGATGAGCAGGGAGCTTTTGGATTTAGGGGACAGTGATTGCATACTGCTGCTGTCCACCAAATCATCACAAATACCTGCAGGATTAAAGTCAAACACATACAGGGTAAATGAAGCTGTAAAAAAAAGGAAGAGAAAGGCTGCCCAGAGAAGCTGTGGATGCCCTATCCCTGGAAGTGTTCAAGGCCTGTCAGAACAAGGCCCTGAGCAACCTGGTCTAGTGGAAGGTGTCCCTACCCATGAAAGGGGGGTTGGTACTAGATGATCTTTGAAGTCCCTTGCAACTCCAGCCGTTCTATGATTTGGTGATTCTATGATACAAGAACTGAACTAAAAATGAACATAGAAGTGGTCAGGTTCTGCTCACACATCACTGTTTAGCTCCTTTTCCCTGGGTAAGAAAGGAATAATTTCTAAAATCTCCCTGACTGTGGCTGAGAAAAAGCTCTTGGTGTAAGTATAGCTATTAGCATGAAATCTTTTACAGTAAAAAGAGTTAATGAAAATTTAAAAAGCTGTGTTTCTCTTCTTGGTTTCAACAGCCTTGCTGAGAAACCCAAGACTCGCCTTTCCCTCTCAGTGTCTGTTTTCTGTCTGCAAGTGAATCCTGCCTTAATTTACTCACCTCCAACATGTTTGCATTACTATCCCTTATAATTACAGGGTTGGTCTTGCAGCATTTGCATCTTGAATGAATAGCAGGATCTTATTCCTGCTGCTGCTTGGTGTAGTGGGAAGTCTTACTGGATACATGATGATCCTAGTTCTGTGCTTTCTGCCTTAGTTTCCTCAACAGAAAAAGGAAGATACTGGCTTTGGAGAACATGAATCATGTACCTGAGGTTAACTGCTTTTGTGGATTTTCTGGCCATGGGGAACTTCCCAGCTTCCTTGGGCACTCTTCATTTGAGTTCTTGTCCTGTACCAGAAACACAATGTGGCCAAAAGAAGGGGAAACCAGATTTCCTAGTAGAAGTTTTCTGCAAACTCAGAGGGACCCTCAGAAAGGAGGTGAGTTTGTGATTGCCTCCTGAACCCCATTAGAGCCCTGCTCCATGTCCCTTTGCCCTTTTCCCACCTGGTTGCTGGAGGAGGTTGGATGTCACAGGGGTATCAATAACTGATGACTTTTTGGCATGAGGAAATTTATCTCTCTCTGAGAGCTGTACCATGATGAGGTGGTTTCCCCTTCAACACCACCTGGTCTTTTGGAATGGAGGATGTGACCCTTGATAGGTTTGTGCAGTGCACAGCATGACAAAGTTCTCCTGGAGGATTACCATGGTTCTCTAGCCATGGACTCATCTGAGGGTTGAAGGACAAGATATCCAAGGACCCACGTCCTTGGCCCCAGCCTGGCTCGGAACCATGGGCAGAGAGCAAATTGCCGTGTCTCTGCCCTCCATCCCTGGTTTGAGCCTGGCAGGCATGAGTGCTTTGGGTCTCAGCTCCCTGGCGCCATGAGGAATGTTTTGATGCACAGACATGCTTGTTCAACACTGCCTCAGCTCTGTGCTAATTAAATCCAAAGGGTAATCATTATTTCATTGAGTTTCCTCCAGCACTGTAATTCCATCTCTGCTGTGGCAGAAAGCCCTGGACAGAGAGGGAGTCACATGGGCAACTGCTTTAGGCTTATTTTATTTATTCCTTCCCTTCCCTTCCCTTCCCTTCCCTTCCCTTCCCTTCCCTTCCCTTCCCTTCCCTTCCCTTCCCTTCCCTT
>JAWWEV010000001.1:29843244-29882687 GCA_035583235.1 Hafferia zeledoni | reverse complement strand
CCCTTCCCTTCCCTTCCCTTCCCTTCCCTGCCCTGCCCTGCCCTGCCCTGCCCTGCCCTGCCCTGCCCTGCCCTCCCGTCCCCTCTTCATTATTTCTCTCTTCCACTGTTTCTCTCTCTCTCTCTGTTACACAGGTGGTTCTTCATGCAATGAGGAATTCCTAGATGAAGAACCATGGCAGTGCAACAAAGTCACATAAATTCCATGGGAGACCAGTCATCTTCTTGAAGCTAAACACATTGGGGCCTGCTAGAAACCACCTCCAGCTTAGGAGCTTCTTGAGGATCCACTCATGTGTCTGGAGTTGAGGAAATCACTCTGGGAAACAATACCTGTTCTCACCATCTTCTTGGCCATTTCCTGGGACACTGAGGGGCACTATTGATTGGGCAACATATGTTTTTATTTGCCGCTCCCTCCCACTGGGTGCACCCCTGGCCTTTTGGCAAAGTCACCCCTTGGCATTTGTAGGATCCCTTTTGCCCTGTCACTGCAGAGCTGGATCAAGCCCCATCAGCAGCAGGGTCACCTTGCAGTTGGTTCATCCCATGGGAGAAGGATCTGTGCAGCATGATACAGGAGAGGGTTAAAAGAATCTTGTTCCCATTGGGAGCCTGGACCTGAGAGAGCAGAAGAGGGAAAGAGTGAAACCATGCATGATTTAACCCTTGCAAACATATTCCTGAAGTGTGAAAGAGTGTGTGTGTTCCCTAGGATGGCTCCATCCTCTCTCTTTTCTTGTTTGTGCAGGGATGTGTGAGACACCTGAGGGACCTCTGCATCACCAATGCCCAGGGCTGTCTGGGAGACCTGAACTGAAATTGGATTTTGTGCTTCACTGACTGATATCAAGAAGATAAAAAAAAAATCCATTCTATTTGAAGCAAGAGGGGTCTTCCAAGGGGATTTTGATGAAATGACTGAAAAAATTACCAAATAATAGAAACCATCTAAAGTGACTTCATTGCAGGTTGACGCCTGGTATTCCATTTCTGTCCATAATGAAACGATTTGGCTTTATTCTTCACTGTTTAGCGTGTCTTAGCTTTATATTTTTTTTCCCTTTCCTTTAGAGATATATCATTAAAAGAAAGAAAGATTAAAAAAAAGGAAAATACCAGTCTGGACTTTTGGCTACCACACTTCATCCCTGACACTGCTGGAAAGGAATTTTTGAGCCTAGACAGTGTAGAAGATCACACAGCAACCTGTTTTAGCAGCCAGTTTCAGTCCCTCTGAAGTTCCCTTTTCTTGTTAGATGAAGTTGTAGATGACTCAAGACAGATTATATTGAAAATCCTTTTTCACAGCTGAGAAACAGTCAGAGAGAGCCCTTTGCCTTAGAAAAAACTCTCTGCTGTGACCACTTCAGTCTGGGACTCCTCTGGCTCTTTGGAGTTCATCTCACCTGACTTCCGATGTCTTGTGTTAATGTCGCTATCTGGGTCAATCACCCCTGACTCCCTTCAAAGTCAGCAGGAAGAAACAGGCACATTCAAGAGTTGCTCCATCTGACATATTTGGGCACTGCTCCATGTGGCTGGATGACTCACAGCCCTTAGTCTTGGTGGTTTTTGGCCATTCTTCTCCCTGGAGATGACACCATCCAGAAGTTTGCCTTGTTTTGATAGATCCTGGCAGCGTTCACATCCCATTTGGGCTTGCACCCCTTTCTCTGTCAAAACCACGTTATTCATCTGGTCATCCAAGCTTTTCTTGATTTTCTTTCTCCTGTTTCTGGCATGGAGGAATGAGGTGCATAATCTCATTGAGCTGTTGGAGGACTGAGTTTGGAGGCTGTCCCTGCCAAATAGCAGGTGAGTCCTTTCTTGCTCTTATCCTCAGCAAGACTTGAAATTTTGTTGAAGTGGAAGACTTTCCCCCCTCATTAGTTCAGCAGACTCAGACTGCATCTCTTTATTGCTGTGGCAATATAAATACCAGGCAAAACCAAACCCCTCTAAGTTGTTCTGTGATTCATACGAGGTTTACAGAAATGTGGAGGCTTATCTATCTTCCAGTAGGCTAATGGGATAAGAGCCAGGAATTTCTGAGCTCTCTTCCCAGCTTTGGCTGTATGCTCTTCAGCTGGGATCTCAGCCTGTGTTATGTATTTCCCCCTGATTTGCCTGACACGTCATGTACCAGATGAAGAAGAATCCTTACACAGGGGAGTTTATGCTTCCTGAATTCACAGACTGCACTGTCAAAAGGCACCACAAGGATCATATCATCTGACCTTTTGTATACAGAAAATAGACTTTTCCCAGAAATTGGATTAGAGCATCTCCTTTCATAGATAGCTAATCTTTATTTCAACATAGGAAGCCCTGGTGACTTGGCAGCCTCCCTGATAAGCTTTTCCAATATTTAATTACCTTCATAGCTGTGAGTTGGTGTCCACTTCAAAGGCTGAATTAATCTTCCACCTAGCATGTCTTCTTTCCATTATCAGCGCAGCTGAAGAACCTCCCCTTCTCTGCTTTACTATCAGACAACTGTTCCCTAAGTAAACACCCATATGTAGCAACCTGTTTCAGCCTTTTCTTTGATGAATAAGATTATGTTCCTAAACCTTTATGTTGACTGGTGTGCAGCTAATCTCTGGCCCTCTGTGATTTCCCCAGCCTCTGGTGTGTGGCCAGCAGAACTGACCCATCATCTCCCAGCAGCCCTTGTCTGTTGTCTACTAAGGTGAGAAGGGTTCCTTTCTGTGAGACTTTTCTTTGTTTCAGATGCCCAGGATCTTTGGCAGCCTCTTCTGGCACATCAGCTTGGTTGGCACTCACCCATCTCTAACTCACTGTTGTTAAGGCAGCCTCTCATCCTTTAGGGGTGAAATGGCTTCTGTTGGGGTATTAGTCTTCCAGGTTGACATCCCTTTGACTCGCTCTCCTTCCGTGTGTGCACCTATATATTAGCTCAGTACCTTTCCCATCCACAGACCTCTGAACTGCTCATGCAAACCCCATCCACTTCTCAGTCCCCTTAAAGTCCACCTGCACCTCCTTCCAGTGCATCTTCCTCAGTCCCTTTTCCCAAGTCTGCCCCTGGGCTTTGAACCCTTTAATCCTCCATACCTGTACTTGCGTCCATCTGCTTTTCCATGGCTGTCCACATTCAGCCTTCTCTGTTAAGAAAAGATTTACAGCCCCATCCCTTTACAGACTTTTCAAGGTTTGTCAAGGGGCCAGTTCTGACACCATTTAATGCATGTTTTGTTAATCTCATCTAAAGCAGTTTAGAAGAGAAAAAGCAGAATACCTTGAAGGAACAGTGAGGTATGACACCACCAAGCTGCCTTTATCAGCAGAGGCTCAGAGGTTGCAGTGTCATGAATGCTGATGAAAGTTTTCTGAGCTGCCTCTTTATATACAAATGTCCAGATTGCAAACTCATTGACAAAATCCAAAATTAACTGCTAAGAACTGATAATGCTCACCTTTTCAGTTGTCCCCTTCTCCTTTGCCCAGGTTGCCATGACCCAAGCCGTCAGCCCATTCCTTTCCCCTTAGGTTCCCCAAGACTTGTTAGATTTAATATTGATGGCTCTTTGGGTCATTTCTTGATGGCTCCTGGCAGTGAGTTGTCCATGCCTATTGATCTGACAGATGTCATTACAGCAGACAATTTTCTCTTGCTGCATATGGTTAGCTCTCTGCTCCATCCACCTTGTCATGCTGTCTTCTTTCAAACAGGGACTAGAGAGGTCTGTCAGGGATTTTTTGAGTCACTGGCTGTGATTCTGCTGAGCACATCCAGTGATAAGTCCAGTCCTGACCTCATACTTTTTGTATGTAAGAAATTTTTAAAAGGTGCCTCTGAACCTCAGGCCTGGGACTTTCAGAGCCTGAGACAGACTGCCTTGTGCTATCAAGGATCTACCAAGTAAGTTGAACATCTAATTTGGTTTTAGAGCAATTTACCCCATGCCCATCTAAACTTTTCTGCCAGAAAGCAGTTAACCATAGGCAAGGGCTGAATCTTAACTGCAATTCATTCTCTGTTTCCAGCAACATCAGTCCTCCTGGGCAAGATAGAACGGGAGGAAAGGGCTTTTGTCTGTCATCGGGACAGAAAGAGTATGGCTGATCCCCTTCATTTCCCAATGCCATTGCCTTTAGCCCTGATGGATATGTGAAGTGCTGTATCTTTGCATGGTGAATTTGGTGGCTATGCTACTTCTCTGGGGATCTGGCAGACTTGTGGCAGCTGGCATATCACAAGAAATTTACAGGCATGGCCTGACCAAGTGAAATTCGAACACCCATACTAGATCTCCAAGCTTTTGCTTCAGGAATGCCCAGAGCTTTGCCATACTTTGTATTTTACAGAGATTTGCATCCCTAATGATGCTAACATTGCACTCTCCTTCTGGCAGCAGAGGGGTACCCACCACCATGAGGAGGTTTAGCATCATGGTTTCCTAACAAAGTCATTCCAAGGACAGAAGAAGTATCATTATTTATAGAAAGAAACGCTATCTAATAATTTCTCTTCACCCTTGAATGCATGCAACTTCTGAACAGGCAGTGATAACCCATGCAACCCTAACATCTCCCTCAGCACTTCGGTGTGTTTGCAGCACCACTTTGCTTCAGTGACTGTAAAGGTGATCGCTCCACAGGCTGCCACCCTAACTAGACATCAATTCCCTTCTGAACCTCACTTCTGCCTGTCCCAGGAAATGGAGATCCTGACTGGTGTTAGCAGAAACTCTGTCTCTTGCCAGCACTATTTACCTAGTCATGGGGCAATTTGTGACCAAGGTCACCATCATGGGGTAATTTCTGTTTTTATCTCTTCCCAACAGAGCATCCCTATTTTATTCTGTGCATGCTGTCTGCTCCCTGTTTAACCTACAGCACATAGCAGGTGCCTGGGAGAAGAGCAGATCCTCCAGCTAATTTCTGTAAAAGTGATAAAAACGCTATCTGTTGCATCCCAGGCTGCACCTGGGGCCGAGAGGTGGTTAATAAGGGAACCAGCCTTCAGCAGCGGCTCAGTAGTTCAAACATGCTGATAGGCAGCATTGTTGCCTGGCAGCCTTTAATTTTGTGACCTCGTCACCACATCTGTGTGGGTCAGGATGAGAAGTCACCTGCTCAGGGTGAAGCTGTGGAAGATTCAGGTTTAGAGGCTGGGGAGAAGTTTTAGATTAGACATAAGGTAACTTTTTTTATTATAAGAGTGGTTGAGGCACTGGCACAGGTTGCCCAGAGAAGCTGTGAATGCCATGTTCCTGGAAGTGTTCAAGGCTGGGTTGGACAGGGCCCTGAGCATCCTGGTCTAGTGGAAGATATCCCTGCCCATGGTAGGGGAGTTGGAACTAGATGATCCCTAAAGTCCCTTCCAAATCAAACCATTCTATCATTCTATGATTAGAAATTGAGCGTAGAGTTTCACAGCTCACTACTAGGTAGTGGATCCCCAGAGCTTGTCAGCTTCAGAATTTTGTCTTCTTTTTGAACTGCTTATAAGATTAGTTCAATCCCTGGGAAGAGCCATTCAGCTTTTGTTTATGTTTTCAAACATATCTTGGGAGTTTGAAGGAAAGAAGATAAGGGATAACAGCAAATACAACAAATTGCTCATCCCTGCATATGCCCAGATGCCCAGGGTCATGTAAGATGGAAGGGAAACCTCTGTTCTTGGACAACCAAGTACTTTGCCGGGAAGTGTTTGAACCCCAGGGATCTTTGGATTTATTAGAGGTTTGAAGTCTGAACAGCCTTTCTAATCCTGAGTTGGTGGCCATCCCCATTGCTCAGTTGGTCAGGCACAAAATCTTGCGCTGCCAGTGCTGAGCCAAGAGGGTAGGGAGGTGTGATGAGGAGAGACTCAAGCTGGTGGGACAGAAGCCAGGCAGGTCCAACTGCAGCCAGAATGCCTTGGCTGGATGTCAATGGAACTTGGTGCCAAAACTAATAAGCCTGCCAGGAGCCAGGTCTTCCTTGCTTGGATGAAAAATTAGGCTAATTGTGCTTGACTGGCTCCGGAGCTCTGCTGGAAACTGCATAGCTCTACTCTGCCATGTGAAACTGCTGCTTCAGATGGGGCAACTAGTTTCTCTTCTGCAGCAGGTAGTGCAGGGGTCTGTGGCACTGAAATGGAGACATATCCTCACACAAAGATTGTCATGGGGACCTTGTTCTCTGATGTGTCTTGAAGAGAGAAAAAAAGGAATTGCCACATCATTTCCATCATGCTGATGGGCATGTTACAATAACTTTGATATCCCCTTGGTGACACTAGGATGTGGTCCCACCAGGTGTGGGGCTACCACTCTTTGGGATACTGGAAAAATCCATACCTTATAGCTTTGATTTTGTGATGACTTTTGGAGAAAACAGTCTGAAATACAGTCTTAATCTTCTCATATTTCTGTGATAATATCCTCTTTGGAGATCTTCTCTGTTTCCAAGATCCCTGGGGCAGGATCCTCTCCAATTTAGACATGAAGGAGTGTTTACCTTGGGAGGTTGAGGATGCTGCCACTGGTCATTCAACAGTGGTAAAAATAGCATTGTGATGTGATTTCCACCATGGAGTATTCAGGCATTTCCCATGGGATATCATAGGTGTATGTTCCATGTCCTCCTCCTTTCCTGTTTATTTAAGGGGATTTTCACCTCTGTAGTCTCTGGGATGGAGGTCCCAGATGGAACTATCACAAACAGGCAGCTATTACGTAGGGAGTTTTTTGAAGGTAAAAATTCACTTCATAAAATATTTAAATGAAAAAATTTCTTTGAATGAATACGTCTGGGGAAAATGATGAATTTTTATGCTAGTGATTAGGTTTCAGAGCAAAATATGAGAAAACCTTGCTCCTTTTATTCCCTCAAAGGAAACAGCAGGTAAGGACCAATCAGGAAGCTGTCTCTCTTGGTATATCTCACAGGAAAAGCTCACACTCTTCAGGAGTTTCTTACCTTTGACAGAGACAGCAGATTAATGAGTCTGAGAATTACCTGCACAGATTTCCAGGTTTTTAGAAGAAAAATCTATCCATTATTTCAGGTTTTGTAATCACTAAAGAAATACAAAAGACAACATCTGTGAAAGCAAAAAAAAAAGCCTATAGAATATTATTCTTCAGGTATATCCCAAAGATTATGGAGCAGCCTTGGTTGATTTATGCTTTGATATGAGTTTTCAGATGTCTGATCAATGCAATGAGGTTTGATGAATGCTGGCTGACCACTACCATTTAGTGGTAATTATATGCACTTGCACTTATTTCATTGCAACCATCAGATAGGACATATTAGCATTAATATTTAGCTGAAGTTTATTGCTGACATGCTCTCCCTCACAACAGCTGAAATCAAGAGCTTAGGTTTGGTTAGTGAGCAGGTCTGAGTTGAAATCTAGGGAATTTCTGAGCTGTAATAATTACTGTATGGATAATCACTGATAGAAGGGAACTGAACAGCCTGGTGTGGTTGAATGAGGGGTGATAGAGCCATAAAGACACGGAAGACTTGCCTTCCAAATTCAAGAGCAACTGAAATGAAGCCCAAATGAGGTGAAAAAGAGCAGTGGCTGGAAAGAGCTTCAGATCTTGTAACTTTCATCAGAGCCAAAGTGGTGTGTGCCCCATGAAGGACCCCAAATTCAGTTTTGGGATCATGTCAGAGCTCTGCTCCACCCCTGACTTTCTTCCTTCCCACCACACCTGGTTCTGTCCCAGCTGGTGAGAAAACTATGGTGAGATAGCTCCTCTCAAAGACTTACTGAACATAGTCCAGCTTCTCTGAGATGTTTGGCAGAGCACTTACCATGGGACAAAGGACAACAGCTAATGTGAGCTGAGAAGCCATAACCAACAATGCAAGAAATTTGGAACCATAGGCCTAAGGATGATCTCAGCTGTCAGTGGAGACCTACCAATGCAGGTGACAGGCATGGTGATGCAGAGCGTGTCTTTCAGGGTATTGTCTAATCTAATAGTCCAACACTTCACAGTCCTACACACATTTATCTTCGTAACTGACCAAGCAGGGCCAAGTTTTAAGTTATAAGCAGGCAAGATGGTCAGAAGAGGTACCTGGGAGGTTTCAGTATATCTGTTTTGAACCTAAGATGGATGCAGACATCACTCACAGAGTCCAGCTACTATTGAGAAACGGGATTTGGATTGCTCATTGTGCAGGTCACTGTCCTCTTCTAGCTATGCGTTTTTTCTAACAGTGCCATAGCCACCTGATGGATTGGTTCAGCTCACTGATCTGTGTGAAAACTGGTGGTCTTTGATCTTTTTTGAGACATCGAAGGGCTGGACAAATGCTGGCTTTTGTGTAATGGAAAGGAATGTCAGGACAACCTCCCTCTACTGCCCCACAGTCACAGAGGGACTTAAACCACCCATGGAGACACACCTCAGAAAGTTGTCACTTGTGTGTCCAAGCCCATCCAGAAAGTTCAACTGGTAGAGGGTCTTGAACCTAGTTTCTCAGTGAACAACCCATAAACTATGGCCCTTCCTTGGTTCTCCATTGGCTAAGATACTCTCATGTGATGTCAGGTGCTTCTGCCAGTCCCTTACCCATCTCTGGACCCTTTCTTTATCTTTAACCCCCTCTGAACTCCCAGAGCAGCTTGATTGCACCAAAGTGCATCTTCACATGCCACTTAGCAACACCACGTTACCAACATCATTGCTGGTAGAGATCCACCAGCTTTAAAGTGCCAGGATCCCATCAAAAGGGGCTCTGGGAAGAAAAAGCCACGTGTTTCCTTTAACCTACAATAAAGCGAAGCAGTTCAAAGAGATGGAAAAGGAGGTTAACAACCTCTTTGAAATGTAGGTTCAAATTCCCAGCACGGCCCCAGTCAATTATCAGCAAGTGCTGTGACACATCTACCGCTAACGAGGAAGAGGAGGGAGGGAAGCATGTGGTGCAGAGGTCCAGACGGGCAGCAGCAGGGGTTAAGGGACATCACCACAGTGGTGGGAAGGTTTCCAGGGGCAAAACTTTAGCGGTTTTTTTCAGGCTGATTCACTCCCCTGTGGTGCATCCAGAGAGAAGGCTGGACCACTGGAGTGAATGGAGCTGGGCAGGGTGGCAGCACATTCCCCTGCTCAAACGCCTGTGCAGCTGGCAGGGCTTTTTGAGGATGCAAGTGCCTGGCATAGTGCTTCTTTCTCCAGGGTGTTCCTCTGTGGCAACATGAACCACTTTTATTTTAATCCCATTAATGAAAGGCAGTGCAGGGGTGGGGATGAGGCAGGAGGGGGGAGGGTTTGTTTTGGCGCTGAGGATGGGTGCACACAGGCATACAAATGCTAGGAGACAAAGACTGTGATTAAGGGTTGGTACTCCAACTCCCTGCTTATTACAGGAAAGGATTTATCTGATGGCCTAGTTTCAGCTCCAATTTTCCACCTTTTAATCAGGTTCCCAGGTCTGCTTGTCCACTCATAAAGGGAAGGAAGAGGAAATCTTGGGGTGATGGAGCAGGAATAATACTCTACAAACATTCATGGAGAAGAGGATATAACTGCCCCATACCTTCCCAGGAGGCCGACCCCAGGGCAGGCAGCAGGATTATGCCCAGCCACAGAGCATTATTTTCTGGCATGGAAAGAGTGCATCCATGCTTTCCCGCCTGAACAAGCCAGGGTTGTGTGAAACAAACGTGCTGGAAATAAAAACCTTCTGCAAAATGGAAAATGTTCAGAGGAGCAGCTATTTTTAAAAGGGACGGCACCTACTGCTGTTATGAAGTCAGTCACATAATCAGTCAGCAAGGGACTTCTGTGGGTTGACAGCTGACAGCCAGGAGAAACAGCTCTAGCAGACTGATGAGAAGAAAATGAGAGTTTTTGGGTTCTAAGACGTGCATGTTTTGGAATAAAAAGAATTTCTATCCTGTGCTGTCCTAGGCACAGGGCAGATGGAGGGAAGTGACCCTCAGTGTCTTTCCCAACATGCTGGGAAGAGGAGTGAGGTGCTGATAACTCTCCAGGAGACTGAACACTGCAAGCAAATGCCAGCTCAGCCACCTCTTCCCCTTCCCTAACCCAGCCTGTCCTTGCTGCCCAGTCTCTGCTGAGGTTTTCCTGCTTCTAAAAATGTTCAGCCTCTAATTAAAACGCCCATCTTGCTTGCCAGGACAAACGTATCCAGCCGCAGAGCTGAGCTGGTTCTGGAGACAGCCAAAGCTTGCAGCTAACCAGCCTGGCTGGCTTTCCTGGTATGGGTGACTGGTTGATGTCTGCCATCAGGTGGCCATCACCCCGTGTTATCAAGCTGTAAGCAACTTCAGGAAACTGGTATGAGGGCCTCCTCAACTTACCCAACTGTGAAGCCACTCTGTGTCTTTCCTCCTCTCTAGGGGTAGTAGTGCTGTTTCAGGTGTTCACACCCTATTGATGAAGAGGGGACATAAATGGGCAATGTGGGGTCTCATATTGCTGATGAAGACTAGCATGCTTCCTCCCATTCAGAGGACTTTGTAAAGGGTATTTAAATAAGAAATAACTATTTTAATAATATTTTAATTAACAACAATTAAAAATTAAATCAAGTAATTAAATAACAAATAAAAATCACTAGTAAAATAAGATATTAAGGCAAGGGGGCAAAGGAGTAGTGGTAGGGACAAGGAACATCATATATATGTGGGCATTCACAAGGAAGTGGGAGAATACAGCTTCAGACCCATGGGTCCCAGGACAGTGTCGATCCCCAGAAGAGGAAGACATTCTCCACTGCTCTTACAGCCCACACCGCAGGGCAGAAGGGATTCTAGCCAAAAGGAGTGTGGTGGTGTAGCCTAATAGTCACAGCCTTATAATGGACAACAGAGGAGCAGTCATCTTTAATGGCTGGTGGTGACTTTTCCCCTACAGTCCATAATCATTCTGTGAACAAGATCTGGCCTCTTCGGGTGACACCCCAGGTTATAGTCTGACTGTACCTTGTAAGCCATCCTGGAGGACAGGGCAGTTTGGGGAAAGAGATGAAGAACCAACAGGTTCTTCCAGGCAGCCTGCAGCATTGCCTGCCTGGATGGAAGATGCAGTTGTTCCTTCAGGCTTGGGGAGAACACTGCAGCTTCCCAGAGGCAGTTTCCTCAGTGGGACTCTGCTTGCACTATTTTTATACACAGCAGCAAGAACTGCTTAAATTTGCTATTTAAGAGAAGGAAGACCCCTCTGGAGAGGTTTCTATTTATTCTTTAGGTGCAGTGGTTCTGCACGCTCTTAGTCCTCCAAGAAGTAGCCCCCACTCCTCAGAGAATGGTGCTGAAAGCTCTGCAGTCTGGCAATGTGCAGCTTTCCGTGCCACAATAGTGTTTTGCACCCCTCTGCTCCGTCACACACCCACAGAATCACAGAATTCTTGAATTTGGAAAAGACCTTTAAGATCATAGAATCCAACCATTAACCCAGCACTGCCAAGTCCGTTGTGTCCCTAAGCACCACATCTACATGATTTTTAACACTTCCATGGCCTTATGTGTGGCCTTTTCCCACATGTCCCATGCTGCAAATCCAGACTTTCAATGCTAGAAGACCATGTCCCAGGCTGGACGAATCCATTAAGAGATCTTCATTATCTCTTACAAGCTTTGGAGCAAATCCTGGAGCAGGGAATTTGCATCACATACTCTTGTGCTGCTTCGCTGCCATGTGTTCCTAATTTCCTTCAAGTCAACCAGTGAAGCTCTCAAGCCTTTTTGCTAGTGAAGAGTACAGTGAGCCAAACACAGTGGGACAAATCCTGGCCCCTGTTTGGAGATGCAACACCCCTGAGGGTGGTGGGGATGAGCACAGCAGGGAGAGAAGCTGTGCTGCACTTCAGACCCAGTGACAGCTGTCACCCTCCCAGCACTAAAGCAATAAATCTGGGGGATCTGGGTTTATTCTCCTCCAAATCACTTTATTATATTGTGAGTAATCACAAAGCCTTACAATGCTGCAGACGTTCTTTAAAAAAAAAAACAAGCTAACACAGCGACAGTATTTGCCAGCTTTTGCTAAGACTAGTTTAGCTAGCAGCTACCATGAGATTATACAAGGAAATCTTGCAGTCTTCAACTGGATTGTCACATTGGGCTTTAAATTTACCACAGTGCTGCAAAGACAGTAAATTTGACAGTAGGTGATACCCCTAACATTTCATCTATGTAAGACGTATAAAATTAAACAATTCTTTTTTTAAAAAAATACATTTTCTGCCAGCAGAAAAGAATTCTCTTAAAAAGGCAAGATTCACTAGAGACCCCAATTCTTTCCTCACAAACTGCCCCCATCTTGCAATGCAGTTGGTTGCTGTTCCCCTCCAGATCTCTGCTGATAGGCAGTCCCATTGCCTTTTTAAGAAAATCAACATGTTTCCTGTGACTGTGGATGCTGGTTGAGCATTGCAAAGGCTCAGCAGAGGGGCAAAAGTCCCAACACTGAAGGAAGTGGTAAAAACCCCATCCTCAGGTCTCCAAATGAATTACTGAAATGGAGATAGATGGAAACGTGAGAGAGGGATTTCAGTATCCAAAGTGAGGTGTTGATTCTGAGTTTTATGGAATTGATGGGTTTCAACCATCCCTGAAGTCAGCTGCTTTGGGCAACAGGGTTTCCATTTGCAAAGATCACTAGGCATGTGTGGATGAAACCTGGCCTTCTTCCAACTGGACAGTTGTGAGATGGGTTTATATCTGCATGACTTTTACAGGGACCTTCTATATCAGTTTCAAACACTGAAGGTGGCCCTGATGAAAGGCTGGGTTTAGAGATCAAACTGCAGGTCAGCTCAGGAAGGATGTCCATCTACAACATCCCTTCCCATCCCCCAGGACAGAGCATGCAAGATGTGGATCAGATTTCAGCTGACACCTCCATTGCTCCTGTATGCAAGCTGACGGCTTCACACACAGCATTGAGTCATGCTGTGCTGCCTTCTTCCACTTTCTCCTAGCCTGAAGAAGAGGATCCAGAAGGGCTCCCCTTTTCTTTGCCAGCATTTCAACAATGGAGTTAAAAATAAGCAAATCTTTGAGGACCAGGCTTTTTATCAGATTTCGGTTGGCAGCCAAGTAGCTCTGTGAGAGAAAAAAAAGCCACAACTCTGGAAAAAAACCTAAGATCTTTTCTCTGATAAGCAGTGCTCCATGGTCATAGACATCAGTGCTAATTCTTCCCCTGGCACATTCTCAAGAGCGTTTTGGCACTGGAAGTTGCCTCACATATGCCCAGATGAGTTGCAGATGTTGTGTTCGGATGGGGAATGTCAAATGGAAACAACTTACTCTGGCATCCTGTAGGTCTGCATATTGGTTTGATAAGGTTGTCAAGACAAGAATCCCCATGAAAGTTTCCTTCCAAGCTTTCCCAGAAAGGGAGGAAGGATTTATTTTATTTCTAAGCTAGGCTACATGATCACTTCCCTTTGCAACCTCCTTCATTGAATGAGATGTGGCTGTTGGCAGATCCCTCTGCTTCCCTTCCTCTGCTGCACATAATTTCTGAGCAATGGCCTGCTGAGGTTAGAAAGACAGAAGGTTGTCAAATCTGGACCTAATTTAATTAGACATGAAAAGGATCAGATGAGAGAAATTTGTGGGAAAAGTTCTCGACTTAGTGTTTGTTGCACACCTATGCAAACAACATGTAAAACCCAGCACATTAGGAGCACCCTGTATTCAGGTTTGTCTGGAAATGTTTCTTCAAGACTGAAAGTGCATGACAGAGAACACGGTGCTGCTAATGAGGGCAACATCCAAAAGGCACATTTTGGGGAGTAATAATTAAAAGGATGATGCATGGGTTTGTAAGTAAGCAGCTACAGAGTTGGTACATTTTGGTGTGTGCTTTGGAGAGATGTAGCTTTGCTCCTACAAACATGTCTGAGGCATGAAGGTCTGCTCTAGACTGATTGTTCTGCCCTGGCACCTGCAGGGCAGCTTGGCCCCCATTGTCCAGCATCAGTGCTCTTGAGCCAATGGGATGAATGCAGGACCTCAATGCACCGGCTAAAGTTTGGAGTCTGTAGATAACACAGGCCAAGATTTGAGAGTTTATAAAATCCACAATCAACTATTAGCATATACAAATATATAAATTATTGACAGTTTTACAAAAGGCACACTGCAAGCCATCTCAGTCCGACACCTGTACAAACCCCATGGCATCCCACCCTCCCTGCCCCACCCCCTTCTTCTCCCCAGCTTTCATCACGAAACATAAGGTGCAGCTGCTACGGACCCATGGCTGTCATGGCAACTGAGGACCTCTTTTTTGGTCAGCCCAATTTGTCGGTGGTACTGTCCTTCTTTAATGGTCTTAAGACATTGTATGTTCTTCCCCAAGGTGATGCTTTTGATGGAAGGCAGATATTTCAGCACAGTCTTTGGCAAAGATGACACACTTGTCCCAGAGAGGTTGAGCTCTTGTAGGGAGTTCAGACCAAAGATAACTTCAGCAGACAGTGAACTCAACTTGGGATTGTTGGATAAATCCAGAACTTGGAGGGCTGAGAGTTCCTTGAAGCTATGAGGAGATAACTCTCCAAAGCCATGCAGGCCACTGAGGGATAAATGAATCAAATCTTTCAGCCCTGTGAAGTCACCTTTCTCAACCTTAACCAGAGGGTTTCCATCAAGATTTAAATATCGAAGAGGAATGCCTTGAAGGTTTGGCACAAATGTTAGCCTGTTTCCAGAAAGATTTAAGTTCTGGATGTTGGGGACTCTCTTTTCACGGTGCCTTGTAATTATGCTGAGCATATTATTGGATAGATCCACATTCAGGGATTTTCCTTGACCTTTTGATGCAAAAATGTCCATAGCTATATCCAAAAGCTTGTTATTGCTCAAATCTATGTCACTTAGAGGAGAACTGGAGAAACAGTCTTCTGGAAGGACTTCCAGAGAGTTATGACTCAGATCTAAGGACTCCAGGTACCGAAGCCTGGAGAAGGTTGTGGAGGAAATCTTGGCAATTTTGTTGTAGCTCAGATCGAGACTCACCAGGGTGGTGTATCCAGGGCCTGTAAGCATTGATTCATTTATTGTTTCCAGTTTGTTTGATGACAGATCCAAATAGGAGGTATCCAGAGGTATTGGGACAGGAACAATATGTGAGCCTATTCCACTGCAGTCCACCTTGGTCAAGCTAAAGCTGTCAAAGAGACCAAAGGTTTCCACTTCACAGTGGCAGCCTGGGAAGCAGGTTTTGGTGGTACCAAAACAAGGAAGGAGAAGCAGCAAATTGAACCAGGCCAGGAACTGCATTGTACCTGGAAAACAAGACAATGAGAAAACAGATGTAACTGCTGTAGAAACTGCTTTATGGAAAATGTGTAACTGTCTTCTCCTCTCTCTTTCCAAAGGGATAGATTAAGGATACCCTTAAATAGCAGGGATATCCCAAACACTTTGTTTCTCATGTTATGAACACCAGTGGGAACTTCATGGAAAAACCAAACTGGGTCAACAGTCTTTGCAGATATAACCAAGTTAAGACACAAGTGGAAATGAGGTGCAAGAACAGTAGGTTGCCTTAAAGCACAATCTATCCAACATGCATCTTTTTGACTGGACTGTGGAAGAAGCTAAATAACAGTTCAAACACTGAGTCATTTTATAACCTGGTAAACTTCAGCACACAGAGGTCTTCATGTCAGAGCATCCCTATAAGATTTGGAAGCACCAACTTCAAAACACTGAATTGACAGGTTGGAGAAATCATTTAGACTGTGGGAGCATTAGGTGTCCAAAAGCCTTATCAGGAGAGGAAAAAGCAAAGTTCCATTCAAATGTCCTATAGGTAACAGAGATAATGGCATCATCAAAACAACATCCAGGATACACAGTTAAAAAGGGCAGCTGCTTACTGCCCAAATGGACACAAGGTCTCCCTTACTTAGACTTCTGATGCAAATTTTGCAGTTTTTAGGTAAGTAAGATCATGGCTTTATATCAGGTGGATAAAACCAACCCTCCTTGGGCTCATGGCAGCAGGACAGAAAGCAGCTGCTTGGCTCCCCACCTACTAGAGCAGAGGAACCAAGGGTTGCTCAGTCTAATCCAGACTTTCCTGTGGTGGGCCCAGCCTGCTGCACAGTGGAGAGAGACAATTTGCTTCATATAGAGCCTCTGGGGAGCCTTTGCTAATTACATTAAGTACTGTCTCTGATTAACAATGCCAGCAAGCCAGGAGCTCTCTACACCCCTCTGATTTCTCCATCTAAGAAATTGCTGTCCTTCCATCATCACAGACAATAAAGGCAGAGAGCTGATCTGCACCTCCCTGACTCTGCTGAACCTCTTCAGATCACATCCTAACACTTCCTCCACACAACTGTGGGCAACAGCAGCTGGTGATTTCAAGAGACAGCCAGAAAAGCTTTAGCTGTGCATCTCTGGAGAGGGTAAATTGGAGCATGCCAGCATGCTGCAGGTCAGCAGGAGCAGCAAGGACTGTCCTCATTGGTTGCCATTGCAGTCATGGGTGATGACTCCTCATGACATCCAAACAGGGTCTTCAGGAGGCCAGAAACAAAAAATCCCACCAAACTAGGTGAGCAGATCCATCAGCACCAGTCCTTGGCTATGCCACTGGCCATAAAGAGACACTCATGCAGCAAGCACTCATTTAACAAGTAAAAAAAAATCCCCTTTAATGCATGTTCCCATCCCCAAATCAGCCTCCCCAGTCTCTATTCTCACCTTTCCTACCACTCTTTAAAAGCCCTTCATTAACTTCCCTGTAGTATCATCTTTCCCACACACTCTTTGATCTGTCTGAGGCGCCTTCCCCACAGCCCTTGCACCTTCCCAAGACCATTTCCTAGAAATTCACACTTCATCTTTCTTCACCCACCCCTTGGCATCAGTTTTTCTCCCTCTCCACAGTCATCTTCTTGGCTTTCATTCCCAGGAGTCTGACTGGGGACTACTTGCCAATATGCAAAAGAAGTGCAAAGGGGGGAAAATGTTGCAGGAATATTGTCCCGATCACTGATATGAGTTGTCTGGCAGTGCCTCCCAGATCTGTTGCAAATAGAGAGCAGAGATTGGGACTCTGGCCAAATTGCCTGCAACCAAACCATTGCTAAAGGCCAACACACAATCCTCTGGGGTCCATTATTCTGTAGGAACAACAGAAAATTGGTAAGATGAGCCCTAGTCTCAGCCCATCTCAAGTGTTTCTTGAGAAAACACATATGTGTGCAGAGGGGACACAGGGGGTAGAGCTCTTTTCTGCAGTCATGTTTCCTGATATCCCTTTCCTAATAACATCAAGGCTGATCCCCTCTTGTTCTGTGCAGACAGACTTAGCTGGCTCCCTCCTGCAGTCCCTCCTAAAATAAACATTACTCTTTCTTTTTTCATGAATCTGCATTTTGAGTGCACTGCAATGTTTTATTACTGGGGAAGTGACAGCAATGGGGAGTTCCTTGTAAACTAAAACTGCAAAAATCCAAATGTTGAATGTCTCGTGTACAGGGAAGTACCCACGCTAGTGTCAGCTCAGGCTGCTGGTATTTCTTCTTCCAAATTTCAACCAGTGGCTAGTCCTGCTTGATGTCTCAACATGGAAAGCACCTCTCATCTCCTTCAAAAGTCCAGCTCAGTTTCTCATGGCATTATTTTAGCTCTGATGGGAGATGGATCACACAGCAGCAAGTCCAACAACAGACCAGTGTGAAATTTGACTTTCTGAGCACTGCTAAGACTTTTCTGGGCTCCTGCTGGGGCATCTGAAGAAAAGTAAGAGGACAATCTCCTAGTTTAACTGGGAACAAACTTTCTAATAGAGCCTGTAGGGATAGAACAAGGGGCAGTGGTTTTAAACTAAAACAAGGGTGACTCAGACTAGATATAAGGAAGAAAAGTTCTATGATGAGGGTGGTAAAACACCGCACATGTTGCCCAGAGAGGTGGTAGATGCCCCATCCCTGGATGAGCATTCAAAGCCAGGTTGGATGGGGCTCTGAGCAACCTGATCTGGTTGAACATGTCCCTTGCTTATTGGGGTGGAGTTGGATTGGTTGGTATTTAAAGAGTCTCTTCCAAACTAAACTATTCTATGATCCTATGAACAAAGAGGAGAATTAAAACCAGTGCTGGGCTTTGATATGTGGCTGCTCAAACCCCTTTTGATATAGGAATTCCCTTCGCGATCAGCCTCAAAAACGATTGCTGGAAGTGGGCAGATACAGTGACTCCCAGTACTGTATCCATCACTCCAGCCAGCAGCAAGTACAAAACATTACACAGCTGAAATGCAGTACACAAAGCTCAGCTGAGGTATTTGCACAGCATATATTGCCTTTTCCCTCCTCACAGCACCTCTACAAATTCTCCTTACTGGCTCTGACATTGCTTTGCAGATAGGATACAATCCATTACTACCAGTTAAAAACTCCCTTATGGAGCAGCGTGAAGCATTCATAGACTAACATGCCACTTGGTTAATAGCTCTGATGAAAGATAGGAGAAATAAAGTTATTGGTCATCTTCCAGTCCAAGAAAGAGACTCCTGCATTGCCAGATAATCAACAAAGAACTTAGTCAGGTACAGGCATGCTTTATCATTGTGTAGAGCAATCGATAGCTCTCTTTGAAATGGGTAAAGAAACATGCCCCAGGCATTTACAGTTCATCTGTGTACAGTGTGCATTTGAAACCGCATCAAATTGCCTTTGGATTGCTGCCTACGAGCTGCTTTGTTCATAAAGGCAGGAAGCCAAGGTATCCCCTCATAAATGGAAGAGGAATTATGCTCTTGCAGAACTGGGCTGCTTCACCTGGGGAAAACACTATGGGTCAGAAACCACCAGCACCATCACCTGGAATGGTGAGGGGAAAGTCACTAGATGAAAGCCTGAGGCTAGTTCAGTCATGACCTCTTCATTTTCTATTACTGTTGAAATGTGCAGAGATCCCAGTGATAAGTTTTGGTCATCTGACAGGTCTAGGAGAATTGTTATACCCACTGATTTCAATAGGAGCTGCTGGGGGTACAATATCACCCCCCATGTTTCAGGTGCCCATAGTGGCTGCAGGGCTCTGGTCTTTATAACTTGCTCATCCTTTCTGCATGGTAAATATTCTGAGATAACTTCAATGAGATCCAGCCGTGGTTAAGGGAGCCAAAGTTGGACCAAGTTCCTAGCAGGGTGCTACCCTTCTCCTCAGATCCCACATCTCTCACTAAGCCTGCAGATGCCCTTATACCTTCTCCCTGCTATGCTGATCAACTACAACGTTGTATGGCAGGACCCATACAGGAAACTCAGACTCCGATTTCCCTGCCCCAAACCCCCAACATTAAAATCTGATTTTAAAATCAGACTGCAGAGGAATCTCAAGTCTCAGCTGATGGTGGAAAGAGGCTCCTTGTGTTGTTGGAAATTCATGTTTCTCACTACACTTGATTTGCTCCTTCTCTCCTTTAAAGACTTTTCTCATGAGGGAGATGAGCTAACACATCCCTCCACGGATGAAAGCCCATTCTTTGGGGAGCGGTCCCCATCCTCAGGAACGCAGAAACTAAAAGGATGCTACCTAGGCTACCTCCAGTTGCCCTGAAAACACCAAGCTGGAATTCCCTACGGCCAAAAATCAAGGACTAATTAAAAAAAAAATTATACAAGTTTTAAAGTTTGTGGTTTGATGGAGATGGGAAACAGTTACCCCATTCTTCATTCTGCACCCCTCAGCCTCCCTGAACATGCCCTCAGCAAAGTGTCAGCTGAAATGCAGCTGGACTTGGGGCTGAAGACTCAAAGTTACCCAATGAAGCTTGAGGTACATAAGCAAGAAGTGTGAAAACACCAAGCTGTCTCTATGGTGTGGTGAAGTGAAAGAAATTGCTCCAAAAGGGATAAAACCTACCTAAGACGAAACACTTCCCTGGAGTTGCCCCTCTCTCCCTTGTCCATGGCAGAATAGGATGCCCAGTCTCCCTGATTACTGCTTCCCATCCCATTCTTTGCTCCATCTTCCAAACCCAATAACCAGGTGCACTGAGATGAACCAATTCAGCTCACTCATCCAACAAAACCCCTCTAAACATTCTTCTTCCCCTTTGGTGGGTCAGTTTTCCAACAAATAGTGGTGACCAGTTACAGGATTACAAGTTCTGACACAAGAGTGGAAAAAACAGGATCTGTCTTTTCCACAGCAGCCCACAGAGCAGATCAGATATGACATGAATCTGTAAGGCATGGTGGACAGATCCTGGTAATTTCCAAGTTTCTTGCTAATATTAATTCTGGATTAACAACAAATAGAACTACTTTCAAAGACAAGAGGCAAAAAACAATGGCTTAAGTCCACCTATCCCAAATAGAGTTGTTCTTCTATCAAAGGACAGAGGAGCTGTATTAGCAACAATATTTCATCAGAAGGAAAATTTTGGAATTTTCCTCTGTCTCTTGCATCAGCCAAGTAAAGAAAAAATAGTCTTTATAGCAAAACTCACCAGGCCCACTTGGCTGTCAACACTAATTGGGGTCAGGGGAAAAGGAATTTTATTGGAAAGTGGAACAAGTACATAGGTTACGATAGAGGCCATAAATCCTCAAGACTGGGGGGAAAAAAAAAAAGAAAAAAAGAAAAAAAAAAGAAAAAAAAAAGAAAGAGACAAGAGTTGGCTCTTTCTCTCTTTAAATATCGGGGAGGCTAAGTAGCAGCTGAGACGGTGGTGCCAGAGCCCCAGGATGCTCCAGAGCTGCTTCTTTGACAACAAATTGCCTCAGAGACCTTTCCCTCACTTCTCCACCCATTAATTATTCTGTAAAATTAGAATAATTACTACCTAAAGTGCAGCACTAGCAGCAGCTACACTTTTCCAGTGTGGACTCTCCCAGGCTGAGTCCAAATGACGCCACAGATGCAATCACGGTTGGGTCTCCAGATCCCATATGCCAATTTGAGCAAAGAGCAAAACTAGCTCAAGCCAGCCTACACCCAGAGACCATTAAACCCTTAACGGCATACACACACCCCTACTATAATAAAGAGACTACTGCTGACAAGGTTACTACTTTTTTTGTGTGTGTGTGTGTGTGTGTGTGAATCCATTGAAAGTAAAAGTCATCCAGGCTTTTGCTTTGCCTGCTTCAGACTGGCTTTCCCTGCAGAAGGGTTCCCCACATGCACGCTGCAAAGAGCTGTATAAACCCTCTCAATAAATAACTTTAAAACTCAGCAAGAAACACTGGTGTCAATGGGAACAGTAGTTTCTGATCCATTTGTTACTTTTTGTTGCTTGCTGATTTGGGGAACACTGCAAACAGTCCTGGTTTTATACTCAGAGTTTGTGACTTGGATTTAGGGAGAGGGGAGCTATTGGGAATCCAAGAAGTATCTGCTTTTCATATCTGACCCTGCATTTGTTAGATGGGTTTGCGAGAGTTCAGTGGAGTTACCCTAGGCATCAGTGACACTAAGATGAGAATTAGTCCCTTGGCTCCTCCAAATTGCCCTTGACTTCCTGTAGCCCTTCATCAGGAGATATTGCACAAGTCAGTTTTGGGGGATAAGTTTTTACCCTTCACTTCACACTGATGGTTTTATCAGTGGGAACTGCAAAGCTTCTCAGACAGCAGAGCCAAGCCCAATTACCCAATAGGATATAAAGGGAATGTGCAACCCTATTTCCCTCACCAGTGCATGCAAGCATTGGGATGAGGGGATACTCAGCCACTGGGATGGTGGCTTTAGCCTTATGGCTCAATATAAAGGGATACCAAGGGCCTGAACAGGAGCTAAGAATCATCCTGCAGGTGCCTGAACACTTTTTGCTGCATATTCTTGCTCACTAGGAAAAAATACAATTAAATGCAGGGAATGAAAAAGACAAAAAGAAAGTATTTCTCTATGAATTTCTTTCTGCTTTAATTATTTTGTTTGGCCAGATCATGAAGTAGATCTTCATGGAAACTTTGCTAAGGCATATGGGAAATAAGGAGGTCATTTGTGACTGCCAACAGGACTTCACTAAGAGCAAATCTGGCTGGACAACTTTCTGTGACCTTCTACAGTACAGTTACAGCACTGATGGAGGAAGGAAGAGCAACTGACATTATCTGTCTGGACTTGTGGAAAGCATTTGGCAATGATCCACAAAACATCCTAGTCTCTTTGGAGAAACATGGATTTGATGGATGGCTATCTCAGTGATAAGGAACTGCCTGGATATTTATATTCAATCTCACATTCAAGTCAATGGCTCAGTGTCCAAGGGGAGACCACTGAGTAGTGGAGAAACTAGATAAACAGAGACAAGATGCTGCTCCAAGATCTGACAAGAACCTCATTGCTCTGCATCAAGTCTGTCTTTGCACAATGTGAATCTCACCAAAACCCATGGAATTTGGGTTGTGGACAGCCAGAAGGGACAACGAATGAAAAAACAAGACACTAGTCCTCATTTTCCCCAAATCTTAGTTATCTCCATTTGCTTTTCTTCTCTCTGGACAAAGAGAAGCTGATGAGCCAAAATAGCAATGATTTTTCAGCATCCAACCCATGCTCTCCATCCTTTAGGGAGATTTTTGTAGATGCTACAGGGGATGGGATAGACAAGATTAGAAAGAGCAAAGCCAAATTGTTAAGCATCAGAAGCATTTCACAACCTCAAAGCCAAAACCAAGTTTCCCTTCAACCCACCATGCAGGCTGCAGACAAGACATGTGGAATTGATCTAGAGGGAACCCAGCACCTCCAAACTCTACAGCTCCACACTATCAGTCTGTTTAGAAATACAAAATCATTTAGGTCAGAAGAGATTATTGAATCCAACTGTTAACCCAGCACTTCCAAATTCACTACTAAACCATGCCCCCAAGTGCCATATCTATGCATTTTTAAATACCTCCAGTGATTGTGACTCCACCACTTCCCTAGGCAGCCTATTCCAATGTTTGACAACCATTTGGGTGAAGAAATTTTCCTTAATTTCCAATCTAAACCTCTGCTGACACAACTTGAGGCTATCTCCTCTTGTTCTATTGCTTTTTACTTGTGAGAAGAGACTGACATCCTTGCTCAGCTGAAAGTCTCTGCTCTATTTTTTTAATGTAAAAAAAATTCCTTTATTTAAAAAATAAATTGAGAGACTTATTAGAATAGTATTTGTTTCAACTGTCAATGTCACAAATCCCATCTGCTTTGCAAGAGGCCACAGATGATTTATCATTGTAGTGTTCAAATAGCTAATAGTTTATTCCACTTGTGCAAGCTTCCCCCTCTGGCATCCCTTATCCCTGCTGAAGGAGGAAATCAAGGTGTGGGGTGTTATATTTTGGGCTCTGACAAACTTGTGCAGGCAGGTCTGTCAGTCTATACAGTAAGTTTCAGCTCATTTACATCCATGGCCGAAATACAACTCCTGACACCCTGAGAGCTGCATGCCTTGAAAAGCCACATTTTGTGAGCAAACAAAAGCCCGTTCCCTAAAATTTTGCCTAGAGTGGGAAAACACTAGTGGTAGCTCCAGCATGGGCAAATTAGGAATTAAATCACCATGGCACCAGGGTTTGCACAAAATTCCCTCTTCTCTGCTCAGCCCAGGAAGCTGTCAGGGTAGCAGCAGTTTTATTCCAGGTGGAGGAATTAGTCTCCTGTGGCTTTTGAAAGTAATTTTGCTCTCCAGCCTCAAGTCAAGCTGTGCTTGTGCCCAGAGGGGGCATTCCTGAAAGGAAATTGTCTGCCAAGCCTCCGGAGCGGCTGGGGCCAGGGGAAAGCAGGTGTTGGAGTGGTGTAGCACCTCCCAGTAACACCGGGAGGGATTCACAGGGTTTTCTGGGAGCAGATAGGATGTGAGCATCCCAGCCCCACCACTACCTCCTGGCTATACCAGTTGCAGGACTGCTCAAACTGGGAGCATTGGCAGACACGAACTGGTTCCCAGCGGCCTATGATGTACAGAATGAGTCAAACAACATGCCTGAAGAGGATGTAACAGCTCAGGACTTTCTCTTGTTCTAGAATCACTCCAGCCACGACCACTCTGAATTCTTTTACCCACAACAACCCCTATTTCTCGTCATTCCTCCTCTGCTTTTTAACTGTAAGCATTTCAAAGGAACAGGAGGTTTCACTATCCTGGCACTCAATGAGTACAACAGAGTCCTCATCTCAGCCTGGAACACAAATATTTTCCTAACACACCTCAAACTCAGCCCAAATAGAATTTTTATCATAGTGACATGTCCCAGAATGGGAGGTCTCTCTTATTTTGGCACAAACTTGAGAACAGACCAGCCCTTCACATGGCCCTTCATAGCCAAAGGAGAGCTCTACAGTTTTACTCCAGTCAATGCATTTTGTTGTACAAAGACCTGATGAAGTTGCAAACAGATCCTCCAGCCTGAACATCTCCAATGTCCAAGGACTCACTGTGAGGCACAAAGGGCACCTGTGACTATTCAGGCTTTACCAAATCACAGCAGTAACTCTGGGAGGATTAAACCCTCCTTCTTTCTTAACCAGTCAATTAATGAAAGCTAAAATGATCACAAGCTTCTCCTGAAGCCTCAGCCCTTGGTGATGCACACCTGATGGCCAACCCCAGCTGGTTCCTGTACCGGCTCTTGCTACAATGATACTTTTTCCATGCACTCCAGCTCCCAGAGACATGATATAATTCCAGAGGAATGCACTCCGGGATGAACACCATATGCCAGTGAGCAACATTAAGAGGTGCAGCACGGGTAGAGGAAACCAAACCCATTATGGTTATTTCTTGATTTAGCTGTTAAAATTGCTGATCAGCCATGTCATTGTGCCCAGCTGAGAAGTGCCACATGCCATGCACGTATCTGGGATGGCACATACAATGTTCCACCCCAGGAAGTGCAGGTTGAAAGGACCCACTAGCAGCTACCTGGCCATTGAAGGAAAGGTGTGGTATCTATAGATGTATCCCACATCTCCAGCCTGGTTTGCTTCCAACCACCCTGGGGGGCTGGTCTAAGTTGCAGAAGGAGCATGCGACATGGGTAGACATGGATGGACACCCCTGGAGAAGATAAGCTAGGCAGGGGGAAGGAAGCAAATGAGAGGAGGGATGCTGCCATGAGAAAGTGATACATTCCAGGGTGATGCCTCTGCCCTTCCTGGTGAGACACATCACACTAAGAGCAAACAGCTCAACATAGCCCCATCATCCTGTCTCTCTATTGGCTTTCCAGTTCTTCTCCTTGAATTACAGAATCGTTATGGTTGGGAAAGACTTCTAAGATAACTGAATCCATCGCAACAGTGGTGGCTCCAAATCAGGTGTCCAAACTCTGCCTCTGATGCCATGCCTTGGTCACAGCGCAGCACTGGCAAAAATCATGAGAAATCAGAGGGAAAACAAATTCAGCCTGGCTGAGCAACACCTCCAGCCCCAGAAGGATTTTAAGAAAACCCCGTGCAGCTTTAGCTCTCTGGCAGGCAGCAGCTGCCAACCTCCCTTATCCTAACAGCCCTGCGGGGCTACTGACTTCAATAAAGAAGGGCAAAGTGAGGCGACTGGGAGTTAGACTGGGTGCCCCTTGGCACTGCTCCAGCTGGACCAGGGCTTCTTTATGGGCTTTTTATTTACTTTTGTGGTTGGGTTATTTTTTTTATGCACAACAATCTCAGGGCCCCTTTGCCATCTGTGGCTCTCGGCATGCAACTGCAGACCCTCCACTGACGAGATAATAAATACAAGCCTGGCTGTTATTGTTGCAAACAGCACAGCTGGAGGCTCCCATCTCGTTCCCCTCATGGCCTTTCTTCACCACTCCCCTCTCCCCCTTCCATGATGCTGCAAACAATGAAGGCCAGTGAAACTGCTGGGTAGAGCATCAGCTGGGGCTTCAGGAGCTGCCCCCACCCAGCAATGCACATGAGACATTTGCTGCACCCGCTAGGTCTCCTAAAAGATTTGGGAAGCGGGGATTTGGGGAGGGGAAGGTGATCTAGATAGAGCTGATAAAGGGGACATTGTCCCCTCACAGTTTCATTGCCCCAATGATGTGGTGGTGTGGTATTTACTCAGCACTTTTCCTCCCCTCCTTGGCCCAGGATCCCCCAGTCCCTCTTGGCTGGTGCAGGATTTCGGAGAAAGATCATCTGAAGTGGGTTAGGAGAGCCATTTCCCTGGCAGGACCCATTTCTCACCACTGATGCTACCATGAATCCTCATTTGTGTGCCTCAGTTTCCCTCCTGACACCTTAAGAATGACTAGCACCAGGACCAAGAGGTGTCCATTCCTGTGTGGGGATGGAGGTACCATACCATTCCCAGGTTTAACTGCAAAGGGAGCACAAGCCAAGATGGCCTGGTCTCACCTGTGCAGGAACCCCCAGCCAACACTGCCAGAACTGGTCTGGCCAAATGCTACCTCTGTCCTTGTGCACCATGCCCAGCTCTTGCTGGGCCTGGACACTCTACGGACACCATCCCTGCTATGCCCTCTACAAAATGGGCAGTCAGGCCAGGTTACAGGGAAGGGGGCACTGGGGGAGGTGGTTGTAGTGGAGAAGTATTTAAGTGCCTCTCAAATCAGTATTCATGGACTCTGAAGTGTGGTTGCAGTCTCGGTGACAGCCAACAATATACGTGCCCCTCCAGGGACCTCTGCCCACCTGTGCTGCTCACCTCCCCTGCCTCCATCCTGCCCCTATTCTTGCCCCTTGCTTTTGGTGCTGCTCTGTAGCACTTCTGCCATGCTGTGGAGATGCTGCAAGTCATCCAGAATGCAGACAAACATCTTCCTTTACTGTTTAACCCTCTACTAAGCCACCTCCTAACCCCATTTGATCTAATTTCATAAACAAGCACAGTGAGACTTCTCAAATCTCAGCATCCTCATACATGACCCCCATATGGACTACACCCTGTTCCTTCCCTTGATGCCAGGAGAGGCCACCACATACTGTTTTGTGAACAGAGGCAATAGAGACATTGCCATGAACATTTGGGGATGGTCTGGAAGAGAAATGCTCTACCCCACTGGATGGGGCTGGCCAGATGCAGAGTTATCCTATGATCCTTTGAATTGCAGATCTTTTGCAAGAGGTTGCAGTGCCCTGGTCCTGGATAGATACAGGGGCTGCACCTTGTATGTGAACTGAACCTTTGCAGTGGGATTAAAGGGCTTTGGAGAAAAGAAGAATCTCCTCCATCCTCCGTGAAACTTGGCCTTACTGCTCCCCCTGCTACAGACGTCTCATTCTCAAGGATGGGAGTAAACTGGCAATTTTGGGGGCAGGGATGTGTCCTGTCCCACTTGGAGACAAGTGACATGAGCCCCATGCACATGTGTCACTTGAGACATGACGGAGTTGAGGAATCACATCTGGTTTGACCCATCCGTCACAACACAAATTCACTTTTAAGTCTCAGTTTTTCCTGATGAGGATGATCTTATTCAAAGTTAAAAAAAAAAATCTGTAAAAAATAGTCCCCATCCCTGAAAGTCTTGGCCGCCAGGTTGGATGGGGCTTTAAGCAAACTGGTCTGGTGGAAGAAGTCCCTGCCCATAGCAGGGGAGTTGGAACTGAATGATCTTTAAGATCCAACCTAAACCACTCTGTGACTTCTCTCCCTACTCCAGGGTTTGAGCTGCTGGCAAGAATCAGGGGAAAGGAGAGGAGTCAGCATCACAGAAACACAGTCTGCAAAAGAGAATCAGGAGGGGAAAAAGGGGAAGGGAAAGAAATCCTGCAGATGCTGGCACTCAGATATTACACACAGCACATGGCCCTCTGTCAGCCACAGTGAAGATAAAGTGCTTTTTTCCAATTTGCCACTACTCTGACAGGCAGATTTCCAGCCTGGTTAATGCAACTTAGGAATGTGCCATGCTAAGGCAGCCAGGTTGGTTTAATCTCTTGCAGTGTCTGCAAGTGGAGCAGGAAGGCTGAGGCAATTCCCAGAGCATATATTTGCTTCACTCCTGCTGCACTCCATGCATACAACGGAAACTCCCAGGAAATTAAAAAATACCCACAAATATATATAAATATATATATATATTAAAAATAAGGCAGTAAAAATGAAAATCTCAAGGTTTCTCCTTAATGAATGGCTGACTCGTTCATACATTTGCCTTGATAGGTCCAGGTGCCAAGTTTTAAGACAAGAAACGGCTTGCTCAAGCCAGCTTTTATCTCTTCCCAGCCCTCAACATCTCGGTGTTCGGAAGTTTCTTTTGATAGCCTGCCAAGGCAGCCAGCGCTGCAGCTACCGTGCAGAGCCTGGGGGTCAGGAGGGCTGCTGGACAAGGATGCCTTGTCTTATCCCACCCTTCAGCCTCTGCTTCTCCCCACCAACCAGCTAACAAGAGAAGAGAAGGAGGAGGAGGAAGGGGGAGAGACTGAAAGAGAATAAAAAAAAAGAACACTTAGGGATGGAGGGAAAACTCTAAGCCTCTGGAAGATGGTTGCTCACCTTTTTCTCCCAGCTCTGTCTCACACTGGGGTGGCACACACTGCTGCTCACTGTGGGACTCGGGGAGCACAAGATGCTTTTCCTATTAAAAAAAAAAACAAACAACAAAAACCCCCAAAAACTTTTGCACGGTTTTTTGTTTTACAGCTCATTTCTCCCTGTTTCCTCCCACCCATTCAATGCTGCATTATTCCTCGAACTCCATTGTAAAGACCAGGGGTGCAGGAGACTCTCACCCCAACCCCTCAGCCTTTCCTGTCAGTCCACCTTGTCCTCAAAAATTAATGTCCCATGGGATGTCTATCATATCCTCGTCCTCCTTATGCATTTTGTCATTGCTCCCCAATGCCTCTGACAGCAGCTGCTCAAATTTGTTCACAAACCAGGAACTTTTCCCCTGCTTCAGTATGCCTCAAGGGAAAATTCGTCCAAGTGCTGCCACACAACCTCCTACCTACCCCGGTGTCAAACATAACTCACCCGGTGCACCCTCAACCTCCAGAGACGGGAGATGGCACTCCTTGTTGGGCCGTTTATAACCCACTGTGAGCAAGCACCTCCCACATCTTCTCTGGGACAGGGGCCGGCTCTCGTAGGTCATGATGGGACATGATCCCTGCCCCGCACCAGGGCGATGGCAGACACCGACCCGCTTTGCCTGTGAGTGCCTGGCTGCCAATAGCGAGCAGCCAGCCAAGTTTAGCCTGCAAATGCTCCCAGTGACATGGCAGGCTCCCTCTGGTGCTTCCAGCATCTAACACATCCAGCGTGCTCCTTATTCCTGGGGAGATCGGCGAGACATTGCTCTAAGCCTGCCTTTTCCCAGCACCTCTTCTCCCGGTGGTCGCTCTGCTCCTTACCCGGTGCTGCCAGCTGACCCTTGGAGCAGTGATCAATGCGATGTTTCAGCGCAACGCCAGCCATCGGCACCGTCTGCTGTCTGCAGAGCAATGGCACAGTGTCCACCCAGACAAGTTTCCTACTGTAACTTAAGTGAATGCTGTTATTCAGGCTAACGGCAGCTGATTTATCATGGCAGACACACGGGGAAAGCTTTCCATTCGGGAGACGGGGAGCTGCTCGTCCCGCTGCCGCGATGAACACCGTGAGCTCAGCAGGGCTTGCCGTGCTCTCCTTACAGCCGTGCTCCAATGTCTTCGCTGCCACCGAATTCCATTCGCTGACCGCGGCGGAGTGCGTCGGTTAACGGAGGCAATGCCACTTCCCCACGACACAAGCCACCAGCTTCGTTCTCACCACCAGCTCCATCCTCACCGCTCTCCTCACAGCCTTCTCTAATATGAAGCAAGAGGACTAAAACTGACAGACCCTTTTGTTTCCAGAGAGCTTGGCACGTGTTGTGGTTTACTGAGCTAATAAATCTGCCGTGGGCTGTGCCTTTTAATGACTGCAGCATTAATAACAAGTTTCCATGGAGCTGCTTAAAAGTTTACAGGGTGTGTACACTATGAGGGGAACCCCAGGCTTTCTGACCTTCTGCTTCAGAAGTCACAACCAGCAGTTTCTTTATTTCTTCCTTTCTTCCATAACAGAACGGCTAAATCTTGGTCTGCTTCTTCTCCCCTCTGCCCAAACACACCTTCCCTTCCAGCTTAATCCACTTACAGAGGGGAAATTCCCAAGCAGGCAGCTTTGCAATGCCTTTATCAATGCAACCCGGGGAGAAAAGACCCCCTCCTCTGCACCTTTTATCTTCTTTACCCCATCCAGCCGACCTCTCTAAGCTTTCCGTCCCTTCCCTTCTTTTTTTCTCCCCTTACCTTGAGTAAGCTGCAAACCTCTGAGAGTCTCCCAGCACCAGAACCCAACCAAAAATCCCTCGAGACGGGAGGGGAAAGCTGGGAAAGGAGGGGGGAGGGAGAGGAAGGGAGACAGGGAGCCCTGTGTGAAATCAAAGCCTGAAGCCGGGCACGGGAGGCGGTGCGGATCCTCCAGCTGCTGCTCGGATTACTCTGCAGCCGTGGCAATCCCGAGCACTCTACAAACCACCATTCCACTGGGGGAATGAGAAGGGATCCCAACTAGAGACACTTCATCCCGGGAGGAGAGCCGGACTGAGGGCTCGTATGCACCCGCTGCATCTCAAAATTCCCCTTTTGGAAAAACCAGGGGCGAGGGAAAAGTAGTTTACCTCCACCCGAGACCTCTGTCCTCCCCGTTACCCGGCATCCCCGGCCTCTGAGCCCCCACGCGCGGAAAAACTCATCACATCAAAAAAGTTTGCGCACTTTGAGAGTGGGAGAGCTCCCCAGCAGGCACCCCCAGGGCTGGCCCTGCGCATCCCCGGGGAAGCGACAGGGAGGGCTCATCCCATTCCGATACAGAGCTCGCCCCCTCCTCAAAGATAAGCCCCCCTGGTTCTGCGCACCCGGGGAGGGGGGGAGGGGCAGAGAAGGCATGCGGGGGGCAGAGCGAGGATGGAGGGGGGCAAGAAAGCGATGGGGGTCAGGACGGGGATGGGGGCACAGGGAGGGACTCACCGGGGTTGGGGTCGGTTCCCACCGCCGCGCCGGTTCCCACGGCGGGGCGGTCACGCAGCGCCGGTTCCCACGGCGGGGAGCGGGAGCCGCCGGGAGCCGGCAGCAGCAAGGCTTGGGGCCGGCTGTCCCCTTCTTCCCTCCTCCTTCTCCCTCCTCCTCCTCCTCGTCCAAGGCGTGCAGCTGGCCGGGCAAGCTGACTGCCCCCTTCCCCGCAGGAGGAGGGAGGAGGGAGCTCAACAGATGGCTGCACACAAGGGAACATCTGGGAGGAGGAGGAGAAGGAGGAGGAGGAGGAAGGAGGCAGGAGGCAGGACTTGCGCTAGGCTGTGCCACTCCTGAGCTGGCAGACCCCCCTTATGGGGGAAAAGGAGGGGGGAAGTGTCAAGCCGTCTTTACACACACACACACACACACACACACACACACACACACACACACACACACTCTCACACTCCCCCTTTGCTTTCTTGGGGATAACTCTGGAGTTAACCTCGCAGCACAGCCTTGTTTCCAGCCCTGACCTCTGCAGGGCTGTGTTTGCAGGAATGAGTCCTATTCCTGAACACCACCTGCACCCAGTTTTCTATGCATTTTAGGGCCAAGGTCAGTTTTGGCATCCCAAGGTGCAGAGTAGGACAAAGTAAGCAGGAGACTGGGGCTTAAAAATTACATGGTGCAACCCCTGAAATATAATAAAGATATTAATCCACAGTTCGGGGAACAGAGAGTCTGAGTCCCATCACTGGAGGATGAGCAGACCCTGGGGCTGTGAAAGAGCAGCCCTGAAACAGAATTTCTTTCTTAATGGTCCAGCGGTGCCTTGAATCATGATTCTTCTACTGGAAAGAAAATCAGAACTCTACCTCATGCCGTGGTGCTGTGACATTGGAAAAGGCAAGAGGGACCACAAGAGGCCATGAGTCACAGAGGGCACATCCTGTGGCTGGCTGCAGCTTCTCATATTGCACCCCTTGGGTATTAGTGGCCTGTGTCAGGTCCCAGATTGTGTGGTTGCCTGTTTCTTAGAAAGTTTAGGTTAAGAAGGTACAACAGGCTCCCTGTGTTTACTCTTAGTATCACTGAAATACCCCACATGCTCCATACCAATGATTAGAATTTGTTCAGACCATGACCCTCAAGCAAGCATGTCAATGAATTTGTATTTAGCATCTCTTTGTGATGAAAAATTGGTGAAAAGGGGTTTTTTTCGCTCTGCTCAGCTGCTTACTCCAAGCACATCAATCCATGAAGATTTGCTGGATAATGCCCTTGCCCAGTGAACACAGCCCTGATCAGAAGGACCAAGGCTCGAGGCAGGAGATACTGGGAGTGTGAGGAAGATACGACAGTTATTCCTTTCCACCCTCCACATTTCCACGTAAGAGTGTGGCTTGTCTGTGTTACATGCTCACTCTGCATCCATGTCTCACCAGCTGCTTTTTGGGAATCACCATGAGACTGTGAGAGCTCTGCCAAGGAGCAGCCCCAGGGAGTGAGAAAGAGGAAATCTGTGCTCAGGACTCAGCTGAGCTAAATGCTTTTTGCGGAAAACCATGGGAAAACCCCTTAATCTGGATTGTGATTTTCCATGTAAAAGTCATGGTGGTATCTCCAGACATGAGTAGTCTCCTGTGAGGATGCATTCAGCCAGGTCTTTACACTGTTCACTTTTATTGCTCTGGGTAGGGGAAGTTGCTAAGCTGGAAGCTTTTGTTTAGTTTTCCATTTTGTTAATTTTTCCATGCCTCATGCTAGACCTTTGCCATGTCAAAGTTGGTCTCACTAAAGCAAAAGGCAGTGCAAAGATGGAGAAATTGGGAATTTAATCCTCTGGCTGAGATCCAGCTAATACAGAAAGTAAATAAATATAAATAAAAGCCCAGTGTGTATATATCTATGTATGTACATCTATGTACATGTATATCTATCTTTGTCTATATATGTATGTACATATATATATATGTAAGTCCAGCAGTCAGCACTGTCAGGCATGGTGATTTGAAAGGAAGAACTGAAATACATGAACCTGGCTTAAAACCTCTGAATTTTGCTAAAGAAAGATTTTAAATTTTATTTTCTATATTTGAAGCCTAAAATGAACAGGCAAAATTTTCTGGTAGATGGGAAAATTGTGTACTCAGATATTTTGTTGGTCAGGTGAAAAAATAATTAACTGAGAGATTTTCTGGCTTGAACACCTAATGCTGAGGGATTTTAATAGAAGTTCCTCAGTTTGATGGAGTTGGCCAATTGTCAGGGAGAGGTCTGACAATTCTGTATGATCTGGGGAGAGCCCTGGTGTGATGCTAACACAAAATTAGTTTTGCATCCCTCTGATTCTTAGCTACTTCAAACAACTGTACCAGTGTCTCACCACTCCCACAATAAAGAATTTCTTCTTAACTTCTAATCTAAACCTCTCCCCTGTCAGTTTGAAGCCATTCACCCTTGTTCTGTCACTCTGTGTCCATGTCAAAAGTCCCTCTCCAGCCCTCCTGTAGCCCCTTTTGGTGTTGGAAGGTGCTCTAAGGCCTTCTTGAATCTTCCTCCCCTTCCCTTCCCTCCCCTCCCCTCCTCTCCCCTGCCCTTCCCTCCTTGAACAGCCGCAACTCCCTCAGCCTGTCTTCACAGCAGGAGTGCTCCAGCCTTTTGAGCATTTTCATGGCCCTCCAGCACCCTCCAGCAGATCAAATAGTTAACTATCATGATAACACCAAAGTCTTTTTTAGAGGATGTTTAGTCTTAAGGTCATGTTTCCCACCATTACTATTTCTATTTCTTTGCCACGTGGGAGCACACATTTGTAAAGATAAAACATGGGGTCCCCAGAGCTGTGTCCCCCATAGGCTGAACCTTCCCATGCAAAACCAATCATGCTATATTTGGACAAATTTCCCCACCTGTCTCACACAGTTAACTGCCTGGGACACAAGGGCAGGGTGAAAGATGAAAATGGAAGTCTTCAAATAGGTCTGGGAACCACAAGATGTCTTCGCCTGGTTAGGTTCTTCTAGGGCCATGCTGAGCCTTCCTCATATCTTCTGTTCCCAGAAGACACCAGCTCAGTTCTATGTTTCTCAACATCTGATAACATCATGCCTGGTTTGACTTGTTAAAATCCAGACAACTCTTAAGTCAAAGGAAAGATATCTGAGTCACTCTGAGTTTCTCCTGAATAAATCCTAATAGACATGTCAGGCAAAAGAAGTTGAAGTGTGAATGAGGATGACTTAAGATTGGTTAGTAAGAAGAGCTAGTGTTGGAGTTTTGCCCGATGATCTTTGAGTCCCTCCCTGAGATCTCATTTCCCTTCCTCTTATTATGCAATCCCAGGAAAGGACATTTCTCATGCACCAAACTGTTGGAAAAAGCCACAAAGCCAGATCAATGCTTTGCAATCCCCAACTCTAACTTTTCCCCCACATGAAGGTATTCATGCAGAAGAAGGAGCCCTCCATTTCTGCTGTGCAAGGGATTGCTCATGAAACCTCTCCTTTGTGGCTGAGATAGAGCAGATGGTTTAGGAAGTTGCCCAAGCCAAATTGCATTTGATAGGATTTCTCAGAAGGAAGAACCCACAGCAGCAGCCAGCATGATTACTTGTGGAAGAGTTTAGTTATTGCAAAAAGTTGAAAACAATGCTGATGAAGGTAATAGCAAACATCCATCACCAATTCCCACTGGGAAAATATGAAAGAGCTAGGTGTACCTGTTTGCTCTGGGAATGTTTTCCATCCTTGTGGGAGTCATGTAGTAACTCAGAACTAGAAGTAGAGATTTTTTTGAACTCATGGAACAAGTAAGACTTAAACAAGCAACCACCTGCAGCTGTGGTTTTCATTTTATTCAGAGGAGCGTGGCAATCTTGGATACACATTGCACTCTAGTCAATAATACAGGTTTTTCTGTAGGTCCATTGTCACCATTTGTCACTGGACCCTATCTTATGGATGGGCGCCTACTCATCAGTAATTGACTGTGGGCAACTTGCTTGGTCTGTGCTGACCAATGGACTGAGATGGAAAACTGTGTCTCCACTTTGCTCATAATGTTCATTATATCTCTATTGACAGACAACCAGTAGGAAAAATATACAAAGAATATTTGGGAAAGGAGGCAGAAACCAGCTCCTCCTTGTAGAAGCCCCATGGCTGTCAGCAAGGGTAAGGGTTCCTCTTAGTCATTTTTCCTGCCTGACCACATGAATTTTGCTCCCCTTAGTGCCTGGTGACCCAGCTGGAGCAAGATGGACAGAGAAGACCCTTTTCTTCACTCTTTATCCCCTGTCCCTGCCATCCCATCACCCCAATTGCTCCACAATTGGTTGATTTGACAGTTTTGACTAGTGTCATCTATGGATTTCACCTCTCTTGAGCTGAGGAGACCTTCTTTTCTGCATTTTGAACTAAAATTCCACACCAAAAAGGCAGGCCAGCCCTCTCCCTTACTGTTCTGTAGCCCAAGTCACAGACTATCATGCAGGAGCACTGAGTCTTTTATGGGGTTGCCTAGTTGCAACTGAGGGAGAAGACAAGGGTCTTATTCAGGTCCACTGTATCATGGAATCATGGAGTGTTTTGGGTTGGATTGGAAGGCACCTTAAAGGTCATTTAGTTCCAATGCCACTGCCATGGGCAGGGACACCTTCCACTAGAGCAGGTTGCTCAAAGTCCCATCCAACCTGGCCTTGAACACTTTCAGGCATGGGACAGCTACAGCTTTTCTGGTTAATCTGTGCCAATGCTTCACCACAGTAAAGAATTTCTTCCTAATGTTTAATCTAAACCTGCTCTCTTTTGGTTTAAAACCGTTGCCTCCTGTCCTATCATTACATGCTCTTTTACTAAGTTCCTCTCTCCATGAACAGTGGAAGAGGCTTGGGTAGTTATGATAGTTTTATTCCCCCACCAGGGCCAAGCATCTACTTTTCAGGTATCATGGAACCTAAACAGCCCACACAAGGGAAATGGGGGCTCTGGTCCCTCTGCTTGTATTAGCTGTTCCTGGAAGTGGGTAGTTGTTTCCCAGCAAGCTACTAACTGGACATTTTGTTTCTTTTTTATATATGTTGAGACTCTCATTGCATATATTGACTTCACTTGGACATGAGTCAATATTTAGCTCTTGAGTTAATAAATATTACTTGGTTGAAATCAATGTGTCCTGAGCATTTTCTGCTATCATTCATAGTTAAGACCTAGGGCCAAAAAGTCAGAAAACCATGTCATGCTTTCAAGACTGGTTTCTGCAATGGTATTTGTAGATGGAGTTCATTCTGCTAATGGAAGGTCACATCCCCACCTGTGTTAAATGCTGCCTGGAGTCACCAAGGTTCATAAGATCACACAAGGAAGGAAGTAAAGAAAAGGGATTTTTATTTTTGTTTTTCTTCTCAGTTTTTTTGGAACAGCTTCGCTTTGGTATCAAGAAATCAATTTGTAGATTGAAGACGTGTTTGTTTGCATCTTTCTCATACCCTTTTGGATTTCCACTCTGTTCCACATCTTGGATCCTAAATCCTCAGAGGTTTCTTCATGTCTATTTCACCTATAAAATGGATAGAGTCAGAATCCCTTTGAGAAGGTGTAAATCTTTAATATCAAAGCCAGATTGTGTGGCCCATATTGACCCTATCAATCCATACTGCAACAGTTTGAGTGATGTGTTCAGGGAATCAACACCGTACTTGATGCTGTAAGATACTTTTGTCATCTCATCCCCAAAAATGATATTGAAGCATGGGTTGAGGCCCTTTATCGAGAAAAACAGAGACTTGAAAATAGGAGGACAGTATGGAAAATAAGGCCAATTTACTTTGACAAGGTGAGAACCAACGATGAATAAGGTAGGAGCTGTGTCCTGTGCACACAGACTACAGAAACAGATCTTAAGATTCAAACTCAAAGAATAGTTTAGGCTGGAAGAGACCTTCGTAGTTTTTGCTTCAAAATTCCAAATCCCAACTTTCATCCCAGAAAGCTCTTAAACTCAAGTATTTTGAATTGAGCTAAAGCTTCATTGACTTCACATTTGCAGAGGATTGTGAGTTTCACTAAACACCTGTGGCCTTTTCTAAGGGGTACAAGTGGGTAAGTGGGTACAAGTATGTTGCTGAAACAAGCCCTGCAGCAACGTATGTTGTGGAAAAAAGGGAAACAGATGATATTTAGATTTTTTTAAAAAATGCTGTTGTTTGAGCAAGCTGTTGACATACTTTTCTTGCTCCACAAGCAATGAATCCTAGTTTCCTATTTCGATGAACATTTGCATTCTACAGTTCTCCCGCTTTGTCCCAGTGTCCTCTACCATTTATGGTCAGGAAAGGGAAACCTAAAGCATTGCTGGTAGTGTCCTGGGTACCAGTGGGTATTTGCTGAATGGTCAGTTGGCTTCTGGCTTTCAGGATGAGTAAGGAATTGCCTTTCCATTAAAGGAAATGACAAAGACACTTTTCTGAAAGTGGAATGATACTGGCCAACATGCCTAAAAATTTTGATGCTTAATTGCTAGACAAAAGACCACATGGACATCATTTTGTTCACAAGCAAGGCTAAGAGATCAAAATAACTCCACTCCCAATAAAAGGCAGCATTTTTTCTATTCTTCTACTTTTCTCAGTGTAAGCTAATGTGATTATGCTTTTTTTTTTCCTCTTTAATTTGAAAGGTAAAATTCCCCTCTGCACTGAAGCCTTCGGAGCAAGTTTTTAGTCCAAAGCACAAAATCATTACTCAATGAAGTTATCCTTTGAACACCCAAATTTCAAAAGAAAATATTGATTTGGCATGCTTCTACTTGTCAATTGAGAAGATTAAGCACCATATAGTGGGAAATAAAGACAACAGAAGGCCAGATACCTTGAAAATCTGTCTGGTGGAATTGCCTGCTGAGGGATGCAAGGAATGCCCTTGTTGCTGATACTTCTAAAGTTAGATTAGGACAAGAATGCAAACACCTACTGTCTAATATCTAGATCCCGTTTCTTGTAATCTAAATGAAAATACTCTGACTACAGAGGGTACAGCTCAGTCTTCTTTCATATCTGTCTGCTAATCACTTTTACCCTCCCCTGAAGCCACCTATAATGTCCATTGCTATGGTAACCGAGCGTGGTATGTATCACAGACAAGATGACATATGCATCTTTTCCTGCTTTAATAGACCCTCTGTTTAGGCTGCAGTCTTCTCTCATTGTCTAGTTCCCCAAAGGATGTACGTATGGCGATGTCGTGGGTTGGCATCTCCATGCAGGAACCTGCAGCTGGAATCTGTCATTTAAACCACAGACCTTAAAGCTGTGATGTGTTCCTCTGAGGCTTAATTACAAGTACTTTTAACTGAGTGGCAAGAAAATGCTTGGAAAGAAACAATGTTCATTGAGCTTGCAGTGTAATTATCCAATAGCTAAACTTGCCTAGAGAAATGGGAATTATTTCATTCTTGGCTTTGCCAGGCAGGTCAATCATTACAGTTTAACAAATGGAGCCAATATTTCATATCAGCAAGTTTGCTCCAGCGAACATTGATCCATTGGCTGTTTGTTCATGCTCCAAAATGTAAACTCATCAATACTAGAAACCTTGTGACCCCAAGGATGAGGTCATAATGAAACAAGCAGACAGTTGTCAGCAGTGCTTAGAAGATTTACATCATCTTTAAACTGAACAGATTAGGTATAAGGAAGAAATTCTTTGCTGTGGATGAGGTGAGGTATTGATACAGGCTGCCCAGAGATGGTATGAATGCCCCATCCCCTGAAAGGGTTCAAGGCCAAGCTGGATGGAGATTGGAGCAATCTGATCTAGTGGAAGGTATCCCAGCCCATGGGAGTGGGTTTGGAACAAGATGAGCTGTAAGGTGCCTTCCAACTCAAGAAAGTCTATAATTTGATATCACAAAGAATTAGCTTCAGGGAAAGCTCAGGATTTAATGGTAAAGTCAGAATCTGGCCTTCATCACAGAAGATTCCACCCTTGCAGTCCCTCATCAACGAGTAGACTTTATTTCTGCTGCAAGAGATAAGAGCACCTGAAGCCTCCATTGAGATGATAGCTGGATTGATAAGTGATGGTGCTTTCTGTGAAGAGCAGGAACATGCACACACATCTTTGGATGGGAAAAGGACACAGAGAGGGAAAGTGACTTAATGAATTCCCTCACATCAACCTGACGAAACATCAACCTTAGTCAAGGTGATTGGAAGAAGTCCAGCACTAAGAAGTTGGTTTCACAGTGCAGCAAAAAAATGGTACTCTTGTTTTCCCTTCTGACCAGTGAGCTCAGTGTGGTGCCTTCCTTTTACTCACCCACTCCCCTCAAGAAGTAAACATGTAGGTTGAAGGTGTGAGTCTTGCTGAACTTTCCTTGCCAAACAGAAGTTGAATGAAGACATAGTTACTCTACCTAAATGCATGGACATGTAAACACCGGGAATGGAACAGAGATGGTTTGCTGAAAGTTGCCTCTGAAATGTGTCCTAGTTTAGCAGGTGGGACCAGTTGGCACTGTGTGGGGGTGATCAAGGCTGTGTATTCTACCCCCTCTAT
>JAWWEV010000001.1:29816893-29835638 GCA_035583235.1 Hafferia zeledoni | reverse complement strand
CAAACCACTGGGACAAGCTTTATGCAAGTTCCACATATTCCAGCTTGGTATTGCACTAGTCATTAAAAGACTAAAGTTAACTGTGTCCTGGGCAGCATTAAAAGAAATGTGGCCACCAGGCCATCAGAGACTTACCCCTCTATTCTGCCCTGGACTACTGCGTAGAGCTCTGGGGTCATCTCAACATAAGGACGTGAACCTGCTGAAGTGAGTCTAGAGGATGACACAAAAATGTCCAAAGGGCTGGAGAACCTCTGCTATGGAGACAGGCTGAGAAAGTTGAGGTTGCTCAGCCTGGCGAAGAGAAGGCTCCAGGAAGACCTTAGAGCTCCTTCCAGTGCCTAAACAAACTGCAAGACAGCTGTAGAGGGACTTTTGCCTAGGACATGGAGTGATAGGGCAAGGCAGAATGGCTTCAAAATGACACAGGGCAGGTTTAGACTAGATATGAGATAGAAATTCTTCACTATGAGAATGGTGATGCACTGGAACAGGTTTCTCAGAGATGCAATGACTGCCCCATGCCTGGAAGCATTCAAGGCCAGGTTGGATGGGGCTCTGGTCTAGTAGAAGATGTCACAGGGCAGGGACCTTGGAATTATAGATGATCTTTAAGGTCTCTTCCAAAGGAAACAGTTCTCTGCCTCTGTGAAATATCTGTGAAGGCACATAATGGAGATGGTTTCCCCACATTATGCTGTTCCCAGGACATCACCCATCTGACTGTGTGGTGTTACCACTAGTGTAGCACATGGAGGGGGTCTAGGTGATATAATATAATAGGAGAAGGCTATGGCATGAAAAGTCTGAGAGACCAGAACTAGGGCTTTTTTGGATCTATTTTTTTTATCTGCAGAAACTGCAGCCCCTCTCTGACTCCCTCCAGCTGTAGGGGTAGAGGTGGATTGAAGAAGATGGCATACAAATTTAGAAACAAGATATTATTTTTCTTATAGCCACAGAATTTAATGCTGAAGAAACATTAAGTATTACCTTTATTGTCTTCCCCCAAGGTGAAGAAGTTCCCATGCTTCAAGGGGAGCTTGTTACCAGCATGTAGGATGCTGTTACATTTTCAAATAAGTAGACATGGCAAAGAAATAGGCATAAAATCTCAGCAGCAACTGAACAACAACTTTCTTTGTCTCTCAGCCTCCCCCCAAATGCTTATACAATTGAAAATGAAATTGCACCTCTGGGCTGAGCTGCAGCCATTCTCCTCGGAGGCCCCTGCAATCCAGTTGGCAAAGAATGGGGTCTGGCAAGTCTTAGTCAGCTCATGTTTGCAAAATGCTTTGGAAATGAAAACTGCTGCACAGCATTGAGTCATGCGGCTGTGACTATGGAAAAGTGAAGTGTGTGTAGCTTAGGAATACATCTGTATGTCTCATGGAGTGCAATTAGGATCTGTGGGTTAAGTGTAGAGCTCATATTAGCAACAATAACTCAGGACTGAGCCCTGGGGACCTCAGCACTATGGACTGCTCTTGGAAAAGTGAAGTTTTGGGTGTTATTGCAGGCCAAGTAGCCTGTTTGGTATAGACAGGCATTGTGCTTTGGAAATGTTTTCTACTTCCCTGCACAATGACGGAGGTCTGGCTGTGCACTGTGGAGAGAAGCACTTCTGCTCTGAATTAATGCTAACCTCGCACAGAGAAGGGAATTAATTTAGTCAGCAAAACCAGATATTTAGAGAAATACAAGACAAGTAATGTTTCCATATCCAGAACGTTCTCATCTTCCGTGTTACCTGACTGACGTAGTAACTGGTGCCCTTCCTGTCTCCTATGTCCATTGCCGTGTTGATGATGACTCCCATCTGATAGGTGAGAAACTGGGACAAAAGGACCATTTTCAAACTGTCTTTTCTGATGCTTCAGCTCAAAAAGTGAGGAGTCAATCAGGCATTTCAGGACTCATAACAGCCCATGGTACTTGGATGCTGTAGGTGCCTCCTTTGTGTATCTTTTCCATTTCTTCCAAAGGACCTGACCCAAATATGCTATAAGCCACTGGATTTGAATTTGCCTTTTAGGTTATCTGGTGGTCTGTCCTTATACTTTTCTTCCAGTTGCCTAGTTCTGCACTAACAGTTTTTTTCAAGGGATGACGGACAGAGAGACATAGAAAGGCCAACCAGGGGAAAAAAGGTAGATGTTTCTTTTAAAAACTTGTTTTCTCTTTGGTATTGCAATCAGTTTCAAGCAAACCTTCATCTGCAATATCAATTTGGGTTGTTCCCTCCCTCTGTCTGCAGGGAGAGGTCTCTGTTAGCCAAATGATTATTCTTGGAATAATAAAAACTTGCAGCTGGAACAGGGACTCTGGCTGATGGAAACAATAAAACCAAGGGAAGGCATACAGAAAGAAGAGATTGCTTTTTCTTGCCATGCTCAGAAATGTTCGTGTCTGTGTGGCTGTGTGCTTTCACCCCTCTGCAGATCAAACCCTTCAAAAGTAACCCATCTGCTGATGTGGAATAAAACAGGAGAGTATGGAAGGAAAACTCCATCTGAAATAGCAGTGGTACCTTTAGCAAGAGGGGAAGGTAGGCAGCTTGTAGCCCATGTGTAACAGCTTGTATAAGGAAGGAGGATTTGAAACAGAAACCAGAATGAAAATAACACTCTGTATTATCCTGCAGATAGGGGGATCTCGTAAGTTTTGTCATAATTAATGCAGTGAATAATCAGCAGGTGCTGTCATAGCAGAGCTACATAACACCAACAAACTGAGATGCCTTCAGGATGCATTTAAGCCTTAAATTCCCTTAAATGTGGGCTTAAGTCCATTCCCTGCTCAGCTAACTGATATATGCTATGTGTGCAATCACTTGATGCCCAAATCCTTTTTATTCCAAAGGGTCTCAAGGGTTTTCAAAGCATTAGCATGATAAAACTTGACATATCAACACATACATAAAATACAATACAGGGTCTCTCAGCTAAGATAAACTAATTACTTGTGATCTCACGATGTGCTATTATTTCAGCTCCTCTTTAAAGCTGATGGAGGCAAGAGCTCATGAACCACATGACAAAAGATCTTGTTCAGCTTTGGAGTATTAGGATGTGTCCAGGAAAGCCTGATTGGGGTCTAGGAAATTATGAGTGAACCTAAGGGAATTATGTATCTGATGTGTTTGACTGCCCTTAGGCTCTCACTTTCTTGAAGAGACCAGAGAGAGGGTCTTTTAAATTTAATGATGCCTAAAGTCTCACCATATATGCTGGTTAAGATTTTGGTCCAAAGGTGCTGTGAAGTCTCATCAAGAAAAGGTGTCCAACTCACTAGGAAAATGCCTTTTTTAATCTACAACTCAACATTTTTCAAACTGACAGGGGCAAGCTATCCCTTCCTTCTCCTCACTCTCCTTGGAGTGAGATGCCCTTGGAGACGGCTCAAATGGTTAAGCATTTTGAGACACAGGGATACTCACTGCTGTGCTGTGTGTCTCGAGGCAGCCAGTCTGCTCCAGGACTTGGCAGAGGAGCCAAATTCCTTGGCTTGGCCCTCAAGCACAAGCTCATCTTTGCATACCAGGAGCAATAACACTGCTCCCAGCTTTTAACAGAGCCAGAGCTGCCATCAGATACCAAATCAGGAATAAAAGAGAAACAGTCTCACATATTTTGTTTTCATGACAAATGCAAACAAAGATGTTTTGCTTTTGAAACCACAAAATTCTGCAGTTTACAAATAATTCCTTGCATCTCCTATAACACTTGCTGTCCTCCTCTTCTAACTCCCTTGCTGGCTCATCATGCACTGCTCCCTGTCCTACTGACCTTCCCTCATCATACCCCAGAGAAAAAAGCAGGAACAAACCATATCCACACGAAAGCACTGGCACTCTGAAGACAAGTCAGATGTGTATATTGGCATTTTGGCAACATACATGAAGAAAATCCCAGATGGATGTGGGTTATACCTGAGTCAATCCAGATGCTCCTGCCTTGGGTCCAGAACTGCCAGGGATGTAAAACATTCCTTAAACCACTGTGTGCTAGAGGGCTAAAAGAGCATTAGCTCTTCAACATTCCTCCTTCCCTACTGCACCCCAGTACTGACACCATTCCCACCATTGTTCTCATTTTCCTCCTCCCTCCTTTGCTCCATATTTAGGAAGCTCTGAAATGAAATGCTGCAATGCCAGCAAGATGGTAAAATAAAGGAGAGATTATCTGGGATGGGAGGACAACTGTTCTCTCTCTTGGTTCCCATCCCTCCTTGCAGCCCTAAGTGAGAACTGGATCCCATTTCAAAATCAAACTCCAAAGCCCAGCACTGATTACAGACAGAGCCCAGCCTGAGCCCAGCTTCCCCAGACCTGGGCGCCTCAAAGCCTCCTCAGCTCTATTTCCAAGTTTGGTGCAGCCCTCTGCACACATGTATTGGGTCACATCTTCCCTCACTGATTTGTTCAAGTGCTGTCACTCAGTAAGAGAAAGAAAAACAAGCTGGTGTTCATCTTTTCTTCTTAGACCCTGCCTTGACCTCTCTTATACATCAGTCCTTGTTGTTTACAGTACTCAAAAAATGTGTGTCTTTTACCCCAGCACCTCCGTGTAAGCTGATAGCAATCCCAGTGAGCTGTTTCTCTTGTTAAGGGGTTTAGTTTGCCAAACTGAAATCTGAGAAATTCAGACCAGAAGGAAATAGGAAGAGCAGGGAAATTCCCCAGGGAACAGGATTGCAGAGAAGCGTGGGAGGTCCTCAAACACAAGGCTGGAGGACTTCCCACTAGGCATAGCTTCGTCCAAGCAGCAACAACGAGTTTGCTTTAGGACCTGGGGTAAATTCCCCAGAAATCTGTATGATGCTAAGAACTCTCTGTAAAACTCTACTGTACTCCGTATGGTAAAATGTGTTTATTTTATAATAAAAACCTATCAAGAAATAAAGAAAATTAAATCTTGAAATCTGAGCCCTGAATCTGACCACAGGAGGTGTTTTGATCCTGTCAACCCTTTCATAACCTCTAGGACACTCACTGGGAACATCTCAATTGCCCCTGAATTTATGGGAAAGGATTCAGTTACTGCAAGCATGGCACAAATGATAGGTAGATACAGAGGTAAATGGGTGGAGGCAGGAAGGGAGGAAAGGAGAGATTACAAGCAGATTTTATTTCTTTTGACTGCATCACCCAGACTCTGAGTAAAACAAGATCAAAACACTTCACTAATCTATACTGATCCACATGTGTAGAAGTGTTATGATAAACACTGGAAACCTCTTACATCAGAGTCTCATTTTTCTTTATAGAAAATATTGGAAATATTCTTAAATTCTTAAATCTGAGAAGACCCATGGCTGGTCCTTTCCATCTCCAAAGGAAAACTGTCTTGTTTTGGCAGTGGAACAGACTCTAATATCGAAGCTGAAAATAAGCACCACCAAATGCTAGAGCTGGTGTAAGGTTGCTAACCCATATCTCTGTCTGAAATAAGGAGATGAATATGTTAAATAAGCTTCTTCTATAAAACCTTACAAAGCAAGTAGAGAGTCCTGTATTTTGACTGCTTTTTACTTTCCCCCATCAAATACTAGTTGATGCAGCAGTAATTATCAACATGGTAAACAGATTTACTTCCATTTTTTGATGAATATAGGTTTTCCCAAATCCCATTTTAGGAAAAGCACCTTGTGAAGACCAGCCCAGGAGAACATGCCCTGAAATGTATGTTGAATTGGACAAACAATAAGAAGACACTTACCCAGTATATTAGGATGGGCATGAACTAAGGACCGTGCTGCTCAGCTATGCTGGTACACAGATTTTAAAGCATCACAGGAATGTGGAGGCTACCTTTCCCCCCCAAGGAACTCTGATTGTGTGCGTGGCTATCCTGGAGATGGGAAGGGTTAATTAGTGTAATACTGGGTGACCACATTGCTCCCTACAGCTTCCTGAGTAGGGGAAGTGGAGAAGGAATCACAGAATCACAGAGTGGTTTGGGTTGGAAGGAACTTTAAAGATCATTTAGTTCCAACCTCCTGCCATGAGCAGGGATACCTTCCACTAGACCCAGTTGTTCAAAGCCCCATCCAATCTGGCCTTGGACATTTCCAGGGATGGGACACCCACAGTTTGTCTGGGCAACCTGTGCCAGTGCCTTACCACAGTAAAGAATTTCTTCCTAATACCTAATCTAAATCTACCCTCTTTCAGTTCATAGCTTGCCAAGGGAGGTTTAGGCTGGGCATTAAGACATTTCTTTACCAAGAGGATGGTTAAACTCTGGAACAGGCTTCCTAGAGAGGTGTTTGATGCCCCAAACCTGTCAGTGTTGGAGAAGCATTTTGACAATGCCCTTAATGACATGCTTTAGCTTGATCAGTCCTGAATTTGTCAGACAGCTGGACTAGATGATCATTGTAGGTAGCTTCCAAATGAAATATTCTATTCTATTCTATCAGCAGTACTCTCTAGGCAAGGAAAATGAGTGCTGCTGGTGCTGCTGCTAGAGGCTTTGGATTTGCCTCTAACACATTGCACAAGGCAAAAGAAAGCATCTGAAGAGGTAAAAATGGCCATAAGCAGCTGCAGAAGGTACCTAGGGTTAGCTGGAGAAACAGCTCTTCACATGGAAAAAGCAAAGCAATCTGTGGGCTGGGGTCTTTGGGACAGGCCTTGAAGCTACTGATGGGAAACATGCTCACCTTTGGATGGTTTGGATGAGAGTGGGTCAGTGTGTGAGCTTCTGTTTCATGGAATCATAGAAGCATAGAGTCATAGTCATAGAAGCATAGAATGGCCTGGGTTGGAAAGGGACATTCAAGGCCATCTAGTTCTGAAAACCCTGCCATGGGCAGGTCCACAAGACCAAGTTGCTCAAAGTCCTGTCCTTGGCACTCTTTAGTACCAAGAGAACCAACCTGCTCTGCTGGTGAGTAGGTTCCTCCTTTAACCACATCAGTCTCCTGGCATGAGCAGCTGTGGAAGCTTTGGGGCTCTCCAAACTGTAGCAAGCACCTCACCAGAGGTACTCAGGCTGTTCTGAAGTGGTGAATAGACACTGCTCCTTCTACTGAAGAGAGCACCATGGCTCTGAATCAACTGAGGAAAGACACAATGCACATAATAGGAAAATATTGATGGTTTTGGCTCAGGCAGAGAGTATTTCTCTTGTCCAAATAGCCTTTCAGAGCTGACTTTAAGAGGCACTCCTGGCTGTATCTCAGCAGGAACTTCAGCTCTGGGGAAAGCCCTCTAGATGCTTGAAGAAGGCACTCAGCCCCATCAGCAGTTGGTAAACAGGAATGTGGGTTCTTCATCCAAGTCTGAGGATTCTTGCACCCTCTTTTTGTGACTCTCTACATAAAGGAAACATGACTATATGTAGACCACACTGTATGCTCTGCAAAGCACTTCTCAAAAAAAAAATTTCTGTCTTTCCTCAAATGATGTCCCTGGAAGGAAAGCTGTGGCTTCTGCTTGGATCAGAGAAGAACAGAACAGGTAGAGTCCAGGATTGGAGTTAAGGTCAGAAAATGCTGCTTTTTCACAAGATTGATATTCTCTCTCTATTCTCTCTGCTCTTTCCCACCCTGCGTAAGACAGTTCAATATTACAGCTCCTGTTAATTATTCATCCCAGCCTGTATTTACTTAGGTAGGAGTTCACCCCATGAACTTCCCTGAACCTGCCCGATCTGGCCTTCCTGGGTTGTAAATTGGCAAGAACTGAGACGGTGGTGATGAACGATGACCACAATGAACAGGCATGTCTTACTTCCTTCTGTAAGCAGTTTCACGATGATTTTGCAACAGTTTGAAACATGCATGAACTTTGCTTCTCATTTTTGCCTCAATGGTGCCTGGTCATGACGTCACTGTGTCTCAGAGGAGTACATTAGGTCCAGACTTACATTATAGGTGTCATACGAGTGAAATAAAACAAGAGATTGTGAGGTAATGATTAAAGAATAACCTCAGGTCATGAAGGATGTAGGATGATGGGTTGTGTGGTGAGATAGGGCATAGGAGAAATGGAGGATGCACAGAAAGGAGGCAACTTGAGAGATCCTTTGGACCTCTCACCTTTCATTTAGCCCCTCCTGGGTACCCCAGACGGGAGATGTCAGGGTCAGGGTCAGGCAGGAGGGAGGTGCAAGAGATGTGAATGAGGTTCAGCGTAAGTGTTGAGGGGTTGTGAGCTGAGCTCCAAGGATCCTGGTACTTTACTCTGGGGTGTTCAACCTGATTTAACTTCACAGGAGTCATGTAACCCTTACTTGTTTGAACAGTTTAAAGAGAAGCAAAATCACTGGTTTCAAGAGATGCACATCAACAGAAAGCCAGCACAGGCAAACTGAATTAATCCAGCCCCTGAAACATCTGGGACTAATGCACTCGAATGGGAAACATCTGCTTTACATGAAGAAGGTCAAAAAGGGCTACTAGCCAGGAAAGGAATTCATGACCATGGTAAAAATATCCCTGAAATGTCTGAACAGACCATAGGTACGAGCAGAAGAGACAGCAGAGACGAAGCTGGATTGCATCCTGAGGGCAACACCCTGCACATTAGATGCTTGGTGCGAGCTGCTCTAGACAGTGCTGGTATATCCTGCTTGGAGGAGCCATTCAACATCCAGGAGCTTTGATGTGATGTCACCTTAGGTGATGGCAGGAGTCCTCCATCTTTTTCTGAGCTTGAGGGTAGAAGATATAAAGGAGTGTCAGGACTGTGGGAAAGAGCATTCTCTGGAATTAGACATGGTTAACATGCTGTTGCTGTTGTAACCAGCACTGCTGAGGTGGGGGAGATTAGACTGCAAGCTTTAACTTGCAGTTTCACCTGAAAGGAGGTTGTAGCCATGTGAGGCTTAATCTTTTCTCTCAAGTAACAAGTGACAGGACCAGAAGAAATGGCCTCAAGTTGCACCAGGGGAGGTTTAGATTGGATATTAGGAAAACTTTCCTCCCCAGTAAGGTTGTCAAGCATTGTAACAATCAGACCAGGGAAGTGGTCATTAAGATGTGACACTTGGTGACATGGCTTAGTGGTGGGCTTGGCATTGCTGGTTAGTGGTTGAACTTGATGGTCTTAGAGATCTTTTCCTTCCTAAATGATTCTATGATTCTAAGCTAACCTGAAGGCTGGCCAAATACAGCTCTAGCCCCAGGTTGGATGATATCCATGTGCAAATCCTTGGATGCTCCTGCACACAAAGATAATGTGGTATAGTGTGTCAGTCCAAGATCAGTTCCATGTTTGACTTTCCTTCAAATAAATTAATGTGGAAACCTACCAAAACATATCAGTGGAGCAACTTCACTGAATTGAGTAGAGGGTCTCCCTGGTTTATACCACAGCATAATGGGACAAGTATGGTCACTGTCCTTCTGGTAGAGATGGAAGCCAAAGAAGGTCCTGCAGGTGGGGAGCCCCCATGAAGACAAGGTTTCAAACTGTATTTTGACAGGTGTCACTTTTGAGGCTTCAGGATGTATGCTTTGCTTTCCAGAGGACTTTTGCACTGTCTAATCTGGTATGGCTCCTGAAAGAACCTGGTGGAAAGCAGAACCAGCTGGTACAATAAGATCCCTACGGACCACCAGAGACTGGCATGGGCAATAGCAACTCTGTTACTCCTTGGTCTGCCTGCAAAGTTCACGTGTATGGCAACATTGAGAATTGGGTTGTTGCTTCCTTTACTCTCTATGACCTATCTGCTGTTCAAAGCAGGCTGGTGTAGCTGGGAAGCAGGAGGAATATCCCAGGCACAGCACAGGGAGAGGAGAGGATGCTTCTTGGGAATCATGGACCTCAGTTTGCTCCAGTGTGGGAAAACCCCATAGGACAGCTGTGCTGCAACCACTTGCATGTAATTATCACTCTAGCCACATCTGGGTTTCAGATCCTCTGGTTCCTGACTCTATGTCAAACAAGGAGGGATAAAGCCAGGCTGGTGCCAGGTTCTCTCACTCCTGGCCTGCTCAGCATTCCTTATCATGTTTGCTCAGCTGTGCCTTTTTCCACTTTGGAGGAGTTTCCCTATAAACAGAAGTGGTGGTGGTAAATAGTTGCCTTCTGTTCCCCCCTTAAAAAGGGTCACACCTGTTGAATGAGGCAGGTAAATAAATACAGGAGTTTTTCTACCAATATAGTGGATAAATAGGCTGTTATAAAACACTCTGAGATTAGCTCAGTTGGTTAAAACTTGGTTGTAATAATGCCAAGGTCATGGGTTCAATCCCCTGTGTGGGCCATTGACTTCAGTTGGACTCGATGATCCTTGTGGTTCCCTTCCAACTCAGAATAGTCTGTGATTCTGTGATGAAGTGGCCTAATTTCCAGTGTAAAACACCAGACAACATATTGCATTAAGTACCTGGCAGCTAAAATCCAGGGCTGAGACTGGTCATTGTTCTGCTTCCATCTTTTGGGGTGAGTGGGTGGATGTCCTATACCTTGATGCTTTCCTGTTTTACAGAACCACTTTTTTGAGCTGGGATAACCTCTAACTGGATTATATCAGGGTGTGGTCCAGGAATGATACAGTAATAGAGCAGCTGCTGAACAGGAGGAGTCACTGCTGCCCTCCTGGGACTTCTCAGGGGGTATCTGAGATTGACCTTAACCCAAAGGTTAGATTATGCTGTGGTACCCAGAGGGGTTCCCTGGGTACCTCAAAAAAACATCACTCTGTGCTTCTACTTCCAGACCAAAAGGACTTGCTTGCTCCTATCTCTGTATTTCCTTTTGCTTCCAGACTTTAGCCACGGTACAGGGTCATTTGAGGGGTTTTCTGCTGAAAAGAAGCTTTGTCTGCCAACAGAACAGGGTCTTTGTCCCATACCCTCCTTGTGCTTACAGGGGAAGGAGTTCCTGTGTATTGTCATAGCTGAGAAAAGTATGTTTTGGAGAGGACTTTAAACTCCACTGTCAGAGTTCTTCATGCAATGGGATTGTCCCTATCCCGTAATTTACTGGAAAAGTTGGGAATGAAGATGTTAAAGTCAGTACTGCCCTTCCAGGAAATCCCTCTAATGGCATGTTCCCATAGATATTTTCCTTTTGACATAGAAAAACATCTATTATACATCACACAGACAAATGGAAAGAGCTGTATGTTTTGTTTTGTTATGTATGTTGAGGAGTGGAGTGCGTTGGTGCTGTTATGGCCAGGCAGGCTCTGTGGTGGGTGTGAATTTTATTTTAAGGTCTCTGAGCTAATGCACACATCACTGTGGGGAAAAGCACTCAAATAGCCATAAAGTAGATTAGCCATGTTTTCTCGTTCTGGGAGATACTGCAGCAGTCCAGATTTTAAGGTGTTCTGCTCTCAGCCCTGTGATTTCTTCCAAAAATCTCTCCACTTTCTCTGGGAGCTCTTCTGGCTCCAGACTCTGCAAACACTCCATATGTGTCAGTAAAAAGAGAAAAAAAACCCCCAAGAATCAACAACTGCAGAAACACCCAAAGCCCATATGGAATAAAAAAGGGCTTTAAGGGGCCTAAATAAGGGTCATACTCCCCTGTGAGTGACTATTTGATTTTTTTTTTTGCTTTTGTTTCCTAACTGCCTCAGATGTTTTCTGAGCTTTTATGGCAGGTGGGGTTGATGCATTGCTCTCTGCACTGATGGGACAGCCAGCTCAGGCCCTGCAGTCTCTGTCCCTGCAAAGCCCTTGTTGTCTCAAGAACACTTCAGAGAAAGTTTCCTGCAATTGCTTGGCTGGGCGCACGGCCAGCAGAGCCAGCCCCTCTGGGCTCATCAGGAGAGACCTTGTACTACATTTTCCACTATACTTATCTAATCTTGGCTTGCGTCCATCTAGTGTTTGTGCAGTAATTACCTCACTAGGCAAAACAGTTCCACTGCCTAATTGTCTTCACTCTCAGGAAATTGTTCCTAATAGCCAGCTAAATTTAATCTCCCCTTCCTTGCTCGATCCACCACAGCAAACCTGCACAGCCTTTCTACCTCTGCTTGCAGTCCTATACATGAAGTATACATATGGCATTATCTGCTCTTATTTCTCTAGGTCAAACAAGCAAAATTACTTTCTAGGATTCATGTGAGTCATGTCAACCACTGTCCTTAACTCATTTTCTCTGGACTGGTTTGAATTTCTTTCTGCAGCCTTTCAGACCACATCAAAACTGTGCATTGAACTCGTGCATCAGGCTATCACAAAACAGCTTTTTCTTACAAAAACAGGAATGTAAAAAGAAAATAACTTATTTTTGAATTTCACCAAAAAATTAAATCATAGAAACATGTAATTTATTAGGTTGTGAAAGCCCTCTAAGATCATCAAGTCCAACCATTAACCCAGCACTGCTAAGCCCACCACTAAACCATGTACCCAGATGCCACATCTACACGTCTTTTAAAACCCCTTAGGGATGGTGAGTCCATCATCTGCTCTGGTGCTTCAGAATCCTTTCGGGGAAGAAATTTTTCCTAATATCCAATCTAAACCTCTCCTGGTGCAACTTGAAGCCATTTCCTCTGGTTCTATCATTTGCCATTTGGAAGAAACAAACAACCCCCACCTGGCTACAACCTCCTTTTAGACAGTTGCACGGTGCAATAAGGTCCCTCCCTGGCCTCCTTTTTCCCAGGCTAAACAACTGTAGCTCTCTCAGCTGCTCCTCATCAGATTTGTGCTCTGGACCCTTCCCCATCTCTGTTGCCCTTTTTCTGGATATGCTTCAGCACTTCAGTGTCTTGTACTGAGGGGTCACAAGAGTTTTCTTTAAGTTTTTTTCAGTGGCTTTCAATGGTTTATATATCCTTCATTTTCCAAGTGTGAGGTAAATGTTTGCAGATGATCAAGAAGCTGGATCTTTAAATAAAATGTCATGTAATTTAAATGAATGAGTTGGCAGTTCAGGTCTCCCACTAGCTTAAATTCACTCACCAGAGCAGCAGTGGGGTCAGGCTAAAGGGTCAGCCAAATATCTCAGTGGGCTTGAGACTGCCTGAGTGGCCAGTTTCTGTTGCCTGTCAATTCTGTCTGCTCTGGTGTGACCTCCCATATGTGTCCTTTGCAACAGCTCTGTGATGCAGAATCCACATACCTGCACACACAGAGGCAGCCTGCTTCCTAAAAGCTGTATGTGTCTGCCTCACCTTCACTGTATTGATTTTTCCACCAGCTCTTTTCAAGAAGTTTCTAATTGCTGTTTTCCAGTTCACAGACACAGACAATTGGCCCAACAGAGCCTTATGGTGGGACCAGGTGGGAGGAAAAAAGGCTGTGTTTGAGCTCAGAGGATGGCACCAATCTGGTAGAACCAGTTTCCCCAATGAGTTGAATCCTGCTGGGCTGTTAACATCCCTGTGTTGGTACCTCCCCTGTCTCTCATGTCTGTGCTATCCCCAAACACTTTGGGGAAGAGAGTTTGTCTTCTCCCTGAGAAAGCTTGAGCCTGATGGGCGCTTGAGCCATCAGGAGTCATCAGTTATGTGTCTGCTTTAGCAATTCACAGGCTTCCATGGAGGACTTAACCCTGACTCTGATCACCAAGGTCTGCTTGCAGTCACAACTGGCATGTGCTGACAGCTAAGCCACAAGCTAAGGAGTGTTTGCTCCCACCTTGCTTTACAGATTGCCCTTAGGTTTCCAAGCATTTGGCTTAGGGATTTCATCCCTGTTTTCGCAGGACTTAGTACAACTTCAGTTTGTGCTGGTAACTCATGCCTTCCTTTAATAAAGGTGCTCCATAACAATAAAAGGGAAGATCAAGGCCATGAAGGCTGTTTTACTGCAAACCTACATGCTGAAGCATTTTAAGAGATGGTTGTAGATGAGAAGAGAAAGCATCTGTATTAATTCTTCCAACCCACAATGGGATTTTGGTCTCCACAGCTGATGGAGAAACCATTTACCCCTATGAGACCAAACAGTGTATATGTCATATTGATGCCAGGAGAGGCAGGAAACACAGAGCCCCAAGGTGCTGTTCTTGAATAAAGCCATTTTTCAAAGGCAGGGCAGGGCTTTATAACAGAGTCCTGGCTTGTGAAAAGATTGACTCAGTGTGTGCAGGGATCTGTAGGGTCCCTGAGAGGAGGCCAGCTCTGGTAGTATTTTTTTTGTTGTGGTAGGGACCTCTAGTCAGTTTTCTGTAGCAAAATCATTCACAGCAACAGACATATGCACACATACACAAGATCCCAATGGCTTTTCCCTAATGGGCAGGAATTTAGTGATCAACATTTTGGCTCTTTTAAAACCCTTTGAAGTCAGAGGCCGAGGTTCTGTAGTTGTTTTTTCTAAAGCTCCCTGTAACTGCTGACATATGCTGCACATATGGTTTCAATGTGATTAGACTTCCGATCAGTTTTTTTTCTTTTGGACTTGACGAAGTACCTACTCAGCAGCCACATTTCCATGAGGAAGGGACTTTTAATAATATTCCCAGAAAGACATGTACTTCTGAAGATTCATTAAGCAAATAATAACCTATCCTTTTGATTTGTTTTTCCTTGCTTTGAAATATGTGGGAATTTGCCCAAAGCAGGAAAGCTTTAGGTGGGACTATGCTTTACTTCCCTGAATGCCCTCAGGAAAAATTACTCAGGGGTAATTACACATCTTTGCAGATGCCCTGGGAATTCACAGATCATTTGGTCTAATTAGACAGCACTGGATTTGCAAGCATGGAGCTGTATAATTATTTGTAGCGTGGAAAATGTCTAGAGGCCTTGGTGGCAAATGAGGCGCCCATGGGCAATATGTGACATGTGGCAGGGGTGGGAATTCATCCCCATCTCCAAAAGAAGATATGTGGTAGTCTGCTGCAGTCATGAAGATCAATGCAGACAGTAGAGATGCTCTCTGGGATTTCTTCTTAAATACCATTATTAGTGTTAAGGGTATGTCTTGAACATCTTCAAGGTATCAGTGACAGGCTGGAACCTTCATGTCATGGAGACTACCGAAGATTTCCATGAATCAATAGCCAGAGGCAAAGGTTCCTCCCCACTCTTTTGGCTCTTCTGAAGATCTCAAAGTGTAATGCCAGAACTGTCCACCCAGAGAACAGATCCTGCAGCACAGAGGCGACAGTCTATCAGCTTCTGTGATGTTTGTGAAATTTTGGCCATCCTAGTTTTTTTCACACCTCTGATCTTTCCTTTTCGTAGAATCATACAATGGTTTAGGTTGGAAGGAATCCTCTCTTTTCAACTCCCCTGAAATGGACGGGGATATGTTCCATTAGACAAAGTTGCTCAAAGCCCCATCCAACCTGAGCTTAAACACTTCCAGTGATACGGATCCACTGCCTCTCTGGGCAAGATGAGACAGTGCCTCAACACCTTTATAGTAAAGAATTTCTTCCTTATATGTAATCTAAATCTCTCATCTTTTGGTTTAAAACCATTCAAATGTCTTCATTTTGCCCTGTTAAATTCTTGTAGTTCTGTCATTTCTCATTCCCCTTAGAAATGCCTAATCCTACTTTGAACCCTGATAGTCTTCTCCAAGTAGTATTTATCCCTGAGTTATTCCTGTGGCAATGAATCCTCCAGGCTCATTAGACATGAGGTAAAATCAGAAGAGTGGGTGTGAAAATGCTTCCTACCCTTGCATCCCTTGGGTAGCCAAACACTCCAGAAGGAGCCTGTTTCACGACTCTTGTTTTATTGTATATGCTCTACTTAGTTTTTTTTTCCAGTAGTGAACTTTGCATTTACCCACATGGATAAAAATGGTTGTGAACTTTTCTGACCCATTGCCTGTAGATTATGAAGTTCATGAGATGTATGATTAACCCCAGGCTGCAAAGTTTCTAGACTGAAGTCAGCTGATAAAAGCAGAATGCAGGATCACTGCTGTGCTTACTTTGCCAAGATTAAATTTTACTATCAGTGAGTTTGTAAACGCTTGCAAAATACTTATGTAAGAGAAGAATAAAGGTCATGCAAATACCTGGGTAGTCATGAGGGAGGGAAAAAAAAGTAGGTGTGAGAGATACAGAATATTTTGACTAGTTTATAAAACTATATGATAAGAAAGTGCTGGTGTCACGCTCTTGGATGAACAAGTTTTTATGACAGAAATAAAGTAATGGGTAAGGAAGATTTACTCTTGACAAGTGTATCTTGTCCAATCATGCTATCTTATGCAACACCAGCTGCTCTACGAGTCCAACAAGCATTTTTAAACCCGCTTGTAAGCAAAATCTTGGCTTGCCTCTCCATGTATCAGTTCTCTCTATATCTCTTGGAAATAAGCACCTTTTCCCCTTCATTAACGTAATTTCTACTCTAGAGGTGTGAGGTGGTCTAACTTGTACCATCTAATTAAATGCATAACACTTGTTCTCGAAGTTTGCTTCTCTCCCTTTAGCATTAGAGAAGCTGGTGCACCCAACATCTTGCTATGTCAGCTGTATCAGCTGTGTAATAAAACACTATTTCTATTGTAAACCTGCTCCAACTCAGTTGATCTGGTATTTCATGTCCTTTACTTGCCTTGAACTCTGTTCAGACAGTGTAGGTTAACCTCTGTTAACCTTCAGCCTCTGCTCTTGTGACCTCAAATGTCAAAATGCCAAGTGGGATTTAGATGATAAGTCACAAAAGTGTCCTACTCTGGGTGAAAAGAACAAAGAGGGAGGCTTTAAAACATGGACTGTGAGACACTGGGCTTTCCTGGGTGAAGGGACGCATGTCCTGTGAAGACAGGCTGAGAGGGTTGCTGTTATTCAGCTTGGAGAAGACTCCAGGGATACATTCTAGATCCTTTCAGTACCCAAAGGAGGCTTATATAAAACTTAGAGAGTGACTTTTCACATGGCCAGAAAATGATAGAAGGGGAAATGGTTTTAAACTGAAAGAGGGAGATTTATATTAGATGTTATGTGGAAACTCTTTACTGTGAGGATGGTGAGAACTGAAAGAGGTTGCCCAGAGAGGTTGTGACTGCCCCATCCCTGGAAGAGTTGAGAAGGGGCCCTGGCAACCTGATCTAGTCATTGATATTCTTGCCTGTGGCAGTGGAATTACAACTAGACGATCTTTAAGGTCCCTTCCAACCCAAACCATTCTACCATTCCATGACTCTGTGATGTCCTAGCATTCTCTGACAGTGTCCAGGTTGGGTGACCTGGCTTGGGGCACACATGGTCTCATTGAGGTTCCCATTCAATTTTCATGACTTTTGGTGTGACATCTAGGCACATCTTGCCTTGCCGATATCTGAGCACATGAAAGGTTAGTTTGTTGTAGTCACCATAAGCAACAACTCCCTAACCCTGAGAAGAGATGAAGAAGCAAGGTTTTTGAATAATAAAAGGAGCTATCTCTGATTTAATAGCAGAGGTCAGTTTTATCAGCTGCCTGTCACGTACAGCAGCTGTTTCCCTTTGCTGAGAACCACCCATTACTTTGTACTGACTACAAAGTAATAAATAGCCAGGTCAGTGACACATGTCTGAGCATCAAACAATTGTATTGCAAAGATTAAGATGACAACAAAGTGGTTGTAAATACAGAATTTTACTCAAGGTTGCTGAGCTCCAAGGGCTCTGAGCATGTTGGATTTTTTCTCCTAGCTCTGATGATGAAGTGGTGGGACAAGGACTTTTTCCTTTGCAAAGTTTACTCTGGGGAGTCCTATTTATTCAATCATCAGCTGCTCTGTCAGGAGAGTTCACCAAAAGTGTATCACCAGAGTTCAAACTGTCTTCTACTCCTTTGGAAAGCAAAGGGAAAAGAGACCAAACTTCAATTTAAAAATGAATAGCACATTTGCAATTAGTGAGGACGATATACAGAGAGATCTTCAACCACAGGCAATGAACTTATGGACCTACAGAGTGTCTTTTGGTGTAGAACACTTGTGTTTTGTGTAGGAAAATGAGGCACTTGAGAGGGGACATTTTACAAAACCTCATCCTGTTTAGAAGACACTTAAGCCAAGATTCATTTAAAATGGAACCTAAATGAAACATTAGAGGATGTCCGCACAAGTCCTGATCCTGCGGGAGCCCACATCTAGGAACTCAAAATGCTGAGGAGCACAGAAGGGATTTGCCTTCATGTCTGTACAATGCAGATGTGCGGTAAAGGACTCAGCCTCCCTTCAAGGCCATGAAGAGCTGTCATCTCATGCCTTTCTGTAGCCACCAGCAGCAATCCTCTATAGGCTTGCTACCTCACTGTGTAGGGCTGACACTGTATGATACCCTTTCTGGTGTCTTCAGGGCATGCCTAATTCCCACTGACTGTGTGAAGGGGAGAAATTCATCTTGGTGATGAATTTCTCAGCATTGTGGGATAATTTGGGCTGGAAGAGACCTCAGGAGACACCAGTTCAACCTGATACGCGAAGCAGGGATGTGGGATACAAACAGCAGAGTACAAGCCTGTGGATATACCTTAAAAATGCCTTTTCAGGTGTTCATAGCTGGCAGGAGCTTTATCCCAACTGGCAGGCTGAGATAGTCTAGTCTGAATAATCTCTAGCTATCAAGAAAATTCACTTTCCAAAATGTGTGCCCTGAATACAGCCCAGATGCATTCATGCATGATGGGCTGATTCCAATGGGATGAGGTTTAACAAGGCCAAGTGCTGGGTCCTGCACTTTGGCCACAACCCCATGCAGTGCTACAGGCTGGAGACAGAATGGCTGGAGAGCAGCCAGGCAGAAAGGGGCCTGGGTTTTGGATTGACAGGAGGCTGAACATGAGCCCACAGTGTGCCCAGGTGGCCAAGAAGGCCAATGGGATCCTGTCCTGTATCAAGAATAGTGTGGCCAGCAGGACCAGGG
>JAWWEV010000001.1:29782996-29816793 GCA_035583235.1 Hafferia zeledoni | reverse complement strand
GGAAAGATATTGAGGTGCTGGAGCGGGTCCAGAGAAGAGCAACAAGGCTGGTGAAGGGACTGGAGCACAAGTCCTATAAGGAAAGGCTGAGGGAGCTGGAGTTGTTCTGTCTGGAGAAAAGGAGGCTCAGGGGAAACCTCATCACTCTCTACAACTACCTGAAAGGATGTTGTAGCCAGGTGGGGGTTGGTCTCTTCTCCCTGACAACCAGTAATAGAACAAGAAGGCACGGGCTTAAGCTCTGCCAGGGGAGGTTTAGGTTGGATATTAGAAAGAAATTCTTTACAGGGAGAATAATCATGCATTGGAATGGCCTTCCCAGAGAGGTGGTGGATTCTCCGTCCCTGGAGGTTTCTAAGATGAGACTGGATGTGCAACTTAGTGCTGTGATCTAGTAATCACAGTGGTGTTGGACCAAGGATTGGACTTGATGTTCTCAGAGGTCTCTTTCAACTCAGTTCATTCTATGATTCTGTGATTCTATTCTGTGCCCTGAGGTCTTCAATCTTCTTCCAGTAGGGAATCAGTGGGAATGTACCCATGGGCAGACCCTTGCTTTCTCTTTTCTTAAACATCGATCATACAGCACACAGGTTGGCCATGATGCTGTGAAAGGGGGAGATCCTGGTTTATTACTTAGTATGTGCTCATTAAAGACACATGATTTCCAGAAGTCCTCATGCAAGCAGAGAACAGCCTGATAGGCTCTTAGAGGAAAATTCATTATTTCCACAGCCCATGCAGCATCTCCCTTAAAATTTGCTCACAGCACCTTGCAGTCCAGCAGCCAAAGTTAGAGCAAATACCTTATTTCAGCCTTGCAAACTAATACACATGGTCTAACATTGCTTTAAGTGAAATCTCAGTGAGGACTCAGAGGGAACAAATAAAAAGCAGTAAAAAGGGACAGATACATACTGTCTGTTTGACGAAGTTGTTAATTCTACACTGACGACAGCAGAGCCCTGAGGTGTCAGAGTGCTCTTTGCTGATGGTTGACAGAGACACTATTCACGGTGTTAAAATTGTGGCCCTCTTGTAGTGTTCAAGGTCCCTTGGTCTTCCTATGTAGAAATGCCCTTGAGGGCAGCGTTTGCTTTCCCATGCTTTTGGCAGGTCAGAGGCTGAGGCATCAAAAATTGCCGGAACGCACGTCATCAAGCTCAGTGAGGTCAAAGGATTCATTGTGTGCGAAAGCTCTGGTTAGAGGAGTATTTACAAAATCAAACCCGGACTGACTGTGAATTGTGCTGGCTCAGAGAAGCCACCTCTCTGGGCTGTGAGAGAGTTACTTGTTGCAAATATAGTGGGAAGAACTGGGAGCTGTGTTAGGTTTTAACCCTGAAGGCTGCTGGGCATGGTCAGGCGAAATTTATGTTTAAAGGGTTGAGAGCATAACTTGACCTGCCTTTTTGTCTCTTTCTCTCTCTCAAAAAAAAACCCCAACAACCCTCCTGCCTCCCCCCAAAACCCCCACAAAAACAAACAAACAAACAAAGCAAACAAAAAACAAGGAAAAAAACAGTAAAACCCCCACACCAACCTGCATCCTGTACCACCTGCAAGAAGGAACTGACAGTGGTGTCTCTGTTACCCTAATGACCACCTTCATTCACGAACATCTAGATTCATTCCCATCCTCTGGCAGTTCCTGTCCTTTGGGTGAGCAAGATCTGACACTTCCCTGGTTCTTTAATGTGAAACACCAGGGAAATGAAAGCAATTTATACACTGTTTTCCTACATGTTCATAGAAACACAGAATCATTAAGGTTGTAAAATACCTCTAAGATCATGGAGTTCAACTATTAACCCAACATTGCCAAACCCACCACTAAACCATGTGCCCAAGTGTCACATCAACATGTCTTTTAAATCCCTCCAGGAATGATGACTCCACCAGTGTCCTGGGCTGCCTGTTCCAGTGCTGTTGATCTCAGAGTAATTAATTAGGCATTCATTGCCTTATTGTTGAACAGAACCCAGTAAATTGTAATTGCTCTAAGCAGATTTTCAGAAAAAATACCAACTTTTAATTTCCAAAAGAAAAACTTCATATGTTCCAACAGTTAGCCACTCCTTTGTTATTTCTGTCCCTATCTTCAGGTCATTGCATCCATTGCTATTGGATCAGCAGACCCTGCTTGTGCAATCAAAATACAACTTCCAAGGATATGTCCTTAAGGAAAAATGGTAACCAGGCACATATGGAGAAGCTGGATGGGTGACAGAACACCGTTGGCTCCCTTACTTCGTAGCTGAATGCCTGCTCAGTGGGGTTGACCAGACTGTGTTTCAATTTGAGTCTCATACCTTTGATTTCCCAGCAAAATGCTTTTGCTGTTCCAGCATCATTCTCCACAGGACCTAACTGTTCTACCTCTGTTCAAGTCATTAGCTGGAAACTTGGACTCAGGCCTATAAACTTGTGACCCTCCCTGCCATTGATTACTACCCTCAGAGTCAGTGATCTAAAAACACGGAAAGAGGAACGTGACTGTGAGAACATTGTGGGAATGGTGGGAGCTCAGGAAGTACCATATTCCTGTAGAGAGAAGCCTGCACTCGCAGGGAAAACTGAGCACAACAAAGCATGGCCCAGCTCCAGAAAGATCTTGAGAAAAACCAGCAGAAAATCTTTTTTGTCCTAAAACCCTTCCTCATTTTATCAGTTTTGGTTTTAACCAACACTGATAACAAAATAAATACAAAATAGACCAAATTCTCTTCTTTGGTGTCTTATAATTGCACAGCCTCTTCATGCCTTTAAACAGAGTTCCTTTGACATAACCCTGCTGGCAGTGAGCACTTTCCTTCCATATGAATGGCTTTTATTTCCCTTCCTTTTCCTCAGCCTCACTTGTATTGTCACATCATGCACAACGTTTAAAGCAGCCAACATCCTTTTGATACATCTATTTCCCACATTCAGAAAGTTGCTTGGATATCCAGCCTGAGAAATGGGAAAGAGGGACGAAGGGAATGAAGGCAATGTGGGCACAAAACTGTCCCTGCACAGCACGTGATAAAACACTATGGTCAGGGAAATGGGCTGATTCAGCCTGAATGGTTGTGGCATGGGAAAAGTCCCAATTTGTTTCACTCAGCGTAATATTTTGGGCCAATGCCCTGGATGATTATTACTGCAATATCCTTTCAGATCAAGCCCAGATACCAATACCAACAGGAACCTATCTTCCTGTTTACTGTGTGGCTGAACAAGGCCAGGGAACAATATGCAAGTATCTAGGGCATTTCAAAGCATTTATGGAATTCCATAAATGCCAGCTATGCTGTTGAAGGGCTTCCTCTTCTGTGATACAGTGTAGTTGCCCAAGGATACTGCTGTAGGACATTTATTGTCGTAGGAGTCTAGGCTGACTGGATAAGGCTGTTGTGTCCTTATCTCCCAGAGGTCTGTAGAGTAGTTGTAGCCTTACACTGAGGGAAGTGATGAAATTACCATCCCTGGAAGTGTTTAAAATCATGCAAAAGTTGTGCTTAGGGACACAGTTTAGTGGTGGGCTTGGCAGTCTTAGGTCAGCAGTTGGACTCAATGATCTTAGATATCTTTTCCAGCCTAAATGATTCTGTGATTCTTGGCCTTCTCTCAGTAGGAAGGTTGTTGGGAAAGTTATTGGTAATAGTAGAAATCCTTGGCTAGTGGTGACATGTCAGGCTTTCTAGAATCCTCACAGATATGCTGGAAACAGGACGAAAGATTTTCAGGTGCACTGGGCACGGTGCTGCCCAAGGAATTGCACCTACCACTCTACATCAAATCCACTAAGATCTCTAGAGCACAATGTTCTATATCCAGCCTGTATACTATCATGTAACTTGAGGGACATCACATGCCTGGAGAGGAGCCAGCCACATGACAGTGTGTTCTCGTTCTTTTGGGCTTTGATATCAAAATGACTGAAATCCCCATTGGGTGCCTGGAATTGCAGACCTCATTATGTCCTTTTCACCTTATGTATCATGGACTGAATCCAACCAGCAATTCATGCAGTCCTTTCTGCTGATATATATATATTTTTACTTTTTTTTGCGTACACACACAGAGATCAATCAATAGAAAGGGAATTTTTAGCTTGTCCTGAGTCTCAACCATAATGTTTAGCAGCAACCATTAGTTTTCACAGGCACTGATTGCTCCAAATCACCAAATTCCATGTTTTATCCTGAAAACTGTATCAAACTGGAATCTAGACCTGCATTCTGGGATTCATCTCAGACCTTACAGAACATGAAAATGTGTAAATATAAGTGGCCCTCAAGGACTTGCAGGGTGGCATCCTCCTGGGTTGCCTTTTGTGGCTTGTTCCTCTCAAAGGACAGTGGAAATCATCTGTTGTGACTTGGTCCCACTTTGTAGCTGCCCCATCCCTGGAAGTGTTCAAGACCAGCTTGGATGAAGCTTTAAGCAACCTGGTCTAGTGGAAGTTGTCCCTGCCCATGAGAGTGGGGTTTGAACTAACTGTTCTATGATTCTACAATCTCTGTCCTTTTTGTATCAAATCACTCTGATGGTCACTTTGGTGCTCCTGGATCCATTTCTGTGGCTTATGGGCTTCACAGTAGGATTGAACTGGTTTCCAAATGGAAAGTTCAACACGGTTCATGAGCTTGCAGTAAGCAACTACTTGTGCTGGGAAAGCCATCAGGTTGTACCAACAGTGGAAATATTCCTTTGAAAATGAGCTCTCAAGGAAAGTGGAACATTTGAGGAGCTCTGTCTCACTTTTCATCTCTCATTTTAAATTAGGGTTGTGAACTGACATTCAACTCCAGCTGTGAAAAAATAACATATAAAAAAAGTGCCAGAACTCAGCTGAGAGCTGCTGCCACTGCTTGTGACCATAGTATGGAATATGTACATCAATCACCTGAATAAATCTTATAGCCTAAGAATATAAACTTAAAAAATGTTGTAATGTTCTTGGAAAGCAAAGTATTTGCAGGGTCAGGATCTGTCTACAGTGAAGAGAGGGGGAGAAAAGGTTCATGGATTAATAAGAAGCAAAATGTACGGGGGCAGGAAAAGGCACCCCAACCTTCCACCAAAGAAGGAGGCAACAGTTCCTATCCAGTCACAATTTGTTGTGCTGCTTTTTCTCCCCAAGAAGTGCTTTCTGACGTGATGTCTTCTTGTGAAGATGTTCTCATAGCTAAGAGGTTTTGGCTTTGTTCTCTCTTTTGTTGTGGCCTCTCCAGAGATCATGCAGAGGTGAGAGGTGAGTGTATGGAGGAGATGAAAAGACCCTAAACCACATGTAAACCCTACTCTCATTCCCTTGGCTGTACTGTGGTTTCAAAGGCACTTACTATGGAGCTCAAACTGGCTTCAGCAGTTCTCACCCTGGCCTATTCCCTTCTGTGAGCTGCCTCTTTTTTATTTTTCTCTTTAGGCAAAGTTATTTTTAACTTGGTTAAATTCACACGTTTAGCATAAGACCCCCAGCCTGTCACATGGGAATGACTCAAAGTAGTAGCATGCAGACAGCTGGGGAGAGTCCATTTGGATGGGGAGAAGGTAGTTACATCTGCTTCACTAAGAAAAACAGAGCTGAGGGAATGTGGTGGCTGCTAGGAGAACTCTTTCTGCCCTCTTGATGAGGAGCAAGGGAGTTGAGGGATATGGGAGAAAGAAGGGAAGGAACTCCTTTTCAAGAGCAATAAATCAGAGTGTTGGCTTACTGAATGAGGTCAACATAGCCCAAAGGTCTTTGAGAAGATGTCTCTGAGAAGATATGAAGTCCTGATTACTCATGGCCGGTAGCAACACTAACAAGCATTTTGCATCCTGTCCTGAAAGTGGTTTTATCCACTTTGTATTCCCACCACACCACCAGGCTGCAGACCAAAGGGGGCTAAAAGAGCGTTTTCTGGGAGATTCCATTTATTTTGGTAGGAATGCATCATTTATCTCTTTCACCTTTTTAATTTTATACTTCTCTTGCTGATATTGAGGGTGATCCAGAATGAAGGTGTCTTTGACATTTTGCATGTATTCACTTGAATTTGGTGTTCCTATTTAATTTGATTAATTCTGTTTGTGTTTATTTTATTCAACTGGTGATGGAGTGTAGGATCATGCATGTCTGAAAGACTCTGTAATTGTATTGCCTGTCTTCTGATAGTGCAATTAATCAGGGCATATTAATTATCTCTGCTTTCCAATTACTGCCTCCCATGTAGATATATAGACCTGAAAATTCAAGCATAGATCTAAATCTTTACAGACTTATTTCTATTAATAACAGTTACAGATGTAGTGACTTCCTCCATAACCTCTGGGCAAGGAGTGGCGTTCTGAGATCAGTTGATTATACTGGCTTCATTTGATTTTAAGACTTTGGTAATTTACATGGTTTAACTGATGGAAGTTATTTTCCTGAAGCTTGAAATCTTATATTTGATTTATTTCCTGAGAATAACAAACTGTTTGTAGCTGCTCTGGATGGACCATTATTTGTGCTATTTCTGTTATTGCTTCACTTTCTAATAGTTTACCAAAAGGCTGTTAAATGTCTCTAAGTTGCATATTAAGAGGAGTTTTGAGTAATATGTGGCCTGACTAATGTATGACCTACATGAATGGCAATTCATGGGTGGATTATAAACCTGTCAAAAAGCACTTTGCCTTTTAGTTACGTTCTTTGGCAGGAAAAAACTGCCATTCCTCTGTGAGCTCTATTATCTTAAGCATGTCTATGGCTCATCTGAAAGGAATGGTTGATTTATTGCCCAGCCTTTGGCCCTTGTGATACCTGAAGGGGTCTCTTGTTGCTGTGGCTGTGTTAGGTGGGAGAAGGGGTTGCTGACATGAGTATTGTCTATGAAGTAAGGAGTTAACACGAAATTCAGTCTTGAAAAGGTAAAATTTTGCCAGATCTTGTTTATAGAGATGTTTTGGTGTCTGATACCTCAAGGTCCTCTACAGTGTTGTCCTAAAGCATGAGAGCTGCTGCAACAGAGAATCCATTCTTTCTGTGGTACTGGATCTTCTACAGTCCTGAAATGCATGACTTAGGACCACCTGCATAAGTCTTTGTGTGAAGGTAATTTTTTTTGTCTGTGGCTTAAATATTATAAGATCAGGACTGGACTTACTGGATTCTGGACTTGACTGCTGAAGAACTATTGTTTCTTTTCATAAGCAAGTGGTTTGGAACAGCAGAGGTTTCAACCCAGGGACTTTCCACGACACTGAGGAACTGATCATGGTACATAAAAGTGAAAATGATTTTAAATAACTTATTGCACTAATTGGACAAATTATTGTATTTACACTGATACAAACTCAAGGACACCACTCAGCTTAGTCTGGGTGCACACAGGTGTAACTAGAAATGAAGTACAGTACATCACTGCCTTTGTTCAGGACCTTTACAGACCCTGACTGGCTACAGATAATGTATTAAAAAGCTGCCCTCAAGGACAGAAACTCAGTTTTAAGCTTTTACAGAGGGTCTTGGCCATGGAAAGACCTATATTACAGCTGTCACTGGAGTACAGAAGCTTTTTCACTCTATGCTATCCATTTTATTGCTAACAGTTCTCATTTCCCTAATTTAATTAGCTAACGAAAGACCATTTACATTCATTAAATAAATCAGCATTCTGGTTCATTGTGAAGCTAATGATCCAGTCTCTAATTCACACATTTACAAGGAACTTGATAAACAAAAGTAGCTGCTGCTAGCAAGCGTCTGCCCTGTGAAATCCAGCTTTGCCAGCTCCATCCATTCAGCACTGGCCACAGAGAGCCCAGTGCCCCCTGCTCTGTCCCTTTCATACCTGGGTGCTGTAGACCTCAATGGAAGATGTGTGTGGTCCTCGTTCTCTCCTTCTTTCAAGGGCGTTGTGAGTCCTTGCGCTATGTGGTATGCCTGCTTATCCACAGAGGATAGGTGTTCTACAGGGGGCTCCCTGGAAAAGCGTACTATTTAGCTAAAAATTAAGCATTTTGGTTATTTGGCAGCTTTGGAGGCTGTTGATCTTGGGTACTGTGAAAGTGTGAGATCTCAGACAATTTCAGAATCACAGACTCATAGAATAGTTTGGCTTTGAAGGGACCTTTAAAGGTCATCTAGTCTGACCCCTCTACAATGAGCAGGGACATCTTTAACTGGGTCAAGTTGTTCAAAGCCCCTTCCAACCTGGTCTTGAATACTTCCAGGGATGGGACTGCTACAGATTCTCTAGACAATCTGTTCCAATGCCTCACCACTCTCATAATAAAAGCCTTTATTCTAATATTGAATCTAAATTGACACTCCTTTAGTTTAAAACCATTTCCTCTTGTCCTATCACAGAAGTCCCTGATAAAGAGATTGTCCCTGTCTTTCTTATAGGCCCCTTTCAAACACTAAAAGACCACCATAGTGTCCCCAGAACCTTCTGTTCTTCAGACTGAACAATCCCAAGTCTCTCAGCCTATCTCCAGAGTGGAGGTGCTCCAGCCTTCTGAGCATCTTTGTGGCCTCCTTTGGACTCATTTCTACAGGTCCATGTCCTTATTGTGCTGACGACCTCAGAACTGGACACAGTACTCTAGATGGGTTCTTAATGAGAGTAGAGTAGAAGGGGAGAATCACCTCCCTTGACCTGTTGGTCAGAAGTGTCTGAAATTAGTAGGAAGTGGATGACTAAACAACTTCATGGTGTAGGATCCAGAGTGGAAGTCTGGGGGTGAGCAAAAGGGTTCAGCTGCCCTGCTGCATGGTCTAGAGCATGTGATGGGTTTTGGCTCTCATGAAAAGGAGTGTAAAGGGATTGTGGTCCTAGTGTTGAACTTGCATTGAACATGGTGTTGAACTTGGGGTGAACGTGGTGCTGAACTTAGAGGTCACACTGGTTAGGGAATCTCTTAAGGAGATGGGTCTCATTTTCTCACCTCCATGGTAATGCAAGTGGTTCCTCTTGAGAAACTGTGATAATCTGACCAGAGGCTCATCTCTTTTACACCAGTAATATTAGAGTCACTGGAGTCATTCCAAGGTCCCCAAATAATCCAAACTAATGGAGGATTCTGTTTCCATCCCCTTGAAAGTAGCCATCCAGCGATGAATGAGCTTATATGCCTCAATTCCCACTCACAATTTTTTGAGGCACAGGAGAGTCATGCTTTGAAGTCTGAAATCACAGCTTCATGCATCTGAGATGAAACTGGAATTTGGTTTTCCTGTCACTGCTAGAATGTTCTGCTGACAGCTCTATAGACCTTGACTTCCTTGACCCCCTTACAGCCCTGTTATTAATTTCTTTAGATCCTGTCAAGAAGAGGTATCACTTTGCAGACCAGCCCAGGGCGTTCAAACTCAACCACATTTCTTAAGAGCTTCTTATGATGGGCTTGTGCAAATTGCTTTAGTGTTATCTATCCAGTGGGACACAAGGTTTTCCTATCTGCCATGGATTTCTGAAGGAGGTATCAGAGCCAGAACACTTTCTTGACTGACATAAACTGCTTCAGCCTTCAGATGTAATTGAATTGAGTTGAATTGAATTAAGATACAGGTCTATAACCTTGAAGTTTTACTGTAGTTTGATCACTGTCTCTCTAAAGGCAAATAATTTCCAAATGATGAACTACACAACAGAAAGCTGACAGAAACATAAGTTTAGCTGTAGCATTGTTCCAAACTATGAAAATCTATCATCTTTTTCATATGTCCAAACCCAAACCCCTGATGTTTCCTGAAAGTTTTTCCTTTTTTGGGGCTCACCATTAAAAATAAAGCCTATCTACATTAGTGCACAGAATAATTGGAAAGGAGAATTAGAGTGAAAGGTAATGGCTTTCTAAAGATCTGTGAAAATGTACAATTCTGGAATAGTAAATACCTTTGTCTTTGAAAGCCACTAGTCCACATGTCTGAGACTGTTTTTCAGTGGGTGTAAGGAGAAAGGCAGCTGTGCAGATTGATTCAAATTACCCTAATGTACATGTTCCAAGTGGATTGGCTGTATGACCCTTTGAATATCCCTTTCTCTTACCTATAGAGGGAATACTTTTACTAAATGCTGGTCTTTTTAAAAACGTGTAGACTTAAGTGCTATGAATCATATCCTGACATCTATTCAAATAACTGATAGAGATTTCAGAAAACAAGGGGAAATCTCCAGGTACATTAATCAAGCAACTGCCTCCAAGACCTACAGGTACAGAAATACAAAACATTTTCTAGGAACCTTTCTGCTGTTGATGGGGACTTTAGTTTGTCACATCACAGTAACCTAAGGAATAGTCAATGGAGAGAAAAAGAGAGAGACCTCTTCAGAAAGCAACTCAGAGCAGGAACACGAGCTGGCTTGACAATAAGTGCACTGAATAGGGCTGTCATAATAGGCAGTAATCATAGCTTGTTACGATGGGAGCAGCATCTTCCTTCTGTCCGCCCACCACTACAAAAGTCAGGGCTGCTGCCAAAACCAGCCAGGAATCTTGAACAGACAACGGCATCTCCTGAGCAAAGATGTAATCACCTTTCAGTAACAAAGGCCAGTATTAGTACTTCTTCATATTTTTGGATTCAAAATCAATTTGAGTTGAAAACAGGAGGCAAAGGAAAATTCAGGTCCCAAAACACGCTAAAAACAATGAAGGTATTTTTGACTTACAAGATGTTAAAACATGAACCCTGTAGTGAAATTTGGTTTTTGTCCAATATGCTTTTGTTTTCTCTCTCCACATGATATTGCATCAGAGTTAAGCAAGGTCCTTCGAGTATAATGAGAACAATGAGTTCTTCTTCTGAGGTGGTAGGGAAAGACATTAGGTTATTCTTATTTATTGGATGAATGCTTATGTTTTGTGAAGGACCTCCCAGTAAGTGTATGGATTCTGCTGTTGCTTACTGTAACAAACTGGACTTGAAAGCAAAAGAGTTTGGGTTTGAAATAGGGGTGGTGCTGCTGCTGAAGTAAAGTCTTGAAAACAAATTACAGCTGTTGATAAGGTGTGGTAAAGGCTGAAGGAGGTTTATTTCCTCCTAACACAGGCACAAACCCTTAGCTATGCCTAAATATACAAGATAGATTGGCACATCCACTAGACAACCAGCTTGTCTGGGTGAGCTTCTGGCAAAATGGAAGGACATTATGTGTTTTGCTTTCCTCTGTATTTGTGTGTTTTAATTAGGGAGGTATTAGCTGTAAAACACACCGTGAAACAAGAAGGCACAAACATGTTTTTTCTAACAGTTACACAGCAGTTTCTCCCTTGCCATATTAAATCTCTCTTCCCTTTGAGTTGTTTGCAACTTTGGGGCTTGAACTTGATGTTGAGGACTAACACCTCCCTCCACCTCAAGCCTGCCCATCCACATTTTGTTACTGGAATCAGAAATGGGACTTCAGGGATTTCCTGAGACGTGACTATAAAATCTGATTCACATGGCAGGCTTTGGGACAGTCAACCACTCCCAGCTTACACTCAGTGGGGAGACACAACCATGAGTATTGCACAAATATCTCATCAGTCTCCTTTCAAGCCCAGTCCTACACACAACATTCCCATGTACATTCAGCCTGAATCCTTGTTTCTAAAGTTAATAGCCCTTCCCTCCTTAAAAAGAATTCCTTTACTGTTGACATCCATCATCCCTGTGTCAATCTCCCTGTGTGAAGATCTATTGTGCTGTGTACTCTGTGCAGAGCCAGGAGTGTCCCAGTGGCATTTTCTGAAAGTCATTTTGAGTAATCATCCCTAGAGGGTCCCTTAAGCACGTTTAGCTCCATATCAAGCAGCATCACCTCCACTTCATTAGCATTCAGCAAAGCTGTGCTCCCTTCCCCCTCCAGCCTTTTCCTGCTCTTCACCAAAAGATAGACAGAAAGAAAGTCCTTCCTCTCCTCAAATAGCTCCACCACTGCCTCATTCATCTTAGGACCTAAATCAGAACTGCCCATGTGCTTGTTGTGTGCCACTATTTTTCATTCTGGCCCACACCCTGCTCCTCTGGTGCCCTTCATGCAACTTGATGCTAGCTTGAGACTCTTCTCCCCTGCAGCTCCATCAATTTATCTCCACCTTACCAGATGTTTTGAAAAGCCAGGACTATTTCTGTGCTGACTTTAGGAGCTTGGAAAGATTTCCGGAGGTTCACAGTGCTCACCCTATTTTACTTTCCATAGGCATTACTGCAAAATCTTCCTTAAAGCTGTGGCTTGGAAATGCCCATGTGTGGCTTAAAGGTGCACAGGTCTCAAGTTGAGTCTTTCCAAACTTTTTTCTTGTGTAGAACTCAAGGCTGGTCCTCCCTCCTCTTCTGTTGAGTCCCTAAGGTGGCGAAGGGCTCTGCATCAGTACTGCAGGTGATCCAGACATTGATGCATGCTGGGGAGGGTGCTGGACCTGTGATTTACCTTTTTTTACTCATGGAACAGGTGCATGAAAAGTCACTAATTGAGTTTTTAGCTTCAAGATATGTTGTCTTTGATAGCTTTTCTGCTCTCCCTCCCTCTGCCGCCTCTCAATCCTGTCATCATGCCATCCGTTTTTGCCTGCCAGAACAGCTGCTTTGCTGAGTGCTGATTTGAGGAACAGATTCAACAAAGCAACAGAGCCAAAACAGATTTTTGGGGTAATCATTTGCTTTCCTAATGCTTTTTATCATACCCTATTCAGCCACAGCTTTGTGGCATTACACCATGATATTGCAGGAACAAACACTTTGAAGGGAGAGAGGGACAAGACTGGGAGACAATTGTTTAAGCTGATATTGCTGCAAAAGAAAACAGAGCATGAGGTGTAAGGCCCCTAAGTGAAATAACAGAGGGATAGTGTCACATTCCTTTAAATCCCTCAAGGAATTTGACTTAGTGGACAGAGATCCTTTCTGCAAGTGAAGAAAAAAGCACAAACAAACAGCCCTTTATAAATCAGGAAATGCTTATTATCTCTGTCACCCTCTGCTTCTTGCTGTGCCTCTTCACTTCAAAGGTGGATTCATGGGGATATACAGAGATGTAAACTATTGCAGTAAATAAACAAGTGTCCTGGAGCTCAATTTTGACTGCAAATATTTTAGATCTACATGGATTGAAAGCCTGGAAGCATCCATAACTTCTGCTGAGAGCTGCTCAAATACATCTTTAAAAAAAAAGCAAATCATGGCAAGAACTGAAAACAACAAGTCTTCCCTGCTTTTGCTCTTCATTTCTCAGTTGAGCACATCCCAATGACATTTCCTCAGGTACTAAGTTGGGTGCTTTGAAAACCTGCCAGGATCACATTTTGTTCTTAGTGTTAGAGCCACCAACTCCACCACCTGAAAGAAGTTCTTATCAGCTAGAAAAATGGGTCTTGCATAGCACAGCTTGTGGGGAAGAAAGGCACAGAGGTGGGGTTTTTTTTGTAAGCAGGAGTCTATTCATATTAGTTTATGAGGCTGAAAAACTTAGCTTGGAGAGTTTTTGGAAAACATCTTCATTTCTCCTTCACTGGCATGGTCTCCCTTGGGCTATTTCTTCTGTCACTAAAAGCTGCTCAAATTCCTGTAGCATGAGGGCTGGAAACTCAAAGGTGCTTGACTCTTTCTGGAAGTATTTAAAAGCACTGTAGATGTGATGCTTAGGGACAGGATTTAGTGGTGGGCTTGGCACTGGTGGGTAAATGGTTTTATTTGATGATCTTAGAGGACTTTTCCAATGTAAATTATTCTATGATTCTATAGTTAATGAAGAGCAATAGGTGCCTTCAGAAACTTTTGACACTGCTAAGATCCAAATCACCTTTCAGGAGTGTCGCTGAGATGACCCAGGCTGTAACATGATCTTGAGAAATTCAGTTGCCCATTTAGTCTCTTAGGTCTGGTATCACATGTTGGGATAGGCTCTCCAAGCCCGATGATGTTATTCTTTTGGAAGCCAGGGCAGAGAAACCACAGGCATTCCGGGTAATAACAATCAGCTCACTGGGCACTGTGTTTGTGTCTGTCACTTCTTTTCCATCTACTTACTTCATCTCCTGCATCTGATTTCTCTGTGGTCCCTTGCACTCTCCCTGAACTCCAGTCCCTTATACCTCCTGCACCAGCCCCTGTCTCATGTTGTGTGACAAAAGGGGAAGCTCTTTTGGGCACTGGACCATGCAGCTGATGTGGTTACAGTACTACCAGTATCTGAGCCACATAGGCCATGCTAGTTCTGTTGACAACCGTAGCTGCACCTTCAGACTGTAGCACAAACTCTTTTCTCTCAGGCAGGAGCTGGACTTTAAAATGCTTGATGTGATCAGAAACCAAGGAATATGAATATTAGGCAGTGCAGGACCCTGAGAAATCTGTCCAAGTGTAGCACAAAGAAAGTGGCTGAGTCAAAAATGTATCCTTCCAAAATGAAATAAAGGGTAGATATGATGCAGGTACATCCAAGCAGCAAGCAAGGAGGCAAGGATCCTAGTACCTGGAAACTGGTAGCTGAGATGTGACCATGAGCCTGGTGTTAGAATGAGGAACCATTGAAAAGCCAACCCCTCCTCCATCCCTGCTCACTAATATGAGGTTGCAGTAACACAAATGTGGCAAGCAAACGTCTCCGGTTTCTTCTTCTGGTTTCAAGGCAGGCTTAATCCAGCATCAGTCTAATTGTGTTGCCCTGTGGTTTACTGAACCAGTCTGATCCTGTTTCTGTGGCTCATACTAACTGCTAGAGGCTTTTTTCATTTAATTCTTCTTTTGACATCTCTTGTCCTAGCTTAGGCTAAAGGGCTTAGATTCCAAAGCAAGCTACTTGGGTATCTCTAAAGAATCCTAAGACCTGCAAGGGCAATATTTAAGTACACTTGTTTTGATGCTTCTCTTTGGTCTCCTTAATACCTTAAGGGGCAGAGATAGCCTTTCTATTCTGTATTTATGCAGTACCTTACCCAGAGAGAAATGAGCTGCCAGACCCTTCACAGAGTGAGCAGGAGCTCACTCGATCTCACTTACCTGAGTGGAGGGATCCCTAAACCAAGGTATCTTTCTATAAGTAAAGGCAAATGTGTGCCACTGCTCTGCTTGGAGACTGAAAATCCTCCACCACTATGTTTCCCCACCACAATTCTCAGGGAAACAGGTCAAGAAAGGTGCTGGTGCAACACAGCATCCCTGGAACTGGACCATGCTGTCAGCCTGGCATCAAAACCTCTCACCGTGACACCTTCTGAGCATCTGCTGCATTGAGCACAAAACCCTTGCTGTAGGACAAGCACAGACTGTGGGGGCTGGGAGCTTCCTTCCCCCTCTTCCTCAAGCCCTTCCACTTAATTTGTGTCATTTTGTTCAGATGCAGCTGGAAAGAATTAAAATGTCAGCCAGGCACAATTGCCTCCATTGAGATGAAAAGCTGCTGGAAGAAACAATGCTAACAAGCATGGCAGAGAGAAAAAGGGAAAGCCTAGTGCTGTTTAGCTGGTAATAATTAGCCCCAGAAATGGAAAGAGGCAAGATCCACTGTGGCTCCTGTTCAGTTCAGGGGAGGTACAGTTAGGCCTAGGTCAATGAGCACTGTTTAATTGCTGCTAATCCATTACTGGATGGAGTCTCATGTCCAAGATGTGCCCATCATACAAAAGTATGTGGAAAAACAGCTGCACAGAGCAAGAGCAGGCAGACTTGGCTGTTGTGGGAGGTAACCTTGGATAGGGTTACCTTGCGACTGGTGGCTGTGGGGATACAAGGTTTAGAAGATTCTTTGGATATTCATATGTTATCCAAAAACAGATGATAGAAGGAGGAGTGTTCAACTGTTTAAGCCAAATGACTGTGAGGTCAGGACCTGTCTCAGCACAGCCCAAGACCCTAAAGGTAAAGAATAACAGAGCCAAGGAAATCACTGAAGCTCCACATGTCTTTACTAGGGGAAGACATCAGATGTGGGATTTCTGGATCAGGAACATACAAAATCCCTGCCTTGGAGATTCAGCATTTTAGCCTACTGCTTAGTTTTGGAAAAACCTAAAAAATGGGTCCATAGAGATACTCCTGGGTTGTAATTCCTCCTGTTCCTGTGTTCTCAGCCAGACCTACTTATCAGGATGTGTTTCTGCAAGCAATGTGAAGGATGCTCTGGATCCACCAGCCCTTCTTCCTTCTCTTCTTTCCAAATGTTCATTCTTCTTCTGGACAATGTGAAAGCAATCCTGACATCCTTGCATATATATTGGATGTACAGTCTCAGTTTGTAGCAGGAGCTGTAGACAATTCTACCCTTCTTTGTCTTCCTCACATATTCACAATGTAGTTTCAGCATAGCACAACTTTATAAAACAATCTCCTCAAATGAGACTCTGGGGTCAGGGCATCTTCCATGCTGTGTGAGTGGCTTCATTTATATCAGGGTTGCATTAGGAAATACAGGAGTAGAGAGTACTGGGAGGGCAGTGACATCCGAATCACACTGGAAGTACTTGTGAACTGGAGATTGTCCGTCTCTGATCTACCCGGCTCTTAAAATCTGTGACTATTTCATGTGTTGTCGTAGATCTTTCTCATTTACATGCCCTGGGGTACGTCAGTGTTTGACTCTGTCACTGCAATGTGGTGCTGTTGACTGGATTTGCGTCCATCAGCTCAAACACTTGATGTGCCTGGGAAATCCTCTGTTTTATTCAAGCTAACGCAGTTAGTTAGTTAGCTAGAACTAACTTAGTTAGTTCCCTTCCTACAAATCTTGCTTAAGCTCAGCCTGGAAGTCTTTCAGGTATAATTTATCCTATGCCAGTACTGCATACACAGATTATTGTTTCTAGAAGGAGCAAGATGGGTACTGGGCAGGGGTTGTTAAAGAACAGATAATGGGGGTGGATAGGACAACCTGAAAATTGTTTTTAAGGTAGAATTTATGGCAGAGAAAGAAAAACAGCTTAAAGGAATATGCAAAATCATTGTACAGGGTTGAAATTAAGGGGTCTTAGGAATATGTTTACATATTTTCCTTGTCTGATGTCTAGGAGTTGCTCCACAGAAAAAGTCAAAGCAGAGCAGTGAAAGACCATTGCTGACCAAAGGAATATGACTGTACCAGAAGCACTGTGTAATCTGAAGTGTAGTACTTTGTTAATAAAAAGCCTGCCTTCCAACATGGCAGGATGAGTTCATCCTGAAGGACTAAAATATGGGTGCCCTTCTTTGCTTTTTGAGCTGCATCCCTGCCCATGGCAGTGGGGTTGGAACTAGGTGATCTTTAAGGTCCCTTTCAAGCTAAACCATTCTATGAGTCTGTCTGTTATCTGGCTCAGTAGCTGTGGTGTCACGACTTTTTTGCAGCAGTGCAAACACACAGCTGAAGCCAGGTCCAGGACTTCTGACATCTGCTTGTATGTGCCCTATCTTTTAATGTAAGCAGCAGTACACCTCTCAACTTGGTGGGACAGAGAACTGTGATCTGGCTTGATGTGTGTTTTCAAGGGGAAGGCAAGGGAAAAGAATGGGTACTCAGACAAAGCCAATTCTTACAGTCCAGTGGTCCAGTCAGACCATTGTTCCAGTTAATCCTGTCTTCTCAGATAGTAGCTGCTCATTGGGAAGATGAGACTCTTCCCAGGATGCAGCTGGTGAGTTGTGCAATATCCTCAACCGTGTGAAAAATGGCTTTCTCACCCTCCCAATATAAACTTCTTGTGTTCTCTGATGCATAATGTTAAATTACCTGCATAATATTGTCTTCCAGTTTCTTTTGGCTAAGCCCTTTCTTTGAGCTGAGATTTCTACAGTGAGGCATTGAAGTGAAAATCACTCCTTGATAGGCCCTGCTGTAAGGTCTTTCACAATGAACACTCTCTCTTCCTCTGTTTTATGTCTTCCTTCAGGGCTAAAGGGTAAAAAGGACAGTCTATGGTTTGCAAGTGTGAGACACGGTCCCAAAAGTGACATTTCTCCTCTGCCTGGCAGCACAATCCCTTGCACAAATTCAGGGAGTGTTTGAAATAGGAAACAGCCATGTAAGAGATGCCATACATAAGAGATCAAGGAGGATGCCACCTGCCATGCTGTTCCAGTTTGAATTTCACTGCGGTTTGGACACACTTAAGAATGCTTTCCTGTGCCTGCCTTGGATACAGGCAGTGTGTCTACGCAGCAGCATGGAGCTCTCCCTGGCTCTCCTGCATTCCAGGGAGGAGTTGGATCCCTCAGTGGACTACAGGATTCTGCAGCTCTCAAAACTTGTGTAATTAAATACAGCAATAGCTTCCTGACCCAGTTAGGAAATTGGTATATGTTGCTACAGTGACACTTATACTGGTGACACATCTGCAGTACCTCTGTATAAGTCCTGGGACCCTAACAGAATGAATTGCACTTGACAACTGCTAAGCCACCCTCTGAGCTTGAATAACAACCTCTGAGGTTCAGTGATGCCATTGTAATAGTCTTTATGAAGAGCAACTCTTTATTCCAGATGTGATAAACTACATTCTGGAGAAAATTGAACTCCATAAAGGACTTAGGTGCCCGATTTCTAGTCTGATTCTCATCTATATCTTAGAAAAACTCACTTTATCAGTTCTCTCTCTGTGGGTAGATATTCTGTACCTAGAGGTGGTATGTCCACATGAGCCTTTGTCTTGACTAGAGTTCACTGAATGGTAGCTGTGCCCTGCTGACCTTACAGGAGACAGCCTACTAAGGGTATTGACACTTCTTAGTGAGGGTGTTGTCCAGATTTCAGGCACTTTTTAATACAATTTGTGGCTTGGTCCAGGGTTTTTCTCCAGAGTTGTTACCACATCCAAGTATCTTCAGAGAAGAGCTTCCAAATGGAGTTGATGCTATTCCAAGCCTAGCACAAGAAACAGGAACAATATCTGTGCATGATTTTGCCTCCCCAGAAGACCATGACATCGCATACTTTTGCAGTTCAAAGTCCTGGGATGCCAGGAAGAGGCTGCTGCTGTGAGACAGTACCCTGGCTTGGCAGATGTGCTCCTGCTGAGCACAGTTTCCCTTCCTTTTCTGGTGTTGCCTCCTGGTCCCAGCCTGTGTAAATCCCTGTAGGAGCCTCAGGAGGAGGAATTACTCCTCCATTAGCACCAGTCTGTACCTCAGGCTCCCATCAGGAAGGAGGAGGGCCTTGCCAACAAGACGGTCTCTTTTCCAAATTGCCAAATTGCCCCAGGGTGCCTCATTAAGCCCGATGCTCCCTCGCTGCATTGGAGCTCATTTCTTTTTTAATGCATGGGCTGACAAGGCCTGGAAATATCAAACTCAGCAGCTTCGTGCACTGTTCAGATCCGAAGCACCGTACTTCAGAGATAATTAGCTGGATTTCAAATCAGAAGGGCAACCGGCTGCAGTCTGACAGCCCTGTTTCATCAGGACCTCCCAGGAAGACTGTTTTAAAGTTTTTCCCTATCCAGACATAAAATGAAATAATGGAAAAAAAATTTTTTTGGATGGGGGGAGGAGAACAGACATTAAATAACTATTTTTTCCTTTGCCTCATCCAATACACTTCATACTTCCTTTTAGACAAGTAAATATCATTTCTCACCCATCAACCACAGAGAGACATGTTTGTTTTCCTGGGAATCGCCATACAGTACTACCTTTTATCCCATGAAAATCATCATCAGCACAAGAGGTGCCTTGGAATAAGGTTGTGCTATTTTTGCATGTTATGAGGCATTTCTTCTCTGCCTGCTGCTTTGTCTCTGGATGGTCACCATGGTGCTCAGTGACCTGCAGGATTACAGGTCTTAGGACTGGAAGAGGGGATTCTGAGTCTTAAATTTCCACTACAGCCAGGGCATAGCCAAACTCGAGAGCTGAATTTACAGCTCTCTAGGTGTTTTGGCTCTTCTAAGTCTTGCCAAAATCCATGTTGGTTTTGTGCTGTCCAGCTCTGTAGGGTTGGAAAAGACCCGTGTTTTAGTCGCAGTTGCTTAATACTTTTTTGCAGACCAAGCATCCACTGAGGAAGCATCAAAATCTCTACCCCACCATAACCTTCTCTGGCGTGCTACAGAATTTTCCTAAAAGCTTTGTGTGTGGATTTGAGCCCACCTGGAGTTGTTATTCCCACTCTAACTCATTCAATCATTCTTTTGCCTCCATCTCTGGACCTTTAATCACCTCTGCTGTGGAGGCTGTGTTTCTGCACAGTGTGTTGCTGTGGGCAATTGGCAGTCTTGGGAGCTACTACAATAAATTCCCACCTGTGTCCTCTGGCACCAGCTCAGCCAGGCACTTTCTTCTTTATTTTCCCTCTCCACACCCCCAATTAAAAGTAGTAAGTAGTCTTTATATTTGTGTTGGTGGGGACGTCAAATGCTTTCAGCATGCTCTCCAGCCCTTACAAAACCTGAGACAAAGAGTCCCACACGAACTGGCTGCCCTCTGTCACTTCACTACAAAGTCCCTAACTGTACATGAAGCCTTAATAAAGGAAACCTAATGAAACACTGGAGGGGCCCCCAGCAACCCAGGATCTGAAGAGGGGGAAGTATGGTTGTGGGGGATTTGAAATCTCTGAAGCATAAGGTAGCAGGAGTTATTTAACCAAGTGGAGCTGGTATTCTCCTCCAGGAAAAGGCAGCTGAGCTAGCTCAGGGCAAGGATTTCCAATCTCACCTCATGCTGGGGGCCTGATGTCTCCATTTCAGCAGAGCAAAGCAGCTCCCCATCATGTGTCAGCAGAGCAAGAGGGGCAGCTCTATGGGATCTGTGGGAGAGGATTTTCTGCTGAAAGCTTTGACATGTCCTACACATGCTGCCTTATGAAACCCTTACAGTTCTCCAAGGGAAGAGAGAAGGATGATTCATTCCACATTTGACTGAAAAGAAACCAGAGCATAAAGAGATAAAAGGTTACCAGAAAGAAAATTTCTACCTTCCTCTCCTGAATTAGGCCTTGATTAGACTCCTGAATTAGGCTCTGGGTGTATCTGTATGGTGTGTGGGAACAGGGATGAAATCACTGTGTCCATGCAGAGTGTTCTGAGCACAAGGTGGACCAGACCAGAGCAGAACTTGGGCTCTACAGCTGCATCATGTCTCTAATGTTTTCTCTTATACTATGCCACAGCACAGTGTGTTTTGGGTCAGGGCTGTGGGTTTTGGGTTAGGCCTGCCCAAAAGTTGCTGGAGCCTGCCAACACAGAATCATTAAGGTTGGAAAAGACATAGAAGACCTTTGAGACCAACCATTAAACTAATGTTGCCAGGTCCACCACTATTCCATATCTCTAAACACCAGAACTGCAAGCTCACTGAGGCTTTAGTAATCTGGTGGTGATGAGGGTGTATCTGTGGTGATTCCAGAATGGCAATCTGTGTTGAGATAATGGTCTGAGCAGGTCTGCTTGAGACTGCATGAAGGTTACATCAACAGAACACAGTCAGCTGAGGACATGACTCAGCAGGCAGTCCACAAACCTTTTATGTCTTTAGAGCACCCAGTCCCACTCCTGAGCTGCAAACCCCTTCAGCCTCATGAGCGAGACTTTCCTGCCACTGAAGAGTGTTGTGGCTGAAAGAAAAAGTCAGGCAGGAAAGGTCTTGTGTGCACTGTGCACTAGCCCTGCTCCTGAGCAAATAAGCCACAAGGATCTATGAGGATCTACTCTGGGATCAGCAGATAGGGGTTTAAAGCCTCATCTTTGAATTTGCACTGAAATATGTCTCTGTGAAGCACTTAGGTGTTGTGGAAAGTTTGGGGTGATCAGTGGAAGGTGCTGAAAGTGAATCATAGCCCATTATTTCCTTGTGAGCCCACGGCTCTGAAAAACTCCTGTGCATTAGCCAGGCTAGTGACATAAACTCTCCATGTCCAGGATGAATGTAAACCCTACTTCCTCAATCAAACACACCCTTCTTCATTCCTACTTTGCAAATGTGTAACAAGATGAGTTCAGCCTTTGTTGGAGGCACTCTGCTCTTTTTGGATGGACCATAGTATGTTCCGGTCTGCGGTCATTGAAGGCTTCATTGCGTTCACTGTAGCAGCAGGACTGAGATGGCAAAACTCTCTCAGCAGAGGGTCAATAACAGCAATCATATTTGCTTTGGCAGTGGGGTGCAGTACATTGCAATCATCCCATGTGGTGAAACCGAGACTATGTGATGGAGACAATCCATTTCTGTTGCAGGTACTGGGCATAGAGGCCTTAGTCATCCCATTTATACTGACCAGAGGAAAGGATGGTCTTATAATGTGAGATATGGTTGTTTATGATCCTCATTTCCTCTTCAAGTTGAGCACATGACAGTGCCCATCCTGGAACAGAGGTAATATTAATAGTTTCCCCACATCTGCTCATTTTTAGGAAGCAGTGATTAAAAACAAAATATTCTTTAACCAGAAGTGAAGGAAACATCTGGTCTCTGAGTGGTGGTTCTGTGAGGAACAGGGGGGACTGTAGGAACTTGATGATCCTTTTGGGTCCCTTCCAACTCAGAATATTCTGTGAAAGAAGACTGATTTTCTGAAGTGACAAACTTGCCTTCACCTGCTTTTCATTGCCAGTGTAACAGCAATGAGTTGATTGTACCCTCAGGCACATACTTACCTTTGTGTGCTGGAGAACCAGCTTTCTGCCTGTGGAGGTGAACTAATGTACAGCTAGACAGGTACATGTCTGCTATCATGGCCCTTCTGCTGAAAAGGTTCTAAACCCCAGTGCCCTTCCCATGTGCCAGCCATCCTTAAAATCTATCCCCACAGGGAAGCTGGGCCAAGGTGTGGTTTGCTGTACAAAGTTACACAGCATGATGCTATCCAGCATCTCTGCCAGAAGGCAAGAATTTCAAGACTTCTTGCACTAGCCCTGTTTTATGAATTACCAGAGGACTGAGTTTACTTAGCTGTCATCTACAAAATATGTGTTTGCCCCACCCTAGCAGAGAGACTTGATAACGGTGAGCTCCCAGCTCTGCACCAAGTCTGGGGGAATCGGAATGTTGAATCAGCCCTGCAGGGGCAGAGCCAAACCAAGTCAAGCAGGTACTCCTGCAGAGTTTATGGATATTGTTCCGGTCCAGATACTACTTCTAGAAATTGTCAAAACTGGTTGTATTGGAGAAAGAAATGTCAGCCAATGCATGGAGCACTTGGTGCATGAGGAGCTGAGCATATCATCACATTGGACAGCATTGCAGGTAATAATATTTGCTTTGAGACCAGTCAGCATCATCCTCTGGCCAGGAAAACCAGATCATCCTCCTTCTAACGTGCAGAATGGCAGATGTTTTTAATAGCTGGAACATTTCTCGGCTTTTAAATTCAGCATCTGTCCTAGGTACAGCAGCTGTGACCAGTTTATCACTGTGTGGGTGTAACCAAAACTGTGTATTCTACAGTCCCTACGCAATTTCTCATGAACTGTTAACAATTGATAGTTTGCAATAGCTGCCCAGGGCACTCCTGACACCTCAGGCTACAAGCTGGGTGTTCAAGAACTCTCTGAGATAGGGAAGTCTTTCTGTCTTCACGCCAGTGACTCAGCTGTGATAACTTCCCTTTGAGGAGTCGTTAGCACCTTCATACCCTGTCAGAGTGGCCATGTCTGCTAATGGGCCATCAATGATTCCAAAAATATCCCATGACTCACAGAGTAAATCACCCATTGCAGAACTCCCTGCCCTTGGGGGAGGTACTGGGCATTCCCATCTGAACCTAAGTATACATAATCTTGGGGTTTGGCGACTTCTGGTATCACTCATCAGATCCAGAGTAGGACCAGGACCTCGACAGGACTGTGGCCATCATCCTTATCAACAACTTTTCCTTTCCTTGTACTTTGGACTCAGGGAGACCACATGGCGCTAAGCACAGGGGCTAATGAATACTATTCTGTTAATGCCCCAGGGTGCTGGGTTATACATGTGGTTTTTGTGGGTTAAAACCAATTTTTCTTTATATCATTGTATTTATTGTAATCTTTTTATTAAATTGTAACTCTGACTTGTAATTTCTCTTGAGCTGGGTTCACTTCTCCTGCTGGTTTATCTTTAAACCAGCACAGCATCCATCCTTTAATTCAGCTTATGTATCGCTCAGTGACCCAGTTAGCAAAACTAACAAGAGAGGATCAGCTGACTTTTTGCTTCAAATGTATTTTTAGCGGCTGACCAAAACATTGAAAGGTGCTTACATGGGAAAGGGGACAGGTCCTGTGACAGATAGTCTAGCAGAAAAGTGGGTTTGCTTACAAGGAGCTGTTGGTCCTTGTTCTCTCTTGTCCCTCTTTTATAGTTGCAGAAACTGACTGAGAACAGACTCAGACCTGATCTGCTTAACAAGCTCAGCTTAAATTCAAGTGTACACATGTGATCAGATCTCTTGTAAACAGACTGGTTCTTACTGACACAAGAGTTTTCTCCGGAGGAGCTTTGGTTTATGGTATCTGGCACTCAAAACCAGGTGAAAGCTGCTGGAGAACTGGGCATTTCTTATCCAAACTGTAAAAGTCTCCAAAGCACTATCATCCATCACATGTATTTGAAACCAGTGGGCCAGATGTACACTGCTTTGTTGTTCCTTGCCCATTGCCTCCAGCCAGGGCATCATGCTACCCAGCATTTTCCTGGTGCCCTGATTAAAGGGGCTGTGCTTCACCCAGCTGATGCTTCATCTGCCTGGACAGAAATTTGAAAGAACTTTGTAACCCAGCCACACAAAACCCAACACCAAATAATTCAGGTGCTATATGCTGAGGGGCTTGTTTTGATTCATATGGATCCTAGGACCAAGGCCAGACCTTGCCTCAGGGCACTGGGTCAAACCACAGTTCATTACTTGGATTTATTAGAAAACTACCATCTGAAGTCATGACTATTTAAAGATTGTATCTATTTTAAACACACAGAGACACACGAAACTGAGCTAGAAATAGTAGGGCTTGTGAGGAATGGGGGCTGAGCTTGAATTCTTCCCTGTCTGAACACATGGCAACTTGGATGCTTTCCATGGATGGTTCACAGCCGCTGTCCCTGGACTGCCAGTGGCAGGGAAAGCAACACCTCCCACACATGGTGACAGCCTCTCTGCCATTACACTCTGGCTCTTTAGTTTATTTACAGGTTGTTGTCACACTATTTATAGCTGGCACCTACTTCTAAGCCTGAAGACCTATTTGTAACTTCCAGAGTCCCTAGAGAGTCAAGGATGTTGGAAGTGTGACATCTGCAAGGACAAATGAAAAGGAAGGTATCTCAGGACCATCACAGATCTACCAGAGGCATCATCTACCATCTATATGATGCCAACCGTCATTCCTGCCTCACGGAGTTTACAGTCTGACCATGGTGACAGGAAAGGAACTGCTATGGGATAACCTCCAGGGTATTTTCTTTTTGCAATATTCTTCTCTCTGTCTCCTGGTTTGTTATTTCGGGATGAATTTCTTCTCTCTACAATTCTGCAGCTTCTGGAGGCAAAAGCTGTTGTGGCCCAGTGGGATGAACCTCCCTTGGGAATGAGAATGACCTTCTCATTCCTGGTCTTTCTACAAGTATTGGTCTATCCTGTGGGATATGCTGCCCCAGGAGTGCTGCCTGCCTCCCAGCCTGAGCAGCTGCAATCCACAGGCTCTACACCAAGCGGAGACCCGGCTATTGGCATCCGGCACTCCGTGAAAATGTTGGCTGCTGCCCGAACTTCTCCCTGCCCATTATAGCACAACAGCTGTGAAATGCATTACTCACAGATGTCTATAATTAGGGTCTGTCACTGCCTTCCGATGGCATCTGAACCAAAATGGCCAGTGCAAATTGAACAGGATTGCTTGAGCCAGTAAATGAAAGATTCACACTCTGTAGACCTCTGTGACTCAGTTTTACTGATTTAACCTCATCTTAATTATGGGAATCAGTGGAAGGAATCCTGAATCCAAAGAGATCATAGCTGAGCTGTTGTTTGCAACAAGGCATTCCCATAGTAAGCTCAGAAGGCTTTATGTCCTGGAGCTGTATAGTCTCCTAAATGACAGAAGTAGGTCTTTATTGCTTCATTTTGGGAAGATTATTTGAGCCTTCCTTCCTGACATGGAAAACTAATTTGCATCTTGAGTAACACCAGCTGTTTGCTACTGTTGATGAGCTTCAGTCATCTGTAAGTTTTGTCAACAACATCACATTTTATATATAGTACATTTTCCAACAGGAGCTCCCACCAAGAGCCTTTCCAGCCACCACACTATCAGAAAATCTATAGAAACTGAGAACACCATAAAAAAAAATTAAAATCACAGTTATTCTAAATAAAACATACTTAAAATTGTGTATTCATGTTGCTCTGTGCACTTTTTGGGAACGCAGGCTAAGCTTGTTGAAGGCATTGTGTGTCCATAGAGTTGGGGTGTTTCCTTTGCACCTCCTGATGGGCTCAGTCCCCAGTATTGCAGGAACCTCCATATGTGCTTTAAGCACACGAAGAGCCCCAACGGGAGGTCTTTTGTTGAGCTAGGATAACAATCGATGGAGACAGATACCAGTGCAAAGGATGATATTTCAAGGTTGGTGGTCTTTCTTGAGGAGGATCTGTACATTTTTAGGAGAAGCAGGAGAAGGTCAGCACACATACAGAATGAACAGTGAGGAAGAGAAGGCATCAAAGTGCCAGCACAGAAAATAGATGGTTAAAATGAACTCTCACCAAGATCACAGTGCACGAACCAGCAGGAGCCAAAACAGAGATTTTATCTTTGTGTTCTGTGCACATATGATGTGCACGCTATTACCTCCTTCTTTACTGCCATTTTCCATTATTGCTGGAGTTTTACAGAAGCGAAGAATAAAGGTGTGTTGTGGTTTGGGCATTTTATTTTGGTTTTATTCTATTTTGCAAATAGACTGTGTTAACTTCATACTTGTGGATAGTTCCCATTTTTGGCTCTGCTATTTCCAGAGATAGGATATCCATCATTCTTGGAAGTATATGCAAGCTGACATTTTCTGTTCAACCAAAATATAATTAGATTTGCACACACCAGGCACAAGGTTATCGACCATGAAAACAAAAAGACATTGCATGAACATGGAAGAACATCTGGGAGACACACCAATCCATCTAGGGACCAGCAGAAACAAATTCTGAATAATAGATGGGCTAACATGACACCATCAGGGCCAATGTCCTGTCTGATTAAATCTACTTCATCAAACATCAAGGACAAAAAAGTCCCCTTTGCCAATAGTTGGATGCATGATGAGTAAGAAAAAAAGCGTATCACTTCTAACACATTGCTGAGTCCTTTGCATTTTGCAGTAAGTGGTCACAAAACACCTCTGTACCCTGGGCATCAAATCAATTTGCAAGTACTCCAGTTTTAGGGATACTAATTTGTTGGATATTGCCTCAAACTGGGAAATTTGCAGGCAAACTCTCTTTTCAAGTCTGTTGTTCCTCCTGCCAGTGGTCTGAGGAGATCCTAAATGTTGGGAGAGCTTACCATCCCTTGCTCATGTGCATCCTTGAAACCATGTATTCATGTTTATCTTCATGTTTTCATGTTTAAGGGCTGTACTAAATTTAGTCTCCCTAGACATATCAGGCTGACTGATAAAACAACATAAATACACCCAGTGGATCTGTGACCACTGATATTGCACCCACTGCATGGTCTGAGCCTCAGGGAAGGGCAGGCTTGGTTTGAGGGAGAGCAGCTCCTGGACACACCTGCTGTCGGTACAAACCACCAGGAAAAAAATCAACCTCAAACTAGTTCAGATTACAGAGGGAGAAAGTGGGTTATAAAAATCAGTCATCAATTGACCAAGGACTCTGCTAACATGTTTTAACTTTCCTGGGGAGCCAAGGAGGGATGTCTCTCTCTGTCTCCAACTTGATGACTGACAGAGTCTATGTCCATGTTCAGCATGCCTTAGACAAGATGAACTGGCAGGTAAATTGGAAGTAGTGAATGAGACAATAACTCAGTTTATCTCATCAGTTCAGTTAATGGCTTTCATTTAGGGGGTTCATGGAGGATCATTACTCTCCATTAAGCTGCCACAGATAGACACAGACAGATGGTAAACCAGTTTCCTCAAAGTGCTCTACTAAAACTGTCTATCTGGGGACTAATCCCCAAACCTGGCTCTCAAAGGAACCTGTCAGGCACATGGATTAGAGTCTGGGAAAGTCCCAGGAGCTGGCTCCAAAGAATTCTGATCCTGGTGGGCCTGCAGGAGGTCTTCAACATGCAGAGGATGAATATGACTGCTTAGGACCAGACATGTGCTGCATCATAAGGATAGACAGAAATTCAACCCAGAAGCTCTGCTGTTCCACTGCTGGGAGCTGGGAGCCTGAGAATCCTCTGACACCGAGTGTGTGAGGCTGTAGGGAGCAGGAGAGCCCCCCTCTGTGGTTCATGGTGTGCTACTGCCTTCTGTGTCCCAGGAGATAGTCAAGGACCCTTAAACACAGGATGGTCTCTGATCCATGCTGTAGGTGTTTAAACAGCCTCAGAATATTAGAAGTTCTGCTGATCAGAGTCCCCGGAGCCTCTTGAAGCAATGATGTCTCAGTGAAGTGGACAAGAAATTTGGGTTCAAAATAACTGCATTCACACTCCTTTTTTCTGCTCCAAAATGAATTTGAAAAAAGCACATCTGCTTTGCCTGAAGGATGGGTGAAGAAATACAGTGTACCTCTGCTCCTCTGCTTTGACATGTGGGTGATGGCCTGGGGCTGGTTACACTATGAGAATAGTATAACCACCTATAGAAAAGGGTCACAGATTCAACTTTTTTTTCTAGTTCTTTGGTTTCCCTCCCAAAATTCCCTCATCATACCCCAGGACTAGTACAGGCCATACGGCAGAGAACTGAGGCACCACACATTTTCCTTGAAGGATCTCTTAGAAGAATGCACAGGAGATGAGAAAAGTTTTATCCAAGCTTCTCAAAACTCTCAGAAAAGGAAATTTAAAAAGGCTGTATTCTCATCATCACATTTCTTGGGTCAAAATATTTCCTTTCTGATTTTCTTTGAGTTGTTTTGCCCTGTGCCACTTAGTAAAATTGCATCAAGCACTGTTGAACAGCACCTCTTTTTCCAGCATGTCATCATACCTCTTGGGTGAGACTTGTCACTGCTGAATTATCCTGGAGCAGGAAAAAGTGGAATTGCTCCAGAAAGGCTTGTGAGGGTGTTTTGTGGGGGTTATATCAACATGCTAAATAATATGTGTCTTGTCTGAGCATGCAATTCCAGGGCCAGAGATATGGCAGGCTTAATGAAGGAGGATTCAGGCTGGCATTGCACTTGCAAAGGCTAGAATGGTCCAGTTCAGGTGTCTCACAGCCTTGGTGGCCCTACAGCTGCTTGGGCAGGATTGAACAGTCTTGGACATTCCTAAGAAATGAGAGATTCTGTGTGGATGCAAATAAAGGGCTATCTGAGGAGCTGAACTGGGCTGTGATGTCACAGCGCAGGCAAAAGTCATAACAAAGGCAGGATGTGTGTAGGATGGATGCTCAGAGAGGGCTTAAAGGATTGCTGTTAGAAAACATGCTCCCTATGGACACCCCTCTGCCATTTGACCTCTATTTCTCCTGTCCATGACCTGATGCACAGAGTAAGGAGAGCAGCAACATGATACCCTCAAGAGAGAGAGATGCAATAGCAATATCCACCTTTAGAGGCTCACACTTGCACTGGAAATGGCTCATTAAGAGGCAAACTCACTACAGTCCCCAAAGGCTGGAGTTAGGCTCTATGTTGTGTACTGGGACCAGCAGACAAGAAATTATTTCTGCCTTGGAGGTAGACATCACCTTGCTTTATAGAAATCAAACCAAAGTCTCGAAGAGTGTTACTTTACAGGAGTAATAAGCTACCCACTTATTGCTGACCAGAGCAGCTCCTAAATAATCAATGGCAGAGCTGTTTGGGTTGGAAGGGACACTAAAGATCATCTAGATCCAATCCTCCTGCCCATAGGCAGGAACACCTTCCACTAGACAAGGTTGCTCAGAGCCTCATCCAATCTGGCCTTGAACACTTGCAGGGATGAGACTGCCATAACGTCTCTGGACAACCTGTTCCAGTTCCTCACCACCCTCACAGTAAAGTATTTCTTCCTAATATCTAATCTAAACCTGTCATCTTTCAGTTTGAAGCCATTCCCCCTTGTCCTGTCACTCCATGACCTTGTCAAAGGTCTCTCTCTGGCTCTGTTGTAACCCCCTTCAGGAACTGGAAGGCCACAATAAGGTCTCCCTAGAACCTTCTCCTCCTCAGTCTGAACAGCCCCCTTCTCTCAGCCTGTCTCCATATCACAGATGCTCCAGCCCCCTGATCATCTTCATGACATCCTCATTTCAACTGGTCCATGACCTTCTTATGTCAGAGGCCCCAGAGCCAGATGTAGTACTCCAAGTGGGATTTTAACCAGAGCAGAGGGGGAGAATCCCCTCCCTTGACCTGCTGTGATGGACCTGCTCCTTCAACCCAGGGTACAGTTGGCTTTCTGGCCTGAAAGCACACGTTGCCGCTTGCATCTTCCTTCCCAGTGATATTTCCCTCTCACTTTTTGCTGCTTTGTCACCTCTCTGCTTTGTATCGTATTTCTTTTAGGATTGTGGGGGGTTTGCTACAACTATGACCTTCCTGATAACAAGCAATGAGTAAAAGGTCCTTCAGATCCACTCCTGTCTCCTCTGTAATGCTTTACACACATGCAAAAGAAAAAGAAAAAAAGAAAAATAACCCCTTAACAAAATAAGGAATTGTCTTTGCAAACAGCTGAATGTTGCCTGAGATAAGTTGACTTTTACATGCCATTTTCCCAGTAGAGGCAAGAGCTCATAGTGTTTCTGTATCTCTTCAGCCATATTCATTAAAGTGATGGCTCAGCCTAACATGTGGTGTTACCAAAATCTGTCTTCCTATGGATCTGTGTCTTGTTGATTCTCTAATGTCTCTTAAGGGTTGCGGTTTTGCTACAGAGTTTCCTTCTGGACAACCAGTAGAAGTTTTTTCCACTGACTATGAACAGAAAATCTTTAGCTGTAGAGTACCTTTGAAGTCTCCAATTTTCTGTCAAAAGTGATTGAAATTGTACAGAATGTTCAAAAATACTTGGCGAAAAAGGAGGAAGACTGAAAGGTTAGGCAGGCAAAGACACTTACAGGAAGACAATCGCAAAGGTAGTGTGACTATATAGCACTTCTTTCCCTAGAAAACCAGGGGAAACAGCATTTTCATTGCTTTTTATTATGTCCTGCTGTGCATTGCAATGTTCCATCTGCAAACATCAAAGAGCCACTGCTGCAGTAACCACACATGACATCTGAGGCTGAACAAGAGGAGATGAAATCCCTGGTAACAGGGGACCTATTTCTATCTAAACTACCCAGGTAATAACACTAGAAAAGTGTTTTATAAAATACATAACATAATGAGAAGCTGAGAAAACATTTTCAAAAAATTAATTTCCAATCCATTCTAACAATTGCTGTCAAATCGTGAAATGTTGTCCTCATTTCAGTGCAAAACAAAGTAAGCTTTAAGTAAGGTCTGTATTACGGTCTGAATGGGTATGAAAATGTTTGCATTGGGACCTCTACCTGCATGGGGTAGAGCAACAGGCTCATGGCCAAAAAAATTAAGACGGGGCAGATGATATAACCAACAGATGGTGATGTTTCATAGCATTGTCCCTAGACAGCTCCATATCTGTTCCAGGAATCATTACGCAACTTGCCAGGTCACAAGATGCTGAGCATCATTGTAGAAGGAAACTGCTAAGGAAATGTCAAGGAGCAGAAATGTGTGATGAGCAGTCCTTCCTTGGAAAGAAGATATGCTACAGAGGGACGTATTCTGGTCCTGTTGCGTGTGAGCTTGCACGTTACAATCACTTGTGCTTTGAACTATCTAGTCCCCCAGGTACTTCTACATCTTCCTTAGCCAAAACCAGGAAATAAGTCCCTCCTTTACTACAGGATTGTAGAAACATTTTATTTAAGTGCCACATTTAAAGGGAGAACTGGAGGGAAGCTCTTGAAAAACACAACTGATACAATATCTATGCTGCTTCATTTCAGATCTTGCCTGTAACAGCAGAGAAGGAATGGATGTCATAGCATTTATGATGCCATGGGGGGCCGAAATGGGAAAATCTGATTGTACGTATTTTTGTTTATTAACACCTTTCTTGAGAAGATTGTTAAGTCCTTCTCTTCTCATCCAAAATTCTTTCCCCTTGTACTTATTAATTGCAGTTGGACTTACCATTTCTGTCCTGACTCAGATCTGTCTTTAGCCCAAGAGATGCTCAATGAAACATCAAAAAGTCAGTCCTGTGACTTGATGAAAGAGAATGAACCCTACTCTTTTTGAGGTATGAACTGCATTGTGAGTCAGACCCATAAAGGAAGCCAAAAATTAATAAAATTATTGCTACATCTACTAACTGCACAGTCATCCTTCTAGTTTTTGGCAATTGTCCACCAAGGTTGGCAGAATTTTCAGACATTATCTATGTTGACATGCAATGACACATATTGGCTGGAATGACAGTTCTTACGATGCTGTAGTCATTACTTAGAAGTTTTTATCACAGCTAAACATGTTTAATTTCTTAGTATTTTAGTAGTGATTTGGACAAAAATATCTGTGAATGAGAGACATTAGAGAACTTGGAATAAAATGCAAGAAAGTTTTTTTCTGGGTCAGTATCCTTTCTCTGACATGTCAAGAACATACCTGTAGGATGAGGTCTAATGGATAAAGAAAAGTGAACCTTTCCTAACAGACCTTCTCAGTTTTTAGTAGTGATTTAAAGACCTTCTGAGCTAGAATTTGAATATGACCAACACTTTGTGTGCAACTACCCCAGAGATATGTGAGGGTTTTATACCCTCTAGAAGCAAGTTTCTGTGCACCACCTGAAAAAGAAATATGTTGTTCTTGCTTGTTTTAAACCTGACACCAGGAACTCCTTCATCACCAGTGAATAATCATCCACTTCTCTACACTAGTCATAGTGGTACAGATCATGGTCTTAAGAGTAGCCTATGCAAAAAAATTCACCTGCAGATTGTCTAACTGAGATTTAGGTAGCTCACTTCCCTTCCAAATGATTATTCTTATTTATATTTTGATTTTGGTTTCAAATCAACTTAATCCAACTTGGCAAAAGCTGCTGCTATGCTTTGTTTCCAAGGAAATATTTGGATCAGTCATAGCAGCCAGAAGTTGCTGTTATTATTATTTAGCAAATAGCCCAAACCTTTGTTTTCTCTCCAAGCATCCCTCAGACTTTGAAGAGTTTGGAAATCTAATCCCACACTGAATCTTGGTAAACAATCCCTCTCTTTAAAATGGGCCAAGCCACAAAGCATATCCAGTCCTGCCGAACCGTCATGTTGCTCAATACTTGCCATGGGCTCCAATCACTGTTGGTCTGTTTCCATCTCTGTTGTTCATTATTGCTGTTACGCTGTGCCTCCTCCTCTCTGTATGCGTAGGAAAATGCATCAGACCAAAGCTGACAAGGCTTTCTAATACAGCCAGTAGCGTTATTGCAGAACTGTATCCATTATGTTCCTTGGGGCTTATTAGAAGCATCTGGAAAGTCAAGGATCAGGAATGCCAAAAAAGGCCTCTGAGATTTCACCTTCTTCCTCTCAAATAAGCCTCTTCTCATTTTCTTTTGGGCAAACAGCTCCAAAACACCTCTGTTTCATCTCTTGTTAAAATATCACACAAGGCAAACAAACCCCATTTATATTCAAAATTTTTCTTGCTGGCTTGGGGGTTTTTTGTGTTTGGTGTGGTTGGGGGGGGGGGGGGGGGGGGGGGGGGGGGGGGGGGGGGGGGGGGGGGGGGGGGGGGGGGGGGGGGGGGGGG
>JAWWEV010000001.1:29766831-29782896 GCA_035583235.1 Hafferia zeledoni | reverse complement strand
TGTGTGGGTTGGGGGTTTTTTTTTTTTGTTTTGGTTCCCCCCCCCCCCCCCCCCCCCCCCCAGAATTGCACAATAAAAAACTGATGATCCTCTGCATATATTATGGACTTATATGGAGATCTATGCTGCTTAAAATTTAAGCATAAGTGTTCACTTCATAATAAATTGTTGCTTACGTTTAGAATGTCTGCAAAACTACTCTCAGCATGGGGCAATGATAGCCAGGAGTAGGCTTTGTTCTTTAGAGATGTGACCCACTTCAACCAATGTTAAATGGAAATCCATTCACTGATACAGGCAATAGGGGAATTAAAAAACATAATCAGCTCCTGGTTCCTACATATGTGCATGTTCTTGTTTCTACATTTCTGCTACGTAAGTTTTCGGTTCTTGTGAGTTTGGGGGTTTTCTGCTAGAGATTTTGAGTTTTCCTTAGGTTTCTGGGAAGATGTAACATCTTCTTACTGGTTTTCCATCATCCTCTCTGGACTACATTGTTCCATCTGTTCTTATAAGGAATATTCTTTACCTCTGGGGCCAAATAATTCTGCTCAGATTGCATCTAAGACAGAAATGCTAGGACAGTCACCTCTCCTCCTCTTCCATCTCTGTTCCTTCCTTCTTCCCTTATTTCCTACATCCACAGTGTGCCATGTTCAAGCTCCTAATCAAATCCCAATGTTGCTGGTAAATCTTAGCCACAATGTCTTTGATGATGCCTCCCTTAAGACCCAAGGAACTCAGCATGATGTCTTTGCCTTCACAAATCACATTCGCATAGCGTGGAAGTCTAAGCCAACATTCCTGAGCTCTAGGCTGCTGATGTTTAGTTTTGTTCATCATATAGCCAATTCTCTCTCCTGGTTTCCCTCTGAACTAAAATGAGTGTCACTATGATAATTAAGCATAAATACACAGATTTCAACACTGTAATGGTGCAAACTGAAATCTGGTTAGCAATAAACTTTATCTTCCTTCATTACTACACTTCATCTTTGCTTAGTCACTGCTGGGTGTCAAGGGTTTTTTCCCTGGGACAAAGTGTTTTTTTCCAAGGAACAAAGCTTCCTTGATGCCAGAAGGATGCTGTCAACAGAGATGTCCACCCAACTGGAGAGTTCAGCTCCAGGAGTGAGAGTTGCACAGGTTTTGTGCAAAACAGATACTTTAATGCAATCCTTTCTCCTACTGCAAAAGTTAATTTATAGCAGAGCACAATCCTTTCCGTATGTCTTGGTGGGAACTCCTTTAGCATCAAAACAGATGTCCACTCAGGGGAATTAGTTGCTTTTATTTATCTGTTTTTTCTGCCAGACAATGAAATATAGGGGTTAGCACTAAACAAACCCTGGGGGAGACATGTATATTTTACTAGACCTCAGAAACATAGAATGCTGATAAAGATACATAACTGCCTCATGGGAGACAATAACCTTTGACCAGGGAGTGGAGACAACATTTTGTGTTCTGTTCCTGGAATAACACATGATGGGAACACCAGTGAAAAAAAATCTATGTATAAACAGGGAGCAGGAGACACAAATGCATTTCCATTATCATTCTGACTTGACTCCATACACCATAATTCAATGGCTCCTGTTGCCATAGCAATGGAGTACCTCACCATTTTCATGTCTTTTTATTTGCAATGCCCATGTGAGTTGAGAAGTTGAGGACATACTGTGACAGAGATGACAGCATGGCAGGAAGTGTTTAAAATCCCCTCTTTTAGCACCTAGTTGAAGTGGTGGATTCATTTCGACACCTTGGCTGATGGCAAGGAGGGAGTCAGAGACATCAGCGCTCCAACTCTGATGTGTCCCAATGTCTCCCTGCTCAGGATGGAGGAATCGAATTGTACAAAGTGAATCACAGACTATTCTGAGTTGGAAGGGACCCACAAGAATCATCAAGTCAAACTCTTAAGTCCATGGCCCACACAGGGGATTGAACCCATGACCTTGGCATTATTACAACCAAGTTTTAACCAACTGAGCTAATCTCAGGGTCTATAGTATAGCAGACCAAGGTGTTTCACAAGTTAAAGGGAGTCTAAGTAGAGTGCTAAAAGACAAAAAATCTTGGCCAGAGGATGTTTGTACATCTCTGGAAGATTTCAAAGATGAATGCTGATCCAAATCAATCCCTCTTATGATATCCCTAAGTGCTCAGAATACAGTGGTATCCACACACCTGTGTATAATTGGAACTGGAACCACTGTCTCCGGAGGGTAAACTTGTGGTGACATACTTCCATTAGCTCTATCCACTCAAGGTAGTCTGTTATGGGAGATTCCTTTTAACCCCCCTCTTTCTAGGCAGCTATGCCACCTCAGCCCCTCACTGTAGAACAGTAACTGAACACTGATTACCATGCACATTTTGGGCCCTCAGATTTGAAAGGACAAAATAGAGCACTGTATGAGCATGAAATTGGAGCAATTCCCTCAGTGTCAAACACCATGTCACCCAAACCTCAGCAATTAGCATTTTCTCCCACATTCCCCCTCCCCCCCACACCCCCCTCCAACTTTTGGGGGGATTTTTTTATAAAATCTGAAGATGGTCCTTCAGGAGCACAGACAGGTTGCTTGCAGCTGTGAATTGCAGAAGGAACCTCCCATTTATATCCCTGGTCATGTGAATTTAGAGTTTATATTGGTATATGAGCACTGGCAGCTGGTTACTCTCCCTGGCAGGATGGCAGGCTGAGCATCCCAATGCACAGGGACTCACAGGCATTGCCATGTCCCACTTTGAGGCTGTGTTTCATATAATCACAGAATGGTTTGCGTTGGAAAGGACCTTGGAGATCATCTAGTTCAAATGCCCCTGCCATGGACAAGGACGCCTTTCACTAGACCAGATTGCTCAAAGCTTCATCCAATCTGACCTTGAACACTTCCAGGAATGGGGCATCCACAATTTCTCTGGGCAATGAATGTGTTCCAGTGCCTCATCACCCTCACTAGAATTTTTTCCTGATATTTGCTTTCTTCTTGCATCTCTGTGCTTATCCACTGCATTTGACCTCTCTCCTCCTAGGCGGTTTTCCTCTCTGACCTCTTTCTCACCCATCTCACTCTTCACAACCCCAGGCTTCCTAGGTGCTCTCTGGTCACGGCAGTCTTGGTGGTGCAAGCAAAACAGAGCAATGGTAGAAGGGCAGAGCACCACTCCCTCCCCTCGCTCCCTCTCTATAGCTCCTTCCCCTCCTGCCTGCTGGGACCAGGAATGGGATAAAGTGCTTGTTCTCCCTCCTCTCCACACTGATGAAGAGTGACAAGCTTATCACTCATCTCCACAGTCTGTTCAGCAGTTTCCTGGGGGTGCCAATTACAGGCCTAATAAAGTGGGTGTCTGTGCAGTAGTTAGATGAAGATCACCACTGTACTACAGTGACTGTCTTCTGCTGGGGTTGTTTAACTTGCACTGAGCTGAGGTGCCACTCAACCATCACTTGAAGGCACACGGGGCAATTCTAGGCTCCCAGAGGTTTAGAGCTCTTGGCTCTTAACAGGCTGAAAGATGTGAAGTAGCACATCTGGATTCAGATCAGTTACCCATGCAGGGACATCTTGTACAGTTTGAGATGTCCAGGAGCATCTGAGACATCTGCATGGTGTGGTGATAGGTGTGACAAAGCCTATGGGAGACCCCTGGCTTTTTTGAAATATCAGTAGGAGACCAGGTGGGATACTCTAGGGATGTCAGAGGGCATTAGGAAACCAGATAGGGCTGATTTGTGTGGCCACACTCAGCTATGGAATAAGAGATGGACTGGGGCACTGCAGGTCCAGCAAAGCATGCAGTTCCTGCCTGAAGCCTGTCTGATACCACAGTGATATGTTAGACCCACAGGACATCATATATGCCACTGTATACCTGGGAGTGAAGCTGAATGGGGCAGTTCAGTTACCCCAATGTTTTAGTGGGAGCTAAGGTGCTTTTCAGCTCCCTGATGGCTCCAAAAACACTCACTAACATGGGAGCTACATTACCCTGTGAACATGAAAACACATCCTGGCATCAAATCCTACCAGTGCTGCTGCAGGGGATGCATTTGCCACCAGGCACGTCTGGGAGGCTGTGCTGGAAGGAAAGGAAATTTCAGTCAGGAAATGAAGGACAAACTCAATGTCAAAGGCGTTTTTGGAGGACCTGGCTTCTCAACCGATGGCCATTGCTGTTTATATGAAGACACCACTCCTGGACCAGCTCCCCAGATCCACTGCTTAGGGCTCCCCATTTTATAGCAGGGGCTTGCCTTGCAAGCCACAGTGTTTTGGCTGCACTGCTCTGAAGAGGACAGACCTTTTTCCCTTCCTCAATGCAGCAAGATGGTGGATCAACCACAGGCATCACTGCTATCCAACACAGGGCAATACGTGAGAGGCACACCACACCAGCCAGACTAAACCATCCTGGCCCCAGCCACCGGGTCTAAGCATCCCTTTTATCATGGCTGAGGGCATTTCCATTCCCTGAAGGAATGAGCTGGGGTTTTTTCTGGCATCATGGTTCATAAGTGTTTTTATAGCATCACTTTGCAGCTGCAGGGTGTGGTGAGTGGGGGGCGGCAGCTCTGACGTGCTGAGTAGCACAAGGACTATTATGCATATGGCTCAACCCAGTGATCAACTGAGCAGGAAAAAAACCCTCAGAATCACATAAAATCAGGAGTGGTTATAAGCTTGGCATTTGGGGAGTCCTCTGAACTGTCTGTCATTCTCAGATGTTCACCATGAGGGAAACTTAATTAAAATGAGATGCTGAGAGGGGCTCATCACTCTTCTCTCCAGAGCAGCTCACTGCTTAATTGGAGAAACAACAGTTTTCAGCAATGTAGTGGAACAACTGAAGCTCTTTTGGACAGGAAGTCCCTGAATATGAAAAGGAAGGCTGAGAGCAGTGACATACTTTTTATCAGCACTGATTTCAGCTTGCTCTAAGGATCAAAATCCTGCTAGTGACAGTTTAGTCTGGATGATGAACTGGCAAATCATACACATGGGAAAATGTGTGACTGGGATAACAGAAATCCTCTCACTTGTTGTGCTCTCCTATTTTGCTTTCAAGTGCTTGAGCCCTGTAGAAGTCTCTTTCTCAGAAAAAAATCCTTCTCTGACAGACCAGATGCTGATGTACTGTGTCTGATTCCCATGAAGCTGATTTTGCGGGGATTTGAGCATGAGCAGGCAATCAGAGGGAAGCCCAGGGACCAAGATACCCCAGCTGAATTACTTTCCAATCTAACCAGTTGGGAAAGTGTGCAGTCTGCCAGTGAAGGAGCACTCTCTCGTGGGCTATGTAGAGTGTGAGTAGAGTATGTGTCAACTATCATGACTCAGAGGTGATTAATAAAGAAAATACAGTGGAAGAAAGACATGACATAAACCAGCACAGCAGTTAAGTGCAACCAGATGTCAGGTTGTTTTGATCTTCTCCTTGAAGAACCAAGGAAAAGTGAAGACAAATAAGCCCCCCACAGTGTAAGACCCACTTTAGGCACCCGCTGTACTGCTTGAGGCCAAATGAGATGAAAGGTAAAGTCCAACATGTCACATACCCATGGATGGAGGCTGGGAATTGCAGAAGCATGTGGGACAGCTTGCAGCAAGGCATAGACTTGCTGAGTTTGCTCTAACTTCTCCCATGCTGAGGTTTTGTCAGGAAATTTCAGGTGGGTGTGCTTTTGCCCATGGTTGTGAGAATGTAGTGAACGCAATGAGGAGGAGGAAACACAGATGATGGATGAGAAGAAGAGCCTGTTAATTGATGCGTGATGGTTTGCACAAGGCTGACAGCCTTGTTTATCTTTGCTGAGTGGGTGAAATGATTTGCCTGTAGTCTTAGGAAAAGCCTGTGACAGAGCATGATAGCCTGAAACAAGTTATTCCATCGCCTGGACTATCTTTTTGGACCTGCCACAGTTTGCTCCAGAGAACTTGCAATTTATGCTGTTCTCATCACACCCAGGTGTTCATCTCTCCTGCATCTCATGGCACAGGAGCTTTCAAAAACTAGAAAAGAATCACAGAATTGGAGAAGTCCTCAATAGCATCAATTGCAACCATTAACCTAGCACTGCCAATTCCATCATGTACCCAAGTGCCACAACTACATACATGTGAACACTTCCAGGGATGAGGGATGCTGATTCCACCCTGAGCAGCCTGTTCCAGCACTTGACAACCCTTTCAAGGAAGGATTTTTTCCTAACATCTAGTCTAAACCTGGAAATAGGCACCAGAAAAAAACAGAAAAACAGCTAGAGCCTTTTCCAGCCCAGATCTAGTACATGGAGCTACACTACATTAGCACAATGCTGATTCTTACAGTTAAGCATATCCTTACATACTTCACCATAGTATGCTTACATACTTTACCATATCGAGGTTCCCTCCAGCTCAAGAGAACCCCTCCTTGGCCTTTCACTCACAGAATAATGCTCAGAGATTGGGACGGGACCAGAAGCAGAGTTTGATACTGCTGTGGAAGAACATCTTCACTCCATCAGCTGAATGCTGATGAAATATTTACATCAGATATGTATTATTATATATTACATAGGTATTATGTATTATATATATATTATACAGATGGAATACTGATGGTGTATTTACACTGCTTCTCGACACCCTTTCTGCCAGTCAAATAAAATCATTTGGCAGATCCTTGTCTAAACAGTCTAATGCTCAGGAAAAGCAGCATAAATTACTCAATGTGGGGTAAAACAAGGCTTGCAGTTATGTCTACAGTCTGAGGGAAGAAGCAGAAATGGCAGCCCTTTGCTGCACCTGCTGTATTATCCACTCAGTATTTCAGTCTCTCAGAATCATGCTGATCCAGGTGCAGTTTGGAAGTGTTTTGTGCTCTTTAAAACACAGGACAGGGTAATCCAGGTTCCAGTGTCTTATTGTAGAAGAGCCTGCTTTGGAGACAGCTGAAGAAGGTAAAGTGATAGAAGAAAGGAGACAACAACTGTGTCTCTATTTCACAGCAAAATACTGGCAGTGCTAGTAGAAAGAGGCAAACTGCCCTCCCCTGGGCCTTGCTCCTACTAAGCTCATCCAAGAAGGAGGGAGTCCTAGAACTTGGGGAAGTGATTTCTCACTAGACTGTTCTGTTTTACCTACCTTTGAGCACCGAAAGCCTCATAAAGACACTGTGACATGGGTTTGAAAGGCCAAATGAGAACTTCCCTAGCCAGAGTTGAAGTCTGCGCTCAGAGCCATGTGGAATCTCTTGGTCTCCAATGGGAAGCAAAGGTTAATGAAGCTGGAACAATGGAAAGTCAGAAACAGCCCATCAGATCCATGGAAAGTTTAGAATGAGGCTTTTCTGACCCACCTCTGATACATCTCCCTGCAGTTCTCTTTGCAGATGTCTGCAGACATCCATGCTACTGGGTCTGGCCTTAGACAAGCCTGGTGGTTCCTAGGGCAGGAGATTCCCTGGTTCTCCAGACCTGGATGTTTCTCTTTTTCTCCTGTGACTCTGAGTATTCAAGATATCCATGCTGGTTTTCAGAGCTCTCAGCAATGACTGCCTGTGCCTCATCTCTGCTACCCATCCTCAGCAGTAATGAAGGTAACAGAGCAACACACCGTCAGCCTGAGCAGCTTATCATTATCAGCTTAGGAGATGTAGGTTGTCAGCGAATTTTAATCAGCAGAGAAACTTTCACATCCAAAGAGACAAAGATATTATCAATTCTCTTAAATGGGCACCAGAGAAGATGAGCTGCAACTTTTGAGACTTCTCTTCATCCTGGCTGAAAAAAAATTGCTCCATGAAATCCAGTGATGCCATGATGATCCTCAACTGTTAATGTCCTGGCTTTTCAGTCACAGATGTACTTAGAGACATAAATTTCTCTGAAGGTTTTTATTTTCCATGAGGAACATGTTTATTTCTCTCACTGCTCTGGAAGGCACCCTCTTTGATGGTCACCCTGAAACACTATACCAGGACACAGCAGGCTGCTGGTATTTTAAAATGTCTGTCTTTCTTCTGGGTCTGTGCTTATTTTCACCAACAGTTTTGACCTGTTTTTCTCTCCTTCCCTTTGAGGGCATTTTGCACTTGCCCTGCAATAGCACACCATGCTGTGCAGCAGCAGCTAATGGGGTCTTAGAGAGGTTTTAGCCTGGATGTCTGTGTTTCAGATGAAGGAATTAATACCTGGGGGCTTGTTTGGGACTCCTACAGACAGCGTGTTTGAAATATGGCAATGTTGACAGTGGGATTTATCCTTTGTCTTGCTTCTTTCAACATCTTCATTAAATAATAATTCCATTAAAAAATCATACAGTTGACATGAGGATAGATAAGAGCAATTGATTATTTTATTTTTTCCTCCCTTCTATGGTTAGTTGAACTGCAGGTATTGCTGTTTTGGGGGGATGTTGGGACTGACTGCTTCTATAAACCCAAGAGGCAAAGAAGAAGACATTTGGGGTTGCTTTGCTCTGTTACCTCAGGTCTTACCTTTGCCAAAGAGCTAAAGCATGTGTTTAACAGATGTGTTACTCTAGCTGGGTCAGCTGAATTGGAGCGGCACTACAAAATAACCATCTGCAACCATTCATGTGGTTTGAATGTCCCCTGGAAACAGTTTTGTCAAAGGTTGTCTTTATGAATGACAATCAAAAGGCACTAAAACATAGGTATGTTCAGAATCTGGGTGCATTGGCCCTTGTTAAGTTTTGTTCAGGCTTTGGAAACAGTGAAAATATTTCCTTCAGAGAGGTTTGAAATACAGTTTTAAAAAGTGCTAGTAGAAATTCCTATGGATTAGCTTTCTGTCAGTCTGAAATAGAGATAGTTAAATTCCAGTAAACTGAGCAGACACCGGTCCAGCCCTGTGGATATGGAGGGGATTAGTGGGAAGGCTGGGGCAGACCATGGGTTTTCATGGAAGAGGGCTTTGCAGGGAGTCAACAGAGCCAGGCTGCAGAAAGACAGTGACTTTCCTGCCACAATGCAATGCAAACCTGTTGTCAGATACTGCCAGAGCAGCCCACAGGTAATATGTATATATAAGTATATATATATCTCAGTGTGTGTCTATATATATATATATATGCTTCACATATATACACACACATATACATATTCATATATTTTTTTTATATATATATATATATATATATAAAAAATTTTTTAATATATGTGTATGTGTGTATATATATATATATATATATATATATATATATATATATATATAATATCCACAGATACAAGAAGGATTTAGATGCGTTGGAGCAGGTCCAGGGGAGGGCCATGAAGATGTTCAAAAGGCTGGAGCATATCTGCTATGGAAACAGGCTGAGAGAATTTTTGTTCATCCTGAGTGGAGACTTTACAGCATCTTCCAGTAGTAAAGGCTCTACAAGAGAGCTGGAGAGGGACTTTTTACAAGGACATGGATTTACAGGACAGAGGGAAATGTCTTCAAACTGACACGAGGCAGGGTGAGATTAGATACTAGGAAGAAATTCTTCCCTGTGAGAGTGGTGAAGCACTGGCACAGGTTGCTCAGGGAAGCTATGGATGCCTCATTTCTGGAGTGTTCAAGGCCAGGCTGGACAGGTCTTTGAGCAATCTGGTCTAGTAGAAGGTGTTTCTGCCCATAGCAGGGGTGTTGGAAAAAACATGGTCTTGAAGGTATCTTCCAACTCAAACCATTCTGTGATTCTATGGCTCTATGAACTGAAGATACATACATATACACACACACACACAAACACACACACACATATATATAAAACCTTCAGATTGCTGGAGGCTGCCTACTAAGACCTTTCAGGAAAGTTCATACCTAGCTCATGCCCCATATTAATTAATTAGTTAATTCATTGACTTATTAATTTTCTGTAACTCCTAATTATGGATGAAGTCACCTTAGAACATGAGAATATGAGCAATTACTGCACATGTTGCAGGAAAAATTGTAAAGTGTTCGTTATAGCAGAAGAGCTCTTATGCAGGAGAAGTTTGGTGTTGGGGAGCTGAGATGCTCTCGGGGAAGAGATTTAGCACTGAATGGACATGAGTCTCCATCTCTGCTCCTGCATGACCTTCCGTGCAGCATCTGGCAGATCGTGTAGAGACCTTGCCTAAAAAATGCTGGCCGAAGTTCTTCATGATAGATGTTTCCAGTTATAACAAAAGTAACATACCTCTTTGGGTCTTTTTTCTTCCCACACTAACAAAAATATAAAGCTTTGGGACTAGCACATGCACTCTCCATGTAGCCTAGTCTAACTAGGCTAAACTTTCTGTGTGCTCAGTGTCCAAATTATGCTAATTATGATGTTCTAACACCAGATACTGGCTAGATAATTGTGTATCCTGATACCAGGGAACAAAATTTCTGATAGGTAAGGTGAGAGCTGGAGGAAGATATAACACCAGAACTGGGTGCCCCCTGCTGTGGTTCAGTATCCAAGTTAAAGTCTTTCTAGCAGACATTTGAAAACTCAGACACTTAGATAAGATTGTAAAACTGGGTATTTTCTTCAAGTTGCCAAAGATGTCAGAGGCTAGGAAAGACCTATTGGGACAGAAGATATTCCAGTGTAATTTCCTTCATGGGGTTCGTAATTCCTTGGTCTAAAGGAAATGCAACTCGGTGTCATATTCAGGCTTTACTTTAGGGATAAATGCCAGTTATCAGATCTGGCAGGATCTGATGAATGCTCCAGTGAGGTTACGTGGTTACGGGAAAGTTTGCAACATAGCACAGGGTAAGACATCATGCAAAACGTCAGCCATTCATGAGTCCATTGACGCATTTGGAAGCCTTGTAACCATTCAGTGTGCGCAGGGCTGGCCAGAACCCGTCATTCTTTGTCTGATGGAAGATTTACAGTGATTTTTTTTTTTTAAATTTCTGTTTGCTAATTTTTTTTGGTCGCAATATGTTTATGTCATTTACTTTTTACATACCCAAGCAATGACAAGCTTCCTGAATTCTACAAGTGCTAGGTGGGTTTACTGTTACCCTCAGGATTTCTGTTAAGGCCATCAATGAAATTGTAATTGTCACTGAGTGCACTGGGTTTGGCTGGGATAGAGTTAACTTTCTCCACAGTGGATAGAGTGGGGCTCTGTTTTGGATTTGTGCTGAACACAGTGTTGATAATATAGTGATGTTTTTGTTATTGCTGAGCAGGGCTTGCACAGAGCCAAAGCCTTTTCTGCTTTTTGTGCTACCCACAATGGCTAGGAAGTTGTGGGTGCATGGGAGCTTGGGAGGAGACACAGCCAGGGCAGGTGACTCCAGCTGACTGAAGGGATATTCCAGACCACATGGCATTGTGCGCAATATATAAAAAGGGGAGGAAGATGAAGGAATGACGAGGACATTTGGAGTGATGGCATTTTTCTTCCCAAGTAACTGTTACTCATGATGATGCCCTTCTCTCCCTAGAGATGTCTGAACTCCTCACTGCCCATGGGAAGCAGGGAATTAATTCCTTGTTTTTCTTTGCTTGTATGTGCAGCTTTTGCTTTCCCTATTTAGTTGTCTTTATCTCAATCCATGAATTTTCTAGCTTTTACCCTCTCAATTCTCTCCCTGAACCTGCTGCTGGGGGAGTGAGTGAGTGGCTGTGTGGTACTTGGTTGCTGGTTGGGGTGAAACCACGACACTGAGCTGCTGTGCCTGGTTTCCAGGCTTCTTCATGCCAGCCAGTCTTGCAAAGCATCTATCAAAAGCTCATCTGCTTTCAGCTTCCCTGCCTATGAGACAGACCTGCTTGATATCTTTATTCCCAGATAAGACACCTGGCAATTTCTAAGGTCTCCAGATATTGATCCAGAAATGTTTGAAGTTTTTTTGAATCTGACATGCTTGGAAAAAAAAAGAATTTAAACGCCCTGGGCAAGGGCTTTTTTAGTTAATGCCACAAGAGATGCTCCATCTCCTTCAGTACCTAGCCTTAACATGCTGATTAAAAGTCCAGTCTTGCTAAGCCTCATGTAAAAAACCCAATGATGAACAGTAACCCCTTCTTAGGTCGAATCATAACTGGATTCTAAAAGGTTTGGAAATGGCCCCTGGAAGAGGAGTTTTTCTCTATGGATTGCTGTATAATGAGCTTCTGGAGATGAGGCTGTCAAATTAAATACTCAGGTTTTGATGCCTAAGTAAATATGTGCATAGATATCTCATCCAGTGTTATGGGACTGTTTCCAGCTCTAATATTGACTATCTAAACTACCTGAAACATCATATATTTTACTAACACCAATGCCAGAGACTTCAGATCTCACAAGCTACAAAATCAGTTTCCAAGGAAGTCAAATAAATCTAGCAATTTTAAGAAAGAAGTGGACTCAGTTGAAAATGACTCTACAGGACTCCTCAGGGATGACCTGTTGCTGCTCTGATGCAAACCCCAGATAATCTGGAGAAAAAGAGGTTCCAAATGCTTGACTGCAACTTGAAAACAGGATCATATGGCACAACAGAACACTCCTTCCCAAAAATCCGAGTATGACCAAAACCATGGGATATCAAATTCTTCCTGTGCTACAGGGTCAAGAAAGTGAGGTCGGGTTGGGTTGACATCAAGTGAACCAAAGTCATGGAAAGGACAAAGTGGAGGGGAACTTCTAAAGAATGAAAGGAATAAAGTTGACTAATGCCAGACAGTGACACTGGAGTGATAATAAATTTTGTCAGTCTGACTTTACTTAATTTTTGTGATCAAATCACAAGTCTGGCATATAAAGTCAAATGGTGATGCTGTCTTCCTAAATACCTACAAGTTGTCATCCTACCAAAAGGTGATACTGGAAGAGAAAATTGGTGGTACATAGTCAATGTGTCTACATCATAATAAAATTTTAAAAAAGGTTAATTGTTATTTTGACATAAAATAATAGATGAGGACTCTTCTTTGATAGGGTTTTGTAGTAGAGCCTCTGTGATATTTTTTTTCCAGTGCTGTTCTATAACTCTGTCAAATTACCTGGAAGAAATAGAAAAATCATTATTCATGTACCTTGCAAATTGGTGTGGACCTCTCACTAAATGAAAATATTTTAAAAATACCCACTAAACCAGATGAGTTTGTAACCATCTAAGAACAAAGAATTCATACCACACTTCCAAGGCAGATGTTTGCATTAAGGAGAACAGAGAATGGCTTAAAAACAGTGGCTCTGCAACTGTGTACATCCAAGCTATAGAATTAAAGTGGAGAAAAATCAAATAGGTGATAAAAGATGCCATTATCCTTATATTCAGCATTAAGGACAGAGGCTCACTAATGGAAACTGTTTTTAATGTAACAAAAAGAAAGAAAATTTAAAAAGGGTGTTGAAAGAGCATTGCAGATGGAATCGGAAAGCATTCTCTATGGCAAAAGTCTTAACGAGATGTTTATTTATTTTGCTCAGATGATGACTAGGATGTGAGCTAATTATGGTGTACAAATAGTCTACAGGGAGGTGATTTTTATTATGCTCCCTGTTTCTTTTGTTTCTCAGGCAAAGGCAGAGTGAGAGCCAGTGGCAGGAAGCTGAAGCCAGACACACTAGATGTTAGGTGGGTATTTCAAATGTTGGGGATAATTCATTATTATCACGGCTGGGCTTTGCGAACAAAGATTTTGGGAAGGGGTCCACCCACATGGGTGTATCCTTCAAGCCTGCACAGCGGATGTTTTAGGTGAGGCACAGCGTGTGCAGAACTGGCCCCACCGTTTAACTCCTAAGGTTCATCTGCCCGTGGCTGAGTGAGCTTGGACAGTGACAGTGAAGTCCTCAGGACTAGAACCTACAGCCCCCGGTATTCCCAGGAGGTCTCCCATCCAAGTACTAACTGGGCCTGACCCTGCTGAGCTTCCGAGGTCAGATGAAATTGGGCATCAGGGTGGCATGGGCATAGTTAAAAATGAGGGTAATTAACAGTTAGAACAACAGACATAGGAACCTGGTAGATCCTCCAAGGCTGCAGCTTTTAATTAAGGCTTGGAGGATGTGAAGAAGGGCTAATGTGACCAATGACATGTTGTTCTCTCTCTTTTTTTCCTACAATCAGTGTAGATATGAGACTTTCCTGCAGGGAGAGCAGAACAGGAGTCAAGCTTTTTCCCTGCCTCTCCCTGCTGACATCAGAGGTTTTCCAGAGGAATCAGTTTTATTCAGAGGTACCCTCTGGTCTAATTGATTGCAAAACATATTTTATTTCTAGAGAGCTGGATGACCTTAGAGCAGCAGCAGCAGCTCCTGGGAAGCTGCTTGGCCAGGCTGATGTGGAAGGTCAAACTGAGAGATTAGAGCACCCTCTCCTGCTCTAAAAATGAAAAGCAAAGCGATGCAGCTGTGGCTTCACTGTCTCAAGGGAAATGTTATGTTACTCACTTTAGTGAGTATTGAAGAATGCTGGGAATTAATCTGATGGTATGCAAGTAATGCAGCATTGCAAAGAAATCTTTCCTCTGTAGTGTGGTTGTTGCAGTAATGATGAGCTGTAGATGTGAGAAGAAAAGCAAAGTTTGGAGACACAGGCAAGGTTTTGGACTTTAATGTTAATTTCAGCCAGATAGATTACTTAAATAACTTTTTTTCCCCCTCCAGCTGCTAGATTTGCCTTGTTTTTTTATTAGTGTAATCAATCAGGCAGTGTCAGGACCTGAGCCTGTTTTACAGAAGTAGGAGTATTATCCCCAGTTCTGGACACCCTGAGCATGGTAGAGATGTGGCAGAGCCATTTGGGGAAAACAACTTTTCCTTTGGAGAATGGATTACTGCCACAGTTATTACTTGATAGAAGAGGTCTCTTTTCACTCACTGGCAAACAAGAAGCAGAAGAAAAGGGAGACAGTGATAAAGTTTTCCACCCACTTGGCCATGGAAATATATGAATTATTAAGGGCAGAGTAATTACACTAATTAATAGACTGCCAAGATTATTTTTTAATCTTTCCTTACTGTGTGCTTGACCACATATTTTTCAAGAGATTAGGTTTCAATGCTGTAAACATCCCCTAGAAGTGAGTCACTGGAGTTTGGCAGCTACTCCAGGAGACTCTGAGACTGCTGATCTGAAGTGGAATTAAATTGTGCAGCTGCATCATCGAAACTGAAAGAAATGAGACAGCAATGAGTGTAATATACATGAATAGAGATATAGGTGTATAGAAATATGGATAAATAATTTTTTTATGTTCAAAGAAAAAAATGAGACTCCTAACTGAAATAACTTTATTTATTTTTTTGAGTAAAATCTAGTGTCAAAACCTAATGCACTAGTAGCATACAAAGCAGTGTTCTGAGTTTAGGCTTGACATTACAGTGTATTTTAGGCATTTTTCAAATATGAAGCTATTTGATAATCCCTGATGACTATCTTGAGCTGTAACAGTCTTCAATGAAGCACATGTCCAGGAACCTTCCCGGATCTAGGCTGTGCAAGGAAATGAATGAATGGGAGGAAATGGATGAAATTAATGGAGAGAGCTGCTCTCCCCTCTGCATCTGAAGGACCTTGGGGCTTCCCTCAATCATTAGTCATGAAGAATTGCTCCTTAATGCACACCAATGAGGTGTGTGTAATTCATATGATGTACTTGAATTTAACACTGCTAAAAGGTTGAATCACAAATTACTCCCTCTAGACCACAAATGTTGGTCTTCTGACCTCAGCTAAGTTATTGTAAGGAGCTTTCTAGCTAGGACAGACATGGAGACATTTCCAGTCTTCCTAGGATGACAGTTTTATTGCTAGGTCCACTGGGGAGGGTGTTTGAGTGTGGTTCATTGGAGGGCTCAGCTCTAGGGCAGTAGCTAGAGGACCTAGAGAAATAACCAAGAATCATAGAATCATAGATTAGTTTGTATTGGAGGAAACTTTTAAAAGTCCAACCCCAAGAAGGCTTTGATGTAAGTATAAAAAGCTCCATGTCATGATAGGTACAATGGAAAACCAGGGAAAAGCGGATCATAACATATCAGCAGAATGGTAAAGCCATGTCCTAGTTTAGCAGGTGGGACCAGTTGGCACTGTGTGGGGGTGATCAAGGCTGTGTATTCTACCCCCTCTAT
>JAWWEV010000001.1:29708541-29766731 GCA_035583235.1 Hafferia zeledoni | reverse complement strand
TGTCAGTATATTTACTGTATTATTATTATTAAATTGTAGCTCTGATTTATAATCTCTCTCGTGTTGAGTTCATTTCTGCTGCTGGTTTACCTTGAAACTAGCACAAGCCAAAAATCTAATATTCTACTTACCCCAAGCCTAAAATAGCTCCTGTCTCAGTTGCTTCTAAGGCAGAAGAAGAGCCAGCTCTGCTGAGGTGCAGAGACTTAAGGAGCTGTTCTGCAGCAGCAGATCCCAGGAGCTAAATCCCACTAATCCAAGGGCAGAGCTTTAAGATGCCATCCCTACAATTTCTAAGTTAGATAGGAGTACATCTCTGCACTGAGACAGTTCAGTGTGAGGCAAGACCTTCATCAAGGAACTAAGGGCCTGGGAGGTTATAGCCCAAGTTGTGAAATCCTCGGGAGAAGGATGGCCCTCACCAAAAGGGACATAGGAACCTTTGACAAGGCATAGAGGGCCCCAGAGCACCCACCAAGCTGGAGTGGCCCATGCGCACAAGAAGTTGATGGAGGTGGGCACCAAGGCAGGGGAAGCTAATTGTGCAGCATCTATCCTTATGGTGGTACCCACATACAAGGATAGCCCCTGACACTGGTGAGAAGCTGCTCTGCTGTGGGTGATTCCTTCTTGAGGTCTCCCTCCATCACGCTAGAGGACCTGTGGATGCATCTGCAGCACACACTGCATTGTGGTGCTCTGTGTTGCACATCTTGGTGGCTGAGGATCCAGGATAAAAATACTTTTCCGGTAATGAACAGGTAAGCTGGTGTAAGGGGCCTTCTGTTTTTATGGCACAAACTTGCTGGGGTCAGCAAAGTGTTTTTCAGCGGTGGAGTACACTGCAGATAGTGGGGAGCCTGTTTTGGCTTTGCTATTTCTATGCCTGGCCATGAAGGGTTAGATAGCTATTCCAAAAAAACCCCTATGACTCCTTGTATTCAACCAAGAGTATTTTAAGTAAAGAGTGTACACAAAGCTTTTAAACTGACAGTTACTTAGCAGTTCTTTATCTAAATTCAAATCATAATCCTCCTTTCCCCTCATTTTCTGATTACCTGTTTATCCACCTTTCATTTTGCTAGGTTTAAGAGACTGCTATGAGTTGTCCTTGAAAAACTTCTTCAGAAAGTTTTAGAATCAATGCACTTGTCCCTAAGTATATGAATATAAGGGTCTATATGTGTGTGTATTTGTGTTTGTATGGGTTCTAACTCATATTCAAAACTTAATGAGGGTTTTTGGCAAAAATTGACAGCTTACTGTGTTTCACCTTTTTATTCTCTTATTTGGGTGTTTGTGCCATTTTGGAATTATCTTTTCTAAGAACCGAAACCACAGTATATCCATAAATTGTGCTTACTGCTGAAAACAAAGCAGACTCATTCTTCACTGCCTAGTGTCAGAATATATTGCAAAGCATATTAAAATGTTTATATAAGTGTGCATTTAAGAGGTATGGCAAGTCTGACACTGATTGGACACTTTTCTGCTTGGTGAGGTGGGCTGTGTGGTGCATGTCCATGTGCCTGTGCTCGGTTTTGTCTTCCTGTAGACCTGTGCCTTGAGAACTGTTGTGCAACTCGGGCTGACTCAGCTGTACCTACGTCTGTTGAACAAATACATATGTTGGAAGGTGTATGTAATCTGCTTTCCCTCCAGCATCTGGTAAAGCATTGCCTGGCTTCCTGAAGAACTTGGTGCAGATCTACCCACCTGTAAAACAATGTCATTTCTCCTACGGTGTCCCAACAGCTTCTTCTGGGTGCTGTTGAGGCATATTAGATTGCATCACTTCAACACCAGAAATTCATGCAAGATATTTTTCTGGACTCTCTGGTGGCTGCTTTTTGGGATAATCCTACTTTGCTCTACAGCACATTGTTCTGTCTTTAAAATTGGAATACTCGGACCGTGGAACTGTGACCCCCTCTTTTCAAAAGCCTTTCCCCATGTGGCTGCCAGATTAGCTGTGGGACGAATAAGCCAAGATCCTTCACTAGATCTTGGCCACAGGATGGATTATGTGATCCTGCAAGAAGAATGTGAGACACCAAGAGCTCTGGTTAGATTCATTGACTTTGGAAAGCTTTCCTCAGCTTTCATAGGCCCTCTCAACCCTGGCTTCTGTGAGGTGGCTACACATTTAGGGGAAAACTGGAATAAAGCTGTCTTCTCATGGATGTGCATCAATTATAAGCTGGATTCCACCATCCCTCACCCTGCATTTGCAAGGACTCTGCCCTGTCCAACACAAGTTTTGTTTACAGTCATGAAATATTTTAACTGGGCTCATGTTGGCATCATTGCATCCCACGATGATATTTGGATGTACACAGCCAATGAGTTAGCAACTACACTCAGGAAACAGGGGCTACCTGTAGGCATTGTTACAACTGTGCATAAAGGAGAAAAAGGCATTGAAGAGACCTGGAACAAAATTAAAGAAGTTAATGACATTAAAAGTAAGTGCTTTGAGTCTCATTATTTTTTTTAAATTTAAAAAAAAATCTCCAGAGTAGGACTGCAATGTTATCCAATGGACATAGTTTGGAGAATGAAAATTTGAAGTAATTTAAGTCAAGCAGAATTTTAGCTCTGACCTTAACAGATTCAGGGCTTCACATATGAAACCTGTATTTCATATCCCCGCCAGACATAGGGACATTGACCACATGGCATTTTGCAGGAAAAGACACAGACTTTGGGACAGTCAAGTATGAACCAGAGGTTGAAACACAACACAGTATCTAATCTGAAATCTGTATATTTGGTGAAAGGGTGAATGTGTGGAGGTTGGGCATTGCTTATAACAGTGTGGTGTCCATCAGCTTAGGGCATGCAGAGAGAAAGCTTGAGTTTCATTGTCAATGACAACAATGACCACAACTACCCATCATGCTAACCCATGCCTCACTTCTGTCAAAATTTCTCTCCACTCCTTCTTTACAGCTCCAGAAAAGTGTACTTACTCACAACCTTCTTTACTAGGTGTTGCAGGCCTCCAGAGACTGAACAAAATGGGTGTGGCTCCCAGTTTCCTCAGCACATAACATTGGAACTTGACCTGAGAGAGTAATTCAGAAAGCTCTTTTGTTGAGTGGGGAGGGAGAGGGAGCTATTTTGTGTTGAAAAACCGAAATAGGTTAACAACACGCTCTGCTGTCCTTGTGTTCCAGTTATACTCCTGTGCATGCATTCTGTTCTCATCGGAGGGAAGGAACAGACCACCTTACTCACAAAAGCTCTGGAAATGGGACTAGCAGATGGAAGATACATCTTTGTTCCATATGACACTTTACTGTACAGTCTTCCTTACCAAAACAACTCATTCAATGTCTTTGACAATGACAGCAAGCTCCGGGAAGCATATGATGCTGTGCTGACTATCACACTGGAGTCTGGAGAAAAGACTTTCTATGATGCATTCAGAGAGGCTAAAGAAAGTGGTGAAATAACCAGGGATTTGGAAGCCACACAGGTAAATATTCTTTTTCTTGGGCTTTTGTGGGACCTGTCTACAGAAAGTACGAGACAAGCAATAGTTATGGAGAAAGTATAAGGGAGAGTCAACCTATACCGCACACTTTCATTTTGAGAAAAATATGGTGAAATTTGAATATGGTCTGCTTTACTTTGGAAAAAATAATTTCTCCCAGATGCCTGGCATAACTCAGTTGGTTCAATTTACATAATCATGCTGGAAATTTCAGAGAAAGGGTTTGTGTCTCTGAGCTTTTCAGATTTGGTTTGCTATAGGCTCAAGTAGAAAAGATGTTTCTTAAGGTGGATAAAGTCTATGGAGTTTGTAAGAGACAAAAATAAGATGTTCGTATGCCTGAGAATTTGAGAGGATGAGACAGACTAACGAAATACTGAATGATTCTAGAGGGAAATGCTTAAGATCCTTGCTGCCTCATTCTTCTTACCTCTATAGTCAAAGTTATTCCTTGTCAGCATAATTATCTAAATGTCACCAGTAGCCTGTTAAAAACCAAATCAGTTGCTACTTTGTAGATATTTACAAGAAGAATTGGGGAATGTCATACTGGTGAAGAGATGCAGGATTCAGCTGAGCTAATCTTCAAATCTCCCTATGACCTTTCAAAAAATTACAAGTATTTTCAAGACATGATTTAAGGCATAGATGTTTACTTTAGAAGGGGATGAATCATGCCATGAAAGCATTCATTTCCTTCCCTTCACTATTATGAGAGCCTAGGTTAACTATGTTGAATTTCAGGTTCTTCATTGTAGATATCTACATCTGATCAATAAATCCCACCACAAATGTCAGATTCTGTGGCTACCAACAGCACTCCTCATTTTTCTCAAAGGCATACGGCTATAAATCTCTTCATCTATCAACTGTGAATGACCATACGATTACAAAAGTCAACATTTGTGTTAAAGGTTCCTAAATCAAGTCTGGCAGGGAAGGGAGCAATGCAAAGAGAAAAGACTCTGTCACCTGAGAAGACAAGTTTTCTGTGGCTCCACTTTGGGACTTTTAGGTCTCAGGAAAGAATATTGTTCTGACAGCGAGGACTGATCCTTTTGGCATGTCACTTTTTCTGTCTGGGCAAGGGAGGGAGGCAAGCCTCTGACATTAAACTTCTATTTGTAGAATATGCTTTAGTGTAGTGTTCTGAGGCAGGTTATGGTATATTTCAGCTGAACATCAGGCTCAGTGTCTTGACTTTTCCCGTCCTAAAGCAATTTTGCATAATTTAAAAAATATTTTGAAATTGCATTCTGGGAAGCAGCCATAGAAAAGACAGATATTCAAAGTCATGCATATATTGAGTCTATCCAGAACTACCTCTGACCTAAGATTCTTCAAACCCTTACTCTGTGAGCCTTAATGTTCAAGTATCTCAGTACTTGAGTTTGCAAATTAGCCAGTGGGACAATATTTTACTACAAATCTCAAACTGGAGGTTAGGAGCAGTACATCCCGACTTCAATTTCTCCATATATTTTTAGGTTTCTCCACTCTTTGGAACGATCTATGATGCTATTTACTTCATGGCAATGGCTATAGACAGCGCTCGGAGGAATGGAATCAGAGCCTCAGGAGCTAACATAGCTGAGCACACCAAAAACATCAGTTTCCCTGGATTTAGTCACTGGGTGGAGACAGACAGCTGTGGGAAGGGGCTGAGCAACTATGTGATACTGGACACAGATGGTCATGGGAACCAGCTTTTCCCAACCCACTTGCTGGACTTGTCGTCAGACTCTGTATTGTCTCTAGGCCAGGCCATTCACTTTCCCAATGAAGTTCCACCCAAGCCTGACTCCAGCTGTTGGTTTGATCCAGATGTTCTGTGCACTGAAGGTAAGGAAAAAAACACTGAACAAAAGGATCAAATGGCATTTAGTCTCATTTCTTTCATCTTTTCTCTCACTCCAGGTGGTTACCCCTTTAAATTAGAACTCCCAAACAAGAAAAGTCTAAAATCAAGATATTATTATACTAATGCCTAGTCATCATGCTGTTTGTAATGGGAATCATATGCAGAGATACTACTGTTGATCCATAAGATTCTCTTATTGCCCTTTGGGTCATAGAATCAAAGAATAATTACAGTGGGAAAAGACCTTTAAGAGCATTAAGTCCAACTGTTAACCCAGCACTTTCAGGTCCACCACTAAACCATATCCCTGAACACCACATCTACATATTTTTTGAGCAATTCCAGGGACATGAATCCCACCACTTCCCTGGGCCAATTAGGTTGTTAGCACTGTTGTGTGCTCGAAAGGATTTTCTAACAGTCAACATCTACCTATTTTAATAGTAACCATTATATACCAGAGACTCCACCCAGTGCTGTGTCCCTGTCCTTCCGAGGGACAGGACACTAAGAGGATTTGCCTTGCAGACAGCCTAGGAGAGTTGCACAACAGCCCTCACCATCTCTTCTGTTAACCCCAGCTTTTTTATCCAGTTGTGGCTTTAAGGACAACAGAGCTCACATCTTTGAGAAAAAATGATAATCATTACACAGAATAATCTGAGTTACTGTAGACAACAGAGGTACTAATTGAAGGCTTGGAGATATCTGTACTGCTTCCTGGGCTTGTAAGCTTAGGCACCTGTTTTACTTATTGTTTTTTTCATTTGAGGCAACTCTGGTGCAGTTTCAAAATTCACGGGGAAGCCAAAATCTCAGGATAGGATGCTTATCCTCCTCTTGACATATTTACTTATCACACTAAGCATTTACACCTACTGCTCTAGGATATGACTTAAACAGACAAAATTAACCACACTTACAGAATACTTCTTTCAGTAGCTGAGGAAAACATTCCCCTTGGCCAGATATAGCTGGTTTAAATCAGTATCACTCTATGAAAATTGAAGATATATAGATCTTACAGCAACTGGCAAGCTATAGAAGAGATAACTATAATACTATCATATATCTAATTTTGGACTTCCACTAGGAAGGATGTAGCAATTGCCATCCCTTTGCAGTCTATGAAAAAGCCCCACTGATTTTTGGAAAGACCTGATTTTATGTTCACACCTTTACAAAAGCAGAAAGCTCTAGGCATTTGTCAGAGAAACAGTACTTTTTCATTATTACTAATATTTTAGAGATTGAATTTTATGACTAGAAATAAATCCAGGCCTCACTCTGGCTTTTGTATGAAGTTAGATTTGGAGAGGGTTTGGATGTGAAGTTGTCAGGCTGCTGTGGTTCTAACTGCAGGTTAACCAGGAGAGGGGCTAAGTTGGTGTTCCCAGTACATGGGCATACACACACACACACACATGCTACAGACACAGCCACTCACTGACAGAGTAACACATACAGGAGAGCTGTGTGCTTATAGGCACCACACCCATAACAAGTATTGCTGTGTACCCATACATGGGTAACACAAATGGGCTGATCCTGTTCTTATGCACCACATAATTAGGCGCCAAACTTGCCACCAGATCTCACAGTCCCAATTCCTGCAGACTTACAGATGCATCCTCTAGTAGATGGTCCAAACCTAAATTCCTTCACAGCCAGCTGTCAAACCTTTCAGTCTCTGTAGGAGCTCCCTCCAGACTTGTGGTCTCTCATGGGTTGCAGGCTGCAGGACCTATCTTACTTGTTAGCTTAATGCAAAGTCTGTAAACATCACATACAGTCAGACAGCACTCACCCAGGAAAAAAGGAAAAAAAGGAATAAGGGTGAAGAAGGTAGGAAAGATTGTGATGATCAGGTGTAGGGTTTGACTGGAAAAAATGCACAACATGGTTATGCATAAACAACATCTCCATCCTGTCCCATACCTGACCATTCCCAATCCACTCCATCCCTCCCTTTCCCCATTTTTGCCTCTTCAGCTAAAGATCCTATAAGAAGTTTCACATAGTCCCACAGTTCCCTTAAAGAATCCCTTAATGACTCCCACGAGTTCCCTCAAGTATGCTCTAAGCTTGCTGTTTCCCATGAGCTCATGAAAACCTTGCTTTCACTTCTGATTAGTTAAAAAGTTCTGGTTGAGCTTTCTCAGAGCTTTGCATGGTTCCTGCAATGCCCCATTTATCAATGACATGAGCTTTCTGGTCTTTGTAGTGCCTTCCCTATCTCCCGTTCCTCAGGGTTTGTTTATCTGGGTGTTTATGTTTTCCTTCTCTTGTCCTTTCAGTGTCTCTTATTCACTTCAATGAATGTTGTGCTCTGACTAGCTCTCATTCTCATCTTATCAAATGCTATTTCAGTGAATGAAATTGAATGGACTTCGGATGTTTGCCAGCTGAGAAGTCTTCACATCTGTAATGATGTGAAACTTTTCCTCTACTTCAGCAAGGGACATGATCAGGGAGACACCCTTTGATATTCCTTGGTTTTCTGAACTGCTTTTCAAGTACCACATTGCATTAGGGTTCTCTAAAGAATGGCCAAGAACTTGTAGATTATTCTATGCAATGGTAACAAACAAAGTAATTTCTCTTGGAGTCTTTCTCAACAAAAGGAGATTTGTTCAGCCAGTAGTCTCTGGGGGCTACACGAGGCAGTTTAGGAGACAGGACCAGTGAAAAACCCAATTGAATACAAAAGACAGCATTTACAAACTCCAAACTATTCCTACCACACTGTGATCTTGGTTAGAGATTCTCTCTGGAAATGTTAGAAGGCCATGCAGAGATGTGAGACTTTCTTATCTTCATCACTGGTTTGCCCAGCAAGAAAACCAATCCAGAGCCCTGTGGCTGGGCTATTCAAAGCTCGCTCTCTTTAAAACCAAGTTTTTTAGCTGGTGATCAGAGCACTAGATTTACTGCAAGTGTGCCTCTAAGCTGATCCAGTCCCTTCTGTTCCATGTATTTAGCATTGTTCAAGACCTTTATGTGATGTGTTCTAGCTTTGAATTTATATCAGTCCAGTCAGAGAGAGACATTTTGGCAGCTCCCTTGCATGCCTGGGATGAACATTGGGTTGCTGTCACCTTTTCATATGGGGACCACAACAATCTGACTTTGTCCATGCATGAAGAACAAAGGGTGTCCTCCAAGCCAGCTTGGTGTGGTTTTGCTCATTCCTGTGCTTAAGGTCAGCACCTTCTGGACAAAGCTGTCTGTGTCTCCGTTGCACTTTGGTGAAGTGATACCTTGCTCTACATCCACACTGTCTGCAAAGTGGAGAAATGGGCGTGAACCATACACTCCGTGGTGCATGGATTTCTCTCAGATGAAGGTATCCAGGGCTAGATCCAGTCCAGAGCATGAAAACAGAGTGACTTCTTTTATAGAATCATAACAACATAGAATCACAGAATGGTTAGTGTTGGCAAAGATTTTCAAATATTACCAAGTTCAAACCTCCCTTTATGGGTAGGAACAGCTTTCACTAAAATCATAAAATATTTTGGATTGGGAGGGACCTTTCAAGGTCGTCTAGTCCAACCCCACACTAGACCAGATTGCTCAAAGCCCCATTAAGCCTGATCTTTAACACTTCCAGGGATGGAGCAGCCACAGCTTCTGTGGGCAACCCATTCCTGCATATATGTGAGGACAATAAGGAACTGGGTATCTAGGTTGAAGCAGGAAAATTTCAGCTAAAATGCTCTGTCTTTTCTGAAATGGACACCAATTTTCCAAAATGCCTTCAGCTTTCCCTGGGAAGCTCTAGGTTTCAATGCTTGCAGATAGGCCTGTGATATAGATACAAGTGTGACAGTGATGAACCTTATATCAACCCAAATTTCTCCATGTTTGTTTGTGTTTATAGATTTCTGAATACAAAGAGAATAAAACAGAAAAATCAGAAAGCAGGAGAGACAGACATAGCAAACAACTCCCACCGGAATTCAGCTCATCCACTCATGTCAGCTGCCCTTAGCTCTCTAGTAAACACTCTCATAAGCAAAGTATCTGTCTCCAGTACTTTCTGTCAATGGACGTGTTTAGGAGAACATCAGCCTTCTGCTCCTACTCTTCTGCTTTATTCAACATTGGAAATCTGTAACAGAGAATGGAAAATTCCAGATGGGCCAGTGACTCCCACTGGCTATCAGTTTGGTACCACAGGATAAAGACTTTTCACTGTTTCAGTTCCTGGAGAGAAATACATCAAATTTAAAAAGTCATGAACTTTGCAGAAGCTTTCTCTAAAATGTAATACTTTCTAATGAGTCTAATCTATATTTACTTGAACAAAAACTATTTTTCCACTGATTCAGAGTGCTAGCTTTGGTTTAGGGAAAAAAAAAGTGCATGGAAATAAATAATCAGAGTAGTTGCAATCTCATGTAAACAATGTCAGTAAGTATTTGTGTATTCACAAATTAACATTGCATAAAAATTTTCTTCTGGCATTCTCCTGGCTGCATATTTGACTTTGTAATCTAATGGTCTGAAAATGAAATTTTTAATAATATTACCTAAATCAAAATGATTTTCTAATTCACTGATTCTTTTCCCCTCTTTTCATAGGGATTGAGCCTGCAGTCCTTATGTTGGGAGTGATGCTGATATTTGCTTTGATGTTGTGTGCTGTTGGCCTGGCTTCTCTCATCAGGTGAGATTTGAAGCACATAGAATCATAGAATCAACTAGGTTGGAAAAGACCTCTGAGATCATCGAGACCAACCTTTGACCTAACACCACCCTACCTACTAGACCATGGCACTAAGTGCCACATCCAGTCTTTTCTTAAACACCTCTAGAGACAGTGACTCTACCACCTCCCTGGGCAGCTTGTTCCAATGCCCAATCACCCTTTATATGAAGCTTCCTAATGTTTGACCTAAACCTCCCCTGGTGTAGCTTAAGGCTGTGCCCTCTTGTTCCTGGGTTGCCTGGGAAAGAGACCAATACCCACCTGGCTACTCCTTCCTTTCAGGCAGTGGTAGAGAGTGATAAGGTCTCCCTGAGCCTCCTCTTCTCCAGGTTAAGCAATCCCAGCTCTCTCAGCTACTCCTCACAGGTCTTGTGCTCCAGACCCTTCACCAGCCTTGTTGTCCTTCTCTGGACCTGCTTTAGCACCAAAATATCCTCCCTAAACTGAGAGGCCCAGAACTGGGCACAAGACTTGAGGTGCAGCCTCACCAGTGTCAACTAGAGAGGAAGAATTACTTCCCTGGTCCTGCTGGCCACAGTATTCCTGATACAGGCCAGGATGCCATTGGCCTTCTTAGCCGCCTGGGCGCACTACTGGCTCATGTTCAGTTCAAACATATTTGAGCTGGTGCCACTTTTAACTTCTGTGTGAGGCTTGCGTCTTAGCCAGCAGTTTAGACCATGTGCACAAAGCAGGTTTGATTGTGCTCTTTGCTCTCCAGCCACATATCTCTTCACACTTATGGTGGGTTGACCCTGACTACATGCCACCAAAGCCATTCTATCTCTCCCTTCCTCAGCTGGATAGGGGAAAGAAAATACAAAAAAAGACTTGTGGGTCAACATAAGGGCAGGAAGAGATCACTCACCAATTACCACAATGGCCAAAATAGACTTGACTTGGGGAAATTAAATTTATTCCCAATCAAATCAGAATAGAATAATAAGAAATAAAAACTAAAACACCTTCTCTCCACCTCTTCCTTCTTCTCAGGCTTCACTTTACTCCCAAATTCTCTCCGTTGTCTCCATCAGTGGCAAAGGGGCCAGGGAATGGGGACTGTGGTCAGTTTGTGACATGTGGTCTCTGCTGCTCCTTCCTCCTCAGAGGAAGCACTCCTCACATCCTTCCCCTGTTCCAGTGTGGAGTACCAGCCACAGGAGACAGTATTCTGTGAACATGTATCATATGAGTCCTTCCCATGGGTTGCAGTTCTTCATGAACTGCTTCAGCATGGGTCCCTTTCCATGGGCTGCAGTCCTTCAGGAACAGGCTGCTCCAGCATAGGTCCCCCACAGGGTCTCAAGTCCTGCCAGAAAACCTGCTCCAGCATTTGCTTCTCTCTCCATGGGTCTACAGGTCCTGCCACAAGTCTGCTCCACTGCAGGCCTCCCACAGGGTGGGTCACAGACTTCTTTGGACATCCCCCTGCTCTGGCATGGGATCCTTTATGGGCTGCAGAGGAATACCCTGCCTCACCAAGGTCTCTACCATGGGCTGCAGGGGAATCTCTCTTCTGTCACCTGGAGCATCTCGTCCCTCTCTTTCCTCCTTTATCCTGGTGCCTGCAAGGCTGTTTCTCTCACATATTCTCACTCATGTCTTTGGCTGAAGTTGCCCAGTTTGTGGGGTTTTTTTCCTTCTTCAGTGCCTTATCCCAGAGGTACTACCACTGTTGCTAATGGGCTTGACCAGCAGCAGGTCCATATTGGAGCCATCTGGCACTGGCTCCATCAAGGAAAATCCTCTCCATACAAGGGAAAAGATTCTAGCAGCTTCTCACAGAAGCCACCCCTATTGCCCCCCCACTACCAAACCCTTGCCACACAAAACCAATGCAACTTTATTAGGTGGCAGTGCTTGAGCAGTGTGGGCATTGGTTGTGTGTGCAGTTGTAGGAGAACCCATTTTACTCTTGATCCAGTCCAGGTGTGGCAGAAGATTGCAGTTTGCCTAAGGATTAGTTGGATGATGGGTCTGAAGCATTAGAAAGATGACTATCCCTTTGGAAGTGCAAAGGATTACATATGAACCAAAGACAGCAATCTGCTATGAGAATATGAGGGTGAAGACCAAATCTTTTCCTTACTCCAGGTCATTCTTGCCTGTGTCTAATACAACCATATTTCCTATGAAACATGCAAGGCTGACTCTCTGTATTTTCTCCATGTACTAAAGAGAAAGAAAATACTTCTGGAGAGGGTTTGGAGCACATATTTAAAATACCTCTTTATTATCAAGCTGATTCATTCTTTCTTTTGAACTGGAGTTCAGCTCCTTGATCATTCCTGCTGTATCTGTGTGCTGGTTTAAAGGTAAACCAGCAGGAGAAATGAACTCAACATGAAAGAGATTATAAGTCAGAGTTACAATTTAATAAAAATATTACAATAAATGCAATGATAAAAAGGAAAATTGGTTTTAACCCACAAACCCCAGAAGTATAACCCAGCACCCGCAGGCACAAACAGAATGGTGTTTGTTGGCCCCTGTGCTGAGACTCACATGGCTCCCCTGAGCCTAAAGTGAAAGGAAGGGGGAAAAAAAACCCTGTTGGTGCAGATGATGATCACAGTCTGGTTGAGAGTGGTGGTCTCCTCCTCTCGAGGTTCTGGTCCTCCTCTGGATCTGATGAGTGGTCCCAGAAGTCCCCAAACCCCAAGATTATATACCCTCAGGTTCAGGTGGGAATGCCCAGTACCTCCCCCAGGGCGGGGAGTTCCACAGTGAGTGATTTAACTCTGTGAGTCATGAGGTATTTTTGTAATTGTTGATGGCCCATTTGCAGACATGACCCCTCAGGCTGGGTGTGAAGGTGCCAACAACTTCCTGGAGGGGAATTATCACAGCTCTTATCTCACAGGCTTCTTTAACATCCATCTTACATCCTGAGGGGTCAGATGTGCCCTGGGCAGCTGCTGTAAATGGTCCATTGTTAACAGTTTATGAGAAATGACATAGAGGGTGTATATACAGCTTCGGTCACACCTACACAGTGATAAACTGGTTCCAGCTTCCAAACTAGGACAATATCTATTGTTCTGGGGATGGGATCCTTGGAGCAAATGCAGTAATCTTCTAGGAAAGCAACAGTTTCAAATAATTTCATGGGTCACACTTGTGTCTCAACTCTCTATCCAGGGTAGCAATGAGCCAGAATTTTTGGTTGGTCCAGAAGCTATAGGTTGCTCTTTGGCAAAGGACACTGTGGCCCATGCAGTAGTCTGTCTCTAATTAATGATGTCTACATGACTGAAATTACAGTGAAAAGAGACTGAAATTAGAAGGGATATTTATGCAGCAGCAATGTGTTCAGCAGAGAAGGGTTCCTAGATCGTTCCATCAAGCTTTGCCTCTCAAGTAATTCCCAAACATGTTTTTTCTGCACTGCTGAGTCATCCCTCTGAACCCAGAAGATACAAGGCCACCCAGCAAACAACACCTCAAGCAGCTCCCCCACTTTCAGCATACAGCTGCTTCTGATATAATTGCAGGCATTGAGGAGGTTGCCTCCATCCACCCACACTTTAAAAGCTGGCTCTATTTCCTGGCTACCAGCCTCTACAATTAAGTAAAAGACAATCTTTCTATCTACTCTGTTTGTAAGCTCTTCCACAAGTACCAGGCTGTGCTTGGGATTGCCATCTGCAAGGGAAGAAAAAAGTCCAGCATGACCCAGACAATAATTTTTATTAGGAAAGAGCATGTCTGGAACTAAATTTAAACCACTGCATGGTCTGAGTTTAAATGTGGAAGCTCTGGTCTTAGCTCCGCCAGAGATCTTCTGCATGACCTCAAATGAGTCACTTGACTCTCTGTGCTCAACTTTTGGCAGAGGGATGCTTTCCTCCATGCTTATGGGAAAGGATGTCATTGATCAAGCAAGGTTTTTCAGGTGGACCAGTGAAAGATACATAAGTGATAAGTTTTTTGCATTAATATATGTAAGTTAGGTGGCTTGGGACAGTGTGGTTAAAAAAAGATTATAAAGCCTGTGGTTACACAGCCAAGGTTCTGAGCTCCAGGAAGCTGTCCGTGCTCTTCTAAAATGCCCAAAGTGGTACATGGAGTGGAAAAATGAGCTGTGGTGATGTGGAGGTATTTTACTAATGGAGTCCTTCTGTGGCAGAGTTAGCAAAAGACATTCTATTGTCTGCCTTATCAAGAAAAGTCTTAGAAGAGTGCAGATCCAACATCTGCTGTAGTGTTAACAAAGTTGCTTAAACAGAAGAGTGACACTGAGGGCAATGGGGAGCTTTCCCTACTCTGCTCCTGCTTGTGGAGTTTTTGACTGTCTAATAGATATAGTCTGCTTTGTGCTCTGTGTGAGACCTTGATGTCCTTTGAAACAGTGGGTTCAAAATGATGAGGACTGATTTCATGTGCCATACTTCTCATCCCATGTAGCTTTTCCCTCTCTATAAGCTTGCTTAGTCTGTGCTTCATACCACATCATGCAACAATATAGAGACTCAGACAGTATATTTTGACAGTAACTTGTGTCCAGGCAGCTTTTATAAATTACCCACAACTCAGTTTCAGTTTCCAGGAAAGGCTGGTGTGCCTGAGAGTGGTTTGTTCACCAGCTAGACCAGTTGAACTAATGAAACCTATTTTTATCTCCTCGTGGAGTATGATTTGGGATATGACAAATAAAACCAAGCAAAACAAAATACGCATTACATACGCATCTGGTTAATATTTGTAATCAGGTTAAATCAAGTTGTCTCTTTGTGAAGAGACCTTGTGAGGTGATAGCTTTTGTAGTCTGTGAAATTACTAAATCTTGACTCAGGGGATTTCAGTCCAAGACAAGGCACTGTGCTTTGTCCGCTGCCTTCACCATTGCCACACCATTTTAGGCCTTAAAGACCATCACCCTAACAGTAAAGAATTTTTTCCTAATATCTAATCTAAACCTGCCCTCTTTCAGTTTGAAGCCATTCCCCTTTGTCCTGTCACTCCATGCCTTTGTTCAAAATTTCTCTCCAACTCTCTTGTAGCCCTTAAGGGGCTCTAAGATCTCCCTGGAACCTTCTCTTCTCCAGGGTGAGCAACCACAAATCTTTCAGTCTGTCACCACAGGAGAGGTGCTCCTGCCCTCTGATCATCTTTGTGGCCTTCTCTGGACCTTCTCCAACAGGTCCATGACCATCTTATGTTGGGGGTCCCAGAGCTGGATACAGTACTGCAGGTGGGGTCTGATACTGCAGGAAGCCAGATGTGGGAAATTCAGAGGGGGTGCAAACTGGTTACCTATCTAAAAATCCTAACTATGACCCTCCAAATTTTTTCAGACAGAGTATCTTGAACAATCAGCTTTTCAAGGGTCCAAACAAGATAATACTCACCTTGGATGACCTCATCTTCATCAACCCAGAGCTACATAGAAAGGTAAGTTCTTCTACTCATGAAAGTAATCTGATGAAACACTCTAAAACAGGTTTGCTGTCTGGTATTTTCATACCAATGAAACTTTGGGAAGGTCATTCACCTCTCCATATAATTTTCCCCTGCATATCAGAAAATTTCCCATATGCTGAGTGGCTTTGAGTCTCAGATTAGATGTCAGAGCTTTTATGAGGATATAAAATAGTAGTCTTGATTGTGTTTATTATAACTTCCAGGGCTTATTCTTTGTTCTTGAGGTTGGATGGTGTACCACAGTGCATGTCCATATAGATAAATCTTATCCTCCACAATAAAGTGTCTGCATTCAAACATAGTGGGAACCCAGTCAGTGCTGGCTCCTATCCAGTGCTCCTGGGAAATGATCCCATGATTTCCTTACCCAGAATTCTGAGGTCCATATCTAAAGGTTGTAGCTGTCTGGTACCTGCTTTCCTTGCCTTCCAGAGGCTGACCTTGGACAGTCTGACTGATGCAAACAGCATAGCTGTCAACAGCAAGAGCCTAAAATCCGTAACCCGTTCCTCTTCCCTGAAAAGCACAGTTGCCACCCATGAAACCTCCAATGTGGCTTTGTATGAGGTAGGTAGGGACTTTGTGCAACCTCCTTCCACTGCTTCTGTTTACTGAACTGCTCAGGTGGGAAAGTCTTGGGCTACAGTAATGTGGGACCCAGAATGGGAATTCTGTGAGCAGACCTTAAGCATGAAAATAAGTTAATCCCAAGCATGTGCTTACCAGTGTTTAAAGTAAGTAAAGGCTGGGGTACTCTACTCCAACCCTCACCCTGACACTTGGAGTCATGTGAAATGATGATATTCAATATCCATATTGATGTTGGTCTGGTCCATGTTAGAGAAGTCACCACCCAAAGGCACCATGAAGAACCTTTCTTACAAGACAGTCTTTAGCTGGTGACATCTCTAATAAGGAACTTTCTTACACGATGGGATACAAATACACAAATAAAGACTCCCAAATTTCCCTTTGTGCCACTAGGACTTAAGCAGAGGCAATGGCCACAAAAATTCATACTATCTGTCAGTTCTTTCCTGAAAATACAGGTTTTTGAAAAAATGGCATGGTAACTTTATCAGAAGAGGAGCAAAATATACTAGGTCCATCATTAATGACAGAAAAAGATCTGTCCAGAGTTGCTTTCTTATTTAATCCATTTATCATTTTTATCTGATACTAACACGCTTTCCAGACATGAAGTTCTAATCCAGGTGGGAGTCCTGCCTCAGCCTTCTTTTGAGGATTTGTGTTTATATTCTTATTTGGGTGCAGTGTAGAGAGAATCTACTGCCAAGAATGTTAAAAATCCCTAACCACTTTGAAAATTAATCATCTGAAATTCAGACCAATGCTAGCTGTTGCTCAGAGACTTGCTCTATCATTCACCTACCTGTATTGTGATTAGGGGACTGGAACATCTCTGTTACAAGGAGAGGCTGAGGGAGTTGAACTTGTTGAGGTTTGAGAATAGATGGCAGAGAGGGGACCTCATCAATTTATACAGATATCTGAAGGGAGGGTATCAAGAGGATGAATCCAGGCTCTTCTTTGTGGTGCTGAGCAATAGGATAAGCGAAAACAGGTAGAAACTGTTTCACAGGAAATTCCATTTCAATATGAGGATGAACTTCTTTAGTCTCTGGTTTACTGAGCACTGGAAGAGGTTGTCCAGAAAGGTTGTGGAGTCTCCCTCACTGGAGATATTCAGCAACCATCTGGACACAGTCCTGTGCAATGTGCTCTAGGATGACTATGCTTGAACATGGAGATTGGACTAGATGGTCCATCAGTGGTTTCTTGCACCCTTACTCATTCTGTGATTCTGTGATTGTGGACAGGGAGACTGGGTGTGGCTGAAAAAATTTGAGATGGGAGAGATTCATAACCTGAGACAAAGCTCCACTGGCATCTTAAGGAAGGTAGGAACAGGGGATGAAGAGATGTGGAGGGAAGGTTTCCCAGGGGCGTTTTGCGGTATCAGAGTGTTCTTATTCTCTTTGTCTCCTGTTTATCCATTGAATCATGTGTCAATGAGTCTTGTCCAGTGAAATCTGGTAGAATGGAGCATGCGTGACTGCATCTGCCAAACTTGCCAATGATCCATATGTCACAGTTAGCAGTTTGCAAAACCCCACCCAGGACCTGCCACTTCAAAGCTGGTACAATGCTAAATGCACAAGGAATCCTCCAAGTGACTTTGCTTGCAAAGGCAGAGTGCTTTGAGGGAACTCATCCCTATGCAGCATGAGGCACTGGTAGACATTTTTGTGTGTTCTATGTTGACAGTGTGATACAGACGCAGTTTTGCATTTCTCTGGTATTTGAGTCTCCACTTAAGATGCCTGTTAGCACTTTAATTTTAGTCTTCAATTTTGTTATGATTACTAAATGACAAGAAAACATTTATTTTCCAAATCCAAGGCCATTTGTTTTTGACATCTATTGCTAACATAGCAGTGGCATTTTTATGCATACAAATACAACAAATTTAACAGGGCATGTCTCCAAAGGCACTGTTGATGGATAACTTTGGATTCCCTAGGTATGTTATTGCTTTCCAGATCAGACAAGACCCAGAACAAGATGACACCTGCAGAACTCAATCTACCCTAGCAAAGCCATTTTGGCCAAGTGAAAGATTCAAACTGACTTGTCTAAAAGGAGAACAAATTTCTGTTCAGTTTGCTTTTGCTATCTTGCTTTCCTTGTCTTAATGGATAGTCAAAGAAAAGCAAAGCTTGAAAAGAGTACTGAGTAGATGAAAACAAGCATCAAAAATGTTGTTTGCTTCCCCCTCCTTGTATGAGAGGCTGCTTGGAAGTACAAAAGTGATAAGGACATCTAATGATATCAAGGAGCTTCTGAGCAGGTGGCTGGCTGACTTTGTCTCTCTAATTCACTGTCTTGTTTAGATGAAAGATCTGCGCCATGAAAATGTGAATCTGTTCCTGGGCTTTTTCTCTGACTGTGGCATCTTTGCCATAGTGACGGAGTACTGCTCCCGAGGAAGCCTGGAGGACTTGCTGAGAAATGAAGATATGAAACTGGACTGGATGTTCAAGTCCTCTCTTGTGATGGATCTAATTAAAGTAAATCCGTTGCTCCTGCTGAGGCACGATCTGCATGAGACTTTTATGTTGATGAAGCTATTTCATCTAGAACTTTGGGATTTTTATAGTAATGCAAGAAAACCAATGTGAATGTAATTATACTGGTAAACAGGGTCTGTGGAGACCTGTTATCCTTATTTTGTTACCATCTGAGAGAAGCACTATTTGGGGTAATAGGACTACAGTCATGCAGCAGGACAAGAGGTTAAAACTGCACATCAGGCTGCAGCCAATCACCTAGAACAAAGAATTTTGGGACAAATTTGTACTTTTCAAAGGTCCTTTCTTGTTATAAATCAGAAATGCATCTACCATAGAACCAAACAGTGACTCTCCCCTGCCACAGGTTGGCTGTACCTCTGGTCATTTCAGCAGATTGTTCACACACTTGCAGTCATAGCCTATGTGTTTTCAACCCCTAATGGTAAACTACTAATCTGGGACAGGTGGCTTCCAGAGGGTAGACTGCTAGAACTGTTCTTGCAGCCTGTGATCCACCTTCTGAACCTCCTTGAGGGAGCTGCAGAAGGGCATCCAGTTCTTCATGGCTTCCTTTGACCTAACCATCAGGGACCTCTTGTGGCCACTTTCTTACTCTTGCCTAAAAGTAGAACTTACGAGTGCAATGAGTCCTAGGGCCACAGAGGGAGGCATCTGACTATTCCTAAAGCTGTCAGACCTTCCTAGCATTATTTTAGGATGCAGACAACCTAGTTTATGTTCCAAATCCATTTCTGAACCTCTACCATGGTTTAATGGTTTGATCATGACTGCATTTGACATAAAGTCAATGCTGTGTCTAATGCCATCTAATGGTGACAATTGGTGTCTCTAAATGCTGATTAATAATATGAATCCTAAGGAACAACCTCAATTTTCTCTGTGTTTCATAGGGAATTAGATATTTGCATCACCGAGATTTTGCCCATGGACGTCTCAAGTCTCGTAACTGTGTTGTGGATGGCCGGTTTGTGCTGAAAATCACTGACTATGGTTATAATGAGCTCTTAGAAGCACAGAAATGCCCCTATGTTCAGCCATCCCCAGAAGGTAGGTGTTATGATGAAATACTATTTTTTGAAATATTTGTCCATCAATTTAACAGATATTGGCCCTAATACAAGTTCAGACCAGTGGTCACATAAGAATTTACTTGCCCAATCGCACAACATCTAGTTTTCTGTATACCATTGCTATAGGAAAGGATAAGCTAATTTTTTTAAGACTTCCTGAAAATGAAGTGAGTAGCAGAGTGTCATGATAAGGAAATCAGGTTTTATTGTAAGCAGTGATAGAATTTCAGCTTGTTGCAGATGGAGAAGGATTCAATCACCCCTGAAATCTTACCAGTACTGAATTTCTGTGATCTGTAGAATTGGATCCATATTGCTAGACCCAACCCTATATTTGGAGTTTTATGTTAACCCACATGTAAAGAGCCTCTTTTTGTTAAAAGAAACTATCTGAAACACAAAATTATGCAGGTGTCTTTGAAAAAGATCCTCTAAGATCCTCTTCATGGCAATTACCAAAGGCTGCCACATGAGATTCCCACCACTTAGGAAGAGCATCTAATTGGACTAGGTTTGGAGACTTTGACAGGATTTCTTTCACCTACCCATTGTCTTGGAATTCCTCTGGTATCCCAGTTTATTCTTGAAACACCGTTTCAAGTAGTAGGTAGTGTTTTGATCCTTCTGTTGTGGGATGGGATGTCTGCACATTTCCAGTATCTTGGATAGGGCAGTTACCAGAGAGAAGATCTTCTTCTCATCCCTTACAGAAGTTAAATGTATTTGCAGTAGTTGAAATGTTCATTATATCCATTACTCAGGACAGTTACCAGGGTAACAAGATCACAGTTTGAGGATTCATTTCTTGATGAGGCTGGACATGTTTTACAAATGTATTTTTCATCAATTGAACTATTGGATTACAAAGGCTGATTGTGCTTCAGATTGTCACAAACTGCTTTTGCAGAAACTATTTTCATCTAAGAAGTACTACAGAAAATGTGTTATTAATTGTTGCTTTTTAAAAGAGCAACAGTAAGAAATCCAGGCTTACGTGTCAATGTTTTTTCTCAGGTATGTTTTCAATCAAAAAAAAAAAGTTAAGCTTCTGGCAATGGTGAGGTGACTTCTTATGCTGAAGTTCAGGGCTGGTGTTATATGATAAAAACTGTTGGTATAGAACTTTTTTTTTTAATGTAGAGTGAAATTTGAAAAATTCCATTTTTGGTCAGGATGGAAGTTTAATATTTCTAACACATCACAAGAAGTGAAAGATTTGGTCCAGTAAATAATGAAGTACTTTCCAAATTTCCCTCAAATAACTGAAATAAGTTATTCCTTTAAGCACTTACTTTGCAAGAGTCTGAGCTCAAGTGTAAGAAACGTGATGCTCTGGATTTTTCAGAATTGCTCTGGACAGCTCCTGAGTTACTGAGGGACCCAGACATGAGCAGAAAAGGCACATTCAAAGGGGACATTTACAGCTTTGCAATTATCCTACAAGAAGTGGTTGCTCGAGGTCCACCATACTGCACATCAGAACTCTCAGCTGAAGGTAGGCAACTACAACAATATGTTTTTAAGGCTTTGCACAGAGCACTCACATAAGGTCTGGCCAAGCCCCTTGGTTAAAACATTAACAGGGAAATAGTGTATCAATCTGATGACCCTTCTTAGTGACAAAAGATGGTTTTCAACCAAACACCTATAATAAACATCAAAATGTGTAGTTCTTATCACAGCCTTGGAACATGTCTCATCAATGCTATCAGTAGTGTTGGGACTCTGAGTACCACTCAAGACGCTTTCAGGACTGGCCTGAGTCAGGTCTCTGCGGCATCTCCAGTTCCTTGGACAAACTCTGACTCTTCATCACAGTATGGTGTGAAATCTGATGGCAGAGTTTTCCACAGCTTAGAAACTCCTTAGCTTCCCACTCATAATCCCATTTTTGTGCATCATGAGAGTTGAAGTTTTGAGCTGGACCCCTTGCCAACATCCTATTTTATCCATCTACCCATGTATTTTTCCTCAATTCTTCCACATTTAAAAAGGTTCTTACTGCAACAGATATCAAAGTGATATGTCATGAACCTTTTACTTACATGTAAAATGACTTCTACCAGAAATAGCAGAGATGAGCTCCTCAGGAACTGTTCATTGGTGTAACCATGTTGTGCTTGCATGAAAAGAGTAAAGTCACTAGAGTCTGAGTCAGGTCACAAGCACTTGAACAGGGAGGGAGTGAGAATAGTGTACTGAGCTGATTTCAGTGACAGCCCATTCTCAACACATTTTAAGCGGAGTAGTCACCACGTGGGGTATGGCCATTCAGCATCTGACAGTTCAGTACCGTAAAAAATGAGGCCCTGACCTTGCTGCACCTGAAGATGCTGCAACAATGCAATGACAATGATGATTATGATATATCCCACTCTAAATCAGAGCTGGACCTATAATGTAGCCTACAATGTAATTAGCTGTTTTCCCCTACCTAGTGCCCCTGTAGAATCTCCAGCAAATGTTGAACATAGCTCAGTCCAGTTTCCTAGCCTCATAAAATGATGGATCTCTACTCATTGCATCTTAGTCCTCAAGGAGCTTTCACTTATGGTGTGAACTTTGAAACAATATGGGGAAGGTATTTCGCCTTGGCTGCCCCTTGATTTATTTGAGCCAGGTGCTTTGATTAGTTCATTTGGTGGAGACTGGTGGGATGAGCCAAAAAGCTTTAAAGTAAACTCACAACACTGAAAAGCTTTGAGTACTCACAGCAACAGCTGTGGAAATGCAGGGCTCCTGCCAGACAGGGTGGTTTTCAGTTCATTTGACTGCTCTACACTACTCAAAATGAAGCTTTAAAATACAATAACTTTGGTGCGCGTTTTTTTCAGGGACTGACTTCTCAGGGTTTGAAAGCCCAAGCCCAGTTCCTTGTTAGTCTCATTCCACCTCTAGATAGGGCGTGATTTCCCAGAAACTGTGTTGAACACAAAGTTTTCCCCTTAATATAGTTTCCACTGTCTCCATTCCAATAACCTCCTACGTGCCTGTTCCCTCTTAACCATGAAGCGTCAGAGGCTGATATCCTTCCTGTCTGGGCTTATCCATGAACCTCTGCTGTTTTATAAAACTGCAAATCCTAGTGGAGGGAGTCAGAGGGAAGTTCATTAAATACAAGCCTGCAGGCTCACACATCTGTCTGTCACACATCCTTCTCCCATCCAGCCACTTTATTGCCCATAACCTGGTTCTCCAGGGACAAGAAGGCAGATGAATCTCTTTTAAATCCTTCAAGATACATTTGACACAGGAAAGCAGAAAGCTCCAGCTTCATTTGACACAGGCATTGGTTGCTGAGGAGTAACGTAATGGCTGAATAAGCAAGCAAGGGACAGGTGAAAAGGTCCATGTCCTTTGCCCTTATGAAGAGCCTCCATCTCACAATGTGCTTCCCATCTTTCTCTTTGTCACAGAAATTATAAAGAAAGTGAAGAAGCCCCCTCCCCTGTGCCGCCCAAACATAGCCCCTGAGGTGGCCCCCCTGACATGCCTCCAGGTAATGAAGCAATGCTGGGCTGAAGCCCCTGAACGGCGCCCAACCTTTGAGGAGGTATTTCTTAAGGTCGGTGAATAGAGCAGCAGGTGTAATTCCGTTGTTTGTATTTGGCAGGGAAGTGTTTTGGTGTTTTTAGCTTTTTTTCTTTAACTGGGTTATTGAAGAATGAAAATGTTGCAGAGCCCTAGACTTGTTCTGACCTTAGGGTGGTGAAGCAGCCTGGACATGGGCTTGATGTCTTCAAATTTGCAGTGCACCTACACAGATGGTCTCACGGAGATCAATGATATGTAAAATATGATAGCATCTTCATATCTCTCTATATAAATATATGTATATTTATATTTTTAAATGTTTAAAAGGTGAATAAAAGGAAAATTTACCAAAGTCTGTTAAACACAAAGATGCAATGTTTGGCACAGGAGATCTCTCAACTCCAGATTGTCAGAGGCTGGGAGTACATCCCAGGGAAATATGACTGAACCTGAGCCCTGTTAAAACAGCTTTCCCAAACATCTGTTACTGGCCAGTCTCATGGAGAGGTACTGGCCAAATAAACCCCTTTCTGATCAAGCAGAGCAATTCCTATGTTCTTATAAGGGCATAAAATCATAGAATTGTTAATATTGGAAAACACATTTAAGGTCATCAAGTCCAACCATCAACAGAGCACCACCACCATGTTCACCACTAAACCATATCCTCAGGGGTTACAAGTTTTGTGAACACTCCAGGGATAGTGACTCTACCAGTTCCCTGACCAGTCTGTTCCAATGCTTTACAACTCTTTATGTGAAAAAAATACCTAATATCTAATCTGAACCTTCCTTGGCACAACTCAAGGCCATTTCCTCAAGCCGAGTAAACAATTATCCATAATTTTTAACTTTTGGTTCTATAAAGCTGGGAATAATTTTAGACATAGTGACTCCTCTGTTGCATCTAAGGCAGCTGCAGGAGCCACAAATTATCCAAACATTCTAGAAGTTCAGCTTCAGTCAGGAGGAGAAACGACAGCTCAATGAAGAATTGGGAATGAAGGTGGCAGTACACATATGTGCCAGTGTGCAAAGGTGAATTTAAATCCAGTAACGTGCAAGCAGGTTGTAAGTGTTGCTGATACCCTGAACTCTGTACTTCTGAATGCCAAGATTTACAAGTTACCCTAAAGATTGGCCATGTGATAAATAGGCTTGAAAGCCTGCAGCCTGATAAGACTCCATAACAATATATATGCTGACAATTAGTATAAGGTGATGTTTCACCTAATTCAGTGAAAGTCCATAGAGGAGCATCATGCTCCAGGGCAGCTTCCATAGTTATTGATGCAAATTCACCTTCTTTGATGTTTATTGTTGATCTCTTGCCATTGATAAAACCAGTCTTTAGTACTGACTGTTTAAAAGGAATGTTTGCATTTTGTTCCTTTCCAAACTTAGAGTGCCACAATGGTGTAATGAGATGGACAAATAACTCTTCACTTTGATTTTCCAGTTCAAAACCATCAACAAAGGGAAAAAGACCAATATCATTGACTCAATGCTCAGGATGCTTGAGCAGTACTCAAGCAACCTGGAAGATTTAATCAGGGAGCGGACTGAAGAGCTAGAGATTGAAAAACAGAAGACAGAAAAACTACTGTCACAAATGCTTCCCCCGTAAGTACTGGTCTTTTAAGTGGTATAAAAGTACTCCAAACCAAACCAAAAATCCCCAAACCAAATGGCCCATAGCTAGACTGGATAAAATTCTTCCCCAGTTGTGAGCAATAATGTACAGCTGGCCTCCAATTTTGGCAAGTGCCTTCCAGTGAAAGTAAGAAACTTTAATCCATGCTTCTTACAGCCATATAGAACTTTCTGTTTAGCAAAAGATCTTCTGAAAATGTAGGAAAAAAGAGTCTTAGCTCTTGGGCATGCAGTAGAAAAGGGTTTGTTTCCTGCCATCTTTTCTAATGTTGTTATTCCAGATCAGTGGCAGAAGCCCTCAAGACTGGTGGCACTGTGGAGCCAGAGTATTTTGACCAGGTGACTATCTACTTCAGTGACATTGTAGGCTTCACATCCATTTCAGCCCTCAGTGAGCCCATTGAAGTAGTTGATCTTCTGAATGACCTTTACACACTGTTTGATGCTGTTCTTGGAAATCATGATGTTTACAAGGTGAGGAGTAATTTTAGTCTATGTCTCTGTTACATATTTTTCTACTTACTGATTGATTGATTGATTGATTGTGGTGGTATTTGCTAGGTGGAGACAATTGGTGATGCCTACATGGTTGCTTCTGGGCTCCCAAAACGGAATGGAAACAAGCATGCAGCTGAGATAGCCAACATGTCTTTGGACATCCTCAGCTCAGTAGGAACATTCAAGATGAGGCACATGCCAGACATTCCCCTCAGGATACGAATTGGGCTGCACACAGGTAGGCAGCAACACCCACCTGCACCTCAACATTGAAGAACTCCTTTTCAATTGTATTTCCAATTTGGAATGCTTTCTTCATGGCTGCCCCCCAAAAAACACTGTTACAAGACACTTTCAAATCTTCCATATCAATGAGGGCATTAAAATGGAAACAAAAAGCTGAAGAGTTTGTGGAGGAAAATGGTTTAGTATCATTTCAGAGAGAGATTGTGTACTCTGTCCCAGTCAGGAACTACCTCAGACATCTTAGTCACAAAGGTTTCATTGTAAGGATACCTGTTTAACTCAGCAATGGGAGATGGAGACACCCAGTGATGTCTTTGTAACTCTGTTCTGAAATGAAAAAGCACAGAAAAACTGGCATATAAAGTGAGAGAATAAAAAGATTGGAGATATTTATTACAGGCAGGGCATGCTGGAAGAAAAATGTGATGCAGCTCTTAAGAAGAAGTTATGTTATAAAAAAAAATTATCTCTAATGCAGAAGTTCATAATATAGAAAAGCAGCTTGTTTGAAGAGAAATGAAGTTCCTTTTATTATATATCTACAAAACATAATTAAACTCCAAAATAAAACAGAAAATCCAAGTAAGTCTGCAGTTATATAAGCAAAAGTATGACTTTAAATGTAGGAAAATACATCTGCTATTACCATAGAGTCAATATTTTTTTCAAGATATATGAACCTTCATAATTTTATACATTTTGTAGTAATACGTTAATAGATTTTTCCCAGCTGTTTGTCACCCAACTTCTTGCCTCTTCCTCTAAAGTATTAGGTACTGCCAATTGTGTGAAACCAATCAATGAAAAAGACTGCACAGGAGTCTGAACCAATATTACAGGAAGTTTAATCCTCCTACCTATCTGATAATGTCCAAATTTCTTTAGCCTTGGCATGGAAGCATTTTACAGGTCTCAGTATTCTGGTTCCTGTTGAACCTATTGGGACTCAGAAGCAGAGGAAAGGGAGTATCTCACCCAGAGCATCCCAAGAACAGAGATGTGACTCAAGCAGAGTTAAAATCACTATTTCATATCTCCTAGACCTTGCAAGATCTTTCTTTGGGTTATCTCTTAAAACTCATCTCCCTGCTGTTTTCTTCAAAGTTTTGGAGCCTTAGCTGGCCTTTCACAGAAGTCAAAAGTGTTAAAGGAATGATTGCAAGAGCACAGTGTGTTTTATACTCTGTCTGAAATTAAATAAGACTATGGCCCCAGCTTGTCTTGCCCAGAGAAGGAGTCCCTGGAGCATTAGCAGCATATTTTCAACATGGAAAGAGGTAAATTTGGTGGGCAACATCTGCTGTTGATGCAGTTCTGCAATGTTTATCCCATATAGTCTGCCAAAAAATCTATCCCTACGTGGTGTGGACAGGGGGTAGTTATACTTTTTCTTGGTTTTATGAACTCTGGTTATCTTGAAAGCAGAGTTGCTAAGAATTGTTGTATTGGATGTGAGAAGAGGGAGAGGTCTTGGTGACTTCTTTTTAAAACAGCAGAAGTAAGATTTTGTTTTGCACAGATCTGGCAGCATTGTACTATCATGGGAGCAGACACAAATCTGTGTTCCAAAGCAAACCAGCTCCTTGACCCACTGAGCTGACAGCAGAGTTTGATTAACCCCAGACCCCATTTCTCCTGAGAAAAGAAGCATGAGAAGGGAATCATCAGCATCATGAAAGCATTGAGGAAGTGCCTGGGGGAGAGGAGAACTTGACTGACACTTGCACTCTACTGGGAAGGATGGAGAATAGGTATCTTGGTTTGATACAATTTGGAGGGGTGGAGACCTTGGACGGAAATCCCCTTCCTCTGATTCAATACCCCTGGTTGCCTCCACTAGAGAGAGAGAGATATCAGATATGCCTGGATGCAAGTGAAAAAAGAATAGCCTTTTACCAAGATGAATCCTAAACAACAATACTGATAAAACTGAGTTAATCTAACCAGAAAAATTCCCAAGCTCCCACACGTCAGACTGAAATGAGATGGCAGCCAGCCTCCTCTGACCCGTTAAAACCTGGCAGGAATGGTTTGGAGGGTCAGGGCTAGAGTGAGGCTGCAGTGATGGCACAGGCAGTTGGAGCAGGGCTGTGAACCCCCAGGCGACTGGAAGGACCCACAAGACATCCACTGGATCCAGCGATGGGACCTCGTCACTGCAACTCTGATGGTGGTTTGTAGTCCTGATTCGCCCAGATGGTGGCTGAAGCCACAGGTGGTAGAAGTTCTGTGGGGTGAGGGAAGGAGACCCTCAATCTGCCAAGTCAGGTCCAAATGTGGTCTTTTATTGGGCTCAGGGTAGGTGGGAATGCCTCTGGTACCTCTCCTGGAGTGAGGAGTTCTTCACTGGATGATTAAAACTGGATCATGGGACATTTCAAGAGTCTCTCACACCTTCTAAGACATTAGGGCTGCCTGTTATGTCAGCACAGGTGGATCCATTATGGCCATCAGCAGAAATTAATATCTTCAGGCCATGAGTGTGAATTGTCCTGATGCCTTCCTGAGGGGAGTTATTACAGATGAGTCATTTGTGTAAAAACAAAGAAACAACACCCAGCTCTTATCCAGAGGAGGCAGGTGTGCACACCCTCAACACCAGAATTGTCTGAATCATCAACATTAGAGTCCTTTCACATTTGTGGATACAGTCTTCCCATAGGATAATAGACTACCACTCATCTTAAGTCTCTCCCCACAGTCTAAATTAGTATATTTATTTGGGGAAAATAGAAAAGAAAAAATGGATACCAGAGTCTTTGTGTAACCCAGGACACTGAGTGTGACCCCCAGTTATACAGCTCAACTGCTCTCTGGAAACTGGTGCCAAGAAGAGCTCATGATCACCTCTCTGAAAAAGCAGTAAATGCCACTTGGGCATGGGCTGCCCATGTCCTTTCAATCCCAATGGAGAGCTGCCCCTTTGGGAACTTCTGCTGGCCCATGTTCATGGTCCACTTGTGGCAATGCATGGGTAAGGCAAAGAGAGCAAGAAGGACAGTGTTTGGTCTGCAGTTCCTGCCCTGCTTTAAATGCATCCTGGAATCTTGGCTTTCCTCTCTTTACTTCACTGCATGTCCAGAACAACTCAAATGACTCAGCTGTTCCCACACTATCCATGTCTGGGCTGGAGCTGGACAGTCAGGGAGAGTGGTGATGAGAGGACAAGCTTTTCCACTGATTCTGAGGAACATTTGTTTATTGGTCAGGCTCTCTGGCAGTCAGCCCTGTACTTTGATCTGGATTCCTAAACTCTGCAGCATCACTGGTGGTTGTTGCAGATGCTTAGCCAGAACCCCTCATGAGTTGACCCTTGGATTTCCTGGCAAAGAGCCATTTCAAAGCAAAACGGTGAAACTGTGTAATTAAACATCTAGGTCATAATGTACTCATCACACGGTGTCTGGTTTCCTCTGAAACTTGTTACTGTGGGAGATTTACCACTGGAAGTCTTTGCTAGCCTTTTGCCTAAGCTGTCTAGACAAGGGAGGAACATACACAGGCATTGAAGGCAGTAATTGAATTAATTTTTAGATGCTTTAAACACCAAGAAGTCTTTTGGGAATGCTTATATTGTAGGATTGATTTTGAACTAGGAAATTCCTGCAAAAGGACAATCTTAAAAGCAGTACTGTAGAAAGATAGTACCTCACCCTAAAAATCTTGCCTGTCCTAGGTTGTGAGCTTTGCAGAAATGGCTGGATGATTGCACTGACTGGGTGGGAAACATTAATTTAGATACCCACAAGGAGGTATTTCCAGGGTTTTTGGGTAGCCTGATATACAGTATTGAGGAGTAGGAGATGGTTCCTGCAGGTCCCTCCAAGCTGGGAAGCGAGAGAGAGGTCTGTTCACTCAGGAGGCTTGAGGTGAAAGCGTTTTATTGTGCAATCATGAGGATTTTATAGGGTTCTGAGGGGTAGGTGCTTGAACTTGTTCAGAACTGGGTAAGGGCTTGGGAGAAGGGAGTGACTTGGGCACTTGGCTAGCCAATAGGGGAAACAGAACTATGAAACCTAATAGGAAACAAGGCATTGGGAATAGATGGGTGAGACAACCAATGGGGTTAGGACAGAGGCAGGAACACACAGGAGGGGCAGGCATGGCACCAGCGGCTGCATTGGCAACTTGAGGCAGAGGTGAACCCTAAATCGGGCCGCCCCAGCCCGGACCAGCCAGGGGTAACCCGTAGAGTCCTGACTACTGCCATTCAGCAGCAGCAGCTGCAGTGGTGGCTGTGTTGGCAGCACAGGGTGGGGGAATGCCCCTCAGGTGTCACAACCCTGACCCGGGAGACAGTCCCCATGCCTAAACTGCATGATGACATTGGGGACAAAACCTCTGGGGGAATACACCGTGGCAGGGGTGACAATAAAACCTTTTGAACTAGAACTTGTACAGTAAAACGCATCACTTTCAAACTCTCACAACCAAAGACTTTCACATATGCAGTTGGTACCGTCCAGGCTGTTCGCCAGTGCCGTCCTCTGTGTGGGTCTGTTTCGGAACTTGTTGTTTCCATATTTCGTAGTCTGTTTTGTTTCCTACAGCCTGCACTCATTTTGAGGACACAGAAGTGAGCCCTGGAGAGCTGATCAGGTGCAAGAGTGGAAAGGATCTCACAGCTGAGTTGACCATGTTGACTTTTCTCCACTGACTACAGCTGAAGCTTAGCTTCCTTTATTTGTACTTCTTAAACTGAAATCAAATCCTCTTCAGTGAGGCCTTTTTTTTTTTACAAGAACCATCTTTTTGTGTTCTTGAAACACCTATTACTGAAGGAGGTTTGGCCCTTTTTGAGATTTCTGGCTGCTGCTATTGTGTCATTCAAGAAGACAGGTGATACTTTGTGAGACAATGCTTCTCAGGGAAAGCTCTTATTGAAGGCTGACTTAAAAAGTCTTGACCAAGACCTTTTCTAATGCATATGTCACATTCTCATGCATACATTAAAGACCAGTTGGGTAAGCCTTAGGTTCTTGGCACAGAATTATCAACAGTACCTTTAGAGCTGTGCTATAGAAGAGCCTGTAGGCTAAAACCTTAAAAAAGCTTCCTTTGGTGGATATAGCTGCTGTCCTGAAAAGCTTGAAGCAAATTAGTGAGTACTGATAATGATGGGAATTAAATTGGAAGAAACTCTGAGGAGCAGTGTCTTGTTCAAGGTTCACTGACAGCTGAAAAAATAATCTTAAATGAGGTTTTTATTATCTCCATCAGTTTCTGCATGCTGTCTTTGATCCAGACATGCTGTTTAAGCCCTTATAACATTTTTTGTATGAACCATTCTTCTTATTCTCTTTTTTCCTAATCTTTGATAGAGCAATGCTTTATCATGCAAGAGTAAAATCTATCTCACCTCCCAGTTTGCATCCTCATAAAGTGTATTAATATCTGGTCACTTTGTGCAGCAATAACTTTTCAGAGGTCACAGCAAGAGAGGAAACTTCTTGCAAAGTTCCCCATAGCTTTCAGCTATGGAGTTCCGTTGTCCTTGAGATGTATCTGAAAATCTATGAAGAATCAGTTTTTGTAAATAAGGTTAAAATCAAATTACATTGTACTAAACCAAGTAACTGATGACTTCTAAATTAGGCTACAATTATTATTTATTACTGTATTATTATTACTGTGTTATTATTATTATCATTGTTTTAAAAATAACATTTTAACCTACAATCTTTTATATAATGAAAAACCTTATCTGCGGCATCATTTCAGGTACTGCTGATGATGCACAGTGTTCACATCTCTTGTAATCTTGCATGGTAAAGTATTTCTTAGATACCAGTTTACTAAATCTTAATTCAGAAGGATCATGAGTTTGAAAAGGCAAAACCAAATCTCATAAATGCATCTAATGGAAAATAGAGAGAGTTGTCTTTTCTCTGCAGGAAACCCCACACTCCCCTACATTACCTTTTTTGGTTGGGTTTTGGGGGTTTTTTTGCATTTATTTTGCAGGCCTAATGTTTTATATTGTGGGCAATGAAATGTAGCATCTCATCTTTCAGAGTGCAGTCTAAACATTAGCTAAGCCAAGTGCCCCAGATGACAATGGCCTGTGCTGTTTGGCTGTCACATATATTACCTCTCAGTGTGTGCATGTTCATGTGAATCCTGCACACATACCTCTCCCTGAGAACTTGGCAATGATTCGTTGGAAGCTACTCTGAAAGTGAGTGGATCTTATATAAAGAATGAGCTAGAGGGAAAAAATGGATTTGGCTAGCCAGACAAGCTAATGATGCATTTCTTTCCAAGGAGGGGACACAGGGTGGTCCAGAGTGCTGCCAACACCTCTGGACTTCCAAGGCTGATTTTTAATCCTGTTTTAATGGGATACAGGCATATCACAGGATCTGAACTTTCATTTTCTCACATGGAAAAATCTCTTTTTCAAATTAGATTATAAAAGTCCTTGAATTTTCATGAGCTCTGAACAAACTTGTCCCAGATGATGGTGAACTGAAGTCCCACCTCACATGACCTTTCTCAGGCATAAAACACCAGTGTGCAATCCAGAGCAATGATTAATTCTTCATTGCTTATAGCAAGCACTAAAGCCAATGAGATCTTTAAAAAACCTTCTTCTGTATTCCCAAGTGTTTTACTGAGTATCAGAGGAGAGGATGAGATTTGTTTGTCAGTGAGCCCCAAGATTTGTGCAGCACCATCTGGGTTACACAGATGATGTGTCTTTCAGGGCCTTGCGTGGCAGGCGTGGTGGGACTAACCATGCCACGGTACTGCCTCTTTGGAGACACAGTGAACACGGCATCACGGATGGAGTCCACAGGCCTGCGTGAGTATTTGGGACAGTCCATGGGGTGGGTGGTAGAACTACCTTCTCAAGAGAAATTAAGAAATGCACATTTGTAATTATAAGCCCTGCAACTGAAGAAAGCGGCAATGCAAATGACAGTTCAAAGCAGCCTGAAGGAGAGGGCACCAGCTTTGCCATGGTAGGTCAGCCTTTAAGACCCTGCCTTCCAGCTGCAGTCCTCTAATTTGAATTCCATCAACCAAAATCCACATGAATCTTGCCCTATTTTCTCTGACATAAGTTGGATCTTGCTTTCAGCCAGTGCTGAGAACCCTTAATTCAGAAGCGTTTCTGCACAGTAAAATAATGCATTTACCTGTCATGACCTGTACAAAGTGAGGGTTGAAGCACGCAAGGACACTGCTTTCATCATACCCTTAGTCAGTAAAGTCCCACTGAGACTGGAGAGTACTGCAGATACAAGAGCATTGGTAAACATTAGTAGAAATTCAAATAGATAAGTAACAATAGGAAAATTGTTAGGTTAGTCTCTCAGGAAATGTAGCTCATAGCTATGTGGTTTTCCTCTACATACTCAAACTGATGTTCTTCTTTCTGATTATTATGGGAATAAAATTAATTGCCCATCCCCCATCCTTCAAAGGGGAAAGAGAATGTTATTGACACAATTGAAGAAAAAGCTCAACAGAGACAACAAAGAAAAATACTTCGGGGGAAACTGTTTTAAAAACATTTGCTGGCTTGTTTACACCAGCATAACAATAACAAATTTCGGTGAGTTCCAGCAAGGGCTGTAAAACAAACTGGTGAAGATGTGAATTCAATAAAGTTCTCCACCTTTGCCCTTTGTGTTCACAGACTTAATGGTAGCTCTGAATGGAATCAATGGCTGAAAACCCAGACAGATCTAGATGCATAGCCACATTTTCTTTATGTTCCCTTGCAAACTCCACCTCTCTGCTCTTCATCCAAACTTTCAAATTATGATGGGTGTCTGGAGCAGGACAGTTGGTTATTTTTACTTTCTTTTCCATTCCCTAGTTATACTGTGGCAATAGATGAAACAGCAATCCAGCTGACAATGTTACTGGAAAACCACTTACTATCTTTATTGAGCTGGACTTCTACACTTAGTGTGTTTGGCATCAATCTGCAGGAGGCCCCCAGGGGGGATCTCCTTTGCCTCTGTGCTCATTACAGCCCTGCCTTGAAAGATCCATCAATCAGCATGACACTCTATGTAGAGGAGCACCACACAGCTAGACCAGCTACACACCTGCATGTTTTGGAGTGCTTTCCCTCAGCAGTGTGAAGCAGTGGAGAATTTACAGCATGCGTGCAGTATTGTGATCCAGCTGTTTTGCCTTCTGTTCCCAGCTTACAGAATTCATGTCAGCCAAAGTACAGTGGATACACTTCGGAGTCTGAATGAAGGCTATGAAATCATACCTAGGGGGAAAACAGAACTGAGGGTAAGAAGGGCCAGGGCTGTGTGAAATGCTTCACAGGAGAGTCTTCTTGCTTTAGGAATTTTTGTATTAAGCTCTCGTTTGGCCTTCATCCACCACTCTTCTGCTGAATCCTTCCCAAATTGTCCCTTCCAGATGTTTCAGTACATGAGGTGGTTGTTGAAGGACTGTGGGATTGAGCAATCAACTATATGTAATGTATATGTATTTATACAGTACTGTATTTAGTCCTCCCTTAACAGAGGCGGCTACTTTTCACAGTGTTTGAACAAGACAGTACTAAACAACTCAGCCACAATTTCTCCCCTTACTAGTTAACAGACAGAACTTTGCTTGCCTTAAACACCTAGAATTAAAGGTCTGAGTATGGCCTTGGATCCTTCAACAATATTTCATGACAAGTGGAATCATCTCATCCAAGTTCATATGTCCGTAAGTGGAGATCAGAGGTAATTATTACAGGTTTAGTCAATGGAAAGAAACCTTTACATAGTTACTGGAGATAAATTGACACTTCAGAAAATCATTAACCTGATGTACTTTCAGGGTCCAGTTTCTGTGAAGATGGATGTCTGTTTTCCTCCACTTCTTCAGTCAAGGGTGATTGACTCTGATATGGATGCCTACAGTTCACTAGACACATCACACCTTAAAATCTAAATCATCAGTGGTGGGAGAGGAAGTTATTATTCTGATACTCAATCCAGAAAGAGTTGTAAAATTTCTCAATTAATAATGCTAGTGCTGCCAAATAAGATGATTTGAGATCCTGTCATTTCCCATTTCTGTTAAGCTGTGTAGTTTCCATGGCCAGGTCAATGGGGATCATTTGTAAATGACAGTTTGAACAAGGATAATCTATATCCTCTTGTAGGATAATGAAATTTAAATAATCCCTGTGCCATTCTGAAGGACAGCCCAAGATTTCCAGCCATGATCTGTCTCTGGATACACATGAAGCCGGAGAAACCCAGTGAAGAAATTAGGTATTGAGCAGAGGGCAATCAGAAAGCTGTTCTTGATTTGGATTTTTTGTTTTATTTTAGGGTAAAGGAGTAGAAGACACATATTGGCTGGTTGGGAAAAAAGGCTTTCTGAAGCCCTTACCTAAACCTCCTGAAATCAAGCCAGGGTAAGTGTGACTTCATCACAGTTCAATGCATTCATTGAAAGGTCCTTTTTAGAGCTCACAGACTGAATATCTGTCTTTCCATGTTATCTGTTTGCAAAGTCCACATCATTTTCCTTAGGTAACTTACATGTTCAGGTAAAGTAGTGGGACTGAGAAGTAATATGGTTTCTTCAACTCCTCTCCTTAATCACAGTTCCCAAGAAGTGACATGGAAACTTGCTGCTTCTCCCTTATAATCCCTTGGTGACTGAGCACCAGGGGGTTCCTTCCTTAATCTCTTTCCTAATCTGTGTGCATATGGAGATGCACAGGTAGGGACATTTTCAGGTCGCTGTTGTAATCAGTGTATGGGTGACACTCAGATTATTCTATTCCTCCATCTAAATTCTTGCAGAAAACACCAACCTCATTCAACATATAAACATATTTTTTCCCTTTCATTCTAACAGAAAAATAAGACTTTGTGTTATAAGTCATGCCACTGTTAGGTAACTGAACATTTAATGATGTTGCCTCCATATAGATGGTGGTGAGCAAAGACTGATCACTCAAAATTTATTAAGTCATTTTCTAGCTTTGCAATGCCTGACTTTGCAAACAGAGTACTCCCTGTTCAGCTGTTACCTGCTTTATGCATGGAAAGGATGTTATGGTCAGAACATAAAAACCAAGAGTTGGATTTGTTTAACAAGAACAGTGTAGTCACCCACGTTAAAAGCAGTCAGCCTTGACTCCCTTTGTAGTCAACAAAGAGAAATGCAAGCTATGGGATCTGATTTCATTGGCCTGCTTGAACGTCTATATTAGAAGATGAATTGCCCTTGCAAGGTGCCTGTTTTGTTGACTGTAAAGAGGTCGTACAGTGACTACCTCAGAGATAGATGTCTGAGAGCAAACAAAATCTATTTTAATGTATGTTACTTCTTCTGATCAATCTTGTTCCAAGTATTGTCTCATTTATTCTAAGTAAAATGAAGGGTTTTTTAAAATCTCCTTCAGTAGAGAACAGTCAGCTATTTCGGCAGTTGCATACAGGGCAGTCCATATGCTCAGAGCCATCCCAGAGCTTTCCTGGAGTAGGATGGAACTTACAGTAACATAATTTTAAAGTTATTTAGGTGTCAATCAGGGTGGAAAATAGATGTTTACTGGAAGATAATGTTGAGAGAATATTTTTTAGGCTTGGAGGCATTTTACTATTAATACTTGATGGAAATGAGCTATTGCCTAGTATGTGTTGATACTAACGATGCATTATTCATGGAAAAAAGTGAAACCTGGAGGAATTTTACCATATTAGCAAGGTGGGCTGGCTTACCATGCAACCAAGAAAGCATCAAGACTTCTACTTTGAGAGTAGATTCTTCTCATCCTGATTTTACTATTTAAAAGTCATGATTTAAGCCTCTGTTAACTGTTGAGGTTCTTTCCATCATTCTCAAAAATCCTGTCCTCTGGTCATGTTAGCCAAAGTCAGATTTATGCAGGGCTGAGCTGTTTCTGAATATGGATTGTAAATGGCAAAAAATAAATCAGGTCCAGGCAGAAAATAAGAGAAATAAATAAATTTTCCCATGTACTTAGGGTCAGGGTTCCTTGAGCATCCATGTGGAACCTCTGAAGTGTCCACCTGCAGCACTGCAGAAAAGTAGGTGATCTTCTACTCTTGTCCCAAGGCCCAGATCTTCACTGTTCTTTGGCAGTATCTCCGTCCCCACAGATTGTCATGCAGCAGTTGAATGAATGTTGTAGTAAACAGAGGAAAAAGTTAAGTTATACAAAACAGTTTGTCCTAGTGAAGGGTCATAATGAAAGTTTTATTCTGTAGAAATCAAATGTCAAGTGACAGAAAGAAGTAACTGGATGTTCAAGCAAAGAAAATATTTGGAGAACGACCTCATGCATCAGTTGTGCTGTTATCAGATTGGTGTTGAACATTATGTCCTGCTTTTCTAGCCTTATCTTGATGGTTCAGGTTTTGGCATAAAAATTAAGTTGGTTCTCTACTGTTTGCAAATCTGGTGATTTCGAGTCACAGCCTCATATACTTCCATGGAGATTTCCTGATTTCTAGGCATCTGAGCTGAAGAAGGAAATACTGAATAAATTTCTCACCTATTCAGCTTTTCTCCCTGTCCTGAGGCAACTCGTCTTCTGCTTACGTATTTCCTTACCATGAGGTCTATGAGCACTTGATTTTATCTCACACTTTATTTTGGGACTTAGGTGGCCTGTATATCTACAGGTGGGCAGTTGTTGTGGTTATGCTGAGAGCTGTTTTCTACTAAATGAAGGTTAGTAAATAATCTTTGATCTTATGTCCATACTATGAAATTTCAAAACTATTGGCCATGGATTTAAGGCTCAGATCCTAGGGATGGAGGTTTTTAAAGTTGCTTTTTGAACAATAAATCCTTCTTTCTAGGTCTGGTCAAATCTCAGTTTTGCCTGCTTTTCCTGGGAGATTTAGGATAACTTTGCATGACATAGAACAGGGCAGGCAGTTCTCTTGGCTCTCCAGAACTTCCTTGCTTTAAGGCAAATTTCTACACCTATGCTTGATATGGCCACAGGAAATAATGGCAGATTAGACAAAGAGCAGGTGTAACAAAACTATGAGATAGCAAAAGCAAGCATGCCAAGTAGTTGAGCAGCAGATTGCCTGTAGAATAGATACTTTTTAAAATTTCAGTCAGATAGGTTTAAAGGAAGGCTGTGAGGTTTCTCTGATGGTATATTAGAGGACTAGTTGGGGGGCTAAAGAGCAGACATGGAAGAAGAAGAAAATTGCAAGTATATAAAAGTGAGATGTTTGAAGCTGACATTCTGTGATGATCTGGGAGAGGCAGAACCTTGTCAGCTCTGGTGGAGCACTCCTCTTGTCCAAAAGAACAGAAAAGACATGAAGTTATGCAAAAATAGCAGATATAAGACTGATCTGGACTAAATCACAGATGCATTTTACAAAGCACTGAAAAAATATCTCATACTAGGAAAAATTCAATGGCTAATGAAATTCAAAGGAAAAAAACCCAAACCAACAAAAGAACAAGCAAGCTGAAACAAAACTGAAAGCCAGGATCATGTTAATTCACTATTCCAAGGAGATGAGTGACATTCTTGGTCTTCTGAATTTCCAAGTTTTACCATCCTAGTTCGGAAATCCTTTGCTCTGGTACAGAATACAGTGCTCAAAATCATCAGAAGTCCTCTATCCCAGCAGGTAGTTTTATCCAGAAACTTTCCCTTTCTAATAATATTTTGAATTAGTTATGGAAAGTTAACTGGAGAAAAAATTGGACCATTCAGCAAAGAAAGATGCAGATTTTTGATCCTTTCAGGAGCTTTTAACCATGAACTCAGTGCCCAGGCAGTGACATATGAGAGTTTTTGGTTTTTAACATCAAACCCAGGTTCCTTCTCTTGTATGAAATCATGCGGTAGGTGTTAAATCCAGAAAGGTTGACAGGTCATCCAGTCCACCACCATTTACAGTGATAAGTTCAGCCTGACAAGAGACATCATGCAGCCAGAGATAGGAGAGAGTTTGGGGGCTCTCTCATATACTGGAGGATCAACCCTGGAGGAAGCACAGAGATCTTTGTTTGAAGATAATGGCTAAAAAACAGTGAAGGACACTCAAAATGTCCCACTCCCAACACCATGTAAGAAACACCTTTTTATGAGCCAAGAAAAAGATATTCATGAGGAAGACATGGCTTTTTTTCCTGTCCAATACAAGGTTGTCATTGCTTTGTCTGTGTTGAGGCACCAGGGTAGGATGGACGATGACTGGGAGAGAGTCTCTGCTGTTGCTATTGCTGTTACTGCTGCTGCTGCTGCTATGTCTTTCTGGGGAGAAAAGTGAAAGATTTTCACTCGGGCTCCTATTTGAAGTGTTTCACCTGATGCACTTTTAAATCAGGAAAAAAAGAGCTTGTGAAGCAAACAGCAGTGAAAAAACTTCAGTTGTCCTTCATAGCTGGACTTATAAAACAACATCAAAATATTTCCTAAATAAACTTTATATAACATATAACAAGAGCTATTTGGGGAAATCAAAACATCTTCTGGATAATACTCATAGGCTTGATGACCTAATGTTAGGACAGAGGCTTTTTGGTTCACAATCAATTCCTTCTTTTCAAATTGTTTCTGACCCCCTAACACAACAGCAAAATTAAGAAAAAGGAATATTTTGATCATAGCTGTGGCATAATGACTGTGAGAAAAAAAGAGTTTTTCTCTGAATTCTGATTGAGGGGAGAAAGGGAATGAAAGCTGGTGACTTATCTCCCTTTGAGTTTTGAACAAGACTCTCTGACTTGTGATATGGCTGCTTCAGCTTTTATTTTTAAACAAGCTGTCTTTGAGCAAGATGAGGCTTCTGGAAGAATTGACTGGAATATTAGATAATTGGTGCTGACAGCAAGAAACCCTAAATGCAATGTTCAGAAAGGAAGCAGAGTCATAATTTTACAGATTTTCTTCTGCTGACTTTGGAAAAAATGTGGTAGGAAGAGAGGACCTTGGAGAAATAACAACTGTCTTCAAAAAGATGGCTTTAACCAGAGATTGGAATGGAGGATGCAGAACAAGACTTCTCCAGTTGCTCAGACATTAGTGAGTTCAGCAGATGTGCAAGTCCTGTTTGCACTGGATCCTTCTTGTTATTGTGCCATGGAGGAAAGTCAAGTCATTATCACACAGTTATTTGATATTTGTGTGACCGATGTTTGGAAGGGGACCTGAGGCTATCTCATGCTGTGCTTGATCCCTAAAAACCCTGATCAGATCTGCACCTTCTGTGTGTCACAGTCTGCTGCACTATTGTGCAGACACAGGCAGCAACCTCCTCCGCTCCTCTGTGGGTGAAGTCCTGCCAGGTGGATTCAAAGAACAAACCCCTCACACTTACCCATCTGTGGCTGAATTTTTGCTCCCGCTTGTATGAAGGGTCTGGACACGAAGATTTCTCTTCTCCCTCCAACAGGAAGGATTCAGTCTTATTAAATATTTCTTACCTCATCTGATCTGGTCATCTTGCATGTCTTTCAAGAACCAGTGCAGAGAAACAGACATTTCCAGGTGCAGATCTTCTACCCCGCAAAGGATATCTACTTTGGGATAAACCCCTGCTGTGGTCCAGTAGCATCAGCTTCCCTCCACTGGCTCAGAAGAGAACACAAGATATTTGGCTCAGGTGGAAACATCTCTGTTTCAGAGAGACAAATGGCAGGAAGCTACATCCCACCTGAGTTGTGGATTCCCAGAAGTCATTCCTCATTGAGCCCATCAGGATTATATCCTCCTGATTTCCCTGTCCTCAGGACCAAGCCCTAAATGTTACAGCACTCATAAGGAAGTTTGTAAATAGAGATTGAGATTTCTAAAAGGAAGAAAGACATTCCCAGAACTGAGGATTTAGGTAAGGCATGGGAGGACAACTTGGCTAGATGTTTCCATTTGTAGAACAGAATTGGCAGGAGAGGTGAAACTTGACTCTTATCTCCCTCAGGAAAGGCTGTTAAATTTGTGCTAAGCTTCAGAGACAATTGACTATCTCTAGGGACAGGTAAAGAGGATTTCCATTAGAAAATGTATCCATAGCTTTGAGAGCTTAGAGCTTCTGAAAGCAACACCCGTGGAAGACCAAAAGGCACTGAGTCTGAAAGGCAAGGTCTTCACAGCAGTTTTGTTCTGTTCTTTCCTTTAATGAACGAGAGGAAGGATCAGTGGAATAACAGAGTCATTCTCCCAGGATTCATCTTGTCTAATAGATTCTGGAAATAGCCATGATAGACATATAGTTTGTGCTGCTCAATCTACAGAGTCATTCATCTTGTCCTGGGAGAAGTGTCTAAGAGTGCCAAGAGCCCTCTGAACACTTAAAATTTAATTAGCTGACCTCATCCTTTGCAGTATGTCAAGCTGAAGTGATCCAAGAAAGTGATAAATAAAACCAGAATCAGGACCAATATTTGTTTTCCCTTTTCTCACCAGAAGATACTTATCTTTCGCTTGGTCTACATTACAGTCTGTTCTTTATTACAGATGAAACTGAGCTGGTTCTTTCTCTAATGGCCTACCTGTTCACTGCAGGTATAGAGCTCATGGGTTACTCCCGGAAGAAATTGCAGAGTTCAAAAGGAGGAAAGCTGAAAAACTCCTTGGCAAAAGGGCCTAGATCTGAGGTAGTAGCTGTAGGACAGTCCCAATGTAGCTCTGCTGCTTAGTGTCTGCTTGTGTGTTACGTGTTTGTGCTTTGTTGGTTTTAGTGTCTTTTTCTCCTTTTTTCTTTGTTTTTTTTCTTCCTATTTTTTAGTATGTTTTATTATTATTATTATTATTCTAAAGTGTCTCATGCAAAAGGTACTTGGAACAGCAGCAAAGCTGTCTGAAGATAGTAGTAGCCTTGTTGGGTGATCTCCTATCAAATTTATGACCTTCTATCATATTCGTTCCTGTAAGACATACAGTATTATTGTGTTTATCTGCAGTATTATCAATCTATTGAATGCTGAGGTGTACTGTGCTGGGAAGAGACCAGTACATGGTCAACACAGAGATAAAACTGGAGTTCAAGCCTGGAAAATCCAAATTGTTTATTGGTGCTTTGCTGTAATGCATATTGCCTACCTAGTTCAATGCCACATCTCATGACATGAAACAGGATTCAGCTCTGTTATTCATCGTTATGGTACCTACAGGTACAAGAAGTAATAGATTTAGGATGATTTGGGTGAAATTCAGAAGTTACCTGGAGTATTACAACATGAGCTGAGATGTCTGATGAAGTAGGTATTACCAGTGCAAGGCTAGCATATAACCACACCCACATGTAGAGGAATATTTCAGTAACACAGGTCATAATGTGTTACTGGAAGCCTATGTGCACAGTCCAGGCCTGGAAGTTAGAGATAGCAGAGCCCCTATGGAACAGTAAACAATATAAAGGAATGTGGCCGTTGCTAAGAGACAACAGGTAAACATGCTGATAGAAGGGATAGTTTTGAAAAGAACACCAATCCTAGAACTTAAAGTTGTCTGCACACCCCATTTCTTGTCCAATTGTGTGATTGTACCATTGTTAAGTGTGTGTAATGTAAACAATAAATCAGAGCAGTTGACGATACTTCGATGAAGAAAATGTCCTGACTCTGGTCGTCATTACCCGGGGGGGCACAGCAGGCCGATAAATAGATTTTACCCCACCTTTTCCCCGCTACACCCACACATGCACAAGAAAATACTGTATGATTGGGGTTTCTTAATAGTATCTCTGAAAACAGCAATAATGCTTCATCTGAATTCCTCTGAATGGTGTATTTAATTTCCACTTTCTTAAAAAAGGGAGAGGTGGCTGAAGGCCCAGAGTACCTAGATACAGGCTGCTTACAAACCCCTAAGATGCACCATATCAGGCTGATAGATTACTATGTAGACTAAAACTTCCTTCAATTTTTCATAAGGATAAAACCCAGCCGATAAGTTTTGGCTATGCTTCGCTTTCCCAGTCACAAATTTTAAAGATTCAGGGTGTGTTACTAGGCCGGTTTATCTCCCTTAAAAGATTTAAATTTTTGTCAGAGGTTTTTCCCTATTAAGGACCTGGGCAGAAATTTCTCATTAAAAAATAAAAATAAAATAAACAAAATAATTTAAATATGGGTCACAATCTGCAGAGACCTACATAAGCACTTCCACAGGTGAACACTCGCTGCTAAATATAAACTCCAAGGCACAGAAGATCACCCTGCTCTTTTACACCTAGGAGTACCTGCTAGTCTTCCGGGACCAAAGATGATCTCTCACTTGGGTTAACCCTGCTTGACAAAGGCTGCACATACACTAAAACGTAAATATTTAGTACATATATCACCTACAGACTTCCACACCAAAGCAGGGCTGATTAGCTGTATATTATGGAGAAGGTCCTCATTAGCCAACTTGGCTCAATCCTCATGAAATAGCTGAAAAATCAATAAGGCATTCATACCTGGATCATTTCAGTGGACCTAATTCAATCCTTCTTGTGTGCATGAAGCTTTCAATGGAGACAATTAAGTCCTCAACAGCTACTTATTGCCATGTGCCCGTTTGGTGGTTTACTAGTGCTTCCAACTAATCTATTTTAGATGTTTATGATGAAAGGGAATATGCCATGAATAACCTTGTTTTCCCTTGATAATAATAAAGAAACACTTTACAAGGATCTCACATGTAGAGATCTGTAGTCTGTCCACCCAGTGTATGACCCCATTCGTCTGGGACCATAAACAGCTGACAGTCCCACAGGTTTCTTACTGTGATAGGATAGGGATCTGCATCTTGGAGTGATTATGTATTTTGGAGTATTCATCTGGTCTGGAGTCTGGAGGAAGGTCAAGACTCTGCTCCTCATACTCTGGAACCAAATCCTTTAACCTTGAAAGAATGGCTGTGGACTCTGCTGTCTTTGGTGGACACCTGATTTTGAAGAGAAGTGATGGTTCAGGATGGATCTTGATAAAAATGTTCATCAAAGCATGAGGAACCCCTGAGTGCATGTCCAGTTAACTAAACGTCTTGGTTTTATCATTAGTCACTCTTATACTTTGTCCTGTGGTAGATTCTGTGACCTCAACATAGACCTTCCAACCCACTCATGTGAGTGGGATTCAGCCCAGAGCACCGTGTTTGTCAGAGGTACTGGTGCAAGGCTGGTAGATGAAACAGCAGCTGAAGACTGTGTAGGACAAACCATGGCATATCAGACACTGCTGGATAATATCCTCAGGCAGGTGAATCCCACCCATAGCATCTTACAAGACTTCTGATAAGGAGAAAGGGATTTGCCTCTTTAAACTCAAGACACAACAGAGAACAGTCTCACAGAGAAGTCAATGACTTGCTAGGATCCAGTGAGTGGTCTCACTTTGGACATGAGACTTAGAACCCATGCAAGTCAGTCAGAATTCATTGTGGAGTTTTAAGGGATGAGATTTCACCTCAGTGTGATGGGTAGCTGCTGTATTTATACAGACACCCATGGTGTATGAATCTTAGTACAATCTGTATTGCTCTTTGTTGGCCTTTAGATATATAAACATAAAGGCAGAGTAACCTGCATGGGATTCTCCAAAAATACTGAAGCTCAATTTTTCACGTTATTTTCTCTGCTTTTTTTTTGTTCATCAAAGACTCGGACTATCCTTCTGTTCTGATTTCTCCTGCTATGAACTCAGCGTAGTGACAGATCCTTTGAGATTATCTCTTTTTTTTTTTCAGAAAATACAGTAAACACCCAAATAATTGCATCTTGCTGGCCAGACCATAGACTAGCGAGATGCAGCTGACCAACAGAAAAGATCATAGAATCATAGATTCATAGAGTGGTTTAGGTTGGAAGGGATCTTTCAAGGTCATTTAGTTCAGCCCCCCAGGCCATGAGCAGGGACATTTTTCATTAGACCAGGTTGCTCAGAGCCCCATCCAACCTGGCCTTGAACACTTCCATGGATGGGACATCCACAGGTTCTCTGGGTAATTTATGCTAGTGCCTTACTGCCCTCATAATAATTTTTTTTTAGCTTATGACTAGTTTAAATTGACCCTCTTTCAGTTTAAAACTATTACCCCTTGAACTATTGCTACAGGATCCCTGCTTCATGAACCCAGTTTTTAACATATATTTCTATTCAAAAGTAATTGCTTTTTCACTGTACGCTGTGATGGTGTGTACAGTTTAAACCATACATATATGTATATACATAACTATTTCTTAACTATTTCCTTCTAATATCTATATAATCACAGTGGTGTTACTAATAGGGATTAGCATTTGGTTCTTTTTGGTTTACAACAGCTGGAATGATATTTTCTTCTATCATACACAATAAATTTTATTTCATATGATACTTTATGTAGAACAGGGCAGCTGCAGATTTGAGACCTACCTAAAGCTCTGCCATTTGCTCAGCTTCTGGCCTTCTGTAAGTCCTTGATGTTTGCCTTGCCTCTGAAAACCCCATTATGTTATAATAAATTTGCACCCCTCCAACAAATGGTAAAACCTGGACATCATGAGCCCTTGAAATATTATAGCAAAAGGTCCTTTTCAACACCATATTAGTTGACTAGTCTGGATGTTGTCTTTCAGCTATTCAGAAGACCCCATTCTCTTAAGAACTGTGCCAGGCTAAGGCAACTAAACAACACCTGGATCTGAGATGAATGTCAGGCCTTTCTGGTTCTCTGTCTATCTTGTCCTGGGCTTGATGAGTTATGGGGCTCTCACAGCAGCAGCACCTTCATATTTCTCATTGGTGACAGTAAAAGACCTCAAACCCAGAGAAGCCCAGCTGATTAGCAAGGACTCTCTTTTATTACCAGCTAGGGGCTTTATGAGGCTTATGATACATAGTTAGAAATGTTTTTCAGAAGCAGCTGAAGCCCTGTGGCTGCTTTTAAGTGAATGAAATTTACATTTGTACAGTGGATACCTTTGGATGAAAGATCTATATATCCCATTAATCCATGCAGCAGACCTAGTGGTTGTGTGATCTATTGGGACCAGCACATCCCAGCATTTCTCTACCAACATCCCTCCTTGCCTGATGCTTCTTGGTAGCTTTGAGACCATTTAACAATTCTGCTTTGGCTGACACAAAATGATGCTAAAGTCATTCCGTGATGAGCAGAGTTGGTAATTCTCCTGTCCCCTCCCCTCCCCTTCTTTTCTTTCGTTTTACAGCCACAACTGGCCGGATGTCCTGACCAGAAAACTCAAATCTGTCCTGAGGGACACAAAGAGGACACTAACAAAAGCAAACTTTAAACAGATGGAGAGCATGAAGGAGGCTGAAATAAGTTTTGAAGAGGATGAAATCTGAAAAGAGCACAGCAAAGAAGTAGTAAGATCAGGATGGACACCTTGGAGTCAATCAAGAGAGTTCACACTCTCCATTTAGTCCCCAACCAGCAAAGCCCAGTATAATTAATGAAGCCTCTTTGCTCTTGCAAAAGCAGGCAGATGAATCCTGACCATCATCTCTTGTGAAACTGAGCACCAGCTCAGAGCTGTATCTGTGTGTTTTGGGAGGAGTCCACTGGGTAGAAAAGTGATATTGATGAGGATGGTAGTTCCAGCTCTTCACGCACAACTGTCACAAGGATAAACTCGAAGAATATTTCAGCTAGGTCCATGTGTTAGAACACACAAGTCTGGCTGCTCTTGGGCCTAGATTTGAACAATAATGCCAAGTACTAAAGTGGTTTAACTGTTTTACATTAAATAGTTGTTTTTCTGTTGTTGTAGGAAACTCTGGTTTCGTGAAAATCATTGCAACTGAGAAGAAAATGTTTTGGACAACAGCAAAAAATATTTTTACTCTTCCACAGGTGGAAATTCTGAATCAAAATATTTTGTTCCTGTATGTCGACTTAAGCTGAAACATTTCCTTTAAAATTGACATTTCAGCTGCAAAGGCCAATTTAATGTTATTTCAAACTGAAATGAAAGTTTTGAATTGAAACAGTTTTGTATGAATCAATATTTGTTTCAAATGCCAAAATGAGATTCTGCTCAAAATGTCAAAATATGTCATCTTTGCAAATCCAAATCCAAATTGCAAGAACATATACAGGATATCTAAAACATTTTAAGCATTTCATCCCAAAGCAAGATGAAAACAGAATGCCAAGATACTGCAAAACTGAAATGCAGTTCCATTACCTAGGTAATATTAATAAGATGGGATTTTTTTTCCCTGCAAAAGTGAGACTGAGAGAATGAAAAGTACATCACTAAAGCAGTGCAAGCTTAAAACCCTTCACTCTTTTTCCTTCCCAATCTCCAAGTGGTCTCTAAGGCATTTGTCTATAAAGGAAGCCTCCCAGTAGGTAAAAAAACTTCCTGTAAGGGGTCAACATTTGGCCTCTAGGCACTTCTCACAGAGCACACTTCATCAAGGTCAAATAATTTTGGTGTTGGCCCCTTTTTCTTTTTCCAGGTTTTTTACTCCTGTTCAACATCTGGCTTCTAATAAATTTCTGGGAATTGTTATTGTCTCTTCTGCAAGGCTAAAGCGAAGAGCAGGTGTGGTAATTTAATGAATAGTAACGCCAGAAAGTGCTCATTGAGAACACTGACTCCTTTCTCAAGCTCTGCTTGAATTCTTCTCATCTGACTAACCAAAGCAGATTTTTACCACTCAGATAATAAATAAGAGTCAACAACCACTTGGCAAGTGTTCTTTAGATAATGCAAATATCTTTGTGGAATAAGGTGTGCCAGACTTTGCAAAGCTAAGGAATATAGTATTTTCACAACTAACTCACTGTATCAAGTATAAAATATGTGCACTGTCAAAGTAAGAGCTGTTTGGAGTATAAATATCTGAAAAGTAAAATCAGAAGGGAAATTTGTTAATATCATTTAATAATGAAATTTTACTCTGTGGCACTTGGTTTTGTGAAAGAAGCTTTTGCTTATTCGGTGATGAGAGTAGATATTCCAGGTGGGAGAAGCTGACCCTTGAATGACATCTGTCAAAAGGCTCATACAACCCTTGAGCTTTCAAACATGGACTAGGAAAGCCTTCACCTTCTGCCCTCTGCTCACCCTCCATTTGAGAATTTGTTCAGAAATAAAGTCCTATGGAAGTGACATGCAGCAGGCAATTCTGATACAATATACCTCAGTATACAGTTCCAGGGAGGGACATTATCTGGGTTGGTTTGTACAAATGTGAGTTTAAAATCAAACAATTTCTGCATAATTCATGTTTTCCATTATTTTCCTACATAAAAAACATTTATCAGTATGGTCCTGCTGCATAGCACTGTGGGTTAAATCAACCTGGATTTTCCAGCTGAAGATGATCAAAACAAGAAGATTCCAATCCATCCTTCTGCACATAGTTTTTTTCTTCAGCCTGTAGTCTTCTAAAATAAACAACATTTTAAAATTCATTTAAAAAAAATTAGATAGTAAATCTGTGGGAAATGCTAGTAGAGAAAAAGTTCTAATCACTGATGACTTTAGTAATCCCAGGATAATTCTTTATTCTCTTTGAAGCCAGTAGTATTTTTTTCCTCTTAATTTCAACAGGAAGAAGCCAAGGGCTCATCCCTTAGTATGACCATCTCTACTACTGTTAGAAATCCATAAAGCATATTTACATTTTCCTGACGTTTTTCTGTTTAGACTGATTTAGAGTCACTCAAGAGATTTCCTCCCATACTAACTATGAATACTGTATAAGGATCTCATTTTGTTATTTTGCTCCTAAAACAAATGTTGCAATGAGGAAGATGTGGGCTGGAAGCAGCAAATGTAAATTTTTGTAGCACCACATCAGACTTCTCAGCTGATTGTGGACAAGGCACTTGGTGGATTCTTGGATAGTGAAATGCACACTGTAGAAACCACTATCAACAAGAATCTACCACTGATTATTGAAAGTTCTACCACTAATGTTATAGAATGAGTTTTAACACAGTCATGCAAACCCTCTGAGAACTGTAGAAGATGTATTTATATGCAATAAACACTGTCTGAATATAGTTCATATTTATACAGTATTTTTAGCAGTCAGTGTATAATATATGACAATAAAGATCCTTGAAGACCTGAAAATCTCATTCTAGTTTGTATATTTATCTTCAGCTGACTTCTCAGCTTGCTTTTCAGCTCTCTGTATAGAGAAGTCACCTGTGGGGATACCTGTTCACATATTTGCTTGATTATACGATAATTTAGAGACAGGTCTCAAAATACACAATTTAGTGGCAGGACAGTCAGGCAGAGAAGGTAAGAGATGCAGAAGAGCCCAAGGAAGATATGGAGCAGCCACAGCACGGATGGGTGTCCAAACAGCTGCAAGGGCTCATGGCTGGGAAAGTTTCCCATGGGAGAGGATATTAATGCAAGGAGGGGGCAATACCACCCCCCACAGCACATTTCTCATTAGAAAATATGAAGATGCTTCTCTGGGACATGAAACTACAGCCAAGTGAATGCAGGAGTAGGGTGAAGCTAAGTAATCCCCAGATAATTATGTGACTCTATGATTTCGTCCTCACCAGCAATGAATCTGTCAAATGAATGCCTGGGAAACATGACATCAACCTACTCCTTTTTATTCATGCAATGGACATAACCTGGCAAGGTCCTGTGCACAGGCACACTTACCCCCCACTTTACCTACAGATTCACACACAGTGGTCATCAGCTCGATGCATCACTAGTCAGGGTGGGATAAGGATTACCTATGCTGTAGTCACACATCCTTTCATTCCCCTTCAGGCATGCCAGAAATCCCTAGTGTGACACTCACTAGTCTCATCTGTGTTAGAAATAATGATTTGAATCATATAATGGAATTATATCATAGAATTTGTTAGGTTGGGAAAGACTCTGACATCACCAAGTCCAACCATTAACGAAACACTGCCAAGCCCACCACTAAACCATGTCTCCAGGTGCCACATCTGCATGTTTTTTTAAATACCTCCAGAGATGGTGAGCCCACCACTTCCCTGTTCCAATGCTTGAAGACTTGTTCAGTGAAGAAATTTTTCCTAATATCTAGTCTAAATCTGCCCTTGTGCAACTCGAGGCTGTTTCCTCTTGTCCTGTTGCTTTTTATGTGGGAGAAGAGACTCACCACCATCTAGATACAGCCTTTTAGGGAGCTGTAGAGAGCCATTAGAATAGAAGACTACATGGGAGAAGGCAGAGAAACTGCATCTCTCCATGCACAAGCTGAAGTTGTGTGAAATGGCGATGTTAGACAAAGCTCTTAGAGATAAAACAGCCTGATGAAGAGCTATAGGATTGCTAGGTTAGCTGTAGGATTCAGAGAGCTTGATATACTGTGAGATTGGGTTAGCACATAGGGTTGAAGCAGACTTCCCAAAATGCACTGACAGCCCTTGCATTAAGGATTATTTCCAGATCCTGGGTGATCACAATCCTCTCCTCCAGCCTCCTGCAGCTGCTGAGTGAGCAGCAACACACGGTGCTCCTAGGCCAGCAGCTACTGAAACAGGTGAGCAGGGAAAGCTTTTCTATATTCATCCCACACCAAGATACTCCTTCTGTCTTCTTGCAATGACCACAGAAGAGGGTTCCCTGAGCTCCATGTTGTCTGCAGTGTAAGAAGCATCTGATTCTTTTCCTCTGGTGCTCGTTACTTTACAGCTGTTGATATAGTTCATTCAACATCTTTTTCCTCATTCACTAGAATTTCTCACAATCCTTCCCAATCCTGACTTCATGATATTTGCAGATGTTAGTATCCCATGGTTCTACTTCCTTCCCTGAGCATCCCTAAATTCTGCTGAACAGCACAGGACCTGGCAGAGGGACTGAGAGGACCACCCACAAAAGATGTTGCACAATGCATCCTGATCATGCAATTCTCCACTTTGCTTCCTGACTCAGTCCTGACCCCCTTCACTTTATCATTGATGGGTGCAATGCAGACTCCTTTCCTGTGCAGGACCTGTTTAAGATCTCCTGAAAGTCAAGAAAAATTTTTATCAGCTGGTTCTCTTTTATTGAGCACTTTCATTGGCATATTAGAATTATTTTATTCAAAGGAATTAACCCCCCCTTTTGCAATTATCTGTTCTCAACTTGGGTCTTTCTAGGAGCCAGACTTGATAGCACAGGCATCAGGCACAGTTAAAAAGCCAACAGATGCTGAAAATAAATACACTCATTTTCACAAATCTAGATGTCTGAAACATTTTTATTAACATATGCAGAGAAGCTGAGGAAAAATCTATTCAGGGCCAAGGACCTATGCTGAAATATTTATATCCACATAGGCCTGATGCCCAAATGAAAACCACAATACAATGCATGAAATTCCAGTTGGTCTTGAACAGAAGCCATTTATTAAGTTCTGAAATCTTTTTTTTCCCTGTTGTTGCTAAAATTTGCCAAGTTGCAAATGTTTGCAGTTTTCAAGTGGAAAATAGTCTGGTTTTTGGATAGTTTGTTTCCTAGACACCTCAGCTGCCCATCTGCTGGGCTATTCCAGTCACCAATTTCAAAGCAACCCTGGAGGCATATGTCTCAGATTCCATCTCCACGTACAATTTCCTTCTTTATTTATTTTTTCATTCAAAAGCTGGAACTGAAATAGTATTTCAAAATATTGAAATCCTGCAGGAAACCAACTGACCTTTCTCCACACTCACCAGAAAAATGTGGGCTGGAAGAGAAGGGAGCAAACAGACTTTGTACAGCTAAAGTTCCAGCCTTGAGGTCTTTTCTCACCAGAAGAAATGCACTGTCCAAACATCACAGAATAATATCTGGTGGCAGAGGTACTGCAACTAACTGCTTTAATAACCATGGCTTATTGAATATTTCTTCTGTTGTAGTACCAGAGGATATAAATCATGGACTGAGAGTAGTCTAGTGCTATAAAAGTTTGCTTGCATTTCCCTGAATGTAAGCTCTGGTTTGGTTAATTATTGCTTTAATGGACAAATCTAAAAACTATTAATCTGAACAATTCTTATTTTAAAGGAAGGTCAGACTTGGCTCTGAACATGCATTTTGTGATTCCAGGCTGTTTGCAATAAGAAAGCACCTCAGGAACACAGCATTCTCTGCCAATCGTGGTTTTGAGCTGTCTGTGAAATCTTGGCACTGTGTACCAAAAGCACTGTGTGGAAATAAAACTTTTGTTTAACCTACTTGTGTGGGCTCCCTGCAGAGATGATTGCTTGCCCAGCCAGATCTGTAACTCTTAGCTCCCCAAACACCATTAGCACACAGAAATCACTGGAAGGAATAAATGTGGGTTGTTACCCAAGTAAGGTACAAAAGTTTATTCATGGAGAGATGTTATCAAGGTTGCTCAGGCTGACTGCATCTGTCAGGACTGCAACATAGTCAGGAAAAAGGGAAAATATGACCTGATACTCATGGTAGGTCCAAGCCTTGGGTCCAGTCTGCATTTCTCACACCATAGAAGGGAAGGATCAGCCTGAAATCTTTCTCCTCTCTACTCCTGGTGCTGTACTTTTGTCCTTGTGGCTGATATTATGATGGGTACAGGCTGTCCAACACTGGTGTGTGTGTGGAGAGGAATCAGCCAGCAGAAGATGGACAGGTGGATAGGAATTGAGTGAAGAATCTCCCCAGATGGGAAATCTTCCAGCTGTGGTGGGACAGTAGGTTTCATATCCTGCAAGGTCTCCACCAAATCAGTCCCCTTATCTGGAATAACAGGAGGTGCTAAGCATTGAGAGGTATCAGCCTTGCATTGTCTATCCAGACTTCAGTAAAGCATTTGGCACCATTTCCTGGAGCATTCCCCTGGTGAAACCATCTGCTCATGGCTTGGGCAGGTGCACTGTTCAATGGGTTAAAAACTGACTGGATGACTGGGCCCAAAGAGTGGTGGTGAAAGGAGTTAAATCCACTTGGCTGCTGGTCACAGGTGGGGTTCCACCAGAGCTCAGTACTGGGCTCAATCCTGTTTAATATTTGTATCAATGATCTGCATGAAGGCTTTGAGGGCACCCTCAGTGAGTTCACAGACAATACTAAGTTGGGCAGAAATGTTAATCTGCTGAAGAGTTGGAAAGCTCTACAGAGGCATCTGGACAGGCTGGATAGATGGGCTGAGACCAAACGTAAGAGGTTTGACAAGGCCAAGGGATGGGTCCTGCACTTGGGTTGCAAAAACCCCATGCAGTGCTACAGGCTTGAGGAAGTGTGGCTGTAAAGCTGCTTTGCAGAAAATTACTTGGGGGTCCTGCAACTATGGGGATCATCTCCATGTTGCCTAATGCTACAGGTGTCTAGAGGCAGAATGGGCTCATCCCTGCACATAGCTTTAAAACAAATTCAAAGGCAAATATGTAATCAGGCTAATAATCTATAGGAGAGCTTGCAGATCTCAAGGTCTCCAAGGACTGAAGGCAGTTCTCCCAAAGGCTAAGTCTGTAGTTTCACTTGGAAGTGCTGAGTGGCAAATCAAGGCATTGATAAGAAGCTTCTCTGTTTCACTTCCCTCTGGACATAGACAAAGCCCATCAATATGAATATCACTTTTGCTGCCCTTCCCAGTGTAATAGGTCATCCAAAGAGAAAAGCCTTTTATATTTAGGTAAGTCCTGAATGCCGCAATGTAGAATGTGTGTATCTTCACTATCTCATGCCCAGGTGCTGGACAGAGTTTTAGAAGCTGTGAAGGGCTCCATGGCAAATCCCTTTGCTCTTTGCAGCTACAAGGGAAAATGATTGGAAATATGATGTTGAATCTCTGTTGAACTGAAAAAAACACCTCACCCAGGGTGAAATGAGTATATACCCTGCAAGGTTTCACCTTTCTCTCTGTGCCCTCCTGCTATCCCAGACCAGCATTGTGTAGGGAAAGGCACATCCATGCTGTGGCAGTTATCTTTATGCTGTCTCATATTTTCTATAAGAACTGGTTCTGGAAAAACATTTTGGTTTAATTTTGTACATCTCACACATCTTCAGCACAGCTTACTTACAGAGAAGAAAAGGACACATGAAGACCTCACTGGTCTCCCAAGCTGGAACAAATATTTCATTGTAATTCTATTCTTTTCATTCTGGAATATTTTAAATCAACTAAATTTTGAAACAAACACGGGAATATCTTCAGTATTAAAAAACCCAACAAAACAGCCATAGCTAATGACAATAATTAACTCCTGCTTGCATCTATAACATTGAAATTCAAGGTACAATTCAGATGTAAGCATTTTTATGCTGTGTATGTCTATGCATATGTACCTATATATATATGTTGTTGTAGTTTGGAATTATTATGTAAATTCCAAACTGCAACAATGTGCATACACATATATGTATATATAAATACACAGGTATGAATATAATTAATCAGCAGCCATTCACCACCAGAGGGCAGTCAAAGAAAACAAAAATCAGTTGTCCTGTGTGATACTGCATACGCCAATGAGCAAACTGTTCAGTGGCCAGAAAGATATCACCACTGTTTTCTTCGACCATCTCCAATGACTTTCTTTTCATAGAATAGTTCAGGTTAGGAGGGACCATTTAAGGTCATCTAGTCTATCCCTCCTGCAATGATCAGAGGCACCTGGATCTGGTCACTCAGCAGAAACACTGGATCTGGCAAGTGGATATGGTGGCTCAGAGCCTTGTCAAGGCTGGCCTTGAATGTTTCCAGGGATGGGGCATCCACCTTCTCTCTGGGAAATCTGTGCCAGCGTTTCACCACCCTCATTGTAAAAAAATTCCTCCTAATAACTAATATAAACCAACCATCTTTAAAACCATTACCTCTTGTTCTATCACAATAGGCCTTGCTAAAATATTTTTGTGGTGCATCTCAACCCTTGTAACTGTCTCATGTTGGGATGGATAGTTTTTTGATCTCATTATTTGTTTAGAAATTCTCTGTATTTTTCAAGGATGAAATGTGCTGATCTGGAAATGGTCGACCATGGGGTAACCACAGGGAATGTCACAAGTGAAAGGATAGAAACTTCCTCAATGTTGCAGGTAAAACACGGAAACTGGCACACGTGTGTCTGGAGAAAAGGGAAGGTCAGTGGGAGCAGTGTGCTTCCATTATTCATTGGGCATAAGCTGTTATTATTCCTTTGTAATCAGTGGATATTCACTGATATGCAGGAAAATAACTGGGCCTTTATGAAGAATGTCTTACCTGAGAGCTAAATCTACCAAGATCTAAATCTAGCAATGCTGATATGAACCAGTGTCCACTCTCGTAGTCCTGAGTCCTAGGAACACTTTATTTCATCCATTAAGTTGGGAGGTGTGATAGCAGGAACAGGGAGCTTTTGTAAAGGTACGATGAGCAAAGAAGAACTTCCCTTTTTTTCATTCATGCTATGGAGAGGATAAAAATACATGAGTTTTAATGCCAGAAAGCAAATCCTAAGAAGTGTGAGCCTCCAGCCAGGAGATGTGTATGATATGGCACAGACAGACCTTCTAGATATGATGGGTCATGAGATCTGTAAGGATCATTGTCTAAAACCCAGTGCCTTTGACCTGAGGAGGAAAAGAGATGGACAACCTTACCCCAGAACCCGCATCCCAATTTCTTAACAACGATCTTTACAATTGTGTATGAAGAGATGCTTAATAGGTGTATTTCTACCCTGAGATGCCCCTCAGGGTAGGAATCCACTTCAAGGTTTTGCTCAATGGGATGATGGATGTCAGACACTCAGGCAACAACAGAATGGCAGAATCACTTATAACATTTGTAACACATCCTGAGATACTATCCCCAAGTAGCTTCTCTCAAGGAAACCTTGAAAGTATTTTAAGGGATTGACATGTGCAGCCTGGGCTGGAAATCGGGGATTTACACCAGCTGGATGTATACTCAAAATCAGCAAAAGAAATCCAGTTCTTGGTTTCTTGGCTGTAAGAGAGACTCATTTACCTTAATTCTAAATCTATGTCTGCAGTAGTCACTGGCCATTCCTTTCATGTTCACAGGAGAAAGCTGGAACTCCTTGGGGGTGACTCATCTGCTGGGCAATGAGATGAATCATGAGCAAGATGGGCTTCCATATCCCTCCATGAGCTGTGGAGGATATAAAGATAAGTGATTCATTTGATAGGTGCCAACCTTGAAGATGTCTGCTTGAGGGATCCCGCTCTGCATATGTGTGATCTCACCTTGAATATTGTGCGCTGTTTTGGTCACATCAATATAAGAAAGATACTAAGCCATTACAGAGTGCTCAAAGGAGGGTAATGAAGATGGTGAAGCGCCTTGAGGGGAAGCTGTACGAGGTGAGGTGTGATCTGTTCAGCCTGGAGAAGAGGAGACTAAGGGAAAAAAACCTCATTGCAGTCTACAACTTCCTCATGTGGTGACCAGTGACAGGAATGGCCAAGGGAATGGCCTGAAGTTGTGTCAGGGGAGGTTTAAGCTGGATATTAGAAAGAGGTTCTTTTCCCAGAGTGTGGTTGGGCACTGGAACAGGCTCCCCAGGGAAGTTGTCATAGCACCAAGCCTGACAGAGTTCAAGAAGCATTTGGACAATACTCTCAGATGCATGGTGTGACTTTTGGGGATGGGTGAAAGGCTAACGGTTCTATTCAATGATCCTTTTGAGTCCCTTCCAAGTCAGATTCTGTTTCATTGGAGGTAGCACTTTTTCACCTATGACATCATTTGGGGGTTAAAAATTTTTATGAGAAAAAGGACACCAGGTATTTACTCAGCTCTTCAATGCTGCTGACATCACTACTTCTACCTGTGCTTGACAGGGGCCAGGTGATACATGTTTGAGCATAATTATCTTGTGCTTCTGTGGTCCCCATATTTCACCATTCCAGTACGCTAAACTTCCTAGTGAAACTGTAACCTGCGCACTGGCTTCAAAGTCTTTTCTGAGTCCACCTCACTTCTGAAATCAAGAAGAGCTGTTCAAGAGCAAATGACATTTTCAGTGTTTGGAAAAATCAAAGAGGTAGATGAGCAGAGTTGTTTCCTTCAAGTTGTTGCACTATGTCTACTTTCTGTCTCCACTAAAACAGCTCCAACACATCCCTATATCTCCCAATGTATCCCTTGCTTCCTTAATTGGTTCAGAGGGATTGTTAAGTGGTATAGGTACTTTTCTCTTCCAGCAGTATGTTCCATCTGAAGTACTGCACACAGGGCCTGCCATGAAACATAGTTTTAGCACAGCAAGGATGATGCTCAGGGACGAAGTAAGGGTTTCAATATTTTTCCTTCATGCAAATAAATAAATAAATAAATAAAATCCATCATTGAGGGTAGGAGTAAGATCATTCAACAAAAAAGACAACATGCTGTGCAGGAATCAAAGACATTTTAGAAATAACCCAGAATCCAGCTGTGGAATATTAAAAACCCCATGATTTCAGTAAGTGATGACATAGTGACGGATCAAGGGGCTATGGGAAGGATCAAAGAGTTTAAGGAACATGACAAAAATAGAGCATTTCTAACTCAGTTCTTCTCTGTCTATGATTATGATGGCAACTATCTTTTTTTTTTCAGCATTTGCTTGAAAAAACAACATAGAGGGAGCAAAAGACTGAGTAGATCACACTCTCCACTAGCTGTGGTGAAATTCTTTTCTGCCAAAGCTGAAAATTATTTATATCATGATCAGCATCAAGGCCTTATAGATATAATGCCAGTAATCCCTTCACTATAGCTTCCCTGTAGTAAGACAGCACCTACTCAAAGAACTCCCCACATTAAAGAGGTGGGAATAAGGGAAAAGAAAGAGGAAAATTGATTATTTCAGTGATGGTTGATAGCTTAGAAGAATTTTTTTAGGATCTGATTCAATAGCAGGGACTGAAAATTCTGCAGGGAGAGACCAACTTTCCTCTTGATTCTCCCATCCAAAAAGAAAACAAAAAGAAGGAAGAGGAATAGATGATATTTCACAATTTAAACCAATTAGGAGATTTAGAAACAAACATGACCTTTAACCCCACTGGCATAGAAGACAGAGCAAGCTGTTCCCCAGCTTGTTCGGCACCACCTGATTCGTAGATCCTCCTGCTACTGCAGTGGTACAGCAGATATATAGGAAATGTTTGCAAGAGAAATCACATCAGTCTCACTTGGTTTGCATTTCAAGATGAACCTAATTTGTCACACACAACACAGTTTCTGGAACCTGTTGCTAAATCTTTGGGATGTTCTAAGCAGATGCTAGAAGATGTCCCTGGAGGTGATAGTGGAGGGCAGAGAAAACCTAGAGGCACTTGAAAAATCTGTGTAGGATGCAGGCTTCTGCCAGCCATCAGAGGTGGCAGGGCAAGTGCAAGGCAGAAGGCAGAAGGCCCTTTCTTCTGTCTTTATGAGATGTTCACCTGGCAACTTTGCTTGCAAGCCATACCTCAAAGTCTCACTGGACAATGGTCTATGTCTGGGGACCATAGGGTTTGGAAAATAAAACCCTGGGGATAGTTTTTTCTCCATGTAATACAAACTCCATTTTCCCCATTTCAAACCCCCCCAAAAACTGTGAGACTCTCTACAGTTCCTGTGATATGAGTTTACTCTTGCAGGTGTTTAAAAACAGCCAGCTCTTCTCTTCCTTGTTGGTTTCGTTTTTTCTTTTCTTTCTTTTCTTTTCTTTTCTTTTCTTTTCTTTTCTTTTCTTTTCTTTTCTTTTCTTTTCTTTTCT
>JAWWEV010000001.1:29671993-29701818 GCA_035583235.1 Hafferia zeledoni | reverse complement strand
GGAGAGGAGAGGAGAGGAGAGGAGAGGAGAGGAGAGGAGAGGAGAGGAGAGGAGAGGAGAGGAGAGGAGAGGAGAGGTCTAAGAAGTTGCCTTTTTCTCTATGTGACATAGAGTGAAATTCAGCTGATGTTGACAAAAACTAAGCAGAGAATGACTGCTGAGGAGACCACTGAAAAATCAGGAAGGACCTGATTTCACACAGGCACAGGTGCAAATCCTTTTACATCTGTGGAATGGGAGTACCCTTGCTATTTTGTGGGCAAAAGAGCTTGATCTTCCAATCTACCTGAGGGAGATGAGGCTGCCCGCGTGGGGCTCTGAGCAACCTGATTTAGGAGAAGGTGTCCTTGCCCATGGCAGAGGGCTTAGAACCAGATAACCCTCAAGGTCCCTTCCAACCCAAACCATTTTAGGATTCTATGACCCAGCCTCTCTGATGAAGGTGACACTTGTTTTGCAGATGTGGCTTACTAGGGTTTCAACAACACTTCAAGGTCTAAACTTGCTGGGTAGCCCAAAGCAGAAAAACAATGAAAATGGGAAACCATTCAAATGCTTCAGGGTCTTTAAAACTGTTTGCTATCAGATTCCCTTTAGGAAAGGGCAAAGATGGTAAAGACAGCACTGATCTTTCCCACCACAGCTGGTGTCTTCTGAGGTTGTGATTTTAATGTAGCAAAGTCCTGAGCAGTAGAATCAGTGCGTGTCCTTCCCTCCTGCTTTGGCATTTATTTCTATCCAGGCTCTTCTTCACAGTTCAGCTGGCACAGCTGCTTGGCCACTTGGTAAAACAGTTGAGGAACTGACCTGGCTTTTAAAAAGCACAACCAACAAAACCTCTACTATTTTTATCCCTGCAAATTTGAACTTCCTAAAGTGCTCTGAATATCCATGTCTAGAAAATGTGAAGCTGCAATCATCCTGGTCACTTGTTCCTCCTCATTAAATGCATGAAAATTGTACTCCATCTCCAAATCAAAATATCCTATTTGAAATTTTATTTCTTTTTATTTTTTTCTCCTGAAGGCCTCAGATATTTGAGGTTTTCCTTGCAAAAGCGTCTGTGCATTGCAAGTGCTATTGCACACTGCTGACAAGGCAAACTAAACACAGAGCACCCAAAAGGAATTTAAACCGTTGGACACCAGTCCCCACCTTTGACATGAGTTTCCTGTTTATCCCAAGGGGATTGCAGATAGAGAGCTTGACTGCAGGAAGCATGCCAAAGGGATCAAGTGACAAGCAGCACTGCAGCCAGCTGCAATCTAGGGAGGTTCAAGACATGATGTGCTTAGGGAAAGGTGATCAAAACTACTCTGAAGAGGCCCAGTCAAGGGGAACGTGTCCAGAGTTGTGATAATCTCACTAGCAGACTGTTCTCCTGAGAACTTAATGTGAATTTTTCTATCCATTGCACCTAATCACACCCCCACTGGCTGTTTTTTCATAACATTTTCATATCTAGACCAACAACCTGCTCTAGAGAAAGGTGTCCCTGTTCACGGCAGAGGGGTTGGAACCAGATAATTTTTTTTAACCCAAACTATTCTGTGATTGTAAGATTCTGTGATTTATATGTCTCATTTCAGAGTGCATTGCAAAGCTAAGAGCCAGTCTCTTGTGCTTATTTTGACCACAGGAAGAGTGCGTTACAAGGGTTCAGGTTTGTGGTTCTGGGAGAAAACCATGGGGAAATCTATGTAAAGATGGGTTTTCCAGAAGCAGGACTTAATAAGCAAAATCAAGTGAGAAAACCAACAATTAGACATCTGATCCAGCCCTAGAGGGCAGCACAAAACAGTAAGTTAAAAGCTGAACTCACAGGCAATCTGAAATCCTCTTCTGCATGACAAAGGCACCCCTTTGCAATGGGAATTCCTCCTGGCAGATTCAGTAGACTCAGGACTATGTCCTTTCAGCTGAAAATTCATCAGCTTATCTGAAATTGCCTTTATCAAGGTTCCCAATTCCTGCCTCATGTCATGAGAACCTCTCAGGTGTGTTATAGCCAACACTGGACCCCGTCTTGTCACCAGACTGCTGCCACTCTCTCATTAGTGGGACTACTGCAAAGAGAAGTTATTCAATCCAGGACAGGTTTCTAAATTCTGGACTTCATATGTATCAGCCATGAATTTTAAACTTTGAGTCCTCAAGAGCTGTTTCCCTAAAGATGCAGAGAGAGATTTAGTTGTGGAAGGCTGCAATCTCCCTCAGAATGTAACTCATAGACACAAAACTCTAAAGAAAACATGTTGGCATGCTTCATGCATCCAGACAGACAGTGGCAGCAGCAATAATAAGTCGCTTATTACCCCAAAAACCCCATAGCCCAATCATGGCCATTTCTCTGGCAAAAATCTCCCTATTTCTCAACTCCTGTCCCAAGGAAGGGCTTCAGGATTTTCACAGTAGACAACTCCATTCAGAAAGGAGTGCAGAGAAAGACAAGCAGCATAGTTTAAACTAGACACTGTCCCAGTTAAGGTTATTTCACTAAAAATGCCTTTGTTCTGAACTTATGAGTGAATGTCTTGGCATTCTGAGAAGCTGAAGAACAATTCCATTGATGCCAGGACTGAATCCATTTTGAAGAGCTGGTTATGCTTTTTAAAGAGATAATAAGTACTCGGGGATGCAAGAAACCCTTCAAACAAGGTAAATGTGAAATATTCAATCTTTTAAACCTGAAGACTAACTTGGCAGTAAAAAGTCTTGTGTGAAAAAGGATCAGACACTGGGGACTTTGGTTTTTATTTTGTGTTTTCTCTTGTATTTAACTCTCCTTGGCACAGGAGAACATCTGTGTTAATTGTCTGAGCAGTAACAAAAATTACCTTTGGGGGGAATTTGGAGAGTGCTGCTGTTATTAGCTGCAAGCAAAATCTATAAAGTAGTTTCAGATTTGTTATTATTGTAGTAGGAATGGAGGCAAATATTGTTCTGGAGTGGGAAATGGGAAACTGGGATTAAATCCTGGTTATTGCATGGTTTCAAATGTGTCTTGGGGCAAAGGACTGTTCTTTGCCTTTGCCCCCCATTTGTTATGTGGGCATGCTGATGTTTGGGTACCATGGTTTTTCTGGACATTAAATTGTTTGATGCACTTAATAAGCCTTGTTGAAGGTGATATTCACTGACACCATCTATATTTTTCAGCTGGAGATAAGTGATTTTGAAGTACTGTGATGGAAAGCTGTGACACTGAATAGGGCTCAGAGCTCAACCTTGCTCTCAGCTATGCTGGGATTTTTATCACAACTGCCAATGGGAGCAAAGTGACACTGAGCAAGAAGCTGCCTCAACTCCAGGAAAACCTCAGAGCATTAAAAGCTTGTTTAGGTTGAGTTGTTGCTACTGCTGCTCCCAGACTGTTTTTGTAAGCTGTGGTTAGAGACATCAGTGTCAGCAGACAGGGTTTAGTGGTGATGTTTTCTGGCACCAGGTTAATGGAGGTCCTGTGAGCTCCAAGCTCTGCACTGGGAGAAGGCATGGTGGGGCTGCTGAGACCTGCCCAGAGGAGGGAGATGCAGTGCTATGTGACACTAAATGTTGCTGAGGAGGGTCTAAAGGTTATCCAGAGAAAAGCTGATCAGGAATTTCTTCTCAGCTGAACATGACAGGCCAAAGGGAAATAGCCTTAAAAGATATGCAGATGTAGCACCTGGGGACATGGTTTAGGGGTGGTTATGGCCACACTGGATTAGTGGTTGGACTCAATGATCTTACAGGGCTTCTTCAACCTAAATGATTCTATAAGGAGTGGCTTATCCTCCTTTGGTCAAAATTCATGTAGTCTCATGTTGGAAGAGACCACCATAGCTCTGGGTGCTGGCAAGACCAGCTCAGACCTGTCTGCAAAAAGCCATACAAATACAGGCAGATTCTGCATGTTTGCAACAGAGGCTGACACAAAGAAGTGATATCCTGAGCTCACATCAGTGCTGACCACACCAGAGACCTCATTAGTGTCTGTCTAGAAACAAGCTGTTTGAAGGAGGAATGCTTTCCCTTGGCTTCAGCTGTATTTTTCTCCCATTGTCCAGTGACAGGCCTCCCACTGGTGTTTGCTCCTTTAGCAGTTATCTCTATGCTCTTTTCTGGAGTGCTTTCCGTACAATTAAACTCTGATGAATCCTTTGATTCACACAAATCCCTCCTATTTATATTTGTCTCTTTGTAAGGCATCACTGCCTGCCCATGGCAGAGGGGTTGGATGAGATGACATTTAAATGTCCCAAATTATTCTATGTTCTCCTTTCAAATATATTTAAAAGCCTGCCCATACCTGGAATGTGTAAAAATCCCTAAGCTAGAAAAGTAGACAAAATATTAGGAAACTAACACTTGGACAAAAATTTTTCTGTCCATTCTTTAAGCTATTTGTTTTAACAAGTATGAACACATAAAAGCTCTTTGGCACTCTGGGATTAGAGGAGTAGAAAATGTTTAGGATGGAGATGTCAACTGTTCACAATGGTGGTTGTTTCTGAGTGGTGCCTGTTTACTTTGCTCAGAAATTGGCACTCCAAGACTTCAATCCAATTGAAAGCACCCAAGCTGAGTCTGTGGAGAGAGTGTAGGCAACTCAGTCTTGAGTGGTTGTCTTTCTCCATGATGTCATGCACACTGCCCAGCATGAGCATCTGGACTTCACTGGGTGGCCTAGATATCATCAAGGCAGCAGCTGAAATGGGGCAAACCCACTAAATGCCTTGAACCTTCCTTTCAAGTCCTCAGATCTCTTTTCACACCAGGCTCAAAGGAATGCAAAGCTATACAGGTAGGTCATATGTGTAGGACACTCACAGATGGGTTAATTTACTGCACTGCCTGTGTCCCTCTCCATATTTGATGATGATCTGGTGCAAGCTTTCACATGCATTGACCACTGTGTCCCAGTTGAAATCTAACCAACTTTAATTTTACTTGCAGAACCATGAAACTGTACATCATCTTCTTACTGGCAGTGGTGAACACAGGAACCACAGAGGAGGCATCCTGTGAAATGGTAAGGCTGTCTCCCTACTCAAGCCCCTTGAGATCCTGAATGAGGCTGAGGTCCCCTTGTTACAGGCACTGTACAAACAGCAATAGTCTCTGAAAAGGGGAATACCTCAGGACCAGACTCTCTGTGATGGCAGAGAAGGGATTTGGTCAGGTAGGGGGATGAGTAGCAGGCTGTTCGTGGTCTGTTCTTTGTTGTAGTGACAGCACATAAAAGAGTTGGAGTAAGTGAAGTGGGAAGAAGGGTCATTATCTCACTTTTTCTCTAAGAGGTAGCTGGTTAAAAGAAATTGGACCTGTTGCCCAAGACCATACAGGGATTCTGTGACTGAGACAGAGAAAGAACCCAGACTGAAAATCAACTCTTTTATATCAAGCCTATATTATTCATGCTTTAAATAAAGCATCTTCTGTGAAACACATCTATACCAACCCTTTTGTAATAACAGGGAGACTGACTTCCTCTGCCCTGAAACAGCAATGCTGCCAGGGAGGTTGTACCTGACTTCTGCTGGAGGGAAATGAAGTGACAAAGCCTCTTGCTCTAGTACAAAATTTGTTCCTTGAATTTTTGCAAGCACCTGGTGCAGTATTATAAATGTTATTCACAGCTGAACTTTCTCCCTTCCCTATCAAAGTGCTTCTGATTGTAACAGGCCATTTAAAAATACCTTTTTTTCCCCCCTGAACATTGAAGCTGCTCAGCACAAATCCTCAAGAATTTCCAAAATAGGGAAAAAATTATTTCCTAGCTGTACACAACTCCCTCATGGGACTGATTCCATTCCTGCCCACCCTGACGTTTTGCTGCACTTCCTGAATTCCAAAGAAAGTAAGATCTAATATATATAAAAAGATCTTGGGAAGGTTCATTGGCTGGAGAAGGAAGACAGATGAAGCCACTGTCAACAGTCAACTTGGGTCCCATGTATCATAGTCACATGAAAGCTGGGCAAGACATGCAATAATCCAAGCAGATTGGTCCCATCCCATTTCTTGATGGGTTACAGACCAGACTGACTGCTGAGAAGTAAACACTTACTTGTTCCTACCATTCCACTGCTTTCATCAAGCTAACAATCCATGGCTCTACGAAACTGCGATAAATTTAGCTCTGACAGAAAACATGCTGCAGTCAAGGGCTGGGATGCTCATCCAATATAAATTAATGGCTCAGCATTGCTAATGTCATTGCTGATTGTCTTCCTTCAGAGGATGTTTGGTCCAATGGAAGGTAGTTGTAAATCCAAACACAGCTTAAAGAAAGAGGAAGATAATGGTTTAGTTGGGGGTCTGTGTTATTATTTTTCATCACAGCCTTACATGGTACCTTCCCTGTGGTGACACCTTTAGAATAGCATAGGCTCAGAAATGGAAGATTTCATCTCAAATCTCCTGGAAGAGGCATGAGTCAGAAACTTGTGCCCTCCTCTGACTCACCACTGGTGCTCTTGTCATGGAACTAGAGTCCTAAAAGAGGTTTTAGGAAGTGAGCAGTCCCTACCAGACCCCCTCAACACAAGAGTGAGCTGCACTGATTATACAAGTTATCTACCCATTTGCAAGACAACAGGGCACAGCTTAAATGTCAGGAGCTTCTTCCAACCCCACCTTGCCTTCCATGGACAGGTAAGGCTTCAACTAGATCATGTTCACCTCCCAGAGAAAGATATTTCTGATAATTCATGTTAACTGGCAAAGGATAAGCTTTGAAATAATTTATAGAAGGGAGAGGATTTTAGAAAATTCTGTCTCACCTTGCACTGAGGTGATGCAAGAACATGAGCCTGCTGATGTGTGGTACCTGGGCAAACTGTTATGGTGTCTCAGTTTAAATCAGAACTAAGATGTCTATCTAGACTAGGAAAGGGGGCCTCTTCTCGAAAACCACAACAACCTTTGAATTTAAAAGTCTTTAATCAGAAAATGTATAGAGGATAACAGTTATTAACTACAAATATATATATAACTGAAACCAAAATAGACCAAACAGCAAGACTGTAACTAAACCCTTCAAACGAATACAGTCCTCTCTCCCTGCCCCTTGGGTGCAGTTCTATTATGGAGACCAGGGAGAAATGCCATGCCTCTGGAGGCAGCGGCCACAGAATGTCACTCCTGGACTCCCGCAAGGCATAGAGGCGACCAGGGAGAGGTGGCAATTCTGAAAAGAGAAGTCATGTGGAAAAAACTGTGATCACAAGGGCCAGGATGAAAACTTTCCCTGTGGGCAGTGTAGGGATCCTCCTCTTGTCCAAAGGCGTTGAGGGTAGGGAGGTGGGTGACTTCCTGCAGATGATGTTGGCCCTCTAGGAGTCTGTAGCAAATCCAAGTATCTCTCTTCGACCGGCAGCACAAAGTGCGCAGAGTCGGGCAGCTGAACCAGGGTAGCTCCCTCCAAGGACTTCCACCAGCCCAGCAAACAGTGACTCACCCCATTCCTCAGTGAGAGCCCAGAAAATTGTGGCAGAAACATGGAAAAACCTCCGTCCTTCTGCCTGCCCCACATCTCCAGCCATTAAGTGGGAATGCAAAGCAATCAGCCACTCATTTGTTAGCTGGTAGTGGGGGGTAGGGCATTAGCTCCCAAACTTCTGTGTTGGTAAGGGAGAGAAAAATTTCATGAAAAATTTTGAAACTGTAACATCTGGTTTGGTTGTGTAACTGAGTGTGCACCTGGGCAGCTCTTCTGAGAACAGTCATGGGACACCATGCAAGTGCAGGTCATTGCCAAGTGACTCCAGCCCAAATTCTTTGTTTCAAATGTTCATAGGTTGATAAAGAAGAACATGAGTGGAGGCTTAGATCCAGCTGCTTTTTTGTAGACTCTTACTAAGGTGAATGACAACTTCCACACACTGCTGATCTGTAAAGAATTGGAGTTAGAATACAAGTGATGCTCAGCTTTTGACCTGTTGAGTCATATTTTTTTTTTCCAGCACATGAATAGGATCAGACACTGAAGGGATCAAATGCTCCTCACCCTGCAGTACTTCTTGCCCATGGATTTGGAATAAACCAATGGCAGCAGTGGTAAAGATGATGAAGCCAGAATATGAGGGAAAAGCCTCTTTTCCAGTCTTAGAGTGTCAAGCACTGGCTGGAAAGGTGGGAGGAGGGGAGATACACCAAAGAGATTCTGTTAGCTCTAATACACTGAGATATTTTCTTCCTACTGCTGATGAGAATGAAATTCATGCAATTTGAGCCTCAGGGGAGAAAAGATGGTGCAGAAGATAATTTGGTGGGGATCAAAACTGTCATTGAAAAGCAATGAAGTTCTACTAAGAAGACTGGGAGAGGAAATGTTATAGGAAGACCTGGTGATCTGGGGCTGATTTCTCATCCATTGACTTCAGTGAAAACTAGCCAGCTGACATCGACAAGGAGTGGATCAGGACTTTGCTAAGGTGCTCATTGCCCAGAAGGAGTGGAGAATGTTCAGCACTTGTTGAGATCTGGCTCAAAGTGTGGGAAGAAACTTGGCATCTGCCTTAAGCTGCAAAGTACTTGCTGCTTTCTCACTCTGTATTTTTGTATCCTTCTGGCTTCTCCCTCTCCCTTAAACCAAACAAGAAGAGGCTTCCTTCTTCTGTCTTGGAGCTAAGCCAACTCGGCTCGTTTTAGCTCAAAATGAACAATTCTGTGGAGGTTTTGCAAGAAAGAAATAATGTCAGGAGAAGCAAGAAAATTTCCTTCCTTTCTTTCTTTTTTTCTTTTTAGCTGGGGGAGATTTAAATGAGTTGGAGGGGGGAAAAAAAGGAAAGGCTTCAGGTTTCAAGAGCCAGTTTACATGGGATCTTTGGGAAAGATGTATCATGTGAAGGAATGTGGAGCAGTCTGTATATCCAGAGTTTGGATAAGCACTTAAACTTCTCTGGCACATTTTTGTGTGGTCTCCAAAAGTCAGATGATGCAAAAGAGTTTCACAAAACTTCTTCTAAACAGACCTGCCACTTCATTGACATCTAAGTTCACATGAAGAAAATGGGGTTTAATATTTTTGAATTCTAATGTTTCTTCAATGTCTGAAAAGCTTTGTGCCATGAAATCTGAATTCTGCTTCTACACAGAGTTAAGATTCACAGATTTTTTTTTTACTTCTTTCCTTGCTGATTTTTGTACAAACCCTGCATATCCCAGACACCCAAATACATTCATGACAAGAGTTTTCCTCCAGTAAATTAAATGCTGCCTAAGCCTTTCTCATTCCGCTTCTTCACTCTGCCATATGTTCTTCTTAATAACAAAATATAGCTTGACATTAGTGCAAGGATGCTCATGTTCATGTTTCTGATCTTGCTTATGAACACACACTCTAAATTTTTGTTTGGACACAGGTTGAACCCTAGCTGCAATTAAACAGACTTGCAACTGGAAGAGGAATTTGACTTTGATGCTTGGGATTTTTTTCTCCATCTGCTGCTGAGAATTGACCTGAAAAGGCATGACCCTCACGGCACTTCCCAGCTTTCCCCCTCTCACAAGCTGGCTAATTGGTCTTTTCCATGTTGTATCACAGGTGTCTGCTGTGGGTGGTTTCACAAGGCATGCTCCCCATGCAAGAAGGAAACTCTTGCCTTAGGAAAAGGGTAAACACAGATAGTAAAAGCAGAAGAGTTTGGAGAATTAAATCAGAAATATTTCAGTTGTTGAATGACTCATTTGGTTAATGATGCATTGCTTAACTAAGCCATGGCTAAAGGAAGACATGATCAAATATCTGAGGGTGTGAATATGAGGGAGAGACAGGGTTTGGGCTATTTTTCTACCTCCTTGCTTTGGGACTCATGCTGCCAACAGTGTGAAGCTCTTCTAAGTACTACTTACTATTGCAAGTAGAGTTTGAAAAATCTAATACAGTGATGAAAGTAAAAATTAAGCATCAGATCAAAAATGAAGAAATAGTGCATGATTGCAAAGAAAGAAAGGGTAAAACTTCTTCACTTGGGTGAGTCCAAGAGAAAGGTACAAAAAGGAGAACATTTGGTAGTTATCACATGCAGTATACAAAGTGCTACTATTGTAAGTCAGAAACGTCTTTAAAATTGAATGAGAACTGTTAGCTGCAAAGAAGTGTTAGGATTGAATCTTGCTGGATTGGATCTCAAGATAGGATCTTGCTGTCTGAGTGCTCAGAGAAAGTGATGTGATTAGTGTTTCAGAAGAAGGATCTGCCTGGATGCTAAATGTTATTTTCCTTTTATTTAATGCAAAGATTTTTTTCATTTGTCTTGTGACAACCCCTTTTCTCTCTTTTTTTTGGCAGGCAAACTCACAAGTATTTTGCCACAAAAAAGACCTTCACCAAATCCCTTATGAACTGCATATGAATGTAAACAAAATAGATCTGTCTGGAAATCTGATTCAAAGCATCCCTGAAATGCCATTATCATTTTACACTTCCCTCCAGTGTCTAGATTTAAGCTCTAACCAGATAAGCTTCATCACACCTGGAGTGTTTGCACACATGACGAGTTTGCTGGAAATAAATTTAGCCAATAATCACTTACATGAGCTTGCTCAGAATGGAACAGAGGGAATTGGACTTTTGCCAAAGGTGGAAAGAATGGACTTGTCCCATAACAATCTGTACAATGGGATGGCTGAGTACTTCATTAAACAAGCTCCAACACTGCAGTATCTTTCCTTGGCAGACAACAGCATTGTAATGATATCACACAGTATGTTTCAGGGATCTCCCAGTCTAGTGGAGATAGATCTTCAGAGTAATATCATCATGGAAATTGAAGAAGGTGCTTTTGAGACTCTAGTGAACCTTTCCAAACTCAATCTCTCCACAAATTCAATTACTTGCATCTCTGATTTCAACCTCAGGCAGCTGGAAATACTTGACCTTAGCAGGAATAGCATTGAGACCTTCCACATCACGAAGTCTGAAGATGAATATAGCTTAAGATGTCTGGATCTGAGTGAAAACAAATTGCTTCACTTTCCAGTCTTCCCTCAGGTAAATAAACTGGTAACTCTGAATTTATCAAATAATTTAATCCAGCTCACTGCTGAATCCCCTCATAATAAAATGGACTACATGGAAAACAAATGGCAAGATGCTTCTTTTCATCTTCTTGATCAGAAGCAAAGTAGAAACATAAGTTCTCTTTATTTATCCCAGCTTGTAAATTTAGACTTAAGTTATAATGAAATCAAATCCATTCCAGACAAATTCTTTGAATCAATGTTATCCCTTCACACCCTTAATCTCAGTAAAAACTGTCTTCAGGCATTTGTAGTAACTTATGACAGCGCACTGATGTCTCTAACTGTCCTTGACTTGAGCTACAATGCTTTGCAGAACCTTCTCCTTGATGCTGCTGCATTGCCAAATCTGAAGGAGCTTTATATTCAAAACAACCATCTTCAGATCCTGCAATTTGACATCTTCTCAAGTCTTCCCAGTCTCAGACTGCTTAATCTACAGAGCAATAATATCAGCCTTTGCAGCATGTACTCTGGATTAGTTAAGCAAAGACTTGATGAAGCGGAAAGTGGTTGCATATCATTTGTTGATTCTCCTGCTCTTCAGTACTTGTATCTAGCTGACAACATGCTGAACATCCTACCAGCATGCACCTTCTACAAGACTTCTCTGATTGTCTTGGATCTCTCCATGAATCCCGGATTGAAAATAGAAGTTAAAGCACTATCAGGACTGGAAAAGACTTTGGAATATTTGTATTTACAAGGAAATAGCCTGTTGGATTTAAATATAGACTTGCCTTGTTTTAGTCACCTTAAACACTTAAACCTCTCTGAAAATCAGCTGAACTGGCTGCCTAAGTGGGGTAGTGGCTCTCCACTGGAAGTTCTAGACCTGCGGAACAATAGGTTCAGTATATTACAGAACAGCAATATTTTAGCATTAGAAAATTCACTTCAAAACTTATATCTCACTGGGAACCCACTGAGCTGCTGTGGAAACATCTGGCTTTCATCAATGATTCAGAACAAAAATGTCCAGATTCCCAATGTGGAGCACTTAACATGCCAGTATACCCAGAACTTCAGGTATCAGGAAGAAATGTTCATTTGGAACATTAGACCAGAAGACTGTGAGAAAGAAGATATGAAGAAAATCAACTTCCTTATTGTATTAACATTTGTATTGGTTTTATCTGTGATCATCATTGGTGTGGGTTCTTTTTTTTGCTTTCGCAGGCAAAACTTTAACCATCAGTTTAAAGCATAGGAACACAAAATAGCTTGAAAATGGAAAAAATCAGGTGCTACACTGATAGTGTGTAGAAGTAAAGGGTAAAAGTCTCCTCTTTGATTTTTAACTGTGGACCTTAAGATAGTTTTGAAGTGCCTCTGAACCGTACCACTGTAGTGGTCTGGGTGGCAGGGACTAGGAGGAGAATTTGCTGTGTTTTGCACTTGCTTTATTCACATGCTGATCTGCTTAAAAAAATTCATACAATGATAGAAGAGGTCACTGCAAAGTGCTGCTGTTTTCTTGAGGGATGTATCATTTGAAACAGACCAAAAGAAAAAGCTCTCTAAGGTCTTGAGACCTGAGATTTTCAACTAACCTCAGAACTCATTGATTACATCAGCCAAGTAGAAAAATGCTCCTCAAAGTTATGTGCTTGGAATGGATGTTTTGATTTGGTCTGAGCTTTGTTTTTTCTTAACTGGTTAGCTCCTAATCCTTCTTAAACTGAAATAATACAAAGATATGCCAGAGTGGGGCAAAACACAATCTTCACTCCTTCAAGTTGGTTGCAAATTTCCCATGAGTTCCAAAACAATGAGAATTTAACAAAACAAAACAAAACAAAACAAAACAAAACAAAACAAAACAAAACAAGGCAGTTTGTGTCTGTTGTGTTCATGGCTGCCATCTAGAAAATCCACAGTTGACCATGGGAACCAAAGACCTTGGTGGCAGGAGCCTCTTTCGATATCTACCTTTATTTGTTAGGATGTAGGTCCAGTCACCAGGGCAAGACATGAGAGGCAGATGAAGTCAATTAGTCCTGGCACTTAGTGCCCATGAGAGATGTAAAAGAAGTCTCAAGCATGAAACAACTGCATTATATGTTACCCAGACCTGCTCACTCAAAAAGTCACATGTCCACAGTTCACTTAAAAGAGAAGAAATATGCCCTTTATGTGCAATACATATTTAAGTGGGTTTAATGTGAAGAAATTAATCTCCAGGGTGAACACTTTTTAAAAGAAAAATCTTGGAGAATGAATTTCAACCAGCTAACATTGGACAAATATTTTTATTTCTAAGGACAACTGTTGGGAGTTCACTGCATACAGTTGCATTTAAAGAATAATATATATCTATTTTTAAAGGTCACAGAAGGTTAGACTGCAAAAGATATTTTAGAGGTATTGCTGTGAAATGATACCCAGGAAACCTAGTCCTGGGACATTATTCAGATCAGATGTTCACTATCTCTCCCTAAAAAGATATTATAGTCTAGAGGACAGGCTGCAAGAAAAGTGATATAGTTCCTCATTCTGTTATTGATTTAACATGGCTAACTTGTTCTGTTGGTAAAAGTTGACACTGACATACCTTATGTTCTCTACCCTGTCAGAAAATTCACCGTTTTGAAGTTAAGAAAAGCTCACCAGCAGGGGGAGCCTGATCTGCTAACGTGCTTCAATGGCACTGGCAGGAATTATATCAGGTTTTCTGTTAAGGCAGGGAACTGTACATTAAGGCACATAAGAGAAATAGAGTTCAACCCAAAACCTGACCAGATAAATAACTCAGAGTCAAACTGCTGCTTCATTATATGTTTCTTCCAGCTGGTGAATGTCAAAATTAACACACCGTAAAAAGGTGTGTAATTCTATTTTTAAAGCAGTTATGTAAGAAACTGGCTGGTGGTTTTCACTGTGGAATTTTATACAATAAAAAACTTCTTTGAACTTTGTAAAAACCACTGGGTTGTGAATATATTAAAGCACCAGCTTCGAATGCTCCATAGATTAAAAGAAAATACTTCATATTTTTCTGTGGTTTTCAGACTTCACCTTTTACCTCCTGGTCCTGAAGCAGGGACAGCTGTTCCATATCTTAGTATGACCAGTGAGAAACAAGGAGATCTACTGAAGATGTAGGCAAAAAATTTGGAACAGGTTTTCCAGAGAACGTTGTGACAGCCCCACGCCTGGAAGTGTTCAAGGCCAGCTTGGATGGGTCTTTGAAACAGCTGGTCTGGCAGAAGGTGTCACTGCCCTTGTCGGGGGGGTTGAAACTTGATGGTCTTGAAGATACCTTCCAATCCAAACCATTCTGTGGTTCTGTGATTCAACACATTTGCACAAAGCGTCAGCAGCAATGGGGACTGATCAGATGTCTACAAAAGCCCATGCTAATCGTTGGCTCAAAGCCTTATTCTTGAGGGAAAGTGTTTGCACAAGCAGTAAGCCCAGGGATTAGTTGGGAGTCTGATGCTGAAGCTGATGATCTTTTCCTTTGGTGTGAAGGCAAGTTGAGCTGTGTGCCCAAATGTGGGCTGATTTGCCTCACACTAAGTTCATGGCTTTTGTGTCAAGCATGGCAAGATCATACATCCTTCTGAGAGCCAGTATTAGCTTGACTAGCATCAAGTTGGAATTAAATACCTGATAACACAGCCAAACCCATTTAATTAACAGTTTTAACACTGTTTTTGTTTGGCTCTCCCAAAAGGAAGTGCTTGTTATTACTAAACATCTGGGACTAATTAGACTTCCATTGACTTCTCTGGGAGCAGAAACAGTTTTCTTAAGCATAAGACTCGGGAGTAAAATGCAGCATGGGTTGTTTGGATTTCTCTGTTGGCAGCATAATCAACCAAGAAGTGATATGACTCTGCTCCAGCCAATTCTATTATTTTGGATGAGGTGAGGAGTATGAGGGAAAGAAAATATGAATTAAATGTCAGAGAGGAAAAATAGGGAGAAATGTGAACTTTACTTGGTATTACTCCTTAAAATAAGGGTATGTAGATGACAGCTCCAGCTCTTGCCTTTCCTGTCTGTTACTGTGCCTGCAAGAAGCCCAAACACCAAAGCACCTGATCCTGCAGCAAACACAGCCTTTACTCACACATTGCACATCATTCCACCAGTCAGCCCCATTTTCCTAATAAGTTGGTGTAATGGTTTAATGAAAAATAAAATTTACCCTATCCCAGCAAAAACCAGGATAGTAGGCACAATACAGGCTGTTTTGACTGTAATTTTGCAACCAAAATTTTGTACCTTCATTAATTGTTTTTTCATAAACTCCAACAGACTATGTTGATGTAAAGAGAACTCATACTGCTAAATCAAGGATCCTGGGATCCTAAATCATATCCTGGGATCCTGGGATATGTAATAAAGCGTTTGGGATCTATGCAGCCAATGCAATTTTTTACTTTTTTAAAATTGCTGCATGCAAGAAGTGCCTTTCCCTGTGCACCATAGCACTATAGAACCATAGAATCACAGAACAATAAAGGACCTTAAAGACCATCTAGTTCCTGCCCCCCTGACATGGACAGGGACACCTTCAATTGCTCAAAGCCCCATCCAACCTGGCCTTGAACTCTTAAAGGCCAATGGGGCATCCATAACTTCTCCAGGCAACCTGATCCAGTGTTTCAACACCCTCTGGGTAAAAAATTACCTTGTAATACATAATCTAAACATGCCCTCTTTTGCTTCAAAACCTTCTCCCTCGTCTTGTTACTATCTGCCCGTATAAGAAGTCAGTCTCCCTCCTTCTTTTTAAAGTCTACTTCAGGTATGGAAAACTGCAATGAGTTCTCCCCAAAACCTTCTCTTCTTCATGTTGAGCTGCAATAGCTCTCCCTCAAATATTTCCTATCACAGTTTTCTGTGACTTTTTTCCCCCAAACAATCCTTTGCAGTGGAATCAGGTAGATAAAAGTACTGGAAACAGTAGAAACACTAGAAAGTCTAAAAACAGAGAGAAGCCCTGAAAGTTCATCAAGTCAGTACTCATGCTGACCATCCATGGAAAATCAAGTCTCAGTTTCCAGAGGTAGTGGCTTTTTTTCTACTAAGCCAAGACAATATCCTAACAGAGCACCAGAGCTTCTGCCTACAGACCTCTCTGCAAGGACCCTGCTCAGCTCTGAACTAGCCACAGTATTTGGGTTAGTATGCAACACAGTAAGGGCCTCCTAACATTTTGGGAGCCCAAAGCATTTGATTTCCTGTTCCTATCTATTCCCCATGCCATTCAAAACCCTCTTACTGCCCTGAGGAGAAACAAATTGAAACCACAACCTGAATTCCCTGCCTTTCCCTGAGAAAGAAAAACAGGTCCTACTTTGCCTGGTAAGGTGTCCTCTGGCCATATTATTTTCCATAAACAACTACCTATTCTGTTTGTGCACACATGTACAAAGGCACAGATGCACGCAGGCCAGCCTAAGAACTGCATGACTTCAGGATTAGCTTTGTTTGACTTAAATTAGATCAGCCTGTGCTAAATGATCATCTGTAATAACAAACAGTCTGCAATGCTGGTGCCTGTGGAATCCTGTTTCATGCCTGTCTATGTGAAACATTCTAATCAAGATTTTCAAAAATGATCAGTGATTGATTTCAGATGCTTGAGTTTGCAGCCTGGATCTCGCCAACCCTGAAACAACTCTCATCTTCCAGAAAACTGGGTCCATTTCCTCTCAAAACTAAGGCTCTGTGGTATGTCTTATAAAAGCCCCCCAAAAAGCTGAAGTTGTCCAGATGTATCTATAATTATTTCACTTGCAGCTTTCTAATGATAATTTCTGCTCTCCCGAGTTGTTTTGAGCACCTCAAGAGCTGAAAAACAGCAAAGTTACCACCCTGTAATCTCCCATCAGAAGGACCATATTAACCCGAGTTTAATATCTCTCTCTATTCTTACTCCCACCCACAACTATTGTTGTGCCTTAATTTGAGCGAAACAGGAAAATTACCCGTAAGTAAAGAACAAAAATTAAGTGCAGGATCTGCTGCTTCTGTGAATGCTGCAACTATGCAGCCTGAGCTGATTTTAGTCTCATTGGAGCTGAGGGTTTTTGGTCTCATTGGACGTGAAGGTCCAAATAGATTTTGCCAAGAAAGAAAGAGAAACGGGGGATGAGAGGAGTTGAGAGCCATCAGAGTGCTCAGAGTGAGTGAGGGGAAAAGGAGAAAACAATGTGTTGGTGTAATGCCCTCTGAGAAGCAAAGAGCTGAAAATACTCCAGAGGAACAGACAGTAGTAGGTACTTACCCACCTCTCCTCAAGAGTTTAGAGAAGATTTGTGAAGCTTCACCTCCTCTTTTGTAGAGGAAAGGTAAGAAGAGAGCCTAGGACAGACAATAAATGATCACAAATGAAGGATGATATAAGAAGTGAAAGACGGAAGGAAATGGAGTAGAGAAGAGGGGTTTAGTACAATTCAGGTCTTCATGGTGGGTAACAGAGAAGCATAACTGCAAATAGAAGAGCATTCAAGAGAGAGGGATGGAAAAAGCTTGGTTAGGCAACATGCTAGCTGTTTGCAAGTATATGATGCATGTAAACAGAGGAGGACATTAGTTCATGGAATGACAACAGAAGTATAAACAAAACAGGGAAATGGTCTGAAACTGAAACAGGAGGAAAAAGAGACTGTATAAACACAGAAGAATTTTCTGAGGAGGGTCTGTCAGGGTGTGTGTCACTCTTTCACAAGCAAAGACATTTGGAGGCTGATGCAACATGATACTAAACAAAATTTTGACAAATACAAGGCAAAAGTCCTGCAACACTGAGAAAGTTGCTTTTCTCCCAAGCTATTGTTTGTGGCAGTTCTGATGTATTGCAGAGCCAAGCTAGTTCCACAGATTTCCTCCTTCTGTTCATTTCTAGCAGTCATTGCACCAAAGACACATTTGGGAGATCCAGTATTGATGCCTTTCAGTGCTTAAAGAGGGCTTAAAAAATAGAGCAGCATTTTAAATGGGCAGATAGTGACAAGACAAGGGGGAACAGCTGTAAGCTAAAAGAGAGTGAATTTAGAGGTTAGGAACAAATTCTTTACAGTGAGAGTGGGAAGGCACTGGCACAGGTTGCTGAGAAGCTGTGGATGTCCCATCCATGAAAGCCAGGTTGGATGAGGGTATGAACAACCTGATCTAGTGGGTGGTATCCCTGCCCATGATTGGGCTTTGGAACTAGGTGATCTGTAAGGTCAATTCCAACCTAAAACATTCTGTGATTATATGATTTTCTAGTTCATGAGCAGTATACTTTATGAAGAAACATTCTGGAAGACAAGTACAGAGGAGATTCCTCTCTACTGTTTCCTGACTTTCCCAGAAAATGGAGGGGAGAAGGGAGTTCAGCATCCTACAGACAAGATCAGAGAAGAAGAGGACTCAATTTTGGGGGAGGAAACGCAACAAAGAGAAGGTTTGGAACAGGCAACTGGGCAGGAGGTGTGACATGAGGAGAACAGAAGAGGAATAAGAGCAGCTAAACAAGAATTTTGAAATAGAAATCACAGTCACAGAATGGTTTGGGTTGGAAGGGACCTCTGCAGATCATCTGGTCTAATTCCTCTGCTAAAGCAGGTTCATCTGGAGCGGGTCACGCAGGACTGTGTCCAGGGTGGCTTTGAATGTTTTCAGAGAAGGAGACTTAACAACCCCTCTGGACAACCAATTCTAGTGCTCTGTCACCCTCAAAGTAAAGAATGGGGAAGGAATAGTCAGGATGAAATCAGAAACAGAGTACTGCTGTAATTCTTACAGGGCAGAATTAAAGGAAGGCTGCACACCACTTTAAGCTACATTTTTGTATTTAAGCTGACAGGACAGAGCCTTTACCATGTTTGTAGTTGACACCTAATGGAGCAGTGGTTGGTATATTGGAACCTTTTACCTCAGAACAATGGTCAAACAGAAGCTTCATGATGTTCAGCAAAGACCTGCACCTTAGACAGAACAAGCTCATGTAACACTCTAGGCTAGGGACAAGATGAGTGGAATTAGCTTTGCAGAAGACGATGTGAGGGTCTGAATGGATAACAAGTTGCCCATGAATCATAATCATGCCCTAGTGGCAATGAAATATAGACACATACTGAGCTGAATTTGCAAAAGCTTAGTTAGAAAGTCAAGGAATGCTGTTACTCCCCCCATTTGGCACATCTAACACCACATCTGATTACTATATCAGGCTGCTGGGTCTCACAGTGCAACAGAGAGACTGACAAACTGGATTGAATCCAGCAGAGGCCACCAAGATGGTCAGGGGGCTGAAGCATATGATATCTAAGAAAGAGATGGAGGAAAGTAGGTTTGTTCACTCTGGAGAAGAAATTCTTTGGGGAAAATCTTTTCTCAATACTGGAAGGGCAGTTATAAGGAAGACTGCATCAGCTCCTCGCAGGAGGAGGGAGTATGCAGTTAAAGAGCAAAATGCAACCACTGAGAGCTGCAACTGCAGACATTCACATTAAACATATGGAAAAAATTCTTCATAATGAGAGAGGCCAAACTCCAAAAAATCCTTGGAGACTTTCAAAACTCATTGGGGCAAGGCTTGGAGCAAGCAATTCTGACACTGAAGTTGGCCCTGCTGTGATCAGAAAGCTGTCCTGGAGATCTCCAGAGGCTCCTCACAATTTAAATTACTTTCCAAATCTTTGCAAAACAAAAGCGGCTCATGCACCTAGGTGAGAAATAGAGTAGCAGAGAAACTGAGCCTGTAAACAGTATCTCCTCTCTGAACTGAAGCTGTGGAAGGGATTTGTCAATAGAAGTGTCTGGAGAGATGGCAAAAGTGGGTGATGATGTCACGTTTGGGCAGAGCTAGTCAGACTAGAGAAGTCTGAGTCCACATAAACTTTCCTTTTCTTTTTTTTCTTTTTTTTTTTTTTTTTTTTTGCTTTTATGGCTCAAAATTAAAATTAGTCTTTTCAAATTTTTCCATGTAAATCCTGAAAAATGTGAATTTGGGAAACGTGTCTTTCGTAAGGACAAAGATTCAATTTGAATTCAGATATTCCTACTGCATCAAGAATATTCTCATACAATAAAATAATAATTAAAAAAGTAATCATTGCAACAATCAGCTTGCTTTTACTACCTTTGTTCTAGAGAAGAGGAGGAAATGTTTCAATCAGCTAATACTAAATAAGATCCCTCTCAGTTATCACTAAAACAAAACTAAGTAAAATAAACCAAAACAAACTAAAATCAAAATATTAAGCTGTTGAAACTATATAAACCTTTTAATATTTTTCACTTCAATTAGTTCTGAGACACAGGAAGCACATAAAAATAAAATAAAATAAAATAAAATAAAATAAAATAAAATAAAATAAAATATAAAACAAATAAAATAATGGTAGTAACCTTTTGAAATTCTAGAAAACATCTATCAGGTAGGATTTTCATTGAAAAAATGTTTCCTATTGTAAAACTTCCTTCTATCATGAGTACTTATATTGTAATTTGTTATTTTTTATTTTTGCAAGTTTTATGACTCCACTGCCCTTCACTTTAAAATGTTGCCACAAAGAATTCTGGAAAGAGTTGTAGATTAAAGTGCTTTAAACTTTCAGCTTCATTCATTGTTGCTTACTCTTGGAAAAAGCTCTTTGTAGCAGACCTTAGCATTGTTTTTTGCCTTACATATGTGATTCAAGACCATATGTTTCCTCTAATCAGTCCCTTGTGTTTTACATCACGCAAGTTATTGCACAGCTGAACTGTGCTGCTGCTGAAAAGTGCACTGCTGAAAAGTGACCCATCATCACTAAATTGAGCTTCTTTCCTCTTTAGAGAGAATGATGCCCAGTGAAGTGAAGATCTAGGAAAGGATCTGGGTGCTTTAATTGCCACTCTAGATATTTAGGTCTAAAATGTAGATATTTACCCTCCTTGTTCAGCTGCCAGTTGTTCCATATGGTGCCTAAATTTTGCAGAAGACTATGTTCAATGTTGAACTTACCTATGAATTTCACAGTCTGCTCATTGGCATATTCAGAAATGCCACAAATAGTGAAAACCCACTTACATTTGTGTAAGCCCCAATAGGTCTCTAAAGTTGAGCATCCCTGTACCGTATCTCCTAAGTGGGTAAATATTGCCTAAGCATTGCTCCAGGAAAAAGCTCTGTAGAAAGTGTAGCTGGAAATACAGCTGCCGTGATGATGATGATGGCTAGGCTTTGTGAACAAAGATTTGGGAAGGGCTCTCCCCACGTGGGTGTGTCCTTCGAGCCTCCAGTGGATTTTTTAGGCGAGGCACAGTGTGTGCAGAACTGGCATCACCCTTTAACTCCTGAGGTTCACCTGCCATGGCTGAGCGAGCTTGGATGGTGACAGTGAAAGTCCTCAGGACTAGAAACTACAGCCTGTGGTATTGCCAGGAGATCTCCCATCCAAGTACTAACTGGGGCTGACCCTGCTTAGCTTCTGAGATCTGATGGGATTGGGCATCAGGGTGGCATTTAACTACCTGTCTGCCATGATAACTCCATGCCTAATGACCAAAGCATTTTACAGGACAGAGGGGAAAATTAGCTATTCTTGTCTGTCGTCTGGAGGCCAGGGTGCATACCCCAGGGACCTCAAGGCAACTGAACACTGGTTTGTGGGTACCCAGTAAAACTCACAGTTGGATAAGAAGTCAGAATTATTTTGAAAAACAGATGCACCAAGTGCTTTGATTTAACTGCTTAATATATTAGATCTGATCTCTAATGTCAGCTCACCCTCTTAAACAGTAATCAAAACCAGAAACCAAGACCAGCTTTCAATAAGGAAAATTTTGCATGGCTCTCTGCCTGTGCACATCCAATGCCACATCACTTTCTTTTCCCATGGTGTAATTGTTTTTCCAGCCTCCTGCTTCCTTTGACTGCTCACGAAGAGGCTTCCAAGTAGATGCAATAAAAGTGCAATGACATCGCATTTGTGCACTACAGAATATTTCACTCATTTGGTTTGCATCATGTACTTCCTACTACTGTTCAACAGACCTCTGGATTCACTCATGAAGTATTCTCAGATGTTTCCAACAGAGTACCTGGGTGATGCACAGTTAAACAAATCACTTACTGCTGTCTGTGGAGCAATGTTTTCAGAATCTCATAGACCAAATGGAGGTTTTTTTCTTACCACTTCTTATTTCACAAGTTGCTTGTTGGGATTTTGGTCTTGTGCAAGAGTTTTTATGGGAATAAAGTCTTATCTCAAAGAAAGATCTTCCTTTATTTGAATGAAATACAATCAGCAGATCTTCCTATTTTTCCTTCTCCAAGAATAATAATTTTAAAAGGTTCATTCAATAAATAAAGGCCTAAAAGACATACCTAAGATGTAGCTAAGTTTTCCATACAAAAATCCAAAACTCTTTTGCCTTTACACTGCACTGTTGCAGATATCCCACAACTTAGAAATAAAGCCACAACATGTTATCTGCATTGGGAAGATATGGCAATTATTTTTCTGGTTAATCCAGTGCTGATTTTGAAGATGCCTCGGCTGTAAATGAATGAGATCAAGTTACAATCTACTCACCAGTCAAGCCCTCACAGCTCTTTACACTTCTTCTTGCTTGTGCAGTAGTTTAAACCACCTTCATGTTTTACTTGATAAATGGGACAGACTATTTTCAGTACTATTAACATAACATCTTGACTAGAGATAGTTTATCAGAACACAACTCTGTGTCAGCTGATCCTATTCACTTTGTTCTGTCTTGCTTTGCAGAACTCCCAGGCAGACTCCAAAACACAGCTAAGTTTTCCAGACACTGTGAGAGAGTTCAGAGGGGATCCAGCAGCAGCTGGGAGAGGTGTGAAAAATGGGACCTTTGCAGAAAGGTTATGAGAGTTGGTTGACAGTAGAAGAGGGAGAATTAAAGCATACAAACAGAAAAGGAAATTCTGAAGCAACAGAGAAGAAGGAAGAAACATGTGGAAAATATAAGTCAAATGTTGGGTAGATTTTTGCACTCTCACTGGTGGCATAGATGTGAATGTCCATTAAAATCAACCCTGAACCCATAGAACACAGGAGAGTCTCCTTCCTGGAAGAAAGTGGATGCTTTCCCATCAGTTTGGACTTATAGGTGTTAAAATGCAAATTATTCAGGACTTCTGAGATGACTCTAATTATCCTGAATGGTCTTCAGATCAGCCTAAATGTCTGAAACCTTCATGTTCCATGAATGAAAACTGTCCCAAAACAATTAAGGTAGCATATCCAGGTTCCTGCTTGGAAGCAACCCTTTGTCAAGATAGTTTCATTCACACTAGTGAAGGTTCCATTGGTTCTCACTTTTTGCTTTACAAAGTTTTTGCTATACCCACAACACTTATGGGACTAGTGATGACAATAGATGATGCCCAGAAGGTTCAATGTATCCACAAACTTTTTGGATGTGCTCAGAGGATAACCTGGATGACACCCTCAAAAGCGAGGCTTTGTACAAAATATTCATTCTTTTAATGTATTTCTTGCTTTTTCTTCCCCAGCTGTTCTTTTTGCTCTGTCCTGACCACTGATCTCTTTCTCTGTTCTTCACTAGATTCCTCTCATATGTTTCAAGCTGTGTGTCTCAAACAGGTCATAAACTTAACAAAGTTTGATCCCAAGATGAGCTTTGAACTGTATCATATTTGAGTGTACTGGAGATTAGATCAAGGGATTTTATACACCCATATTTCATTAAGAAGTGAGGCCTCTCTTCTTCATTTATTATTTCTAGAACATTTAAATTTTTAGAAATAATATTACTGACTGGAAAAAATCTGCTCTAATAGGAACGGTCATTTCAATGCATCAAAATATCAAGTCTGTGCTCCAAAGGATTCAGGCAAACACAAATTGTAGGCTGCACTTGTCAAAAATGCAACTATTCTCAAAAACAGGATGCAGACCAAGGGAAATGGTGTATCATCTTGACTTTTCATAGTATAGGCATAAAAAAACCATTGTAGTTCTATTGAAAAGGTGGAAAGTCAAATTTTCATAGGAAAAATGTGTATATGTGTATATATATATATATATACACTTATGAATCTGTTGATTTCTACAATGCAAGGGTCTGGATCACCAATCGTAGCTGAAAACATCTTTTTCATCCAATATGTCATGAGTGTGTTATCTGTAGCACATGCAGAAGACTTCAAAGCAATAATTGATAACTTAAAACTTGGAAAGAATTTTAATCAGAACCTAAATAAAATTAATTTATATTCATTGCACTCTTTAAACAGAGGTAGAGAGAGAAGAGCCTACATTTTTTGCATTCCTCAAGTGAGAACTTGTCTACATTACAGTCACACTGAGAGTCCTGCAGGGGTCAGGACTGCCCCATGTTACATGGGTATCAAAAAACGTCTGAAGAACTTCCAGTCAAACTCAACCAAAAATGTATGGAGACAAGCACAACCTTCCACAGATGGAAGGACTTGAATAAGTACATCCAAGTGCAAAGAAACTACACAAGATGACTCCATGTGGAGCTTCCTTGTGCAGTATATACCTCCTTGCATACAGTTCTCACCCTGCAGTGTGCATTGGTAACTTACACACCATATTAACAACGAAATGCATTTTGCATTGTCTAAGGATGAATTTGTGCCCAAGACAAGAGCTCTGCAGTAACTTCAAGGCATCTTTACTGAATTTCCTTGCAACTGCCATTCCCCATCTCTTCAGATCCTTTTGGGGTAGAGGCTAAACTTGACACTTACTGTTTAGAAGACAGACCAACAATCTGCTACTTGGCCAGAGCTCAGTTGAATGAGACATCCCTGTATTGCTGTTTTATCCAGATTGCTGTCCTTCTCTATCCCTTGGGTTGGGAAAACCCATGTGTGGCTCTCAAAAGGGATCTGGATCCTAGGATGTTGTGAGAGATTGGACCTTTCTGTTATTTAGCAGCAGTTAGATAACTTTGAAGAGCAGCTCTTCATTGCAAGGGAGGCAAGGAGAGCCCAGGGGTCTCAGCAGCAGACTTGCTGCCTCTCCAAAGTTCTTTTGAATACAGTGGTAGGGAATAAATCATGCTCTCCCCAGTTTTGGGCTACTTTGTGCTACTGTTTTCCTTTCATGCAGTAGCAAGTGTCATAAGTCATGCCTTTATAACTCAACATTATATCAGGCTACGAGTAGATTCCTCCATTAAGGAAACAATCCCTTGAGGAGGGTTGCTCCAGACAAGTCCTGTGCCAGGCAAAATGCTTCTGGGGAAAGGCATTGCCAACCCTTGCCAGCAGCTCCATCTTTGACCTCCCCAAGGGTACATGGATGCGTGCAGGCAGTTGTATATTTCCTCCACTCTAGAGCTGAGCTGGTTGGCCTCATGCTACCTCTGGTTGGAATCTGCATGACTTCATGTGCCTGAGCTCACAGCTTCCACTAAGGAGCTTTCATGGACACAGGCCCAGATAGGTCAGCTTATGCCCTACCATGTCTCTCTACGCTGACAATCCCAATGTAAAGTCAAAGGCTGAAGATCCAGGAGGTGATGTAGCTGTCCTACAGTTCTCCACGTTATTAAATTAGGAAGACTGAAAATAAAACTGCATCTATTCAACCCCTTGGTCTACTTGGGCTGGCAGAGGTGACTCAGCAGTCAGATAGATGTTTAGTGGTGCATTTACCCAATGTAAGTAAGCTTTCCAAGAAAGGGCAGCACATCCTAGCTTGTCTCACAGTGTCTGGTTTGGAGAATGGTCCAAAGATGGTTGCTAACATCATAAATCCAGGATAGCTGGGATGTGAAGGGTGAGTCCTTGCTATGTATCATGCATGATTAGTCAACACAAGCAGCTCCATTTCCCTTCAGGGTCCTGGAGAAAGCTGTGGCACTTGCAGCATATCAGTACCTCAAAGAACTAAGTTTAATGCCTGCAAAGTAGCAAGCAAGGATGGAGCTGGTTTTGCAGCCCAAGGACTGCACTGAGTGCAGTCCATTTCTTCCCAGTGAGGAAGAATGACCCAACCTTGCCAGACCTTTCATTGTCTCTGCAATATTATGGTTACATTCAGCAAAGCAAAAAGGTGTGTGGGACAGGCTTAAGCTCTACCTGGGAGCAGACCACAGCCCTTTGCTCACTGTGTCCTGGAGAGGGGAGATAGGCTGTGAGGGGTGCAGAGGGGCCATATGGCAGCCCAGGGGAAGTTTTTTTGGCTGATTTAGCAATGTTACTCATGCAGAATCTTTGGCTGCCTGCTCTTGGCTGGGATAACACATAAGCAGTTTCCTGATTATCAGCTGCAGGAGTGATAGTCAGTTTAACAAGCCAAATACTACAATTTTCTCATAGTGGGAGGATTATTCCTATTGGGTAGCTTGGAAAATGCCCAAATGGGCATGAGGAAACATCCAGGGTGCAGGCAGAGGTCACGTAAGATTACAGACCCCCTTTTCCTGGGGTATTTTTAGGTCTTCGTCCTCTACTTCCAAAGTGCCAGGCAGTGCAGAGACAACCTGCGCAGACTGGGGTGCCTGTGCACACAGGGTGTATGACAGTTTTTTCACTGCTTTTCTGTTGTCACCATTATTTCTCTACTCAATCACTGACAGTGATTGCAAGGCAAAACAAACAGCCTTCCTTCTGGCATGGCTTCCCTCTGGCTGTGTCCTTGCTTCCTGTTTAAGTGTCTTTCACTCCATAGCTAGCAGGATCTCTGTTGTTAATTTCTCCCATAAATTCTGGCTTGAATCACAGTTCACTTGAGTTGTATTGCTGGGAGGGCAGAGGTCTGAAGGAGAGAAAGTAGCTGTCATCACTAAGTAAGAATGGAAGTCACAGCCAATTAATCACCATTATTCATTGATTTACAGTATTTAAATTAATTGTCACTATTTGAATATCTAAGCTCCTTTCATCTAAGGTTACCCAAACCACCACACTCCGATGCAATTAGTGGGCTCTTGTAAAGTATTGAAAATGAGCCTTGGAGGAGTTAATGGAGTGTAGCAGCGTAGGTGGAAACTGAATGTAGAAGCTGTGACTCACTGCCAATTTCTTGTACCCCTGTATTGTTTGTACTCTTTTCAGAGCTTCCATTTCTGCCCAGTAGAAATAAATGAATCTAGAATTAACATTAGGGAAATAAATACTCTAAAGATTAACCAACATATATAACTAACAGTTACCTTACATCCTGAGTATAAAAGGTTCTGTTTGTTGGAGAGGCTGCCCTTCATGATAAGGTTAATTTATGGCATAACCAAAAAAGGGCCACTTTGGGTTTTGGTTGTGTACTCAAATAGAGGGTGGCAAAAGTCCAGCCAGGGCACGACTGCAAAGTTAGACAGGAAATCTCAGAAGCCACTGAGAAAACTAAAAGAGCACAGAGGGAACTACAAATTAAAGCCAGACAATTGGACACTATTCATGTGGAAGGGGGAAGAACAGTGTTTGTGCATACACAGTACTTAAGATCTCCTAAGCTGTTCATGCTGATATGGCATGAAAATAAATCATAGAATGGTTCAGGCTGATAGGGATCTTTAAGACCACCCAGTTTAAACACCTTCCACTAGACCAGGTTTCTCAAAGCCTCATCCAACCTGGTCTTGAACACTTCCAAGGATGGGCAGTTACAGCTTCTCTGGGCAACCTGTGCCAGTGCCTCACCACTCCCACAGGAAAAAATTTCTTTCTAGTATCTAATCTAAACCTTCCCTCTGTCAGTCTGAAGCCATTGACCCTTGTCTTATCACTCTGTACCCTTGTCAAAAGTCCCTCTACAGCTCTCTTGAAGCCACTTTAGGTACTGGAAGGGGCTCTAAGCTCTCCCCAAAGCCTTTCCTCAGCTCTCTCAGCCTGTCTCCATAGCAGAAATGCTCCAGCCCTCTGAGTACCTTCACACCCTCCTCTGGACTTGCTCCAGCTGGTTCTCACCCTTATGTTGGGGGGCCCAGAGATGGATGCAGCACTCCAGGTGGAATCTCATGAGAGCAGAGTAGAGGGACAGAATCTCCTCCCTCGACCTCCTGTCCACACTACTTTTTATGTAGTCCAGGACATGGTTGGCTTTCTGGGCTGCCAGCATACGTTGCAGGGTCATGTCAAGTTTCCTGTTCAATGATGCACTCAATTCCTTCTCCTCAGGGCTGCTCTCTATCCATTCTCCTAGCAGCCTGTATTTGTGCTTAGAATTGCCCTGACTCAGGTGCAGGACCTTGCACTTGGCCTTGTTGAACTTCATTAGGCTCACATAGGTCCACCTCTCCAGTCTGTCCAGGTCTTCTTGGATGATATCCCTTACCTCCATTGTGTTGTCAAGTTGTTATGGGGACCAGAGAAAACATTAGCCCATTCCAACTGAGATAGAAAAATCCAGTTTCAAAAGACTTCAAAACCTTATCATCCTGAATTCTAACTGCAGAAGGCAGTTTTCCGTGGGACAACCATGGTTATTTTATAGTAGGTTTTTGAACATGGCATCATATACAATTGAATTACATATGGCCTTTGTTGAGCATCTGCATACGGGTAAAATATCATCAGTTCATGTGAGGTTACTGTGGAAATGAGGAGAAATAGCAGCCCCAGTCATCAATTCTACTGACTTAACCCAACCTGCCAACATAATCCCAGAACCATTTATGTGGCTTCATATACATGTCATTCAACAAAATCAAGGGAATGGTCACTCTACATTATCCTACTCAGCTGGGAAAAGTGGCAGTGGAATGGAGTTTTGATCACACACCCTTCTGGACTTCAGAAACCTTAGTGTACAGGCAGATGGCTCTAACAAGGCTGAGGAGATCTTATTTTTTTAATCTAAAAAAAATTACCTCAGGCTGATCTGAAATCATGGCTGTACCTGGGCTGTATGTCCTATGGAATTTCCACATAAAAATTTGCATGACTAGCCATAGGGAACCAGAATGAAGCTGCTTGTATCACTGATGACTGATTATGACACATGACAGTTTCTCTGATGGCACTGATGGAGGTGCTCTCATGGGGCTGCCTGGTCCAGGCATCCAGATTCCATGCCAAAGCAGGGCACAGGAAAGCAGAAAGAGCATTTCAATTCCCATGTCTTACCTCCAAGCATAAACGCAGACTGCTGGCACACCAGGAGAAGGAGAAGACTCCTGAAGGAGAGCTCTTTGAAGGAGGCTTTTGAAGGACAAACAGGTTTCCCAGTCCCAAATAACCATGATTATCCAATGGGGAAGAGGTTAGGATGCTGCCTGGGTCCTCCATCCAACTCAGCGCAGTGAATGGCACTTAACACTGAATACACATACAAAACTTTGGAGTGGGGTTCCCTTCACTAGAAGGCATTTGAATCATTGTTCTCTATTCCAGAGTTATTATTTTTCCCTGGGATTTATATGGAGCTGTTCCTAATCTTCTGTTACATGAATGACACATAATCCTTACCTTGGTTTCTGCAGATTTTTGATCTAAGTATGACAAACTGTACAGCTCAACCCAACTGTTTTATTTAACCACCCCAATAGAAAATGGCTTTAAAATTTCCTTTCAAGTTGATATAACTTATCCGTTTAGTTTCAAGTTTGGTAACTGAACTAGCAATATGCATGATAGTCTTAATTTTCACCAACTATAGCTTCACCAGCTCTATTTGAGAAAGAGGCAAACACCCTTCAGATTAGCACACACAGCCTTAGCCATGCCAAGGCATGATTTGTTTGCCAGTGAGATGTCCCTTATGTCTTTCATTTTCTGAGGTGAAAAAAATAAATGTTGCTCAAAATTTATATCTGAAAAGAATTTTGCAGTAGTCCCGATGAAGTACAAAGCAGTTTCCATCAAGAAACATAAATAGAGAAGATCTGACTGACACCTCCGTGGTGAAGAC